>OU343222.1:180232570-180281996 GCA_910596185.1 Chrysanthemum makinoi
GTTACAAGTTCCTAAATGAATGACCATCACTTCTAATAAAACTATTAAGGCTAACAATCTCCCCTAAGGGGTGGTCATTCAAATGATGCTCCACTTGATAAGATCTTTACTTTTCTCGAGCTTGAACTTTGTGTGTAGATATAGAATAGTCTCGATTCTTTGTTCCTTCATGCTTTGTGATCAATTAATGTGGTTGTGCGCGTTGTCAACCGTTGGTTAGGTGTCTCCGCGTCATTTCTCCACCATGCTCACACTTCTATTTGACTTTGAGTTCCAGATGAGATGAGTTCTCTAGTCTTTAAACTTTGTAGATTCTTTGACATTGTTGAATCATCTTTAACTTTGTGTAGCCTTTGATTATGAGAACTTTCATGTGTGTGTTGGTATGAGCATGTGTAGAATCTGCCGATCAATCCGCTCGGGCTTCCATAAGAAGAAAACATAAAAGCGAGTTAGTAATAAGCGGATTCCGGCATTTACAAGTTTGAATTTCGAGGGTGTTAGCGGCATAGTGTGAAAACCGTCTCTAATTCTCACAAGAGCGTTCACTTGGAGTCCCACAAGTGAGATAACACGATATACCGAAGTACACCTATAGTTGGATGAGTGTGAAGTACGAAGCATCACTTCCGCATGTAGACGTTTGAGACACACTAAAAGCGTAATCCACGGGAGTTACCGAAGTGACACAATGGGGGCTACTTGATGTTGACCACAGCGGGAGTTTCCATTCAATCACTTGAAGATCACAGATGTGAAACTTCTCATAAATGTTATGGCAAATTGCTAAGACCTGCGTAGGACTCTAGAATATATCACTTGTGTCCTTATTGATGAACAACAAGCGATGTCATGTCAAGTGTTCCTATGAGATCTTTTGATGAATCTCGTGGCTTTAGACTCAATAGTGCATTTTGGTTTTCCTGAGCGGAGACTAGGGAGAGGGTCTCCTTCTTCAATACCAACCATCTCTAAGAAAAGTCGATAGATTATGAAGGGTTTCCAGTGAGAATGAAACAAATCCTTTTAAGAGGAATTGAGTGGCTAGAAGGTTTAGTGCGGTCGTCCTTTGGGTCCATGACGTCTTTGTCTTCAATACCGGTGTCATCTTAGTGACAACCCGTAGAGATGAATTGAACGGTTTACGCCTAAGGTTGAATATGGAGGGCTATTTCTTTTCACCCTTTCATTAAATTTCTTTTTAATTCTTCAACCCCTTCTTTCTCCTTTCTCACATTACTCCTTTTTCAATCATTCCTAAGGACTTCTAATACTAACTATTTGTGATGTCCTTGGGTAGATCCCTCGGCTCTGGCGGATCATAGGGCAATTTCCTATCCTTAGTCACCTTATAACTCCATGACTATCCCATGTTGCCATAAAACCATTTCTTGAAAATCTCTCAGAGTGTTTATGATTGAAAACATGTTTGAGACACTCCAGCGAGTTTTATATTTTGACACTCCCCCTTCACATGTGCTTATGAGTTTTAACAAAATATATGCACATAGAGGTAGAGTTTGCACTTTTGAATTGATCGGCTCATGATAGACAATTCCTCATAGAGACCTGATTCACGTTGCCTAGTTAAAGAGTTCCATTGTCGGTTTTTTAGGTGAAAGCTAGCTTTAAAAGGAGGTTAGACCCATGAAAGTGCATATCTATCACAAGTTTCTCGAGATGGTACATATCTTGACTTTGATTCCGTCAATTCATTGGTTTCGTGCGAGTCGAGCTCATTTTAAGATTCAAACAACGATCATTAAACATTTTTGATCACATTTTAATCACGTCTCCTCCCCTTCAAAAATAGCATATTCGTGATATTTTTGATATCAACGGATTAAACAACATTTTAGAATCTTTTGGGGAGACAAGCGGATTTGATTTAAGCATGAATTTGGAACATTTTAGTTTTATACTCCCCCTTTAATAAAGCATAATCAATTAAAGGGTTTTAGAGAGAGTTATCTTGAGCACAAAATATTTTGAAAGATTTTGAAAATCTTTTTGAACAATCTTGAAAAGGTGCTCAAGATGATGATGATTTCTCACCATTTTAAATGTAGTGCACTGAAGCGTACACTTGATTTTTCTTTAAAAGCACGAGTTTTGATTTGAACAATAATCAAAAGTCATCATTTTAATCCGGGTTTATCTTGAAGTATATGAAAGCCATTGTTTAAGAAGTTTTGAGAAACGACATGTTTTGAAAAACATTAAAGAACTCTCGCTCAAGCATCAGTACATACCCGTATCATTGTTGAATGACATTTCTAGAATGTCTGAATATCGATTATCTGAGAGACATGTCGTGAGTAGAATATTTTGGATTTTTGATTTTATATTGTTTTGAATTTTTTGAAAGTTTTATATTTTTATATTTTGCTTTTGTTGGTTTTTCAAATTTTGTATTTTGTTTTTCAAAATATTTACAGCGAAGCTTGTTGGAAAATCATTTTCAAGAAGATTGAGAAGGCGATCTAACTCCTCGGGGGTTAGGCCGCATTCAATTCGTCGAACTAAATCGTTAAACCTTTCTTTTGGAAGGGCTTTAGTAAATAGATCGGCGAGTTGGTATCGATCTTCACGAAGAATAATTCAACGATACCATTTTCGGCGTTACTCTTTGATGAAGTGATAGCGGACACGGATATGCTTAGTCTTTGAGTGATGAACGAGATTGCATGATATGGCTATGGCACTTTTCGAGTCACAATACATAGGTATTTTATCGAAAGTAAAGCCATAATCTGTGAGTTGTGTTCTCATCCATAGAACTTGAGCACAACACATGAATAGAGACACATACTCAACTTGGCCGGTTGAAAGTCAGTGCAATCTTGTTTCTTTGAAGACCCGGTGACTAACTTTTCACCCAAAATTGTGCTCCTCAGGATGTACTTTTTGCGTAACTTGATCACTGCGTGGTCGCGCTCGAAAAGGCATTAAGATCAAATCAGTTCCTTAGGATACCAAAGTCCCATGTGAATGGATGTCTTGAGGTACCGAAAGATCCGTTTAACCTCTTTGAGGTGCAGTTCGGTAGGCTTTGCATGAAACCGTGCTAATAAGCAAACAACAAAATGAATATCACGGTTGACTAGCGGTGAGGTACATGAGAGACCCAATCATGCTCAGATATTTCTTCGGATCAATAGGTTTCCCAAACAAATCGGCTCCAATTTTTGGTGAAGTTACCATTGGTGTTCCGCCCGAATCACAATTATCCATACCATGATTTTTCAAAATCTGAGTCGTATATTTAGCTTGATTTATAAAAATTCCACGAGGGGATTGATGTATTTGTAAACCAAGAAAGAATTTTAGTTCCCCATCATGGACATTTCAAATTTGCTTTTCATGAGATTTTCAAAATGTTTTGAAAGATTGGGATTAGTGGACCCAAAGATGATGTCGTCCACATAAATCTGAACAATCAAAATGTCGTTTTGCATTTTTGTGTAAACAAGGTAGGATCAACTGTTCCTTTGGTGAAATTGTTTTGGATAAGGAAAGAGGATAGTTTGTCATACCACGCTCTCGGAGCTTGTTTCAATCCATAGATTGCCTTTTTGAGTTTGTAGGCGTAGTCGGATGTTCCAAGTCTATGAAGCCTTACGGTGACTCCATACACTTCTTCTTTGAGTTCCATTCAAAAGCGGTCTTAATGTCCATCGATAAACCGTGATGTTTTGTGGTACGCATAGGCTAAGAATATCGGCCTTCTAGTCTAGCTACCGGTATGAATGACTCTTCAAATCTATTCCCTCTTCACATGCGTATCCTTTGGCCACAAGGCGAGCTTTGTTCGCAATTCAGTCATCTCTTCATCCCTTTTGTTCTTCCATAACCATTTGAGATCAATGAAGTGACGTCAATTGGTCTTGGAACCATTTCCCAAGAGTCATGTAGGCGGTATTGGAGAAGTTCCTCCTGCATCGCTTCTATCCATGCGGGTTCCGCCATTGCCTCGCGAATGTTCTTTGGCTCCGATATTGCTAATTGAGCAAAGGTAAATGCATAAGTATTGTCGGTGGCAAGTTGGCGTCGTCGAATTGGCCTTGACGGTTCACCAATAACTTGTTCAATTGGGTGGTCTTTTGTCCACTTTAGAGTAGAAGGATACCGTTGGTTAAATGTATACGAGTTAGATGGTTCTCGTAAGCTTGAAGATGATTCAGCTGATTCCGTAGCAAGCGGGTTTTCAAATAAGTCTTCATCTAACGTTGCATCGTTTTGGTTTTGATTTTGCTCATCAACTGCTGGTAGAATGGGTGCAATAAGCGTAGTAGATGTAGATGATGTAGATGAGTTGGTGCATTGGTTTTCGACCGTTGTAGATGCATCTTACGGTGGTGGTGGTGGAAGATTTTGGCGGGTGTGAATGATGGTTTGATGCATTTGTCGAAGTTCCACCATAGTATCCATCGAACATTAACTCGAAGAAATTCTCCCATTCTTGTTCTTTAGGATTGTCAAGCGAAGTTGATTGAGCTCTTTGAGGTCTGAGTCTCGAACTAATGTGTCAGTCTGTGGTTTTAGTCGGGTTCTAGGCGAGTCTCTCGAAGCCATATTGTGAAAGTTCGTCAAACTTCACATTCATCGTCTCCATGATCCTCCTAGTTCTCTTTATACACCACTGATGCCCTCGAGTTATCTGAATATCAATGAAGATTCCAATATCACCTTTGCTTTCGGTTTTCCAAGATCTTCTCTGTCATTAGGTAGGATAGCACAAGCGCCAAACATTGAAAGTAAGAGATATCAGGTTTTATGTTGTTCACAAGCTCATATGGGGTTTTATTGAATCTTGGATGGATGAGGGATCGGTTGAGTGAAACAAGCGGTGGCAACAACATCGACCCATAGAAATAACGTGCACTAGAATAGAATTAGCATTGTGCGGCGGCTTCCACAAGAGTACGATTTCTTCTTTCAACTACCCCATTATCTGTGGAGTTCTAACAAGCGATGTTTGATGTGTAATTCCAACATCTTCAAAATAAGTTCTTAACTCGATTTGTAATTCGGTGCCATTTTGTTTCTTACAACCCTTCTTTGAGTTTGAAGAAGTACTTGAATACGTTTGAAAGGTGATGATGATGCTTGGTGCTTAGTCTTTTGATCTCAGAAACTTAACCCATGTATATCTCGAATAATCATCGACGATGACAAGAATATACTTTTCCCATTAAAGCTTTCAACTCTCATTGGGCCACATAAGTCCATGTGCAACATATGCAACTTTTCTTCCAGAACTAGAATGCGGTTTGGGTTTATATGATGCTCTTTTGCTTTTCCTTGTTCGCATGATGGACATAAGTGATCCTTGGTGTATTTGAACTTTGGAATTCCGTTGTGATGTTGTCTTTGGCAAATTTGTTGATGGTGTCAAAATTGAGATGGGATAACCTTCTATGCCACAACCAGGGACTATGTTTGGATGCTCCGTGTCATAAGACATATTGGTGATGAAGAGGCCATTAGACTGATGTCGATAGCATACAAGTTTGTATCCGCGATTCGAGTTAAGATCGGTGACATCAAGTTTCTAAAGCAAGCATTTTTCCTAAAGCAACCTCTAAATGCGCATGCAACTTCGGCTGAAAACAAATTGTGTCCCAACACTTGACATAGTAAACCAGAGTGATCAAATAATTTCCAAAAGGTAGATCTCCATAACCCATGATAGCTGCTACATGATCATTTCCAAAGCGTACGGTTCCCATGAATTTCTTGACGAAATTGATCGGCGACTTGATTCGGTCATGTGCTTGGAGCAACCGGTCGGCGATCCAAAGACAAATTTCGATAACACGCGATAACGAGAAAAGAATATTTGGAAACCGTTGTGATGTTGGTTCCTTTGGGTTAGATGTAAAATCCTGATCACACTCAAAGAGGTTTGCTACTGGGGAGTTCACGGTTTATCACTCATTTTACCATTCAGGTGTGAAAGTTCTACACGTGGGTTTCCAAATATCATCCCAAAAGTAAACAGTATGGTTCTTGTCAGTAGTGAAAAGCCTAAGTTTTGCAACTAGTCTTCCTACTCATTTAGCGTAAGATCTTTTTAGAACGTTCTTCTTAACAGGCTTATCATTCACATTGTTAGAAACACAATCATCTTGAACATTAATTAAAGATTTCTTGCAAGTTAAACAAAGAGATTCAACACATGCATAAGACTTAGCAAGTTTCATAGGTTCAGTACATTTAGATGAAATGTTCTTCTTATTCAAAAAGTCAGAAATTCTCTGCGGTGTTCTTTCTACTTTCTTTCTCTCTTTATTCAAGCTACTACTCCTAGAGAGACTCTATTGTTCCTTGTATTGCTCTTAGGCTTTAGTCTGCTTCTAGAGGTTCTTTCTAGTCCTATATAAGGTAAGGCACACGATTAGGATTCACATTTTAGGGGAGGTGGTTTCAGATTTCCTAGTCTCTTTAGATCATGCTTTCTAAACTTATGTCGTTTGTTCCATATGTTTTAGATGTGGAGGTAGACGCATTAGTGGTACTCATCTTAAAAAGGCCAGGTGCTAAAACTTTTGGTTTCTCGATAACCGCTTTTCCTTTATCAACATTATGTTTAGGTAGGGCGTGGAGGATCGGTTTTGATGAAACATTTTTCTCGTTGACTTTTGGAGGAGGCATAGAAACGCATATTTTGGTTTGGAAACCGGTTTGGGAACATTTGCTCTCCTCGGCCAATGGTTTTGTAATCACAAAGATCCACGCCTTTCCTTTTTGACTTTCCAAGTGAGCCCTCAAAAGATCATTTTTCGCTTGCATGTCATTGTAGGCACGCTCATACGATAGTTTGTCATATTTTCATTCCTCGCTTTCGATCAAGTTGTTTAAAATATGGGACATTTTCTTTTCAAGTTTTCAAGAGCTTTTTCATATTTTGAAATAATTTCGAGGTCTCGACCGAGTCTTTCATGATCTTCAAATGTAATATGTTTGCAAAATGATGGACATAATATCGAATTGAACATCTTCAAGAGAGAATCATTCATATTTTCCAAAACTTTGATGTGTTCAACACTTTCATTAGCTTGCTTTACCAGGAATTTATGGTCCTTGACAAAGTCACTGTTTCTTCAAAAATGCTTGTTCAAAATGAATTACCTTGAGTTGATGTTATTCACTGAGGGCAATTTGTGTTTCAAAAAACTTTTCTCGTTCATTATCAAAACTATTAAACCAGATGTTTGTTGTAATATTGGTTTTAGTTTTAATAGTCTCTTGAAGATCCGCAATTCTAGTTTTCACATTTTCTAAAATACTTCGCGCATCACTTGTGTTAAAAGGATTGCTTGAAGACATTTGTTCAATGTTTGAAAGAGATTTGGAGACAACAACCGGTTTTGAATGATTAAAGCGGTGTTGACACTTTGTTTGAAACACTTTGTGTGGAAAACGTTGATTGTTCTTTATGAGGAACAAACGAAATACCATTAATTTTGTTCCATTTTTTATAATCAATTGGTTTGATTTCTGGATGTTTTTGTTTCATTTTTGATCTACTCTCCTTAGATAGTTCTAACGTTTCAAGAGAATCATGTACTATTATGGGTTATGCAAAGGTTTTCCATTGTTCAACACATTCTCGCTTTTTTTCGAGCTTTCTTGAGGAAACAAGGAGGTGTGTTGCCAAGAGCCATTTTATGCATAGTATGAAAAATTGGATTTACTTGATTAGAAAGCATCTTGTTTGTTTTAGCTGAATGACCCGTTGTAAGAAGCAAATTATCCAATTTTTTGATAGTTTCATTTTTATCAAGAATTTCATCAAGAAGAGAATCTTCTCGCTTTAAAAATCACAATCAACTGCTTTTCTCTTTTCAAGATCGGAGAACGCTGCTTTTTGTTTAGAGAGTTGGTCATTTAGTTCAGAAATTTCCTTGTTTAAAGATTTAATTTTCAAGTTCAAATTCACATCAAGTGTGTCATACTTGAGTTGCAATTGTTTTTCTTAAACGTAATCTCGATAACCAATTTCTAATTCTCGATAGTTTGTTTGTATGAAATTCAAAGGCTCATTCTTTGTAACTCTCAAGCTCAACGGTCAATTTAGCATCATGCCTTAACTTCATGATGGACGTTCTAACTTTCTCAATTTCAATGCCACGGTTATTGATTAATGATTCAAAATAAGCACGTGTTTCTCATCGCCTCAGATTTTGTGCCACACAGCCTCCACTAGATCCACATCCGAGTTTCGAGTTAGTATTGCTACAACTCGGATTGTCCGTGTATGTATCATAAGTAGGTGTCAGGCCACTGCATCGTTGCTCGCCATGAGTAACCACATCAAATATGACATTGTTATAACATGGATCAATGATTGGTACCTCGACACGCGTTGGCGCCAGACAGGAGGTGTGTCAGAGTGCTGTCGTACTTAGTCTCCTGAAGATTTGCCATGGAGATGCAGTTTGCATTGAGTTCCTCGAGGTCTTCCAAATCATCAATAATAGCCATAAAGTCATGTTCCTTAGTGATGAGTGTGTAAATACTCATCATTTTTGGTTTATTCTGAACTGCAAATCATTTAAAAATGCTCAGAAATGCATCAAAAATATCAAAATATCTTAAAAATACATTTTATATGTTTCAGATGCAAAATGTTCAAAATCGATGAAAACGAGCAAAGTTTGCATAATTGGCGCTTCTCCCGACTTTCTAAAATGGTAAAATGTCCCTAGGCATTTATTTTAAAAGAAAAGTCACCAAAGGTCCTTTGGTAATCATAAATTATCATACTTAGTCCTTTGGTGAAAAACCTAAAAATTTTGAGAAATTACAGCTTTAGTCCCCTGAAAATCCAAAAATGGTAAAAATTAGTCCTTGGGAATTTAAAAGTGTCAAAAATTAACCCTTGGATTATTAAAGTTTGGCAAAACCAACCCTCACTACATCTTCATAATTTACATGTTGGTCCTTGGAAATTCGTAGTTACATTTTGTCCTTGTGTTATTAATATTACAAACCAAACCGGACCTATTTAGTTACCCAAGCCCAAAACAAACCCCCTTGGCCCAAACCACCAACCCGGTCCAAATACCCAACCCGACCAACCCAAACCCATCGCTTAAAATAAACAAACCCGCCTCTTTCCCCGCCATTCTCAACACCACCCCTGCTGCTCCAACCACCAAACCACCAACATACTCCTAATTTCCTACTTCACACCCTTTGTCTCCCCACCTCACCTAACAACAACCAAATTGCATAAATGTAGCTCCTTCCCGGTCCAAGATATCAAAGACCAAGCCCCGCCAATTTCATCAAACGCCAAGATGGCTCAAAAGCATCCAAGGGTTGAGATTAGTACTGAAATCTTCGTGAGATGAGAGAGAAACCGCTGAGCATAAATAAAGGAAGAAGGATACGAAGTAGTAGTTAGTTTTTATTTTTATAAAATGTATGTCGTTTCTTAGATTATTAAGTCTTAATTAGTTTTCAAGTGTATTTTCTAGTTAATTTGTATCAAACAAAGTTAAGTTTATTGCAACTCATTTGAATTCTCAATTCCAGTTTATGGTTTTATTTCAAAGTTCATGATTACTGTTGAATTTTTCAATTCTAAATTCTGAATCCCAAGCTTCAATGAGCTTATTTATAAGTTGAAACAAGTTTATATTAGCTTATAATAGCTTTTATATAGCTTGTGTTTAAGATTGAAACAATATTGCAACTCGTCAATGAAAGTCAACATGGGCGAATTGAAGCGAAATGGCAATGGGGTTTAAGCAGATATGGATCTTGGTTGAATCAAAGTTAGATAGGGGTTGATTAGATAGTGTTCTTGGTTTCCTTGTTGGCAGGTGCCACGGCTTTGGACCAATTGTAAGTGCTATTTTCGTAATTCTTGGCATAATCTGTTCTCGTGATTATAAGTAGTTAAAACCTATTAGTTAATCAGTGTTTAAGTCAAGTTAATCTAGTTTGATCATTCAGCAAGCTTATTCAGATTGCTATCTCATTTTAATTTGTTAAAACGTTTCAAAAAGGATGTTTGGTTCTCGATCTCACTGTCTTTTAGTCTTATTCAGTAGCTAAAATTAGTTGGTTAAAGTTTGTTTAGCTCATTTAAGTTAGTATCAATCAATAATTGGTGCATGATAGTTCAAAAAGTCAAACATAATTGAAATCGTCCTCATCAAGTAAACTGTTGGATCTTTGGAATTGAGATCCTTGTTTTGTGTTTGGAATTCATAAACCTTGCTTGCATTAAGCTTATTACACCTTATTACATCACCATCAGTCTTAAAATTTGATTCAAAGTTCAATTTAGTCAAAATTTCAATCTGTCTCAAAAAGTCAAAATGGTGTAAGAATTGATTTGAATATTGCAAGCAGCTTGCACATTTCATTAGAACTTTTTAGGGTCTGAATTTTTGTCTACAAGTAGTCTACTAGGTGGTCTCCAAGACCTCATATCTGTTTTTATCTTAAGCTTTCTAAATAAGTCGCTGTGCATAAGCTCTAAGTTCTGGTCCTAGTGCCCTGCCACATGGCTTCACTGACACTTGAAGTTTTCTCGAGCCTTGTGCAACTTGCACAGGATTCATTAGAGCCTTCCTAGTTCTGGTATTGTGGTTACAAGTAGTTACTTAGGTCTAGTTTAAGTCTTAATATTTGGATTTTGCTTTTAAGCTTATTTGAGTGCTTAATTTGTGACTACAAGTAGGTACCAAATTCTGTTTTAGCTTATTAGCTCAAATCATCAAATCCTTGTATCTTGTAATCCAGTGGTTAAAGCTTATTGTTTTTAGTTGCAAATTGGTTAATTTAGTATATTGTAGCTTCTCGTTCCAAGTGTGGTGGCTTGTTTGGTTCTTTTGGCTTAATTTAGTGCTTATTTATAAGCACTTGTGACATCGCTTGCATTTTCTCTCATATAACCCACTGTTTTTCCATTTTTCTTAGCTTCTTAATATCATTTTAGAGTTTCCCTGAAATTTTCAGATTTTTCCAAGCTTGTTTGCTATTTTTCTTAATTTAAAGTAGTTTTTAAGCATTTTTAATTAGCTTTTAATACAAAAAATTCAGAAAAGGTTCAAAAATTTAAGTTTTCATTTTTCTTAGGTTTAGATAAATATAAAAAGTAAAAAGTAATTTTCCAGATTTTTCATAGTTTATTTTGTAATTTTAGTAATTTAATTAGTTTTTAATAGTTTAAAATTCATAGAAAATAGAAAAATAATCAGAAAATTACAAAAATAGTTTTGAAAATTCTATTTTGATATTTTAGATCTTTCTAAGTCTTAATTTTATTTTTCTAGCTTTATTTCTTAATTTCTTGTATTTTAGGCTATTATTTAATAGTTAAAAAAGAGTTTTAATTAGATAATTAGTCATAAAAATAATTTTCTTTTTCTAAAAAGTTTCTTTTATCATTAGGTTTATAAAAATATCATTTTCATATTTTTAGGGTTAATATTGTGTAGGTTTTATTTTTTTTAATTTGTACGTCGCGTAGTTTTTAATTTCAGTTTTATAAAAACATAAAAACAAAAACATCATTTTAATTATAGTGATAGCGTTTATTTAATAGATTTTATCTTTTTAATTTCCTTTAATTTTCATTTTAACCCTTGTAGTTTATGTCCTTCTTCTGTAGTTATAATAATTCACAAATCCCTTTTTCGTTCAAAGTTCTCGATCACTTTACGTTTGATAATCCATTGCATAGCTTCGGGACATAACGACCCGGGGAGACCCTATACTCCTCAGATCTTCATTGATTTCGTTCCTAAGCCGTTTTAAGCTTGTTACGGCCTCCATTCACAAGTGGCAGGCTTCGTGATAAAGCTTGACTGTTCTGAGCGCATCAAATTTTTGGGCGCCGGCCCCGTGTGCCGATTTTGTGTGCGATTATCTTCCTACTAGCGATTAGTGATTTGGATATTCACTCTTTGTTCATACCATCCATCTGTATATGTTTATATTTTCTCATCCAAAAATACAAAAATACTCTTCTCATTCCTCTTATCCGTATGATTCTATTTCTCTTACCCCTCGTCACCGTTGATTCTACTCTTCTTTAACCTCAAAACCGTTTGATTCTATCTCTTTAACCCTTTATATGTTTAATTCTTATGTCGACAATCGTCAACATCATCGTCACAAGTGTGTGTGTGAGCGGTGTGGAGGCCTAGTTCAAGCGAATTTTGCAATCGTGTGCGAATTATCCATCAAAAATTCTTTTCAAAGTTATTTCGCACCAATTCCGCCACAACCCTGAAATACATTCTAATCTTCACAACCGGTTCAAACGTCGGAGCAACCCCAAGCACCCACCGAGGATTACGAGGACACTTTCTTTGAAAATAGAGCCCGTAATCTAATCGAACAAATTCAAGCCGGCGAAAAAGGTCGAGAATTAGAATTGATTGCGATGAACCCGTTCAAACACCGGTGACTAGCAAGAATGACTTGCCTAATCTTCACGCTTCTCAAGAACCAAAACCGGAGACCATAACGGAAGTGGTGGAAATTGCTAGCTCTCAGAGCACACCACTTGTCCCACCTCCTCGATTTTTTGAATGTTCTTCGAGACTTGATAGTCATCCGGATCACCATGTTGGTTTTGTTGATTCTTTGAATAAACTGATTCCTCTTCATAACTCTCAAATGCAATCGTTTATTCCTTGTGTCGGTTGTGGTGAGCCTCTTTTTGGTTCACCGCCGTTGGTGTACTTGTGTACAATGTGGTAATGATATTCATAACAGGAGTTGTTTGTTTTGTGGTTCGAGGAATTCATTTGATTATGATCCTAATCTGAACTCATTTAACGACTCCTCAAATTTTTTCCAATTACCCACCACAGCCCGACTTATCTTCATATAACCAACATTACTGCTGTGAATTTTGTGGAGGTCCTCACCAAGGATTTGAGTGTCAATCCGGAACACGCTTGTCTATGAACGAGTTTTTCCGGTGATGCTCGTAACTTTGGTTATAACCAAAATCCATATGATTCACCATTCCCAGACTCAACAGCTTTTATCGTTGTGAGTATGTGAGGTCCCCATTTCAGCTCTGATTGTCAAATAGGGAATCCATTTCCTTGTAACAATCATGACTCTTACAAGTTTGACAATTTCCAACCTCCACAAAGACTATACGTTCAAACTCCACCTGACCCGTTGTCTCAAGAAATCTCCCAAGATTTTGAAACCACAATGAAAACACTTGAGGATATGATGAGTAACTTTAAGAATCAAGTGAGTGGTGAAAAGACCATAGGAGAATTGTCGGCCAAGAACGGAGGCTCGCAAAGCTAGGGAAGAATTATTAGCCCTAGAGCATGCAGCTCTAAGGCATTCCCAATTTCTTAAGGCAGCTCTATATGATGATGACGAGGAGGGTTTTTATCCTTTTAAAAATAATATTTCTCAACCTCCTAGAGTCAGCTTGATATCCCGCCAGTTGAGATTCATTCTCAAACAACTGCTATCACACAGAAGATTCACACTCACTCTCTTATTATGGGGATGAGCATCTTGACACTGTTCCCGAAAAGGAATCGGACGAATTCATAAAGTCTAGTGTTGAGAACCTTGTCCCAATCCCAAGAGAGTCACAGGAAATTCTTGATCATGTGTGTGATATCCCTCTTCCTCTTGTCTTCCAAAATGATCATGTTGAGATGTTCTCCCATCTGATGATGATGATGATTCGTTATCTTGTGGAGACATCATTTATGTGGAAGATTCACCTTTTGAGCTTGTTAGCTTAGAAGAAGAGAATGATGAAGTTACTCGACAGTGAAATCAAAGATGAAACTCTTCGAGCAACATTATTGAATGTCAGTCTTCTCATTTCTAAAATCGAGGCTTTCAAAGAGAAACCTATTTCATCTCCTATCCCCATTAAGGATAGTGACATTCTTTCCGATGATTCTATTCGGGAAATGAAAGCCTTCTGTTTTGATAATATGGGAGAGAAGATTAGTGGCAGTACCACTTTTCATTCTCATAATTCTCTCCCCGATTATGAATCATGTACATTGGAGGAGTTCACCAATGAACCCACTCATATCAATTCTGAATATGATTCATTCACCTTCATAGAGTTCTCAGATGAACTCACTCATATCATATCTCCGCCGGAGTATGATAATTTCTACTTTGATCTAGACACTCCCATAATATGTCTTGATCAAGCAAGCTTAACTGATGAGATTCATGAAACTATGAATTCTCCTATTGAGGATGAAGAGTTAGTCATGATTTCTATCATGATTTTCTTTCTTTTCTTCATATATTCTGTCACTTCTCCTGTTCTTCACTCCTTCGGGAATGAAGACATTATCTTTGATCCTGGCATTTCCATGTACCATTATCTTGAGCCGGGAATATATCTCATCGGTGTGGAACTTTCACGTGCTTCAAATGTTTGTCCAAACATCTTGAATGAAAGTCCGATGGAGATTGTTTCTTCCACTTTGCTTCCCAGACATGAACCAATTTAATTGGGGTCGAGTCAAGCTAGCGACTCGGGGAATCAACTTAAACAGTAAGCATGCCATATGGGTTCTCACCCATATTTCTGACTTCTTTCTATCTTTCTACCACCCTAGTGTGGGGGGTTGCCCCACATGTTGTGTATATAAGTTTCCTAAAAAAAAAAAAAAAAAAAAATCTTCTTTCTAAATAATGGCCGTAGTATTTCCCTTTTACGTTCTTTGTTTCGGCATAACCGCCGGTACTCTGAATATTGAGGGCAATATTCATTTCTAAGTGTGGGGGGGAATTCTCACGAATTTTATCATGTCATTATCCATCCAATTCCCCCGTTTTTGGCCAAAATTTTTTTGGAGTAAGTGTTTTGCACTTACTCATTTGGTTATCAGTCCGCCTTGTCTAATAAACAAAAGGATTGGCTAATCCAGAGCAAACGGCTCTTTGGTAAAGATTTCTCAAATCCGTTTATATGGCTTGCAATTTGCCCAAAATTGTATGGTTCTCAACTCACCATATCCTAAAAAGTGAAGAGTTGGCTAGCCCCAAGGTTATGGCTTGTGGTAAAGGCAGTGGAAAATCCATAATTGGTATTCAACTCACCAAAGATAATTCTGATAATTTATCTAAGAGTTGGCTAGTCCAGCGAGCAAACGGCTTCGGTAAAGACACATCAAATCCGTTATATGGTTTATGATTTGCCAATAAATCAGCTGGTTATCGGTGTACCATGGTTCTTGCTTGAACTGAAACATTTGGCTACTCCAGAAGTAATGGCTTTTGGTAAAGAGATGAAATCCATTAGTTTTTCTCAAAAGATTGCTAGGGACTAGCAATAGTTTAGTGTGGGGATTGATGAGTGTGTAAATACTCATCATTTTGGTTTATTCTGAACGCAAATCATTTAAAATGCTCAGAAAATGCATCAAAATATTGAAAATATCTTAAAAGTGCATTTTATATGTTTCAGATGCAAAATGTTCAAAATCAGATGAAAAGCGAGCAAAGTTTGCATAATTGGCAGTTTCAGTCCCCCGACTTTCAGAAAATGGCAAAATCAGTCCTTAGGCATTTATTTTAAAAGAAAAGTCACCAAAGGTCCTTTTGTAATCATAAATTATCATACTTAGTCCTTTGGTGAAAACCTAAAATTTTGAGAAATTACAGTTTAGTCCCCTAAAATCCAAAAATGGTCAAAATTAGTCCTTGGAATTTCAAAAGTGTCAAAATTAACCCTTGATTATTAAAGTTTGGCGAAACCAACCCTTGACTACATCTTCATAATTTACATGTTTGGTCCTTGGAAATTCAGAAGTTACATTTTTGGTCCTTGTGTTATTAATATTACAAACCAAACCGGACCTATTTAGTTACCCAAGCCCAAAACAAACCCCCTTGGCCCAAACCACCAACCCGGTCCAAATACCCAACCCGACCAACCCAAACCCACGTTTTAAAATAAACAAACCCGCCCCCTTTCCCTGCCATTCCCCGACCACCCTGTCTGCTCCAACCACCAGCCACCAACATACCCTAAAATCACCCTACTTCACACCCTTTGTCTCCCCCCACCTCACCTAACAACCAAATTGCATTAAATGTAGTCTCTTCCCTGTCCAAGATATCAAAGACCAGTTTTCCCGCCAATTTCATCAAACGGCCAAGATGGCTCAAAAAGCATCCAAGGGTTGAGATTAGTACTGGGAAATCTTCAGAGATGAGAGAGAAACTGCTTGGAGCATAAATAAAGGAAGAAGGATGGCTTAGAAGTAGTAGTTAGTTTTTATTTTTATAAAATGTATGTCGTTTCTTAGATTATTAAGTCTTAATTAGTTTTCAAGTGTATTTTCTAGTTAATTTGTATCAAACAAAGTTATTAAAGTGTATTGCAACTCATTTGAATTCTCAATTCCAGTTTATGGTTTTATTTCAAAGTTCATGATTACTGTTGAATTTTTCAATTCTAAATTCTGAATCCCAAGCTTCAATGAGCTTATTTATAAGTTGAAACAAGTTTATATTAGCTTATAATAGCTTTTTATAAGCTTGTGTTTAAGATTGAAACAATATTGCAACCTGGTCAATGAAAGTCAACATGGGCAGAATTGAAGCAGAAATGGCAATGGGGTTTAAGCAGATATGGATCTTGGTTGAATCAAAGTTAGGATAGGGGTTGGATTAGGATAGTGTTCTTGGTTTCCTTGTTGGCAGCCACGTGGCTTTGGACCAATTGTAAGTGCTATTTCCGAATTCTTGGCATAATCTTTCACGTGATTATAAGTAGTTAAAACCTATTAGTTAATCTGTGTTTAAGTCAAGTTAATCTAGTTTGATCATTTGTGCAAGCTTATTCAGTTGCTATCTCATTTTAATTTGTTAAGCAGTTCAAAAAGGATGTTTGGTTCTGCTGATCTCACTGTCTTTTAGTCTTATTCAGTAGCTAAAATTAGTTGGTTAAAGTTTGTTTAGCTCATTTAAGTTAGTATCAATCAATAATTGGTGCATGATAGTTCAAAAAGTCAAACATAATTGAAATCTGTCTCACTGTTAAACTGTTGGATCTTTGGAATTGGAGATCCTTGTTTTGTGTTTGGAATTCATAAACCTTGCTTGCATTAAGCTTATTACACCTTATTACATCACCATCAGTCTTAAAATTTGATTCAAAGTTCAATTTAGTCAAAATTTCAATCTGTCTCAAAAAGTCAAAATGGTGTAAGAATTGGATTTGAGCAGATATTGCAGCAGTTGCACAGGTTTCATTAGAACTTTTTAGGGTCTGAATTTTTGTCTACAAGTAGTCTACTAGGTGGTCTCCAAGACCTCATATCTGTTTTTATCTTAAGCTTTCTAAATAAGTTGCGCATAAGCTCTAAGTTCGTCCTAGTGCCCTGCTCATAGGGCTCAGCTGACACTGAGTTTTCTCAGGCCTTGTGCAAGCTTGCACAGGATTCATTAGAGCCTTCCTAGTTCTGGTATTGTGGTTACAAGTAGTTACTTAGGTCTAGTTTAAGTCTTAATATTTGGATTTTGCTTTTAAGCTTATTTGAGTGCTTAATTTGTGACTGCAAGTAGGCACCAAATTCTGTTTTAGCTTATTAGCTCAAATCATCAAATCCTTGTATCTTGTAATCCAGTGGTTAAAGCTTATTGTTTTTAGTTGCAAATTGGTTAATTTAGTATATTGTAGCTTCTGTTCCAGTGTGGTGGCTTGTTTGGTTCTTTTGGCTTAATTTAGTGCTTATTTATAAGCACTTGTGACATCAGTTGCATTTTTCTCCATATAACCCACTGTTTTTCCATTTTTCTTAGCTTCTTAATATCATTTTAGAGTTTCCCTGAAATTTTCAGATTTTTCCAAGCTTTTTTGCTATTTTTCTTAATTTAAAGTAGTTTTTAAGCATTTTTAATTAGCTTTTAATACAAAAAATTCAGAAAAGGTTCAAAAAATTAAGTTTTCATTTTTATTTGGTTTAGATAAATATAAAAAGTAAAAAAAGTAATTTTCCAGATTTTTCATAGTTTATTTGGTAATTTTTAGTAATTTAATTAGTTTTTAATAGTTTAAAATTCCTAGAAAATAGAAAAATAATCAGAAAATTACAAAAATAGTTTTGAAAATTCTATTTTGATATTTTAGATCTTTCTAAGTCTTAATTTTATTTTTCTAGCTTTATTTCTTAATTTCTTGTATTTTAGGCTATTATTTAATAGTTAAAAATAGTTTTTAATTAGATAATTAGTCATAAAAATAATTTTCTTTTTCTAAAAAGTTTCTTTTATCATTAGGTTTATAAAAATATCATTTTCATATTTTTAGGGTTAATATTGTGTAGGTTTTATTTTTTTTAATTTGTACGTCGCGTAGTTTTTAATTTCAGTTTTATAAAAACATAAAAACAAAAACATCATTTTAATTATAGTGATAGCGTTTATTTAATAGATTTTATCTTTTTAATTTCCTTTAATTTGCATTTTAACCCTTGTAGTTTATGTCCTTCTTCTGTAGTTATAATAATTCACAAATCCCTTTTTCGTTCAAAGTTCTCGATCACTTTACGTTTGATAATCCATTGCATAGCTCGCTGGGACATAACGACCCGGGGAGACCCTATACTCCTCAGATCTTCATTGATTTCGTTCCTGAGCCGTTTTAAGCTTGTTACGGTCTGCCATTCACAAGTGGCGGGCTTGCGTGATAAAGCTTGACTGTTCTGGAGCGCATCACTTAGCACTAAACTGAAGGCCTGCGTTTTCCTTTTGTACCAACAAGATAGCTTTCTGAAGATACGCAAGATCCTTCTTTTTCGGCTTAGTAGGACAATTCCTTGCCATGTGACCCACTCCTTGACAGTTTTAACACTTAACCTGATTACTCCGACATTCACATTTCCATAATTCCCACCGACCTTGAGCTGCAACATTTCCATTCTGATTACCCACTGCTCTATTCCCAACATTCTGTCCCATCTGATTTCTAACATTCTGATACTGGCCATTACCCTGATACAAGAACCGCCGATTACCCATGCGAAATCCAGTAGTATATCCCTGCTGATTCCCAATAACTCCAACCATTTGACCTTGATTACCCATATTCCACACCCGGCCGTGCAATTTGCACGTATGCGAAAGTGTTTGATGAAATCCTTTGATTGTTGTTAGTTGGTGTGGAATAGCGACTTCTGAATGCTTTACCCAAGAAAGAAAATGTGTGTAACAAAGCAGCTTCTTGTTCAGTTTCAGGATCAGTGATTCCTTGTTCCTGGTATTGTGGATACTGTTGTTGTTGTTGAATGACTTGTTGTTTGGTGGATAGAATTGTTGTTGAGGGAAGACAGCTTGTGGTTGTGGAATGTATTGCTGCAAGTTGTTGTTGGTGGAAGATGATGAAGCTTGTTGTTGTGTATTCACTGAGGGTTGAGTCTTTGCAATTAGTGCCAATGGATCATGATTTTTAGCCAATCTTTCTTTCCTGACTTCATTCACTTCAGCTTTTTGGTTTTGTTTCTCAGAAAATCGTTTAGTTGATGAAAGTTCACCTGATGTAGGTCTTTTGTTTGGTTGACAATAGTGACATATCGTCCCCATTTTTCTTCGAAGATTGTTCAGGAACTTGATATTTTGCACGATAGTTCTAGGTGCTAACTTGTTTCTGATAAGCTCATTCATCAAAGTACAAAACCTTCCATAGTAGGATTCAATGGATTCTCCTGGAGTTGAAGTGAACTTTTCCATTCAGTTAGCAGCTTATTCTCCATGTCTTGTGGACCAATTTCTGTTCCATGACAAAGTCGTCTAACACTTTCCCACATATCGAAAGCAGTTTCACAACTGTCTACAGCTGAAAGAAAGATGTCTCTTGGTAAACCCAGTTGGACAATATGAATTGCCATGTCATTTGCATCGACTTGTTTCTGATCCTCTTCAGTGTATTCTGATTCGTTTTGAACACGATAAGATTGTGGGACGGGAGGTGTTGCATCAGGATCTCCAGGGACTTGGACTTGTCGAGGTATGAAGGGTCTATTCTCAATGGATTGAATCATCAATTTTCCATTAGGTTTGGTCTTGATGTAGCGAAGCATACGACTTGTCCATTGAAGATAACCACCTTTTTCCAACATAGGAGGACGGTTTTCGGCACCGGCGCTGAATGTCTTGTTGTTGAGTTGCCATTGTTGAAGGTATGTTATGATAAAGTTGATGTAGGATCGATTCAACGATAAAGGAGTTGTGTTTAGTAAGATATTGCCGTTTGAAGTTCTCCCAAAATTTGAAATTCACTATAAAAATCAATTCTAAGGTTGTATGAAAAATTTGAGTTATGACAATTTTGACGCCAAATTTGACCGAAAAATTTGAATTTGGGTCCAAAAATTTGAATTTTTGACCAAAATTTTCCAAGTTATACCAAAATTTGAATTTCGCGTAAAAATTGAACGTTTAGTCTCCTCAAAAATTTAAATTTTACTCAAATTTTTTTATTTTTTATTATTTTTTTTTATTTTTTTAAATGAAGAGCTTAGGCGTACACACAAGAAGTTACGAGTAGGATGCTTAGGCGTAGAGATTGTGCTTAGGCGTAGGATTGCTTATGCGTAGGAGTCCTTATGCGTAAAGAGCTTAGGCGTAGGATTCTTATGCGTAAACCTAAGGTTAAACGTAAGTCTTATGCGTAAACTTTAAGCGTAGAAGTAAAGTACCTTACGCGTAAGAGGTAACTTATGCGTAGAGTCCTTACTCGTAAGCTTTCTGCTTATGCGTAAGAGTTGGTTTAAAACCAAAAATCCTTTACACTGTCACAGCGTAAAAGATATCTGAAAGTCGAAGTGTTCCACACACTTATCTAAGTGAGGGAAGCACTGAGTCACCGTTATAGCTCGAAGAAACTGCACCAAAAGCTTATGCGTAGAAAAAGGGTTTTGACTTTTCTTACGCGTAAGAATAGGGTTTTGACCTACGCGTAAAAAATTTCCAGTGATTCAACCGATTTCTGATGCACAAACAGCCTTAAAAACACTCAAATAACACAAAAGTATTGACCTTAATCACCCAAAGTGCCTTGAAAGCTTATGCGTAGAAATGAATTACCCAATTCGTACGAATTTAAAACTGAAGAAAAACACGTAAAGCTTTGAACTTTTTGCAAAAAACTGAAACTTTAGCACCAAATAAACCTTAAACCACAAGAATCTTGAATTTTTAGGTGCAAAAATTAAGGTTTTAAGCGTGTCAAAGATGTATAACGAGAGCTTTCACGCGTACAGTACCAAACTTCAAAACAAGCACAAACACTTCTAAACCAATGTTAGGCGATTAATACCAATTGTAGGACCTTAAATATCTCAACCTTATCACAAACCCAACACGTATACAACGTTATGCGTAGAACTCGTTAATACAAACACAAACTATGCGTGAAGATGAAAGAAATAAAGATGAGAAAAATGGTGACTTGATGTTAAAACCGTGTATATGTGTAGAGAAAAGATGAACACAATATGTTGTATATTCAAAGAAAACACACACACACACACACACTCAAGCACACCCCTCAAATGAAACTTTGAGGGGTTTATATAGTACAAGTAACATGATGCCGTAAAAGGCTTTCTATGGGCTTTGTGGGTTGGACATGGGTTGGATTGGATAAAAGGCAAGCTTAACATAACTAGTACCCATTTAGCTTAGTCAAATCCACGAGCCCGTTGACTATTCTATCATGATATCTAACACACGTTACAAAGTTCCTAAATGTGAATGACCGTCACTTCTAATAAAAACTATTAAGGCTAACAGGTTGTCACAGAATTGTTTTCCGTTGTCTGAAATGATTTCCCAGGTAATCCGAAAGGGCATACAATATTTTCCCAAACAAACCGTTTTACCTGATTTCCTGTGATTGTCACGACTGCCTTTGCTTCAATCCACTTAGTGAAATAGTCTATAGCTACTATGAGGAATTTCAATCCTCCTGCTGCAACAGGGAAGGGTCCTGCAATGTCGATACCTCATTTATAGAATGGCCATGGCGACGTAATAGGTGTTAGCTCCTGTTGTGGTTGGCGTGGAATAGGTTTGTGAACTTGGCAATCGCCACACTTTCTTATTAAGTCCCGCGCATCACGGTGCATTGTAGGCCAGTAGTATCCTGACCTTATAGCACGTGCCACAACGGACCATGGTCCGGAGTGCATACTACATGAACCAGCTTGGATTTCTCGGAGTACGTAATCCGCTTGCAGTGGTCCAACACATTGAAGCCATGATAGAGTATACCGTCACGAAGTTCAAACCTCTGTGATGTACGATGTATCCTTCGGGCGTCCTTTTGCTCTTGGGGCAATACGCCCTTTGTGACAACTCGTACTTTCAGGTCATTTCTCAAATTTACTATTCATCTCGGGAATTTACTATTCACCGGTTACTATTTAAAATTTTACTATTCACCGTTTTTGGAGTCAAAGTAATATTTTGAGAACGTATTTCAAAATTTACTATTCACGAAATACTATTCATTCCTGAAGAAAATTTCTACTCATGCTTCACTATTCATTGTCTACCGTAAACTAGGTTTACGAGTATCAAATTCGCGTAACCTTAATGGTTTAGCTGCGAATTCATGAACAATCATCAAGGACATTCTATATAGACTAGGTTTAGTCTACACATCATTAGCATCATTATCATCATATTAGTTCATGCATGGTTTTGCATATTACATTAAACGTATAATTTCATATTAAATAAACGCTATCGCGTAAATAATTATTTTGAACAATTGATCCGATACTTCCAAAAATTATCCCGATATATTTTTATACTTATATTAAGATTATAAAAATAATATTATGAGTTTACCCAGTGTTTTAAAAATAATATTATTATTTCACTCAAATTTTTCAAGAAATGTATTTTTATAATTTTTATGACTTCAATATGTTTTATTTTGACCCGTTAAAATTTATTTTTAATTAACACTACCTTACAAGCTTAAATATATACCTAATTACTCAAATATACTTTCAAGTATACATCTTATCTACACCTTAATACTAATAATAAAAAAAAAATGTATCATCTAACTTAAATACCCCCTTGTCGACACAAGGGGGATGAGTCACCTAAAATTTCTAAATATCTTCACTTATAATTATATTATACTTTGCAATAAACACATAAAAGTTAAATCATTAAGTGTAAGATCAAAATATCCTTTCTCTTCCTCTCTTCACAAACCGGCCAACCAAAGGATCAAGAGGAGATCATCCAAAAATTTTCAAGACAAGTTATATACAATCTAGTTACACTCTTGATTAAGGTTGTGAAATAAAACCTTGGGTGATTAGGATTAAACCTTTGTTCATAAACCTCATCAAGTTAACTAGTAAGCATCTCATATCCATTTTCATCCTTCATATTTATTTTATGTTCATTTCATCATATTTGAGAAAAACATGCAAGTCTTATGGATGTTTATACCACTTTTTCATTGTTTTTAAGAGTTATATATATATATATATATGTCATCCTAAAATTACTCCTTGTAATATATCACTCTTGGTGATGTCTAGGAACCCATGACACCCTAAGAAGGTGTATGGTAGGATTAGAATAGCTTCGGAGTTGTTTTGAATTGGTTAGAATAGGTTTGGCGCGAGAAAAACTCATTTCGACAAGTTTTCAAAAGGGTCTGTCCTTATTTTTGAAATCTAGAAATCTCGACAGTAGATAAAAAATTTTGGCCTAGATATTTAGAAAATACACTTTAAAAAGAAAACGTGGCCGCTTGAACAGGTTAAAACGGAGCTATAATGAGGAAGTTATGAATTTTTCAAGTTAGGCGACGAAACTATAAAATTCTGAAAATTCACCATGTTACGTCTACTTTGTACGAGTAAAAAATGAGGCTTAGGCGTTATAAATTGTGTCGACTTATCAAAAATATATGAGTATACTTTGATACGAAGCTAAGGACATATAAAACGTAGAAAACGGACTTGTAACGATTAAATTATACACGTTTACCCAAAGTTGCCGTAACTTTATTATATAAGAAAAACTATTATATTTCTATTAGACAAGTATTACGGCAACAAGTGACCATGTTGAAGGTCGTTTTTAACATTGATGTAGAACTTTTTATAAAGTGATGTCTTCTAGTAAAAGTAAGTTCGCCAAGCATATTTTCCAAAATGTCCGACCGTTTGTCTAGCGGAGTTGTAATGAATTAAATACGGTCACTTAAACTTTGCCGAAAACCACCCTTAAACGATATTTTGGACAAAAGTACCATACTTAACCTATATTTTTCTCCATGATAGAGACCTCTAGGATGAAAACTTAAATACTAAAACTTTGAGATAATGATACAAGCTTCCCAAAACCGTTGAGTTCGTTTCCTAACGCTCGACGTGCACCATTTTACGACTAGCTTTTCGAGGCCGTTTAGTCACTTTCATGAAAATTTCAACGACATTATTTTACGACGAAAAGTTATAATTTCTTAATAAATCACTAAATGATTATCATCGGATATCATTTCAACATAAATACATGTAAAGTAATTTAAAAATGGTCAAGACGTTAAAAGATTATTTTTCGACGAAAAGTATTATTTTCAAAAATTCATAAGTGGTATAAATATCATCCGAATTGCATGCATAACATTACATCATAACTTATTACATATCATATCATTCATAATAGGTCAAGGTTAGAGATTCACGCTACATTTCGGTGTACTCACTTTTGTCTTCGCATCAATTCATCAAGTGAGTTTTCATAGCCCCGTTGTACATGTTTATACTTATTTTCAAACCTACGGGGGAGAATACATTGCACATCATTTTTATTACGATACCAAGTATATCAAATTCATTACATTGCTTAAGTTACCTCATGCCAATTGAATGTCCCCATTATATAACATGAACCGTTAATTTCATAGAAGCGAGGGTGAGTGGATAGATCTATCGAGGGTGACTCCTCCATCCGGGTTGGTGGATTCCAACTGGTTAAACGGATGCATTTAATTTAATATCATTATTTGAGTTGTTTGGCAAACACTCTGTTGGGGTGAACATCATGATCAGTGTAGTTTCGGTGTCATGGACTTATAGCAAATGTAACATTTTTATGTGGCATGATTGTCATACATGGTCTGTACTTGTGTAGTCGTATAAAACATTTTCATAAACCTATGATTTCTCACCAACATTATTGTTGACCTTTTTAGCAATGTATTTTCAGGTAACTAAGACATTCGCATCATGGCACGAATAAGGAACCCTCATAGAGTCGCGGCAACGACGCGTCTCATTGTATATTATGGCTTTTTCAAAACATCGTTTGACTTGTAATGAATATTTTCCGCAAACTTTATCAACTTTTGGGACCTATCTTGTAACTCTGAATTTTTTAAATAAATATCAAACGATGTGTTTTTAAACGACACTTTAGGTCGTTCAATATAACTGTATTTGTGATGCTATGACAGTCAATCCCCAGGAATTCCATTCCGCTGCAAAACAGGTAATTTGGGGGTGTGACACCCTTGCTTATGAACTCGACTATTGGGGTCATCCATGTAGGACCTTGTTCCTCTATCACCGTGGATATCTCCATCTCCATGATGGACTTTCTCTTCAGGGTTTCCACACATACTTGTTTGGACAGGTGCGCAAAGCTTGTGGATGCGATCTTTCTTAGTGCATCCTCCTTCCTGTTCTCCCCTCTGGGAACTTGCTTGATGGTAAACCTGTCGAAGTCCTGGATTAGGGACTTGGTTTTGTCAAGGTATTGAACCATGTTTTCCTCCTTAGCCACATACTCGCCTAACACGTGGTTGGATACTAATCGGGAATCCACATTTGCTTCTAGGTTACGTATGCCCATTCGAGCTGCAATGCGTAGTCTTGCAATCAAGGCTTCATACTCTGCCTCGTTGTTTGTTGCTGTAAAATCAAACTGCAATGCGTAAGTGAATTCCGTTCCATCCGGACTCGTGAGAATAAGGCCTGCGCCTGACCCGTCCACACATGAGGATCCATCCGTGAATAAGATCCATGGTTCTTGTAATTCCACCTTGTTTTGGGAGGGTGTGTCATCAGTGTCCGGTTTTTCGATGATGAAGTCTGCTAGTATCTGCCCCTTAACTGCGGTGTGTGGTCTGTAGGAAATGTTGTGCTCACCTAACAACACACTCCACTTCTGTAGACGTCCTGATGCGTCAGGTTTGGAGATGATTTGCTTGATAGGTTGGTCCGTGATCACCGCTATTGGGTGCGCCTTGAAGTACCTGCGCAGCCGTTTAGCAGCGAATACTAGCGCCAAGACCAACTTCTCCATTGCACTATAGTTAACCTCCGTTTTCTTGAGCGCTTTGCTTACAAAGTATACCGGTGTTTGTACTGAATCCCTGTCTGTTAGTAGGACCGCGCTAACTGCTCCATGAGTAGCGGATAGGTACATAATTAGTTCCTCCCCTGGGCGGGGCGCGACTAACGTGGGGAGCGCTGCTAAGTGTTGTTTAAGCTGTATAAAAGCTTCTTCTGCCTCCGCTGTCCAGCGGAAATGCCCCTTTTTTGTACACTTCTTGAGCGTTTTGAAGAGAGGTAGTGACTTGTCTGCTGATTTGGATAAGAATCTGTTTAAGCCGGCTAGTTTTCCATTCAAAGACTAGACTTCCTTCAACGTGTGCGGTGAGGGAAGTTGAATGTCACGCCATGGGCAATTTGTCCTCCGTATGGCTTTTTATGACAAGATCATCAATATAAACCTCTGGGTTGCGGCCCACCTGCTTTTCAAATGCGTTATCCACCAATCGCTGGTAGGTAGCGCCCGCGTTCTTCAAGCCAAAGGGCAACTTAGTGTAACAATAAACGCCTTGGCTTGTATGGAAGGCCGTTTTTTCCACATCTTTCTTAGCCATCTGAATTTGGTGGTATCCTTTGTATGCTTCTAGGAAGCATTTAAGTGGGTACCCACACAAAGATTCTACCTTCCAGTCTATCTCCGGTAGCGGGTAGCAGTCTTGTGGACATGCCTTGTTGAGATCTGTAAAGTCCACGCACATCCTCCAACTACCATCGCTCTTCTTGACCATCACTAGGTTGGAAAGCCAGTCATGGTAGGAGACTTCTCTCATGATACCTGCATCCACAAGTTTATGTACTTCTACCAGGATTGCTTGTGCGCGCTCTGGAGCCTGGCCGCGCTTCTTCTGTCGTACTGGGGGGTATCCTTGTCGGATTCGCAACTCGTGTTCTGTAATTGAGCGTGGTACACCAGTCATGTGTTTTGGTTCCCATGCAAAGATATCCAGGTTCTTTTGCAAGAGTGCGCACACGGCTGCCCTGCCATTATCAGTCTGCGATCCTCCAATAGATACCTCTTGTTCTGGGTACTCAGGATGAATTGCAACCCTCAGGTTTGGTACCTTAGGTGCGCGATGTTCTGTAATGTGCGCCGTCTCACATGTAACCGTGTTACATTCTCTAGATGGTACGGTGGTATTGTAGAGAGTAACAATGCCTCCTTCTACCGGGAATTTGAGCATTCCATGCGCTGTAGATGGTACCGCGCGTATGGCTGAAATCCCTGGTCTTCCAATGATGCCATTGTATGGCGAAGGGGATTTAATTACCATAAAATTCATCCAAGCTGTCGTGGAGTGCTCCTGATTGCCAACATTGACTAGAAGGCGTATTTGCAACATGGGCCATATCTTTTCTCCTGTAAAACCAGTTAGCGACGTCTTGGCTGGAATCAACTGACTTTGTATCTCAGGTCGCAGTCGTTTGAAACAGTGTTCATACATGATATCTGCGGATGCTCCTCCATCAACATACATGCGGTGGATGTCATGACCCCCTGCGTTAATTTCAATGGTGAGCGGTTCTACTACTATGTTGTCCACAGCCAAGGTAGGGAAGGAGATTTCGCTTCCACGAAAAAACTTTTGGCTGATCTTCTGCCTAGTCATTCGTTGCCATGATTGTATCATGTATATGGTATCAACTTTTTCTTTGGGTACTTCTTTCTTGTTCCCAGTCTTTTCCTTATCCTTCCCCTCCTTGATGTTTTTAACCAAGTTGTCCAATCTGCCTTCTTTTACTAGCTTATCTATTAGCTGTCGCAATTGGACACACTCATTGGTGGTGTGGCCCTTCTGTCCATGGAAGTCGCAGTATCCGTTTCCCATGTGCTTATCTTCTGGGGTGCGCATCGGTGGAGGCCTTGGGAAGTTCGCGCCTTCCATCGCGAATATCTCCTTTGGAGTCTTGGTTAGCGGGGTATATTTGTCATTATCTCGTCCGCTCCCTTGGCCACGGTAATTCTTGTTGCGGTTGCTACTCTGGTCAGTGGATTGTCTCTGGGGCTGTTCTTGTGACCTATTGTTTGAGTAGCCCTTCCTGCTGTCCGCCGTAGCTGCTTCCCCTTGGATAAAAGACCTTGTCCGTTTCATAAGTTCATCAAAGGTCTAGGGGATCTTGTCATTCAACCTTTTGACGAGTTCTGGGTTATTGATCCCATTCATAAACCCTGAGATCTTCAGTACTTCCGGGCATGCCTTAACCTGTATGCACTCATCTTTGAAGCGCTTCACATAAGCGCTTGTAGATTCCCCCTGGCGCTGTTTTACCCTGGCGAGTTCGACAGGGTTTTTGGCGCACTTTTTTCTTTGAGTGAAGTTCAGGCGAAAAGCCTTTCGCAATTCATCAAAACCATCAATGCTTCTGCGTGGAAGCTTACTGAACCAGTTTTGCGCGTTACCCACTAATGTGGAATTGAACATGTGGCACCACACAGGTTGTGGCCAATTTTCGATGGTGGCAGCTGATTCGAAAATTTTTAGGTGATCATCTGGATCGCCCGTTCCGTCATAGGTTTTAACATTGGCGGGCATGCGCCTTCTCTTATTTTATGAGAAATCACTAATGCGCCGAGTGAACGCATCCACCTTTTAGCGGCGCCAGGGAAGAGACATATCTTCCTCCTCCTGGTCGCGATATCTTCCCCTGGACTTCCAGTGTCCAGTTTCGCTGTCCTCATTGTCCGAGGAATCACCAGAGGACGTGCTTTCCCTTTGTTGGCGCTTGCGCCTACCGTCTAAGGAGTCTCTAGAGGATGAACTTCTTCTCTTTCGGCGCTTGCGCCGACGGTCCTTAGAATCTGAACTTGAAGGGCTTCCACTTGGGGAGCGCCGTCGTCCAAGTCTGTCATGTACCCTGCGGCTTCCAAGCCTATCGTGGACATTGATACGCCGTCCATCCTCTTCATGTTCTTCCAGATACTGCAGTTCATCTGCTTCATCGTTCTCCACTCTCCTCCCAACCCTGGTAAACACTAGGGGTCGGCGGCTATTCTTTCCGCGCTTATCCCTCTGACGGCGCGATGGGGATGCCTCAGTGTCGAAGTTTAGCCGGGCTTTTAGACTCTGGCTCGACCTCTTTTTTGCCTCCTCTTGCATGAGGGCCGCCAAGGTTTCATAGTTTTGAGACACGAAGTCGCTTGGTGCTAATTCAGGCGCGACTCCTTCTAGTGCAAGAATATCTGTTTCCATATCTGGACTCCTGTTTCGGAGAGGTGCGCCTGGCGTTTTTGTGAGGTCCTTTTCTAGTAGGGGAGTGGTATAAAGATTACGTAGTGGATCTTCTACGTTGGTTGTTGTTGTGGCAGCATGGGTTGTTCCCGTGCGCTGTTCCACTGTCGGGAAGACCAGATCTGATCCTGGCCCTTGGTTTTTAGCCGCGCTGGTTGTTCCAGAGGCTTGTTTGAGGGCTGATCCGCTTTGCTGTTTCTTTCCTTGTAGGTCACCATGCGATCGCTGATTTTGGTTTCCTTGCTTCGTCATTCTAGTTCTTAGTGTTGGGTCCCACGGATGGCGCCACTTGTTGATACAAAAGTTGGGCGTTCCTTGTTTGGACTCCGGTTCCTGTATCAATTGGTTCTTAATGCTTGAGACATGCGCACTAAAAAAACAGAAAAAACCGTTAGGCTTACCGTGGGATTGTCTCCCACGATTATCCTCAGGCGTGAGAGTAAGTAATCGGTTTTAGGGTTTAGTTTAAGAGTTAGGGTTATTAGATCATACCTTTAATGAGGGCTGGAATGCCGTTTATATACACACGAAATCCTTATTGATTTCGTATTCCTCACGTTTCGGCGTATCCCGCCTAAGTCGGGCAATCAATACATATCTCGTTTAATGAGAGATACCCGATATCCAAAACCATAAATAACTTTGGGTTTGGGCCTTCGTGGGCCCAAACTGTTACTGGTTTGGCCCATGCGTACTGGGCTCAATTGCTAGTAGCGTTATTGGCCGGGTTCATGACCCGAATACGGACTATACGTCATCAGAAAACATGGGAAAAATGTGGCCTTGTTTAAATACTCTTCTGGTTTATGGTTAAATTCTCCTCCACAATCATGTGTATTATGTGTTTGAAATTGTTTGGCACATGAAGGAAGGAGTGCTTTTGAAACAATTACCCTTTAAAACCGATTTGAGATTTAAATCACAAACTCTCCCCCGATCAAAAATTTCAAACCTTTTGAGATTTGTGATCCCAATTGATTTAAATCATTTAGAAAATTTTAGGGAAAGACGTGGCAAGATTTAATTTTGAAAAATGACTGATAAGGATCAATTTAAGACATTAAAGATTGTTAGTGTCAGGTATGATAGTTTTTAAGAGATCTTTAAGTAAAATAAAACAATTTCACAATCAAACCAGAACAGAAAAAATTTCATTTTTAAAGATCTTTGAGTTTTAAAGAAAATCATACCATGACATAACATTAAATCTTTAGATCACCACTTTATTACGTACAACCGGACTTTTATGAAGAGATATCGATTGAAAATATTTTATAAGAAATCACTTATGATTTGACAAAATAAAGTCCGGTTGATTTCAAAACTTTGAATCCGATTTATTTTCAAAACAATATTTTTCCATTTTCAAAACAATATTATTCAAAAATTGTTTAAAAAATGGCATCATCACTACTTGTCATGCATAGAGATACGTTAGGTGGTTGAGAAGCTTTTTTTGTTGTTGCTGAGGGTTGGAAGAAAACCATCTGCTGATGCAGTGAGACCTCTTACGTTGCATTTTTTCATGCCAACTCTTCATAGAGGTCCAATTAAGCTCCGTTTCTTCATTTGATGATGAAGAAAACCATCTGCTGATGCAGTGAGACCTCTTATGTTGCATTTCATGCCAGCTTTCCATAGAAGTCAAATTAAGCTCCGTTTCTTCATTTGTCGACCCAAGATATAGTTGCCCTTTCCTTTCGGCATCCAATCATCAATTGTGGGATCCGGATCGGGAACATTCTTATAATCCATGATATCTGCATACGTTAGTAGACATACAAACAGATATATGGTGGTCGACATCACTCAAACAACAATCGACTAATAAAAGTCAATTCAACATTATCAATCAGATCATGTAAAACATGGTAATTATGTGTTTATCACACTCTAATCATCTAATCCTAACAATCATATCCTAGGAACCTAGTCCTTCAACGTAGGTTAATATCATTTTCAGTTAAGCATATAGGATAATTAGATGAGCTCGTTAGATGATATAGATTTGAAAACATTCTCCCCCTCAATCAATGACTTATTTTTCTGAACAGTTTAAAAGCACTAAAGTCATTGATTGAGTTTTCAACTTTTGCAAAAAACTCTGAATCTGATTGGTTTTTCAAGCAACTCATTTTCCACCATTTTGAAATACAATAAATATTTTTCTGAAGAATTTTAGACGGAAAAACATTTGTGTAGGAACAGCAGTCCTTTGACATACTTTCCTCAGTTTGTTTTTAGGATAAGTGCACGAAATATTTGAAAAATGGTTTAGCGCAGCACTTTCCTTTCTTGAAGAGCGGGTTGCTATCTGAAATAATAGCAAACCATGGTTTAAGCACGGGTTACAGTCAGAAGTAACTGCAAGCCATTTTTGAAGCGCGGGTTACAGTCTGAAATAACTGTAAGCCATATTTTGAGACATGTTTTGGAAAAGAATATTTACACCTCCTGCTCGAACTTCATCTATGGTCCCGTGTCATTATTGAATGACATTTCTAAGACCGCAGATGTTATCGATACTAGAAGACATGTCTTGAAAACAATATTTTTAGTATTTTTCAAATTTTCTAATTTTTATGGGTTTTTGAAATTTTCTATTTTCCTATTTTCTTGTTGATGTTTTTATATTTTTTTTATTTTGTTTTTAATAAATATTTACAAAGATAGAGTAGATGATATAGTTTAAGAAGATGATGATACGAGTACCGAGATAAGGATATCGAGCAGCCTCATTGAAGAAGATAGAAGTCATCATCTCTTAAACATTCACCACCAAAGCTTCCAAGGCTCTTGCATTAAAGAAAGAAATTGAACCATCTGAAAGAGAGACTTTGGCACCTTCCCCCCAAACGGAAAATCCTTTAGCTGAGCAGATTCAATGCTTTCTTTCAAGCTTCCCTTAGCCAAGTGCACAAAGAAGCACACCATTATCATCGAACTTGCTGCTCATTTTAAGAATAATCATCGTGATTCATCGTTCGGGGTTATATCATCTAATAGAAGAACAACAACGTTTCATCCCACGCTTAAATAACTCTTCTCAAATTCCTTTTCCACTGAAGTCTGAAGCAGTCCATTCCAAAAGGTGTCACGAGACAACTTCCCCCACGTAGTTGAATTGATGCAGTCAGTCTCTTAGACTAGAGCTCACGAACCCGAATACACATATACCCGAAGACAGAGAAACTTATACCATCGAAGTAGCAGATTAAGTCCAATAGCCAAAGAATAACCCCGATGTATACTTTTCTCTCCCCCTGAAGAAAGTGTATGAAGCTCAAGAACCCGAAGTACCCGAATGCCCAAAGAGAGAATAACCGATAACATTGAAGAAGCAGGCCGAATCACTGATTATCTCTGCGGAGGACAATCTCTGTGGATTTCATATCCGGAATAAGTGATTATATCTCTGAATCACTGATTAAGCACTCAAGTGAAATAGCTGAGCGTCCCCAGTGTACACAATCTCTCTCCCCTGATGATTGCGATAGCATCGAAATCATTACACACTTGTGTACCTCTTTTATCACTAGAAACTAACTCTTCCATATCTTCCCCCACATACTTGGAATAAGAACACTAAATGCCATGAGTCAAACCTTGAGTTTCTCTGCGGTAATGACATTTGTCTTCCCGGGATAACTTCAATCACTTAGAAGTATTAAGTTCATCAAGTTTACTCGTGTTTAGATACGAGCCTCCTTCCCCCTTGCTGGTTTTGATACTTCAGAATCAGCAACACATTGTAAGCCCATATACTCAATATCATTTGAGAAGAACCTTAGAAGTCTTTGTGAGAATCAACTTGCTGAAGAATGTGAGCCAGTCTAATTGGGGATTAAATTCGACATTTTACTCTCCCCCAATTAGTGCTCTCCCCTAAACCGAAAATCTGTTTGATAAATGCCCGGATTAAGAAGAGGTCTTTGGATCGTTAAGTGCAACTCGTCTTTAGTCTTCTAACATGCAATAGAAAATGTAGAACTGACTGTAGACTCGACCTTCTTCAAGATTTTCCAGTTGGGGAATAGAAAGTCAACATCTTCAACTCACCAAATGCATTCCTGTTAACTTACAAATAGCACATCAAATCCCTCCCAATAAAACAAGATAAGAAAGATCATCAAAGCAGCCAGCAACTAGAAGCACTTTCCCGAAAAATTATTGTGAAGATGTCAACCAACGGCTAGAAGAAACCCATTCATAAGAAGAAGCACTTTTGGAGCTCCCCTAATATCAATCAACATGAAAACTTCTTCTCCCCTCAAGAATTAGCACATGATATCATCCAAATGTCTATTCACACTTCTCCACCGCCATCTTCATTATATTGAGCAAGTGGAATAAGAGTAATTATCAGTAGTCCCGATCACTTGATGACGGAAGCGCATGGAAAAAGCATGAAGCATGTTGATGAGAATGGTCATAATAAGAAGATTTCTCTTCGTCAGAAGATAAAGCGCACTGAAACGTACACTTTTCTTTTCTTTAGAGTACGAGGCATGAACTGTTGTGTTCATACGTCATAAGAAGATTTCTCTTCTTTCGAAGATAAAGCGCACTGAAACGTACACTTTTCTTTTCTTTAGAGAATGAGGTTTGAACTGAAGTATTCAAACGTCATAATGATGAAGTACGAGGCCTGAACTGATGTGAACAGACGTCATAATCTCTCTCTTTTCAAACTCTCTTGGCAAACTTGTAATCAACCCCATTATCATTCAGTAGGCTCTTTGTTGTGACAGCTGATGGAGAAAACCCAATATGATGAATTTGACCCTGAAGTAAACTAACCCGAACTCGTGACTTAAACTTGCACATATGTAACAAAGAGCGGTGCCGATTTCCATTAGCATCTCTAAGTACTTTCTAAGTACTCCATAATCTTCAACCAACCAACCATCAAGTATAAGACGTACATCACCTCTTGAAAATCCACAATTGAGTGTGACACTGAGCACTACAATGTAACTCCTTAAAGTGATAGTTATTTTGTGGTGATAAGAGCCCAATTCCCCCAAGTGGTAAAAGAAAAGGAAAAAGTCACCCAAGAATAACTAGATTTCCAAGTCTTCATTTTTGATAATAAGCTTGAACAAGGATCATGAAGAATCTTCATCCAACCATCCCTGATACCTTCAGATACTAAGTACACTCGCCCGTGATATTTCACTTCAACCTCAAATAAATAATAGTGAATTAACCCCGTTGTCACATCTTCTGGTTAAAAGCTCAATTCTAGCCTCCTTTGACGTTTTAAGTGAACTATGATAATGGTTTCATCCCGACCATGGTTTAAAGCACATAACCCCGTAAAAGCATGTAATAACCAAACTGCCATGACGAATATCCAAACACACATCCAATTCATGAAGTACACCCTTTTATCCCTTCTTCGAAGTAGAAACCGTAGCACCAGCATCAGAAAGGATCCCGACATACACTTTCCTTTCTCCAGGATGGTTCCATCATCACGGGATTTTACAATTCTATGGTTTAAACCGAGAAATAGTTTCTTTCGCGGGATTTTACAAAACCAAGAATAAACCGTGAGATCGAACCGGAAATGCACTTTACAATTACCAGGATGTTTCCGTTGTCACGGGATTTTACAAGTCTATGATTTAAACCGAGAAATAGGTTCTTTCGCGTGATTTTACAAAATCAAGACAAAACCGTAAACAATATCAGCTTGTAAGTGTTATGACAACTTTGGTTTCGGTGAATATCCATTTTAGGGGAACATGCAGCGGTTCATCATCCAACATCAACATTATCATCAACCATCCAATAAACACTTTGGTAAACACATCTTCCACATATTCTGACGGCTATTGCTGTGACTACATGGAGAAGTAAATCCGATATACCAAACTTGATCACGAAGTAGAATTCCCTAGATTTGTTAACTTAAACTTGTACTAATCCTTGTGAAGAAGAAACGGTGTACCCAATGTACAAAACCTCTTGACGTATCCTCAACTGCGTGAGACACCGAAGTGATAGTTACGTTGTGAGTTAAGCGAGAAAGAATCACAAAAGTAACTAAATAGCCAAGTCTTTATCACACACTATAAATGCCCAAACAAGTCATCTTCGCTGAAGGGTAGAAAGAAGGAAGACGAAACAAGTAAACGCGCCCGGAAAATCCTCACATCAAATCCAAATAAGAAATGTCGTCCAAACACCTCGTAGTTTACATTTTCAATAAACACTTCAAGCCGTGACATAATAATTTCTGTGAAAATGCATAAACCAAAGTATCAAACCTCATAACGAATCTCATTATCTCCTCAACTCATATCGTCAAATCTCAAATCTCATAAAAATCACACAGTATCAAATCTCACACTTGACAAATCACATGTGAACGATTCAGCCCATCAGTCCATTGTATCCAGATCCAAGTCATCACATATACAACACCAGCCCGATCCAATCTCACAAAAACGACCATCGGATCTAGTTCAATTCAACCCGCACTTAACGAACCTAATCTTCATATATGTTGCGCCCACTTTATGTCTTGGTCCAATAAGATTAACATAAGACCATCGGTCACTTCTACACATTCGGCCCAATTGATATAATGACTCCCAATCCAAATCAAAATAAAGCGCGAGGTCGATTACAACATTCAATACCGATTAAAATACTCTAAAAGGTAAATAATTTGACCAACGTGAGTACTCATCATTATAGCAATACTAGGTGTCCGAAATGTGTCCATTAGCCATGTACATTGCAACACAATTTTCACCTCAAGTCTGGTCCATTTCACTTTCACCAATATCCCATGAGATTATTATACCCGATCCAAACTCAATATCAAAATCACACTAACACATAAAGGCCTATGTATTAATTAACACATCACATATCCACTCTTTAACCAAAATTTGTATCCAAAATTTTGTACCACAAAAATTCATGTGTGTGTAAACTTCACAAAAATTCGGATGACAAATATGAAGATATTCACGCATGTGTACTCTTCAGCTCAACAAACTACAACCACCAGCCCAGTCCATATTCATAATATGAGGCCTAAATCCATTCTCGACAAAATCCTCGAGTGAACAAACAGATCGGTAATCCCATGATAAAGAATTTAGAAACAAACATAGAATTGCGTATAAGTGATTTTGAGGTATAGCTATCATTTATATTTTGTTAAGTATCAATGCAATCGTCATTACTCCATAGCAGATCCAAGTCCAATCCAGGCCCGATCATTACTCATGAAGTCCACGAGGCCCATTACCAAAAACACTTCAACCATGTGAGGCCCAAGACTAATTTAGAAAAACACATACCCTAATCTTATGTGATATAAAGTGCCACTTACTCAAACAAACAACCCTAGTATTCCACCTCACTTTGTGCAGACAAAAAAACTTCACCCAACCCTAATCTTTATCACAGAATAATCCGCCCCCATTACCCTTGATGTTTAAAAGGTAACTCAGTCTCGCCACAGGGATGGTTTTGAGACACGACATCCCAACCACAGAGATGGTTTGAGAATGGAGACGGCTTCAATCCTTTTCGGGTAGGTTTTAATTGTGATAAAACATGTTTTTCGCTTAAGATTGACATTCAAATTATACCGAAATAACGAAATGATCCAACAAGTTTGTTGAAATCATTTCATTACCTTCGAATAATTACAAAGAAAAATGTTTTGATTGTTAATCTATCACTTTCTTCACTTGGTTCATACTAACCGAAAAAGAAAAAGGATGAAGCCATGAAAGGTTCTGTTCTTCTTTCAATATATTCGGATATTAAACAAATATAGATCGATGATGAAATTATTATCTTCTCATATGAGTCCTTTTAAGGCTTGATGAAACTTTGATAGTCATGAGAAAGTAATAGATCTGAGATTCTTTTGATTTATTCACTTTCTAGGAAGATTAGGATAGATGAGAGTTTTGAGGTTGTTGCATTTGATTATATTTGGCAGTGTTAGTCTGGGAGATGATTGATACATTTGGACAACTTCTTATAGATTGAAGTTGTGCTTGAACTGATGATGGGTTTAACCCTGAAGTCGTGTGATGTATTGATTTGTATTTAGTATTTGTTGGTCATGAGGTCGAGTTCAAGTTCATCTTCTTCTTCTTCCTTTCTGTCAAGTCTAGTAGGCAAGTCGCTATTTTATAATCATAAGTATAACCAACAAGTCGCTAACTTGTAAACAAGTCGCTAACTTGTATTAGTTTGACTCAAAAGTCAAACCGCCACCAGATAATAGGACTAGTCGCTTCATTTTTTTAACAGACAAGTCGCTTTGACCTGAGTTGACTCAAAAATAAACTCGCTACCCATTATTCAATGAATCTAGACAACTTGTAAATACAAGTCGCCACCAGAACTTGTCACCATTACTTGAAACAAGTCGCTAGGAAGAAAACGATGACAAACAAGTCGCTAGGATTTTCCGGCGAGTTTTCTGACTAAGATTTTGCGTTCAGCATCAAACTTACCTAGAAAACTGTACAAAGGATGCACCTTTTTGACCCATTTTGACCATAAAATAAGACCAGATATATGAAAGCAAGTATTAGACCACTTAATATCACGGATTGGTAACCAAAGGTCATAAAAGGATGATATTGTTTTGGACAAAACATTGACACAATACAGATTTAAAACCAAGTAAAGACCACATGACATTATTGACCAAAAAGATGAATACAAATACTTGTTAAAAAATGTTAACCACAAAACTCGAAACCCAAAAAATTTTCTGCCAGTAAAAGTACCAAAACAGATTTAACAAGATACAAAAACCACAACAAATCAACACAACACAATAACCATGGCTCTGATACCAATTGTTGGATCGTAAATATTATTATATTTGATGATTCGGGTGATCTAGGATGGTGGTGATACAAGAAAGCCATGTTTTAGAGAGAGAAAGAGTGAGAGGGTGTTTCTTGTTAGAGACTTGCTTTGTAAAAAATAAAATGTTAGATTGAGAAGCACCACCCCTTCGAAGGATGGAAGGGGTATTTATAGTTACAAATACTACGTCCTCCTATCGGACTGTGGATCAGGCATACAGTGTGTAAAGACCCGTCCTTCCTCCACGGTGTTACACTACACTAATAGTAAATAACGATATGTCTACGAGCTAACATATGCTATACTATAGATGGGGTGACCGACACTTCACTAGGGAATTTCCAATTCCTAACAGTTATCGACAAAACATTAGAAGATCATAAAATATAAATAAACGTTTTTACGGCTTATTTGTATTAACAATCTCCCCCTTTTTGTTGATGACAAAACATAAAATTATTTTAAGGAAAAGCTAAAATTCGTAAAAGTTTGAATTTATTGTTTTTACTTTCTTCTCCCCCTTTTTGTCGAAACAAAAAGAGCTTTGAAAAGAAACCAACACATTGTTTTAAGAAAAACATGTGAAAATAGAAAAAAAAAAAGAAAAAAAAATAGAGAGAAAGTAACAGGAAAAGACCTCGTCTTCAACTCTCCATTGACGAGTCCATCCCTATGTGAGGGCGTCAAGTAGAAATAATACTAAGCTAGTTCATTTGCAACTAAGTTTGCAGAAGATTTCGTCAATGTGACGAATATGCTCCCCCTTGATGATTGCAACTTTGCAAAGGGATGTCATGAATGTAATCCTAATATTGCAAGTAATTTGCAATGTATTGCTTTGACACAAAATTCCCTCTAGCTTATAGTGTCAAAGTCTTCATGTGTAAATTGAACAACTACAAAACAAAGGTTAGAAAAACAGGTATATAATGCATAATTTCCTGAAAATATGACTCAAGTTAGTAGAAAACTAGTTTTCTGTTGCACGGATCCCACTATTCCCTCCTTGGGGGGATCCGTCTAGGCAAATATCAGGGATCCGCATGGCTGATGACTAAATTCAGCAATGGTGTTATAACAAATAATGTTAGCATCCAAGTGAGATATGTGTTATACAACATAATCATATACTCAGAAATATAGCAAGTATCATGTAATTTCATTTAATAAAACTAGAGATATGATACACATGACTCTAAAAACTAAGAAAATAATGATACATGACTTGGAATTACTAGATTTATCTAAGTAACGCTTGATACTAGGACACCACTAAAATCCTCTAGCTCAAGTTTGTTTAGGTTTAATCTCGTCGAAATGTTCGAGGAGGTGATAGAACATGAAACGTTGATCTTCCCGTACTTCATGTATCAAACTTTCCATATGTTGACAATGATAACAATCTTTGTCATGGCTAGGTAGTGGTGGTGGAAGAAAGGAATTTTCTTGATGCGAAGGATCAAGTGAAGCGGGTTGGGGAGCTTCAAACGACGGAGGGATTGGTGGAGGCGCATTGAAGATGGTCGACCAAGATGATGGTTGGTGTAGAGAAGTGTCAACTTCCATATGGTCGGGTGGTTGACTTTGATAATTTCTCATAATCTAAATGGGATTATTTGATGGTGACAGCGAAAAGGAAGCCAGAACTAGTGCATTCAAGACTTAAGCCACTAAATTTTATTGGAGTGTGATGATTAGCATGCACAAGAGTCAACTTCAGAGTTGTACTAATCTAGGAACTTATTTATGATGAGATAGAGTGTTCAAGTTAGCAGGATGAGCTTGAAATGATTGTTTTAGCTAGAGTTGACAAGAGTCTGTCATACGGATCCCACTGTTCCCTCCAATGAGGGATTCGTCTAGGCTAATCCTAGGGATCTATCTTTCAGCAGCTAGAAAAATCTAACAATGATGTTTGTAAGGTCTAATTCCTATTTCTTCTTGAGTGTTTCAGTCCATCTAAGTGTCTTAAATGAAAAGGTACTTAAGTACTTAAGGGTAATAAGTGATGTAGCTAATGATTGTCTTTTATGGAATAAATTGGAACTCTTTATCGTACCAAGAGTATCTAAAGATGACACTAAAGATTTGAGAGTGTCAAATGGAGCTAAATGATCCTAGGTATCAGATAGTAACATAGGATAATGTCTTGGAGGATATCCTAAAGGCTTTAATATGGAAAAACTAGAATTTGATCAATTCGACCAATTTGAGGTAAGGATGATTATAATAAATTTTGCAATGATTGAAAGATTTCCAAGCTAGATGTTTTAACATGTGAGGATCCTGTGGGAGTATAGGAGCGGAAGAGTAATGAGTTTTGGTGAGACAATAGATCTACGGGTGTTTTCTAGTGTGATCTAAATGAGTTATGTGTGAGTACGGAAAATCTACTCAACTTTGATAAGTACTTAATTTGCCTTTAGGCACTATGTCTAGCTTAGTGTGAAGTGATCTAAAGACATGTTTGAAATATAATGATTGCAATTGTTATTTTATTTTCCGGATCCCACGGTTCCCAAAGATTAGGAATCCGTCTAGCACAAACTTTGGGATCCGTCTATTGCTAAGCAGGAACCTTACAAAAGGTATGCAATGATTTTGACAATGCATCATATTTCAAGGTTAGTTTAAGAGTATCTAACACTAAGATATCAAATGTAAGATGTTTTATTTCATGAAAGAAATTGGATTACATTGATAAAGCATGGATCCTAAGGATTGACCCTATTTAGAAAGAAGGCTAAGTTCCTTGAGCATTTTTGCTAGATGGATCATCAAATGGTTGATTAGTGTTTGCCGATTCAGGAATGAAGAAAGTCTTCATGAGAGATGCGTTTAGAGGTTCCATCATCTTTTTCACAAGAGTACAACGGACTTTGAAATTGAGGATGAAAGTGCATGATGTTATGATAAAGGAACGTCAAGAACATTCCATAAGGAAGTTATTCTTGGAGCCTTGAAGATTTACAATTCACCTTGCGAAGAAGTAGGCGAGATTATATGGTTGTTGTGTTAGCAAAACAATACATTATGTGAGCACAATAAGCGAGAAGGATTTCGATTTCCCCTAAGGCTCAAAAACATTTTCACGTAGGGAGTGCAAGAGGATGTACTCTTCTCGGATATCCCGTGTATGTATAATGTTTGGATCGGAGTAATGTAGTTTGCATATTTATGCGATTCAAGTCTTCCGGGGAAGGTATGTGTGAACAATATGGGCTATTTTCTTCACAAAAGTTGAAGAGAGAATCAAGAGACCAATCTTCGATGAAGGCACATTGTCCATGATTTGTAATCCGGAGGAAGGAGCAAAATGCCCAAGGGTTTTAAACAAACTTTTGGTTTTAATCCAAACCAAAGAGATAGAGAGCGACCCCGTATGAACGAGTTCAACTTGACGGAAGAATTCCAATAAAAACCTTGGACATATTTCCGTTATCGAAAAGACATTCTAGTCCTATGGCTCGGAAGGAAGTATTGATACCTTCTTAGAATTGTAGAGAGGTGTCGACAATACGTCCTTCGTGGAAGTTACGGGTTTCGAGATTATTAACACCTTTGGAGATGATTGCAGGTGTGTTGGACTCAAGGGAGATGTTAGGAGTGTAGACGCTTTAGTGAGTGAAAATCAAACTCAAATTCATGCGACATAGCGAAAACCTATTGGAAAGAGAAGTTAATAGGATTTGCGTATTACGGGTAAAACAATGATTCCTAACATTTTTAAGACGTTTATTAACAATGACATTTAATTACTTAATGTTTGGACATTCTAGTAGAACATTTCTTTTAGGAAGAAAGTTGTTTTATTTGCATGGAAAATATGTTATCCAGAGGGACGTTCCCACGGCCCTCTTCAGGGATCGGCTAGTATACCTACAGGGATCCGTGGATCTGTAGTAACAGAAGCAGATTTTTGATAAAAACATAATTTTTTTATAGTTTATACCAAGATATGTATATTAGCCTACATTTTCTTTTAGCATGCATTAAGTGTTTCTAATATACACGAAAAAGATACGAAAGATGTAAATCAAAGGAATTGAAAAAACACATTAAGATAATAAACTAGACAAACTAGAATATTAGTAATATTTCATTTCAATGCTAAGAATGATACAAAGGATTGGGTATATTACCCCAATGTAGATTAACAACACAAAGTATATGTCTCCGTATGAGAACTTCATCATAGGGAACACAAGAGCGATGAGCGGTGAAGGCGAGAGCACGAGGGCGATGGAAAGCATGTTGATGACGAACCTTCTTGGTTTTGGTTTGAGATGAGATGAGATAAAGAGGAAGATGAAGTTTTGAATGAGAGGTAATTTTTGAAAGTGGTAGATTGAAAAAAGTGGGGATTTGATAGAGTGAACGACGGAGGGGTTTTTATGGGAAAGGAGGAATTTTTGAGATTTGTGTTTTGTTTTATTATTAGAAGGTTATGATTTTTGGATTAAATGAAATAAAACACAAATTTTATAAACCACGACTTTAGACAAAAAGGTAACGCGTAGTGAGAAAAGGCTTCCTAATGAAGCTACATGTAATACATGAATATGCACAAAAGATAATCATATAAATACCTATGTAAGCATACTTATTTATCAAAGCTAATGTATTTAGAGATAAGTGGAAAGTCATACCTCTAATGCACTTAGGAATGTATTTACAAATGACACAGCAAATGTCAGTAGACAATTTCGGCTCCTTTGTGTTTAAGATACCTTCTTAGGGAAGATATTCTTTTTACCAAGCGATTCCTATGGCTTGGTAGGTATGAGCTTTAACTAAGCAACATGAAAAAGAAGATTAGTGCAATTAAATGAACACTAAAAAAATGTTGTCATCTAATTAACATCCAAACAAAGAGTTTTAAAAGACATGGTGTTTGTTTTTATAAAAAAACCTTCTTTGTAGTTTTCAATTAACCATGGATCGTATCAAGTTTTTAAAGTACAATATACGCGAAGAAAACTTGGTAACGAAGCTCTGATGCCAATTTGCAAAACTAGAAGGGGGGGTTGAATAGTTTTACTAATTAAAACTCGTTTTAAAAACATTTAGATCACTTATGTCAATCTATTTAGATGATGGTGGAGGTTGATAAACAAACATATAGAAATATAAATATGTAATGAAAAGATAAAGAGTAAGAAGCACAAAACCACAACGCGAGTATTATAGTGGTTCGGCTACAAGGACACCTTCCTTGCCCTACTCCACTCCCGAGTCACCTACTCGAGAGTTCGTAATCACTACACAACACTGACTCCTTATGGTGGAGAAACCTTCACAACGTTGCCTACACTTTATCCGGTACAAGGCTAGATACCGGGTCCTTTTCAAAAGGAGAAACCAATCCTATCACAAAGCGCCTACCCTTAACGGTACTAGGCTAGATCCCGAGTTCCATTACAATGGAGGAACTACTACCCAACACTACACCAATCACCTAACCCTAAAGGAGATCTACTCCTTATAATATCAACCCTAAAGGACATTCTAGTCCTATGGCTCGGAAGGAAGTATTGATACGTTCTTAGAATTGTAGAGAGGTGTCGACAATACGTCCTTAATGGAAGCTACGGGTTTCGAGATTATTTAACCCCCGGACATGATTGCCAGGTGTGTTGGACTCAAGAGAGATGTTAGGAGTGTAGACGCTAGTGAGTGAAAAATCAAACTCAAATTCATGCGACATAGCGAAACCTATTGGAAAGAGAAGTTAATAGGATTTGACGTATTACGGGTAAAACAATGATTACCTAACATTTTTACATGACGTTTTTTAACAATGACATTTAACTTACTTAATGTTTGACATTCTAGTAGAAAATTTCTTTTAGGAAGAAAGTTGTTTTTATTTTGCATGGAAAATATGTTATCCAGAGGGACGTTTCCCACGGTTCCCTTCTATCAGGGATCGGCTAGTACCTACCAAATATAGGTGGATCTGTATTAACAGAAGCAGATTTTTGATAAAAACATAATTTTTTTTTATAGTTTATACCAAGATATGTATATTAGCCTACATTTTCTTTTAGCATGCATTAATGGTTTCTAATATATCACGAAAAGATACGAAAGATGTAAATCAAAGGAATTGAAAAAACACATTAAGATAATAAACTAAGAAAACTAGAATATTAGCAATATTTCATTTCAATGCTAAGAATGATACAAAGGATTGGGTATATAACCCCAATGTAGATTAACAACACAAGTATATGTCTCCTATGAGAACTTCATCATAGGGAACACAAGAGCGATGAGCGTTAAAGCGATGAGCACCGAGGGCGATGGAAAGCATGTTGATGACGAACCTTCTTGGTTTTGGTTTGAGATGAGATGAGATAAAGAGGAAGATGAGTTTTGAAAGAGAGGTAATTTTTGAAAGTGGAAGATTGAAAAGTGGGATTGATAGAGTGAACGACGGAGGGGGTTTTGGGAAGGAGGAATTTTTGAGATTTGTTTGGTTTATTATTAGAAGGATATGATTTTGATTTAAATGAAATAAAACCCAAATTTTATAAACCACGACTTTAGACAAAAAGGTAACACGTATGTGAGAAAGGCTTCTAATGAAGCTAATGTAATACATGAATAAGCACAAAAGATAATCATATAAATACCTATGTAAGCATACTTATTTATCAAGCTAATGTAATTTAGAGATAAGTGGAAAGTCATACCTCTAATGAATTAGGAATGTATTTACAAATGACACAACAAATGTCAATAGACAATTCCGGCTCCTTTGTGTTTAAGATACTCTTAGGAAGAATTCTTTTTACCAGCGATTCCTATGGCTTGGTAGGTATGAGCTTTTAACTAAGAAACTGACAAAGAAGATTAGTGCAATTAAATGACCTAAAAAAATGTTGTCATCTAATTAACATCCAAACAAAGAGTTTTAAAAGACATGGTGTTTGTTTTTATAAAAAACCTTCTTTGTAGTTTTCAATTAACCACGGATCGTATCAAGTTTTTAAAGTACAATATACTCGAACAAACTTGGTAACGAAGCTCTGATGCCAATTTGCAAAACTAGAAGGGGGGGTTGAATAGTTTTACTAATTAAAATTCGTTTTAAAACATTTAGATCGACTTATGTCAATCTATTTAGATGTGTGTTGGAGGTTGATAAACAAACATATAGAAATATAAATATGTAATGAAAAGATAAAGAGTAAGAAGCACAAAACACACAACGCGGAGATTTATAGTGGTTCAGCTACAAGGACACCTTCCTTGCCCTACTCCACTCCCGAGTCACCTACTCGAGAGTTCGTAATCACTACACAACCTGACTCTTATGGTGGAGAAACCTTCACAACGTTGCTACACTTTATCCGTACAAGGCTAGATACCGGGTCCTTTTCACCAAGGAGAACCAATCCATCACAACGTGCCTACCCTTTATACGGTACTAGGCTAGATACCGAGTTCCATTACAATGGAGGAACTACTACCCAACACCACACCAATCACCTAACCCTAAAGGAGATCTACTCCTTATAATATCAACAAGGATAACAATATCCTTTGACCCAATACTAATCTATCTTATACATCAAATCACACCATATCGAATGTACATCTTAGGCACCTGTTAGGATTTAGTAAATCCAGTTATTAAAGTGTTGGTCACCTCAAGTGTATGTAATCGTTAGAAAGCTCGTAGTCGTAGTTTTTTAATGTTAGTTAGTATTTAGTTTTGTAACACCGTGGAGCACGGACGGGTGTTTACCCACTGTATGCCTGATCCACAGCCCGTAGGTGGCATTTTTGTATGATACTATAAATACCCTCTACCTCCCAAGGTAGAGGATTGGAGCTCATAACAATACTTTTACTTTCTCTCACTAAGTTCCCCAAACCTCTAACCTTCTCTCTCAAAAACTATAGTTATACTACTTTGTATCATGTTTTGATGTGTTTGTGAAATCCAATATGTTACAAATGGTATCAAGAGCCATGGTTTGATCATGTCTCTTACATGTTCTTGGATTTCTAGTGGTTCATATGGTTTTGGTTTGAAAAGTTTAGTGGTATTTGCATCATTTGGATCATTTCTTGTGTTAAAGTTTTTGATTTGTGTGTACTTTGTGTTTAGAATCATTGTATGTGCTTGGGTTTTGATTTGGAAAGCTTGAATCACTATGGTTGGGTTAGTTTTGGATTGAAAAGTGTTGTGTTGGAACTTTTCTAGCTAGCTACTTAAGTCTCGGAATAGTGTTCTTTGTAGCGACTTGCTTCTGTTTTATTCAGCGACTTGTAGTTGGTGTGGTAGCGACTTGTGCCCTAGCGATTGTCTTTTGAGAAAAGCGAAATAGTACAAAGTAGTGGCTGTACCATTTCAGCTAGCGAGTTGTCAACTTAGCGACTTGTCTTTACAATCTTCAGCGACTTGACTTTATTGTGGGAAGCGACTTGTGCCCTAAGCGACTTGTCTTTTGAGACAAAGCGACATATAGTACAAAGTAGTGGTCGTACTGTTCAGTCTAGCGAGTTGTTCTTTAGCGACTTGTCCACTTAGCGAGTTGTCACTTTAGCGACCTGTGTCTAGCGACTTGTATCACTAGCGACTTGTGCTTCTAGCGAGTTGTCACTCTAGCAACTTATGAGCCTAGCGACTTGTCCACTAAAGCGACTTGTATACTTAGCGACTTGGTGACTTAGCGACTTGTCTTCAAGGTTTATAGTGACTTGATTACTTATTGTTTCTGATATGCTTTTATCTTGATTTAGTAAAATCCCGTGAAAGAATCTATTTCCCGGTTTAATCATAGAGTTATAAAATCCTGTGAAATCTGTAATCATGTCTACCAACGTGCCTACAATCATCTCTTCTGTTGCTGAGGATGTTCAAGCAACTGGATCAGATACTCGTCCACCTATGCTTGACAGAACTGACTATGACTCATGGGCTAAACGAATTAGGTTGTACTGTTTGGGAAAGGAAAATGGGGTTAACATTATCAAATCAATTGATGAAGGACCTTATCAGATTGAAACTACCAGAGACACACTTGAAACTGCTGCGGATGGTACAGTGATCTTAGGTTTGGACAGACCAAAGACGTATGATGAGCTCAGTGGTAAGGAGAAAAAGAGATACGATGCTGATATCAGGGCTTCAAACATTATACTTCAGGGTCTTCCAAAAGACATCTACAAGTTAATCAATCACAACACTGAAGCTAAGGCAGTTTGGGACAATGTCAAGATGCTTCTCTCTGGTTCTGAATTAACTAAAGATGACAGAGAATCCCCACTATATGATGACTTTGAGCACTTTAAGATGAAACCAGGGGAAAGTGTCACTGAATATTACATGAGGTTCCACAAGCTTGTGAATGACATGAGGAATATCAAAATGACTATGCCAAATACTCAGCTAAACTCAAAGTTTGTGAACAACATTAATCCCGAATGGCACAAATTTGTCACTTCAGTCAAGTTAATTAAGGGTTTGAGGAACACTAACTATGAACAATTGTATGCATTCCTGCTTCAGAATGAGAGACATGCTATGTTTGAACGAATGATTCTTGAACAGTTCAAATCTAAACAGGGAGAAGCAAGTTCGTCAAATGATTCAACAGCCTTTTACATCAATGTAGGAATTACCACTAAAGCTTCTCAAGTCATACCAATGGGTAACGGTAACCACAAACTCATTCCTGATCCAGGGTATCAACCCTCAGACAGATTCTTGGAACAAGTTGCTCAACAAGTGGCTCTAATGGTTAAACAAAACCTGAACTTTACCCCACCTTCCAACAATCAATTCAGATCAGCTTCTTATCTCCACAATCATGCTACCGTAAGAGAAGGAAAGGTAGTGGTGCAAAATGTGCAAGGAAGACAAAATGCGTACCTTCCACATAATGAGCAAGGTAATGTTGGAGCTGAATATGGGAACGCTGGCGGTGGTGGTAGATATATGGGTAATTCGAATCGTGGAAGGAATGTAAATCAAGGACAAGGAAAGTCAATCAAGTGTTACAACTGTGGTGGTGAAGGACATATTGCGAGGAACTGCACATCTCCAAAACGCCCTCAAAATGCAGAGTATTTCAGGGACAAGATGCTGCTTGGTACAAGCTCAGGACAGTGGAGCGTTTTGGATGAAGAAGAGTTGCTGTTTTCTTGCTGAAGGAAATGCCAAAACCTATGATGCTGATGTGGATGAGCAGCCAATTCAGGAAATAGGTCACAGTCATCAAAATGCCTTTCAAGTTGCTGACTGTGATGCATTTGACTCTGATGTCGATGATGAACCCACTGCCCAGACAATCTTCATGGCTAGCATTTCACCTATGGTCTCTCCAAAGGTCTCATCAACACAACAGGTTGGTCCATCCAAAGATTCAATCATCTCAGAGGTATTAAAACTATACGATGAGGTGGATGAGCAAATGATACATAACGAAGTACAATCTCTTGAAACTTATGAATAAGATATTGATAATGAGGGTAATAGTAATATTGTCCTATATGATCAATATGTGACACAAAGTGAAAGTGAGATTGTACCAAGTGATGCATCTTCTGCAGTCAATGATACTATGTTTTTGATGAATACACTGCATGTGCCCCTGATGATTCTGTTATCTTTGAACTGAATGCATATAAAGAACAAGTTGCTATTTATGAACAACGTGTTAAGTTTGAGTTAACTACCCGAGAGCAGGAAATGGATGACCAAATGCGTACAATTATTAGAAAAAGTAATTTTAGAGAAGAATTGTTAAAACAAGAGTTAAACTCCTTACAAGAAAAGCTTTCTAAAACTGTTAAGCAAAAGCAAGAACTTCAAGATAATGTTAAAGTGCTTAAACAAGAATTTAATACTAAGGAATCAAAACTTTTGAATGATTTTTCCAATCTAAAAACTTTGAAAAACAAGCTTGAAAATAAGTTGTACGTACAAGGGAATACCATTCAGACTGCTCACATGAT
>OU343222.1:180282096-180594610 GCA_910596185.1 Chrysanthemum makinoi
GGGTTGCAAACCCATCATTGATGACGCATCCTTGTTACACACCTTATTTTCAAGACGCTCGATAATTTCGACACGCATTCCACGACGGATGCGCAACAATGCACACCGCACGCTTGATAAACCAGAACCAAGACTCTGCTTTTGCTATGATATTTACTGAAGACGCTGCATTACATTATGTTAAACTACTTACACATTATAAGTATGATAATCCATACATGATTATGAACTCCACATATATGTGAAGCAAGGGCGCTTTTTACGCTTTGATTCTTAGACAATGAGAACGTTTTACACGAAGACGGATAACTAGTACAAACAATACAAGTTACAACCACATCAACATACAAAAAGGGATATTTCATTAAGGACCATGAGTTCTTAAAAATGATATTTACAACTCAGATATAACCTACATGCTATTACAACGCCTAATAGATGACCTCTCCACATGCGGATGCCCCCAGACCTCCTTCTTTAGCTTCTTCAACAAATCGAAGTCTTGGCGAGATACCGTGGCAACACTAACAGGTACCGGCCGACCTAGGAAGATGCGCCATGCCATACCACACAAAATAGCCTTGCCTTTAACACCTTTCTTCTTTAAAGTCTCGTAGCATGAGCTTCCAAATATTCCTCAAAGGGATTTCCTTCTCTAGTGCGAAAAGGAGGATGTCGCTGGTGAGCAAAAATAGGCACCGTAGGACTCATCGGCTTCAATAATGATCAGTTTACGCTCTCAGCATTTTCGTACGATGCGGGCCAAGGTTAGCCCCCTCCATAATTACCCTTATGGGATAATCCCGTCGCTACACCAATCAAGTAATCACGGAAGCTCCAGCAGCTTCATCTCCCCCATTGTAGCGACCAGGTCATCATAGGCGTGCTCATTCTAACCAGGCACCTTATTAGCAGGAACTTTCAATAGACCACTCTCATGGAGCTCCTATATAGCTTCTGCCTTGCCACGCGCAAGCGCGCACTACACCACCGCCCCAAACTTCTCAACAACTTCGCGAGACTCCAAGGTACTTAGGGCATCAAGGCACAGTCCATGGCCGATGAGCCACCTGCGCTCATCAATAGAAGACATGAGCTGAGGATACAACTCCTCGTCATACTCAATACTGAGCTTACGCAGCTTCATTTCCTGCTCCTCTATTGCGCTTCCCACCGTAGCACCAAACTCCCCCAAATGAGAGAACAACTCATTTTTCCCATTGTCCAAATACTTAAGCGCCCAGGAGCAATTAGCCTTATAAACCTCTAGCTGGCACGCCTCGCCCACTAGGATCATCACGACATCTTATCCTCACCCGCTTTGGGAATGACAGCTCGCCGCCTCTACCTCCTACCGAGCACTAGCTAAGAGCGCCTTCAGCTGCGCAATTTATTCATCTTTATGTGCTCTCCGGCTACTTTCCCCAAAGATATCCGCCTTTAGTCACAAGCAACCACGTACCAGCAGCAGCCAACACCGTCATCTTCAACAAGCGGATCAATCGGTGAGTCCTTTGCCGCCAATGGCTCAAGACTTGACTCTTGGGTCCAAGATTCGGCCACAAGACGACTAGCTTGGGGGCGACTTCTAGAGTGTTCCAAACTGCACGTAAAAATGATAATTAGCGATTGCTTCATAACATAAACAGAGAATGAGATAAGGGATTTGAAAATACAACTTACCGGGAAAAGCAAAGACGGTGAGGGAGGGGGGGGCAAGGCATCACTCTGAGGATGACTCCACGCCCGTAACGCACAGATGTTTCTTCCTGGATGAGCTCGCGCCATCGTCACTCCGCGCTCTCTTACGCTCCAATCCGTGGTTGGCCTCCTCCTCCTCTTCTTCCATGTGTTCTGCCACACCTGTGTGCGACGGCTCCACTAACGGGGAAGGTACCCTAGGGCTAGGCACGCTTTGTAGCGGGGTCACCTCATCAGGTCTACCAAAGTAATTACGAATGATGCCCATATGCACCAAAAATTCCTCGGGGTAGGAACTGATAGGAATGTTGGTGTTTATCGACAAAGATCCCCGTATGTTCCAGGAGAGGCGCCATCCTTTGGCAAATAACCGGTATAGAAGTCGAAGTCCAAGGGGAATAGCGATCAACCCGAAAAAAATCTCCTCCAGCCTCCTAAGGCCCAATTTCTCGGTGTAACATTGCAGCCTCCCGCGCGCTTAGCTTAAAGAAACCCACCCGTTTGACCATGTTGTGTGATAAAACGTGAGGAACAAGTAGATGGTGGGATTAATCGCCAATAACCGCAATTAACCTCGGTTTGTTATTTTGCCGCACCTACAAAGGTACCGATATATGAAGACGGTAATAGTTTAACACGTCGCACATAAATAAGGATATAGGCACACGTTGATTTGCTAACCCGAAAAACGCGTGTATACCTTTACCTGTCACAATTCTCAATTTTGGTCATTTCTCAAACTCAATATTCATCATATTAGTTCATGCCCCGTTTTGCATTTTACATTAAACGCATAATTTCTTTTATTAAAATAGCTATCGCTGTACTAATTATTTTGAACAATTGAACAGATACTTCCAAAAATTATCCCGATATATTTTGTATCATATTAAGTTTATAAAAAAAAATAATATTATGAGTTTACCCGATGTTTTTAATTTATTTTGTATATAAATTGTTAAGTTTGTATAATTACGACGGTTTTCAGAATTCAACCCATAAATATTTATTCACTCAAATCTTTCAAGAAATGTATTTTTATAATTTTTATGACTTCAATATGTTTTATTTTGACCCGTTAAAATTTATTTTTAGTTAACGCTACCCTAAATGCTTAAATATATATAGAAGTTACTAATAATTCTTAACATAACTACACATTTACTTATACATACAAGTAATTAACTACAACAAACTACAAGTCTTTTTTTTTTGTAGTTTTTGCCGACCCACAAGGGTGAGTCACATAAGACTTGCAAAATATCTACCTAAGATATGCATATATTGTATTATACTCTTTATTAAACACATACAAGTCAATAATATCTAGGTGAAAAATCAAAAGTTTCCTCTTCTCTAAACAAACCGGCCACCATAGGAGGTTCAAGAGGAGATCACCAAAATTTTACAAGTCAAGTTTTATTCACTCTAGTATCACTCTTGATTAAGGTTTTGAAATAAAAACCTTGGGTGATTAGGAAAAACCTTTGTTCATTAACCTCATCAAGTTTACTAGTAAGCATCTCATATTCATCTTCATACTTTATATTTATTTTATGTTCATTTCATCATATATGAGAAAAACATGCAAGTCTTATGGATGTTTATACGACTTTTTCATTGTTTTTAAGAGTTATATATATTTATGTCATCCTATAATTATCCCTTGAAACATATCACTTTTGATGATGCCTAGGAACCCTTGACACCCTAAGAAGGTGTATGGTAGGATTAGAATAGCTTCGGAGTTGTTTTGAATTGGTTGGAATAGGTTTGGCGCATGAAAAACTCATTTCGACAAGTTTAATTAAGGGTCTGTCCATATTTTTAAATCTGGGAAAATTCGACATTTGGTAAAAATATTTGCTAGATATTTGGAAAATACACTTTAAAACTAAAACGTGGTCATTGAACGGATTAAACGGTTATAACGAAGAAGATTTGAATTTTTGAAGTTTTGACGATTTAAAACTAATAATCTTTAAAATTCAGCATGTTATATTAACTTTTTACGAGTCAAAAATGAGTCTTAAGCGTTATAAAATGTGTTGACTTATCAAAAATATATTAGTATACTTTAATACGAGTCTAAGGATGTAGAAAACGTAGATAACGGACTTGTAACGATTAAATTATACACGTTTACACAAAGTTGCCGTAACTTTATTTATATAAGAAAAACTAATATATTTCTATTAGACAAACCTTACGGCAACTAGTGACCATGTTGAGGTCGTTTAACAAGGATGTAATACTTTTTATAACGTGATGTCTTCTAGTAAAAGTAAGTTCGCCTAGCATATTTTACAAAATGTCCAACCGTCATTGCGGAGTTGTAACGAATAAAATACGGTCACTTAAACTTTGCCGGAAACCACCCTAAAACAATATTTTGGACACAAGTACCATACTTAACCTATATTTTTCTCCATGATCGAGACCTCTAGGATGAAAACTTAAATGCTAAAACTTTGAGATAATGATACAAGCTTCCCAAAACCGTTGAGTTTGTTTCCATTGACTCGACGCGGCACCATTTTATGACTAGCTTTTCGAGGGTGATATTCACTTTCATGAAAATTTCAACGACATTATTTTACTGACTAAAAGTTGTAATTTCATAATAAATCACAAACGATTATCGAGGATGTTGATTCAACGTATATACTTGTAAAGTATTTTATAAACATGACGAGATGTCATAAACATTTATTTCAACGATAAATTTATTTTCAAAAACGTACAAGTGGTATAGATTACATATGGATTTGCATGCACGACATTGTTTCAAGATTTACATTAGAACACATCATTCATTTTAGGTTGCGGATAGTTTCCAGCCTCATTTTCGTGCACTTCATTTTGTTAGCATATCAATCATACCAGGTGAGTTCATACCCGCTTTTACTCGTTTAAATTCTTACAAACTATTTGGGGGAGATACATGCTTAAATACTTGTTTTACTCTTGCTAATACTCAAACCATTTATACAATTGTGTTACACTATACTTATACTCTTTGGACATTGTGTGTGGTTTATTGCGATATGTGCCTTAATGTTCTAAACTTGTTTTCAATTATGCTTCAACATACATACTTTAGCAACTGGTTAACTCCAAGGGAGCCATGGAGAGGTATTGATAGTACTATCGGCGATGCCCCCACCTTGAGTCCCGATGACTTGACTTGGGGTGAATATAATATGTTATTCAATGAAACACAACAAACAATGTAACTTGTCAAGAGGTTCAGTTGGCTGTGATTCTTTGCATTAAGTACATGTATATATAGTATGCACATATGTCCTACTTACAAACAAGATTGACAATTCTATTTTAGGCAATGGGTAGTGAACACATAGGTTGTGAAGTTTTGTATGGCGGAACTCGAATCAATGAATTTACAATGCCTTTGCTGCATCAACATTCTTTATAGACTTTTTCAAATCATTTTCAACAAACTTATGAACTCACCAACCTTTGTGTTGACACTTATTAGCATGTTTATCTCGTGTCGAAGGCGATAGCATTTCATGGAGCTTTTGGGTCACATGGCATACATTGGAGTCTTGTGTTTTTATCTATTATCATCCGACATGTTTTGTAACCCTTTATGTATTATCAAACTTTGGGATCTCATGTTTTGTAAACTTTAACTTTATTTAATCGAATGGTAAACTTTTCAAACCGTCTCATTTTAGAGGTCTTTTCTGATCCATACTTTGTTATGACTGCACCCCAAAGACACTATCGTTCGCCATTTATTTTGGGGGTGTGACAGATGGTATCGAGCCTTGGTTATAGAGAACTAGGGTTGCATTTTAATTCTAGACTATAACCGCTTTCACGTCGATCCTTTCTTTTCCTATCGCCTACACACTTTTTCTTGCACATATGTTTTCTGAAAAATTTCGTCTAGACCCACCTCATTGGATAACATGGTTTCCTTGTACCGATAGGGGAGTCCAAAAATCTAGTCAAGTCATCAAAAATATGGAGCTCAGTAATGAGCACTTATCTAACTTGATCTCGTGACAGCTCTTGTTTGATGAGACACGAGATCAGCTAAATAAGTGTTACTATATAGTCAGATAGATTTGATGATTTTGCCCGAGGATGGGAGTCTCTTGAGGATACTTTGGGAACTCTGGCGCACCAAACCTCATAGCTTAACTTTAGCACCTAAAGGAATTTCCTATACACCAAGTGTGACTCTCCCTAGATACCTACCCTAAATTCTCCTCCACCGTTTAGAATCGGATGATAGAATGGATAACTATTTCAGTAACAACAATCGCCGAGACATGTATGCTTGGTGGTATGTACATGTGTGAAATGAGGCAGTTATAATTATGGTGGCCAACATAATTATAAATGCGTCACAAACCCACGGACATATGCACATACATAATAGATCGGTGTGGACACCTTAGGAACCAATTTGTGGCATGGTATTATGTTAGAGGACGTTAAGTATAGACATTGGGAACTCAACGGTCCTTTCCTTGGAGAGATCATGATACCAAAGAGGGTAACACGTAGCACTAACCGAGGTGGTGCGGCGCAAAGGGGTGGAAGGACAAGTGAGCATGGAGGTAGAGAAGACGGTCGCGACATGGGTAACAATGTCAACAACGCTGGCGGAAACCTTGATTTTGCCGCCATCATCGCTCAATAACTTCAAATCTTGCTTCCCACTATTGTCACACAAGTTGGAAACCATATGAATAACTCGGGAAACCACGGAAACGGGAATGGCGACACCAACAATGTAGTTGGAAGTGGCAACAATAACAACACCACCACCAACAACAACAACAACAACAACAACAAATGAATTGATGCACGATAAGGAATTTTCAAGATGCAAACCGTGGAGTTTGATGATATAGGAGGTGCTGGCGATACTCATGGGTAGAGAAGACAGAGTCGTGATCGACATCGCGAATTGTGCCGCATTCATGTGAGGGTGAAGTATGCCGCTTGCTTGCTATCGGAAAGCATTGACATGGTGGAACACACGCTACACAAAGAAGGTAGAAGCAGCTATAGGTATGACATGGGACTAATTTAATGCTATTGCAAGAAGAGTACGCCGGGACAATGAAATGCGAAATCGAACATGAACTTTATCATCACTCTATGATAGGAGCTGGTCACTTGCCTACCACAGATCAATTCCATGAATTAGCCAGACTAGTTCCTCATATGGTTACCCCTGAGTCCAAGAGAATCTTGAGGTACATATATGGTCTTGTCCCAAACTGAACCGTGAAAAACGACTGAGCCGTCTATAATACAAAGTGCAATAATGGCAGGAACCCCGACAGATGAGATGGTTAGAAATGGTACTTTGAAGAGCAAAGGACAAGAGGAAGGAAGCGAGTGGGTCAATAGTGATGCACGTGGTAAAGGTGCAACAAAAGGGCAAGAGTTTTTGCGCAACTGGTACCTAACAAAGAGAGTAGCGCGGTACACATCCCAAATGTGCTAAATGCTTATCATCATCCGAAGACCAAGCCCGCCGCTTGTGTACAAATTGCGATCGATAATGGCCATCTTAAGGAGCAAAGTAAAACACAAAATAATCGCTAACGCAAGCAACATGAGGAATAACCAAAGGAATTGCTTTGAATGTAATGTACCGAATCACTTTTAATAATTGTCCTAAGTTGAATGGAACGCAGAGTAAACTACTGGGTAACCAACACCTAACTTTAGCAATTGACTAATACAATCCAAACCTGCATCAATATCACCACCCCGAGATCGAAAGCATTCTATTTAGGGACCGAGGCAGCAAGAATGCGTGAATCGGTATCGCTTCCTGACCATTAAGTGATCCAATCATTATTGCCAGATTCGGAGCCTCATTAGATAAGAAACCAGACGCTGTAATTTTTGGGTATAAGCTTTGACCATACACCCGATTTCTCAAGAAAACCTAATGGTAGATCCTAAGATATTAATTGAATCACGAGACGTGATTCCTCCGACATGGGAAGAATGTCACAATTCTCAATTTTTGGTCATTTCTCAAACTCAATATTCATCATATTAGTTCATGCATGGTTTTGCATTTTACATTAAACGTAAAATTTCTTATTAAATGTATCAGCGTAATTAATTATTTTCAACAATTGAACCGATACTTCCAAAAATTATCCCGATATATTTTGACTCATATTAAGTTTATAAAAATAATATTATGAGTTTACCTGATGTTTTTAATTTATTTTGTATATAAATTGTTAAGTTTATATATAATTACCACTTTCAGAAATTCAACCCGATAAATATTTATTCACTCAAATCTTTCAAGAAATGTATTTTTATAATTTTTATGACTTCAATATGTTTTATTTTGACCCTTTAAAATTTATTTTTAGTTAACGCTACCCTAAATGCTTAAATATATATGCAAGTTACTAATAATTCTTAACATAACTACACATTTACTTATACATACAAGTAATTAACTACAACAAACTACAAGTCTTTTTTTTGGTTGTGTTTGCCGACCCACAAGGGTGAGTCACATAAGACTTGCAAAATATCTACCTAAGATATGCATATATTGTATTATACTCTTTATTAAACACATACAAGTCAATAATATCTAGGTGAAAAATCAAAAGTTTCCTCTTCTCTCTTCTCTACACAAACCGGCCACCATAGGAGGTTCAAGAGGAGATCACCAAAATTTTACAAGTCAAGTTTTATTCACTCTAGTATCACTCTTGATTAAGGTTTTGAAATAAAAACCTTGGGTGATTAGAAAAACCTTTTGTTCATTAACTCATCAAGTTTACTAGTAAGCATTTCATTTTCATCTTCATACTTCATATTTATTTTATGTTCATTTCATCATATATGAGAAAAACATGCAAGTCTTATGGATGTTTATACCATTTTCATTGTTTTTAAGAGTTATATATATTTATGTCATCCTATAATTATCCCTTGAAACATATCACTTTTGATGATGCCTAGGAACCCATGACACCCTAAGAAGGTGCATGGTAGGATTCGGCTTCGAGTTGTTTTGAATTGTTGGAATAGGTTTGGCGCAAGAAAAACTATATTTCGACAAGTTTAATTAAGGGTCTGTCCATATTTTTAAATCTGGGAAAATTCGACAGTTGGTAAAATATTTTGGGCTAGATATTTGGAAAATATACCTTAAAACGAAAACGTCGCTTAACGGATTAAAACGGAGTTATAAATAAGAAGATATGAATTTTGAAGTTTGACGCATAAAACAATTCCTAAAATTCAGCATGTTATATTAACTTTTACGAAGTCAAAAATGAGTCTTAATCGTTATAAAATGTGTCGACTTATCAAAAATATATTAGTATACTTTATAATGAGTCTAAGGATGTAGAAAACGAGATAACGGACTTGTAACGATTAAATTATACACGTCTACACAAAGTTGCCGTAACTTTATTATATAAGAAAAACTAATATATTTCTATTAGACAAACTTACGCAACAAGTGACCATGTTGAGGGTCGATTTTAACAAGGATGTAATACTTTTTATAACGTGATGTCTTCTAGTAAAAGTAAGTTCGCCTAGCATATTTTTTAAAATGTCCAACCGCTGCTTAAAGTTGTAACGAATTACGTCACTTAAACTTTGCCGAAACCACCCTAAAACAATATTTGGACACAAGTACCATACTTAACCTATAGTTTTTTCATGATCGAGACCTCTATGATGAAAACTTAAATGCTAAAACTTTGAGATAATGATACAAGCTTCCCAAAACCGTTGAGTTTGTTTCCTCACACCGACGGCACCATTTTATGACTAGCTTTTCGAGGTCGATATTCACTTTCATGAAAATTTCAACGACACTATTTTACTTAATTTAAAAGTTGTAATTTCATAATAAATCACAAACGATTATCGAGGATGTTGATTCAACGTATATACTTGTAAAGTATTTTATAAACATGACGAGATGTCATAAACATATATTTCAACGATAAATTCTATTTTCAAAAATGATCCTTTTCATACTTTAGTCTAGGTAAACCTACAACTAAGTCCTTTTCTCGAGAGATTATTGATGGTGCCAAAGTTCAAGTGATTGAGACGACGATGCCATAACCATGACTTTGTTTTTGAAGCCTTTGACAACAAGAAGATTGGAGAAGATTCATCATATCTTCGATAGAGATGGTGTATAGATTTGAACCACGTGTTCCTTTAATGTTTTTACCATCAAGTTCTCTAACTAAGCAAGTATGTTTTCTCAAGGCTACTTCTAGATCGTGAATCACGTAATTGACCGACAGAGAATAAGTTATGACCAAGACCTTCTACTAATATAATGGAAATAACACTATCACCGACAACATAATCTCCATAGCCCATAACAAACCGAAATGATCGCTCCCGAATCTAACAGTCCCATGAATTTACTCATGAAGTTCATGAGCTTACTGTCTCCACCATATGCTTGGAACAACCTAGTCCAAGTACCACGTAATCGATTTGAATGATCTCAGCTGGAACACGACAAGAATGGATAACTGGATAATTGGGATCCCCATGCAAGAATGGGTTCCACTTGGTTAGTAACAGTGATTGGAACACCCACATCATGTCACACCCCAAATTACTGTTTTACCGAATGAATTCTCGGGGTTGATCTGTCATAGCATCACAATCACAGTTATATTGAACAACCTAAAGTGTCGTTTGGAAAATACATCGTTTGATTTAATAAAATAATCAGAGTTTACAAAGTATAGGTCCCAAATGAAAATCAACTTGTGCGGAAATGTGTTTGTTACAATTCAAACGATGTTTTAAAGTGCATAAATCCCATGAGAGACGCTGGTCGTTACTTCACGACTCTATGATAAGTCCACATGCATGCCAAAAAGTGTATGCAGTAGATACCTGAGATAAAACATGCTTAAAACTTTCAACACAAAGGTTGAGTGAAATTCATAGGTTTAATTAATGCTTTAGAACACAATATTCTGTGACAGAGTTACGTTGTTTCACACTCATCGTTGAAAACGAAACAGCATTTATTTCACTAAGTTCATGACAACCAAAGCGTAAACCTGCACTCAATAGAAATTGGTAAAAATCGTTTCATCCCCATAGGTAAACTTGCCAATTTACCTTAATGATTCAATAAGTGCGTTCATTTCCCTAACTGGGTCAATAAGAACGGAGTGTTAATTCCAATAGGCCTATTCACAATATTCAAGGCCACCTCGCAAAGTGACTAATGGTGCATGATGTAGGGACTTCAAACATGGCAATTGATTACTTTGTGACAATAAAACATTCTGGATATAGTACAGTTCAAAGCATTTGTGTTCGACAAAATAGTTGAGCGTATCTCCCCAAGAGTTTGTAATACAATTGTAATAGAAGTGGGGCTATGAACTCACCTGTTGCAATGATAATGATGATATAATGGCAATACCGAAATGAGGCTAAACCTCTCGACCGCGTGACCTATTATGAATGATATGTTCAAATGTAAATCATGAAACAATGTCGTGCATGCAAATCCACATGTAATCTATACCACTTGTATGCTTTTGAAAATAGAATTTATCGCTTAAATATTTGTTTATGACATCCATCATGTTATAAAATACTTTACAAGTATATACGTTGAATCAACATCCTACGATAGTCGCTAGTGATTTATCGAGAAATCATATTTTTCGTCAAAACAATATAATTTGACAAGTCATGAAAGTGACTAAATGGCCTTGCAAGCTAGTGTTGGTGCACATCGAAAGTGTTAGGAACAAACTCAATGGTTGGGAACTTGTATCATTATCTCAAAGTTTTAGCATTTAAGTTTTCATCATAGAGGTCTCGATCATGGAGAAAATATAGGTAAAGTATGGTACTTTTATCCAAAATATCGTTTAAGGGTGGTTTTCGGCCAAGTTTGAGTGACCGTGATAAATCATTACACCCCGCTTTGACAAACGGGTCGACATTTTGAAAATATGCGGCTTAACTTACTTTTACTAGAAGACATCACTTTATAAAAAGTTCTACATCAATGTTAAAAACGACATTCAACATGGTCACTTGTTGCCGTAATACTTGTCTAATAGAAATATAATAATAGTTTTTCTTATAAAAAGTTACGCAACTTTGTGTAAACGTGTATAATTTAATCGTAACAAGTCCGCTTACGTTTTATATGTCCTTAGCTTCGCAAGTATACTAATATATTTTTGGTAAGTCGACACAATTTATAACGCCTAAGCCTCATTTTTGACTCATACAAAATAGACGTAACATGCTGAAATTTTCAGAATTTATAGTTTTCGTCGCCTAACTTGAAAAATTCATAACTTCTTCAATAGGTCTCGCTTTAATCCGCTCGCGGCCACGCTGTGTATTTTCTAAATATAAAGGCCAAAAAATTTTATCTACTGTCGAGATTTCAAGATTTCAAAAATAAGGACAGACCCTTTAGAAAACTTGTTCAAATGAGTTTTTCTCGCGCCAAACCTATTCTAACCAATTCAAAACAACTCGGGTTATTCTAATCCTACCATACACCTTCTTAGGGTGTCATGGGTTCCTAGACATCACCAAGAGTGATATATTACAAGGAGAAATTTTAGGATGATGAATATATATATATAACTCTTGAAAAAACTAAGAGGGTATAAATTACATACTGCATGTTTTCTTTAAAAATGATGAAATAACATAAAGATGAATATGAAAAAGTTATGAAGATCATGAAATACTTACTTGAATGATTATGTGAAAGAAAGTGATGAAAACCTTATTAATCTATAGGTTTTTATTTCAAAACCTTAACATAGATCACTAGTAGAGCTTGATAAACACTAGATCTTGAAAAATAATATGATTTCCTCTTGGTTTCTAGCTTGGCCGAATTTTGGAGAGAAAAAGAGAGCATTTCATTCATTTTTCACCTTTTAATGTGTGATACTATGTGTTTTATGCTTAGATAATATCTAATATACTTGTATATGTGTACATAAGAGATGCAAAAATCAAATTGGCTACATATGAGGTAAGGGTACGGCCATGAGTCATAGTGAGGTGTATTTTCAATGAATTAAAGTATTTAAGTGTAAGTATAATGTGTAATTTGTAGGTATAAATAGGTATTAATTGTAGCTTAACTAAAATAGATTTTAATGGACAAAATAAAATGTATTGAAGTCATAAAAATTATAAAAATACATTTCTTGCAAAATTTGAGTGAAATAATATTATCGTAGTATTTACGAAACCGCCTATATTTATACATAACAATTTATATCCAAAATAAATTGAAAACATCGAGTAAAATAATAATATAATTTTTATAGTCTTAAATGAGTATAAAAATATATTAGATTATTTTTGAAAGTGTCGGATCAATCAAAATAATGTTTATTACATAGCGTTTATTTATTAGGAAAATAAACGTTTAATTGAAAAATGCAAATCCATGCATGAACCGATATGAAATGATGTTATTGATGATATGTAGACTAAATCTAGTCTATATGAAATGTCCTTGATGATATTTCATGAATACGCAGCTCTTAACCTCCAGTTACGCAGATTTGATACTGTAAACCTAGTTTACTTAAAAATGATGAATAGTACTCATGAATAGTGATTTTTCCGAGAATGAATAGTATTTCAGATAGTATCTTTGAAATACACTTCAAAATATCAAATCGATTTCAAACGATAAATAGTAAAATGATGAATAGTAACCGATGAATAGTAAATTCCCGAGATGAATAGAAATTTCCAAAGTCCTGTAAAATGACCTGGAATTACGAAGGTCACATTCGCCCATCCAAAAGGAATTCAAATTCCCCTAATTCACCATGTTAGGTTCTACGATGTTACTTGTGAAAAGGTGAGAATATTTGAGTCGCATTGGGTTGTCCAATGTTTTTCTCGAACGTAATTCACGCCCTTCCAAGACGGGACTTTGAACATAAATTTGTTGCCAACTTGAAATTCTAATATTTTACGACTTATGGAACATACTTCCAATATTTTATGCCGTATATCGACGAGTTTATCTAGCTATATGTTGTTACTTGTAACCCATTTTTGATTTGTACGATTTCTGTGTTGTTTCATGAATAAGTCATTGACTAGTGAGTTGGACTTTCCTTACCTCACTATAGAGTGTCTCAATTGATGCAAAATAATATGTTCATGTAATAACTATTGTTGTAAAGCAACTTGTTCGATGAAAAATGATTTGCCTAATCATTTCAGTATCACACATGCCTTGAGCATATCTTCTAATGTTGGAATTGTTCTCGCTTAAATCAACCATTGAGCTGAGGATAATTGGTGGTACTTATGTACTAATAGATGAAGATTGAAATGACGCGTTAGCCTAAGCAAAGTAATCGTTCAGCGCCAAACCAAAAGGACCTATTGAAAAGAATAGATTATGGACAGCTTGTGATTCCTCGCATTCCTCGTTCTAGCGTAATGTCATTACTTGAATTTTATTTGCCTAAGGTGCTTAGTCTCCATGACTGTTTATTGTTTGATGATGACTATCTTAATTTCTCTTATCGAAATATTTCCATTTTATGTCGTAAAGTCACAAAACCTTAAATGTTTAATTGATGTGGTGTAGTGATTGATTTCCAATATTTTGTCCTCGATATTGGTGCTTCTTAAAAATATTTCATACTTAGATTGTTATCATGCTAGCTGTAAAATAGATATTAGCTCATACCATGTCGAAGAATGTTTGTTCTAATTTCACTTGTAGATGGAGAGTCATAGATTGTCGGATATGTTCAAACCTCAAGTATCTCTTAATATGAAAAGTGAGGTTATCCGAAATTTCTAGAGAACACAATGCCCTAGGGGAAGTTTATATCGATAACCTTAATTTAACTCAATTATCCTTTGTGAGAAACTCATTGTAGGGAAGTTCACATATCGTTGAGGCCATGTTTACTGAAATCATCTGTAGTCTCAATTAGAAGACTTGGTTTATCCCTATAGTGTTGCTTAGTGTGTATTTGATTCGTACTAAATCTTGTAACTCAGTGAGCTAGTACTTTTGAAATGATAGAATTTGGCTTCTAGTCCAAAATAGTGGTCTGGATTGTCCCGTGATGGCTTAAGATTTTTGTTAGGTTTTGAAAGATCTCGCTACTTACTTCTAGTCCTTGTTGGTAATTTCAAAATCCTCATTGTTTTCTTTGTATCGAGGAATCATAGATGGTATAGGAAGCCTTCCTAAAAAGGTCACCACAAATTCTAACTTATCGGTTGAGTGAGGATGAATAGCGAGGCTTCTATAGAGTGTTAACAAAAGAAATGTTTATGAACAATTTATCTAATTACAAAGCTTTGCTTTGAGTGAAGATTGTTTTCATGACATAATTCTTCCTAAATTATACATAGTGATCGTGCCATGTATAATCGAGGAAAAATGATGGATGCTGGTTTTGTTGAACAAAGATTATGTTCCTCCCAAGTTTTAAAATGGTATTCAACTTTTGTTTTGTTTTAGTAAGATAATGGCTCAATAATTTTAGAGACATGAAAATCGTTCACATGATGGTATTAAATAGTTGATAAAATGACTAAAACCAATTGATAGGTGGTAACTAAAACAACTTGTTTTAAAACTTTTTGAAACAATGTTTCTAAGATAGTGTAGAATATCTTGAAATAAAATTAAGTGAAATAATTTTATGAAGTAGTAGCAAAGTAACTTGGAATATAATTTGTTGAATAGCTTGTAGGATACATGGGAGAACCTCATAGAGTGTAATAGTCTCTAATTGGTCAAGAATAAAGTTGGCCTAACCCCTAGTAAGATAGTGATGTATTGTCGCTGAAATTGAAAAATTGGGAAATTGGAATAGGAACAAATAAACAAAGTTGTCATTATCGGAGATAATAGTGATAAAGATTACATTAGCTAGAAAGGTACTTATTATCCGCTCCTCAAGATGGTCTGAATCATTTCAAGTGTAGGAGTAGTAGGTTGTCTAATAACAAATGTGCTTTGAAACTCTCAAAGTTCTTAAATCTATAAGATAGTGTAGTTTCCTTGTATCTAGTGGTAGATGGTAATGGTGTGTCAAATCATGCACGCCTAAGCAAAGAAATCAAATGTATGACTAATCAAAGTCCACTAGACTAAGCTTTGTAAGCTCTACCAAATGGTATGATCTTATCCCAACAGAATCGATAAATCTTCCATCCTACGGTGAATCAATAGTCATCGTGGATGGTGTAGGTGCAACTGGTCCTCCTAAAAGTGTTCACTCTCATCATCCGATGTTATCGGTATGAGTCAACCATGTTAAATTGTATAGGGAATGACGGGCATTCTCCATGTCAAAGTCCGGATGTGAGTATGATATGGGATGGGTATCAAGGCATTATGTGACAATCGATGAAATGAAAGTAAATAACTCGTGAAATGATGAAACCGCATGTATAGTGAATATGCACTTATGATGAATTGATGAGATGCTATGATGATGTAGTTATATCTGTAGTCAATGATGCAACCTAGTTCTCTATAATCAAGCTCGATGCCAACTGTCACACCCCCAAATTACTGCTTTGGCAAATGGAATTGAATTCTGGGTTGGATCGTCATAGCATCACAATCACAGTTATATTGAACGATTTAAAGTGTCATTTGGAAAATACATCGTTTGATTTAATAAAATAATCAAAGTTTACAAAGTATAGGTCCCAAATGAAAATCAACTTGTGCGGAAATGAGTTTGTTACAATTCAAACGATGTTTTAAAGTGCATAAATCCCATGAGAGACGCCGTCGTTACCACTCTACTCTATGATAAGTCCACATGCATGCCAAAAAGTGTATGGCGCCGAGATACCGAGATAAAACATGCTTAAAATCATTACCAAAGGTTGAGTGAAATTCATAGGTTTAATTAATTCGTTTGAACACAATATTCGTAGTGTGAGTTACGTTGTTTCACACTCATCGTTGAAAACAAAACAAAATTTATTTCACTAAGTTCATGAGAACCAAAGCGTAAACCGCACTAATAGAAATTGGTAAAAATCGCTTCATCGCAGCCCCCAATAGGTAAACTTGCCACCACCAATATTCAATAAAGTGCCTACTTTAACCGGGTCAATAAGAACGGAGTGTTAATTCCAATAGCCTATCTTTACAATAGCCTACCAAGTACTAATGGTGCATGATGTAGGGACCGCAAACATGGCAATTTAATACTTAGTGACAATAAAACATTCGGATATAAAGCATGTTTAGCTTGTGTTCGATAAAAATAGTTGAGCATGTATCTCCCCAAGAGTTTGAAACAATTAAGTAATAGAAAGGGCTATGAACTCACCTGCTGTAAATGATACAATGATGATATAATGGCATATCAAATGAGTAAGAACCTCCTCGAATTTGACCTATTATGAATGATATGTTCTAATGTAAATCATGAAACAATGTCAAGCGCGGTAAATCCACATTTATCTATACCACTTGCAATGCTTTTGAAAATAGAATTTATCGCTGTGAAATATTTGTTTATGACCCGTCATGTTATAAAAATACTTTACAAGTATATATGTTGAATCAACATCCTACATAGTCGTTAGGATTTATCGAGAAATCATAGTTTTTCGTCAAAAACAAATATAATTTGACAAGTCATGAAAGTGACTAAATGACCTTGAAAAGCTAGTCGTAAAATGGTGCACATCGAGTGTTATGAAACAAAATCAATGGTTTTGGGAAGCTTGTATCATTATCTCAAAGTTTTAGCATTTAAGTTTTCATCATAGAGGTCTCGATCACGGAGAAAAATATAGGTAAAGTATGGTACTTTTGTCCAAAATATCTTTTAAGGGTGGTTTTCGTCAAGTTTGAAAGTGACCGATTAATTCATTACAACTCCGTTCAAGACGTTGTAAGCTCTTAGACGAGGTCTAATATTATATCTAGGAACACATAATAATGAAGGCGAATATTCAAAACATAGAATCAACATCATTATGAACAAGGTTTTTTTATTATCATAAACTAACTAACTAATTATTATAAAGATCAAAGACTTGATCTAACACTAATTAACTAAACCACTAAAACCCTGTATGCTTTCCCAATCCCTACCTAGGTTCCCACACACACACACCTTACTAAATCACTACATCTTGTAATGACTATAAACTAATGACCCTATAATATACTAGAGACAACTAAGGTTTACAAGAGGAATCATAATACAATTAGGAAACTAAATATTCTTTTAAACATATCTTCTAGAATCTTCCAAATCCTCCATCTTTTTTTAGTTTCCCTTCTTGTCACTTTAAGTCCTTCATGTTTCATTCTTCTTGTTTTGTATCATCAATCTATAATAGACCCAACAATCTTCCCCTATTTGATGATGACAAAACAAACACGATTCTTGTAACAACTTCCCTAGACGTAGTGCAGCGAGTTTGAGATAATTAAATCTCACCATGAATGAAACAATCTTCCCCTTGACTTGAACATATCACTCAAACATCTCTCTTCCCTTTTGTTATTATTATCCAAATAGAACGATGCAAATAATGATCTTGACCACCACTAACCAATATTATACTTCCAATCTAAGACTTCCAATGCTTCAAATCGCCCACCATTACGCACCATAGGAAAATGGATTTAAACAATAGAAACTCAAGAACTAGCGTAGTAATAATGATCAACAAGAGTAAAATCAAACACTTCCCCTTGAGTGATGCATGTGTACATCAATGATTCTTCAAAAATCAGAGGCTTTATGTAATGATCACTTAAGAAAAAGAAATATAACTTAATTTGATGAAGAAGTAGAATTTCCTAAACTTGTGTCTTAAATCTTGTACTATCCAATGAACTCCATACTTATAATGTATCACCAAATATAAGTAGACCTAACCTTGACAAGAATCCTCAACTAAAATGAGACACCGAAAGCACTACAATGTAACTCCTTCAAGTGATAGCCATGTGTGCATAGAGCATTATAAGAAAATCACACATTGCTAGATTCATCAAGCTTAGATGATAGAACACAAACCAAGTAATTCCACTTCACCTTCAAATAAGTGATAAATAATCCTCTTCATAATCAATTCTTCAATAAATCTCCAAAACGATTGATAAATATTTAACCCAAGTAATCACATCTTTGAATCTGCTACATACCAATAAAGACCTTGAATCAACCCGAAAAATCTGAACATAAACCACTTCATACATCAAAGTATCAAGCTTCAAAGAAGACTTGAAAGTCCATCACAGCCCAACTTCATGCCTTATATCTTTTATGGAAGATCGATCAAGATCCCTTCGAGGAAAGTTAGATTGGTATAGAGAAAAATCCACAAAATTACCACCCAATCCAACGTTAACTAAAAGTTATTGCCGCTTTCAAAACAGTACTCAGAAAAAGTATATACTAAAAATCTGGCCAAAGCAGCAGACTTCGACATTGAATAACTTTTGATTGAGAGCTTAGATCAACAATCCTCTCGGTGGGATTAAAGATAGATATACCAAGAAGCTCCAGTTGAAATTTTAGCCCGATCCAACGGTTCAATAAAAAGTTCTAACGCTTTTTAAAGGAAATGTATATTACTTAATTTTCATGCCTTCAATTTTTCTTCCTTCTTCTTCAAGAAAAACCTTGTAGATCCCTTTAGATATCATGAGCCCCGTGCCTCGATACAATACCACATGTGAAGATCAAGTAAGCTCTTAGACGAGGTCTAATATTATATCTAGGAACACATAATAATGAAGGCGAAATATTCAAACATAGAATCAACATCATTATGAACAAGGTTTTTTTATTATCATAAACTAACCAACTAATTATTATAAAGATCAAAGACTTGATCTAACACTAATTAACTAAACCACCAAACCCCAGCGCTTCAATCCCTACTTCTAGGTTCCCACACACACACACCTTTACTAATCGACTACATCTTGTACGTATTATCAAACTAATGACCCTATGTCTCTTTATATACTAGAGACAACTAGGGTTTACAAGAAGAATCATAATACAATTAGGAAACTAAATATTATTTTAAACATATCTTCTAGAATCTTCCAAATCCTCCATCTTTTTGTAGTTTCCCTTCTTGTCACTTTTATTCCTTCATGTTTCATTCTTTCTTTGTTTTGTATCATCAAATCTATATTGATCTAACACTGCTTGACAAACGGTCGGACATTTTAAAAATAGTTTGGCTAACTTACTTTATTAGAAGACATCACTTTATAAAAAAGTTCTACATCAATGTTAAAAACGACCTTCAACATGGTCACTGCCTAAATACTTGTCTAATAGAAATATAATAGTTTTTCTTATATAATAAAGTTACAGCAACTTTGTGTAAACGCGGTATAATTTAATCGCTACAAGTCCGTTTAATGCTTTTATATGTCCTACCAGATCAAAGTGTATACTAATATATTTTTGGTAAGTCGACACAATTTATAAATCTTAAGCCTCATTTTTGACTCATACAAAATAGACGTAACATGCTGGAAATTTCGAATTTATAGTTTTCACGCCTAACTTGAAAAATTCATAACTTCTGTTATAGCTCCATTTTAATCCGTTCAAGCGCCACGCTGCTTTAAAGTATTTTCTAAATATCTAGGCCAAAAATTTTTATCTACTGTCACATTTCCAGATTTAAAAATAAGGACAGACCCTTAGAAAAACTTGTTTAAATGAGTTTTTCGGCCAAACCTATTCTAACCAATTCAAAACAACCTCGGCTATTATAATCCTACCATACACCTTCTTAGGGAGTCATGGGTTCCTAGACATCACCAAGAGTAATATATTACAAGGAGAAAATTTAGGATGATGAATATATATATAACTCTTAAAAACAATTAAAAGTGGTATAAATTCACATGTAACTTGCATGTTTTCTTGCAAAAATGATGAAATAACATAAAGATGAATATGAAAAAAGTTATGAAGATCATGAAATGCTTACTTGAATGATTATGTGAAAGAAAGTGATGAAAACCTTATTAATCTATAGGTTTTTATTTCAAAACCTTAACATAGATCACTAGTAGAGCTTGATAAACACTAGATCTTGAAAAATAATATGATTTCCTCTTGGTTTCTAGCTTGGCCAAATTTTGGAGAGAAAAAGAGAGCATTTCATTCATTTTTCACCTTTTAATGTGTGATACTATGTGTTTTATGCTTAGATAATATCTAATATACTTGTATATGTGTACATAAGAGATGTAAAAATCAAATTACACATATGAGATAAGGGTGGCCGCCATGAGTCATAGGTGAGGTATTTTCAATGAGTTAAAGTATTTAAGTGTAAGTATAATGTGTAATTTGTAGGTATAAATAGGTATTAACTAGGCGCTAACTAAAATAGATTTTAACGGGACAAAATAAAATGTACAAGTCATAAAATTATAAAAATACATTTTGCAAAAATTGAGTGAAATAATAATTATCGTAGTATTTACGTAAAACTGCCGTGAAATATTTATACATACAATTTATATAGAAAATAAATTGAAAACATCGGGTAAAATAATAATATAATTTTATAGTTTTAAAATGAGTATAAAAATATATTAGATTATTTTTGAAAGTCGATCAATTTTCAAATAATGTTTATTGCTGAGCAAATGCCATTTTATTAGAAAATAAACGCTAATTGAAAATGCAAATCCATGCATGAACCGATGAAATGATGTTATCCATGAATACACGCTTAACCCTCCGTGTTACGCAAGTATTTGATACCTAGTTTATGAAAAATGATGAATAAGTGACTCATGAATAGTATTTTCTCCTGAATTAATAATGTTTCATGGTGAATAGTAAAATTTTGAAATACCATTTCAAAATATCAAATCGACTTCGAAAACGATGAATAGTAAAATGATGAATAGTAACCGATGAATAGTAAATTCCTGAGATGAATAGTGAAATAAAGTTTGTAAATGACCAAATTACAGTTGTCATTAACATCATAGGTAGAAACAATGGACCATTAGAAATAGATGAGTAGTGTCCGTGATTTGACCTATTCAAAGTATTTTCGCTCCTAAAGGAATAGTTCTACCGTAGGCATCCATTTTCAGTGGGCATTGATTTAGCAACTTTAGGGCAAAGCTCATTAATTTACGCCAAGAGGGTATCGATTGATAACCTATATTACTAAATTTCCTTCGTAGGGTTTCCACCGTTTTCTAACTTTCTTCGCCTTTGCCTTTTAGTATTCTTAGCTTGAATTAACATTAACAGTTTATCGGGCATATGACAAAGATTAGACAAAACATTCACACCACATTCATGATTAGTAAATGTAAATCAAGCAGCTCATCATTACGTGGTTTGCGAATAGTAGCGTAATCAATTAATTACAAAGACGCTTTTATAGCTAATACTATAATCAACACGATTCGCTTTATTCAACTCAAACTTAATATTCCTAGGTGATCTTCTACTCTTCCAATGCACATTCTTAGCTGCAGTCCTATCTTGCTTGGTATTGCCGGAGGCTTTGACCACGGTTTTAATGTCACTGATTACCCTGTGAGAGGAATTATGGGAACATTATTGTTGATCTACTTTTGCATTCCCTAACTAGACGCAGGATCCTGAACTACTTGAAGCACATTAGTGTTCAATTTTTAAAACCGCATATAGAATGGTTTCATGCTTGGCACTAGACATAGAACAAGGCATCACAACTTTTCCTTTCGACCTAAGGATTTAGGCATGTTGCAATTAAACATTATAGCGTAGCTCCCGAGATCGTTGCCCTAATGCAAGCAAACCTAATTTTTCTATCAAGAGGTTTATTAATGAAATCCTCTTCCACAATCTCACGGAGACATTCTAGGCTATCCTTAAGGTGAGCACAATAGTTATGAAACACAAGTTCATTATTCCTAAGATGGGGAGGAATATATTTAATAAATATGATATTTGCAGCCCGAGGATGACTTAGATGCAACATTTTCATTAAAACAAGGCGCTTTCCTTTTCCCTCGCTCCTAAGATTCTCAATTTCTTTTGTAAAGACGTTATTTTTTCATGTTTTTGTCAATGAGTGATTATTGAATCATATAACTTTAAAGTGTCGCTTAACTTTTTCTATTTCTTCTAGAAAACTCTCGTTTTCCTTTTGTAAAGCATTATCCAAGTTTTGAAGATAAAAAGTTTGGGAATACTGAGAATCTAAAGGAGGAGGCATTTGGGAGCCACTCACATTGTTCTTTTCACCCTTTAATTGAGAAATTTGGGCTTTCAACTTCGATCGTGGTTACAATGAGCTCAATTTATTCATCACGCTAATTTCAAAAATCGCATCAAATTAAGGAGCATCCAAGGATGTCTTGATATTTGAGGTTTTAACATTTTCTTTCCGATGTTGATATTTTAATTGCAAAGCAAGATGCTCAACTTCCAATTTAGAAAACTGTTTCATCAGGTTATCATGATCATCTTGTTCAACTTTATCATGCAGCTTAGAGTTAGTCTTTTTAAGCTCAATGACATGATCATGGGAGACTTTCAGAGCAACAAATAATTCATAAAATTGAGAAGCATTAATGGAACAATTCATAGCAAAGGTAAACACATCTTGAGTAATACATCTTAAATAAGATCTTCATTCAAGGTATGCAAGTTCTTCCTCTCAATCTCATTATACTTTAATTCTCGCCATAGTCACTAACCTCAACTATCATTGCATCAAATTCCTTTTCCATTTCTTTAATATCTAAATCCATCCCCTTTTTAAGACTCTCAAATTGATCTTTTAGTTGTTTAAAGAAAGGTATAACCTCAGTTAAATAGCATTATTTAGTTTGCTCAAAACGCCTTTCCCTTCAGTTATCCTGGTGTGATCCTTTTCTTACAAGTTTTCTCAAAATCAAATGAAAAATAAATATATTGATGATAATTCTGCTTTAGTGGCAATAGTTCTAGGAACTAAATGCATTGGTGTATTCAGAGGATACACAAATAGCCGAAAGCATTTTCCTAAGGGGAGGGTTTTTAACAACAAGATTCTCTGCTTTTTGCTTATCTAAATCCTTTTTTACGTATCACTTACTGGTAAGTAACAAATTTGAGGCTTAAACATGTTCAAGGAAATCCAATTTTCCTTTTTGTAATCATGGGATTTGATCGTTATGTTATTCTCTTTACATTCAGGATCTTCTAGCTTCTTATTCATTTCTCCTTAGATGCATCATCTAATTTTCTATCTTCCCTACCAACGAACTAGGTTTCTTTCTAGGTTTAAGAATCTCATTACCATCATATATATTACATTATGGGCACTCTAGCCTTTTAACAACCTCGTGGATTAGGTCCACAACAAGGGGAATCACTGTGCTTATCGCTAAAAACTCTATGCTTAGTGATCAAGTGAGCAAATCAATGGTATTCCCTTGTACGCAAAACTTATTTTCAAGCTTGTTTTTCAAAGTTTTTAGATTGGAAAAATCATTCAAAAGATTTGATTCCTTAGCAAGAATAACCTTTTGCTTAAGCATTTTAACATTTTCTTGAAGTTCTTGTTTTTGCTTAGCAGTTTTAGAAAGCTTTTTCTTGTAAGGAGTTTAACTCTTGTTTTAATACTTCTTCTCTAAAATTGCTTTTTTCTAATAATTGCACGATTTGGTATCCATTTCCTACTCACGGGTGGTTAACTAAACTTAAAATGCTGTTCATAAATAGCAACTTGTTCTTTATAGGCATTCATTCGTAGATACAGTAATCATTGAAAGCAACATGCAAAGGTATTCATCAAAAACATAATCATTGACTCTGAAGATGCATTACTTGGTACAATTTCACTTTCACTTTGCTTCACATATTGATCATATGGGACAATATTACTATTACCCCCATCTTCAATATCGATTCATGTTTCAACAGACCGTACTTTATTATGCATCTTTTGCCCATCAACATCAATTTATAGTTTGAATTAAATGATTTTGTATTTGGATGAACCAAATTTTGTTGTGGTGGAGAGACCTTTGAAGAGACCATATAGGTGAGATGCTAGCCATGAAGATTGTTTCAAGTAGTTCACATCAACATCGTGAGTCAAATGCATCACAAATTTACTTGAAATGCATTTTGATGATTATGACTATCTCCCCGAATTGGTCGTCATCAACACGCAAGATCATAGGTTCGGCATTTCCTCAAGAAGAAACAACAACTCCTCTTCACCCAAAGTCGCCCATTATCCCAGCTTTGCACAAGCAAAGATCTTGTCTCCAAGTATTCTCGTGATTCTCAGGATTTAGAGATGTGCGCCTCCTAGCATATGTCCCTCACCACCACAGCTGTAGCACTTAATTGGCTTTGCTTGACCTTGATTCCCATTCCTTCCTCTATTCTGATTTACCCCATATCCTCCACCCAAAGATTCCCATTGCCTACTCCAACCATCCCTTGTTCGTATCGTCTTCCTTGAAGAGGTTGCCTCATAACCTTTCTGTTGAAAACCACTTGTTGAAAACAAACAGACCTTGATAGATCTTGAGCTCGTGGATCGTTATGTATGCCTATGTAATCACAAGCACAATAAAAGATAATCTCTACAACTTATGTTTAGCAAATGAATATAAACACAAGTAATAACTAAGAACTTCTTGATCCTCTATGGATCTGTATATTAACTAAAACCGAAGTTTTCAATCGATACTAACTCTTTCTAATGTTCCTTTTATAGACAAGGAACCCTAAACAATATCTCTAAACCGCTTCCCAAGAAACGAAACTTAAAACTAAATAAGATATACACAATCACTTCCTAATAAAGCTCATGTATATCCAAACTAAATATACTAAACACGAAATAAACACTTCCGCATAAAACGCACTAATAACTATTACTCTTCAGAGATTATGTCTTCAAAGAATCCACTATGTCTTCTAATCCACTATGTCTCAGAATCATTTCGCAAAGTAATATCAAGATAATCCAAACTTCACATAACCCAACAATCCTCCCCTAAACCGAATTTGACTAGGTTAAGTTCCAGCTTTGATAGATCTTAACAAAACTCCAGAGGATTGTGCACTAACAACATGAGCAAAGAATCCAAATAAGAACATCTCTATGAAGAAACTCCATATCTTTGCAAAGAACAAATGACAATAGGTACATCAAAACAATTAGTTGCATACTATTCTCATCACATCCAGGTGTGTGAACTCCCGTGAGAGGTGAATCATTGAAAATAATGGATTTGATGTCTCTTTACCAATAGCCATCACTACTGTAGTAGCCATATGTTTAAGTTCAGAACTATGGTACACTCGATAACCATCTGATTTATTGGCAAACCAAAGAACCATATGGATTTGATATGTTTACTGTAGCCGCTTGCTCGTGACTAGTCAATTCTTAGAATTGGTGAATTGAGAACCAAATATGAAATGCCACTGCCTTTACCACAAGTCATATACATGTGGGCTAGTCAATTTTTGGATTCCAAAAAGGAATAAACCATGGTGAATTGAAAACCATACAACACTTAATAAAGGTGAGGTGGTTGTACCCTATGATTTTAGCAAATCTACAAATTTATCAAGATTTGAGGTGTCTTTACCAAAGTCGCACTTTGGACTAGCTAACTCTTTAATATACACAAGGTATATCGGTGAGTCAATAACCGTGAGAAATATACAACAATCCGCAAGAAGAGTTAGAAAACCAAAACAAATTTTTATTTCTAATCAATAAAGAAAACAAATATTACAAAATGGTACAATCAAGATGAACCTTTATGTGATAGAAGTTGATTTTTAATCAAACCAACACATTGAGTAGCATGAAGTTCATCATTGCCAACAGATTCGAGGCACTTCCAACTTGTGTCTCAAAGAACATTTCCATAAAAGTAACCGAAACGATAAAGCTTATCCGAAAGCATACACAAAATCATCCCACATTTAGTTTGAACCACATGTACACAAGGCAACGGATAAAATCTCCAACTCTCAATCTCCCACTTATGAGAATGCTTCCAAATAGAATACCCTTGACCATTTGGAGAATGAGAATCAAACATAACCTGAAGATCACCCAACAAATATAAACCTGAACTCGTTGTTTGAATGAGACTTATAATATCAATGACATGATCATACAACATCTTCAAATCATGTCCGTCACCAAATGAAGAATTTCCTTCAAGAAATTAAACTCAAGAACAAGATTATCCATTCTATAAACGTGTTAAGCTTTCCAGCCTTTCCAATCAACCAAGACCACATGAGTTCCTTCAAGAAAACTTCCTCGATCCAACTTCAATAAAGGTAGATTCATCACCTTGAGATCTAAAGTAGTATTCTCGTAAGAATGTTTCTTAGCCAAACCGTGAACTCCTTGTAACCAAGCTCGTTGTCCCATACCAAGAATATTATCGCGATCAAGTCAGATCATTTCCCTCGAATCGAGAATCACTTAAATCCACACTAGACAATATTTCGAAGAAACCAAAGTGGATCAAAGATCAACAACCACATCGAAGAAAGAGTAGCAATGGGTTGTATTAGAAGTAACAACCGAGAAATGACCAAAGGCAACATAGTATCAAAATTATCCACAATTTCAACCTTTCTGTCTCTTGGTCAGGAACATCGTCATATGAAGCAATATTTTCCAATTGAGTAGAAGAAGTAGAACCGTAAGAAGAAAACTCGCATAACCATATGATATCGTCTAATCAAAGCATCATCGACAAAGCATTGACTTGCTTCATGGACATACCGTAATTATACATAGCGTAATTCTTCACTACACTCCTCATATAATTCCTCTTCCGAGCAATAAATATAAGTTTTTCTTTGGCTTTATTTCTTTGATCAATTAAAGTTCTTCTCTTTGCATTCTTGCTTCCTTAGATTACCAAGTGCCACCATTTTATCCACAAAAGTATCATCATCAAAAGATGCTCCTAAGATAAGTTTTGCAAGATTTGGATCAGATGCACCTTGAGAAGTATAAGCATCCCATTGATCATCGCTATCTTAGGAAATAATACATCAAGCTCTAATTGCCTTCAGAGTCAAATTAGAATCATACCGATCTTGAAGAAATTTAGCAACAATAATGACTCTTCAAGATATTCTCATAATTAGCAAACAATCTAGCTTGAGCTTGATTTTCTTCTTCATCCAATAACTAATTAAGGATATCATCAATCACATGATCCTCGCCTTTGTCAAAAATGTCTCAAGAGAACCAAGATCAAAGACAACCAAATGAGCTTCAGAAACAACAAACCCACATCGAGGAAATGGTTGTGACAAATCCTCAACAGATGTAGAGAAAAGTTCAGAAGAAGAATTCAACTTAAACATTCTCCCAAAGAACAAAAACCTCATCATCATCATAAGGCTTAAACATTTGATTGTTCCGTATAGATGTAACCTCTCAACTATAACATCACAGATGCACCATCCATATGCTCCTTTGAAGTGTCGCCAGACACCTTAGTCAAACATTGTCTTCTTCTTTTGCTAGCATATATAATAGGCTCCTTACTCTTTGAAGATTTAGTAATAGGAGAAGAAACATCTCGATGTAAGAGCTGCATCGCCTAATATTCCAAGGGATGCATGAAGATTCTCTCTTCCCCTCCTAAGAAATCGACTCTTATTACCTTTCTGACTTAGTAATTCCTCCAAGTGTTCAACTTTTGTCTCCAATGCCACAATCTTTTTACCAAGAACAGTCTTGGTTTCAGTAGTTCTTTCTAAGACCAATCACCTCACCTGTAAGCTTGTTCATCAGAGCATATAATGAAGCAAGTGTAATAGGATCCACATCAAGATCATCCGATTGCTGCTTGAAATTGGAACTACATTAGACTGTTCAGAGCAACATTAACCCGATCAACATTAGAACATCCTTCACCAAATGGATTCCTAACAGACTTGGTGAAGCAATCTATCAAGATCAACCTCAACTTCATCAATGTGATCCCTAACTTCATCATTTGAAACTTGTGTATGTTCTTGTCTAGGACAAGGTCTAGGTGAAGATATGGATGCCTCAAAGAATGCAGTGAGAACCTTCATCTACATCTAATGAAAGATTACCATCGTAATATTGACAGAGGGTACAATAACAACATTACCCTCATCGCAAGAACATCTTCTCGAGGCAACATTGCCGCTAACAAAGGAAAATGTGTCCCCTCAAACTTAGTTCTCATCGTTGCAAATAACTTAGAGGTCAAAACTCCTATGGGATAGAAAGCTTGGGTTTGAGTAGAAACATTCAATATCATCTGTAAGAACCTAGGGTACATCAAAAACTTACCCTTTTGCCTAGTTATATTTTCAACCATATTATCAAAAATAAACTTAGAGAAATTATAAGTCAAACCCTTAGATAAACAAACAATACCACATCCCATTTGAGTTGAAAACTCGATCCCATCCTCCGGACTTATTGCTTAAACACCGGAGCAACGTATGAACCATGAACCTCCACATAGGACAAAACTTATTTTTTTAACCACATATCTCTGCTCGTACTTTGATATCCAATCGCCTGAATCCCTTCAAGTACCATTGTAGAATTAGAATGATAAACTCCATTTTCATCATCTAAGTGAAGTTGTCTTCGACAGCCTCGCTATCACATACTCTTTTCCATCAACACTTGCAACTATCTCAATCACTTCTTCTTTCTCGCCGTCGCCAAAATTGAGTAACCAAAGATTCATATATAGCATTTGGAGAATGCGTTAATGCATACCTAATTTTTGATCTTTGTAAAATGAAATCATCGGACGATACAACTCATCTCCCCGAAAGCTTCCAAGAAAAGCAACCTTATTATGATCATGTTTAAATTGAAGCGCCATGAGAGATTGTGAAGATTAGGGTTACAATATGCACAAAAGGAAGTGTTTTGAATGAGTTAAAAATCAAATCACTTAATATGGAGCGAATATATGCCGGTAGAGAATAAATGAAAATTTCCCAATTTTGGTCAAATTTGACCAACGATGACGCGGGATTTCTACTTGTACTCATATTCACTTTTAACTTCGTGGAAACAGAAACCATTCTCTCAAGTAGAATAATCGCATAAAACAGACACTTATTCAAGAAGCTTCAAGAATATCTTTTATCAAGCTTCACCCACACGCATTAATTCTCTTACCACTTGAACCCGTCTATAAAGCAATCCCAAAGCACACATACTACTTCATCAAAAACCCCAAATTTCATTCCAAACCCTAATTTCATCAATAACCCAAAATTAGCCATAATAACCATGAGTACCAAACCTAAGATCATTGATCTCACAAAGATCATCCTCATCATCAAGTGAAGATACCAATCCACGGTTTCATTATTTTCCAAAACCATACCCACGAATCAAAGAAATCACTTCTCTCCCTCATCAAGATAAAAGTGTTGAGAAATCGTGAATCTCAAGATTCCGATGACTCCTATAAGGAGGAAACATCTCACTCCCAACCACCAACACCTCACCTCAATGTAACCTCGAGCCAGAATCCACCACTTCCTATGGGTAGAAAGGTGGTGCTTGGTCTCTTGGCATCATGTTTTGGTGCATCATCACATATCGTATCGAGGAATGGAAAAAGGAAAATGATGTAAGTTGTTGTATGATGGAAAGAGTAGATGATGCATAAATGAAAATCTTTCCTACTCATCTCTCTACCACAATCACTTCAAATTGCTTTCATCAATCCATCCTTTCCATTTTGATCCTTAGCATCTGTTAGAGTTGGTTATGCTCATCACAAAAGCGTAGTCAGCATTTAGTGTGAAAGATGTGAGCGATCATGCATATCCAAATGCCTGTTAGATGTTGGAACGGATGATATGTAATAGATTAGGATTAGTAGATCATGTAGATGCTTTTGATGTTGCTAGTACTGTGAAGTCGAAGTCGTAAACTGCTTCTTGAATGAATGAATGATCTATTTGCTTATGTACTTCTTTTGAATGAATCAAATAACTTCAAGACATCATCTTCGAGGAAACAAATCATACACTTCAAAGACAATGAATTCACAGAAACAAGCTCAAGCTTTCTTGACCATATCTCAACCGATCGTGACAACCATTCTACAAAACAAACACGTAAAACACAGAGAAACACACAAACCAACAAAGAAACACACTAAGATAACATTAGCAGGTTAGAGTTAGTTAAAATCAACCAAATATAATCACAAATTTACATAGCAAAAAGCAAAGTTATACACAATTCTCCTCGAGGCATATGCCTCCCCGAGGCCTATGCCTCCCAAACTTTGCGCTTAAGGGTTAAGCATGCCAATATGGACCACAAGGTGTTGAAACCTTGGTCCATCAAAAGCCTTTGTTAACAAATTTGCCACATTATCATCAGTATGTATTTTGACCACTTGAATCAAATTTTTATCATATGCATCTCTTATAAAGTGATGCCTGATTTCAATATGTTTTGTTCGACTATGAAAAACTGGATTTTTAACAATGCATATGGTACTTTGATTATCAATAAAAATTGTTGTGTTCATGAAATTATACCCATAATCCAACAACTGATTTTCAATCCAAAGAACCTGCCCACGCAATTAGCAAAGCACCACATACCGCTTCAGAGATGAGGTAGCCACAATAGTTTGTTTCTTGCATTGCCAAGAAATCAATCTCTTTCCAAGGAATTGGCAACCTCCAAAGGTGGACCTCCTATCCGATTAGCACCAAAGATAGTCACTATCACTATATGCTTCCAACTTAAAAGGAGACTTTTTTGGATACCAAAGACCTAGAAGAGGTTGGCCTTTAAGGTACTTAAAGATCTTCTTAACATCATTGAGATGGGAAGTCAGTGGAGTAACTTGATGTCGCGAACAAACACTCACAAAGAAAAGTAATATCGCCCGAAGTCGTTAAATACATCAAAGACCCAATCATAGACTGCATAAAATGAACATTCACAGTGGATCACCTTCATTGTTGGTCTTTGTCTTTGGAGCTTCATAAGGTGTAGTGGCAGTCCTTACACCCTCCATACCAAACTTCTTCAAGATGTCCCTCACATATTTGTCCTGATTGATAAAGATACCATCGTTCTCACAACTTGAAGACCCAAAAGAAAGTCATCTCTCCCATTGCACTCATCTCAAACTCTCCTTCATAAGCTCCTCAAACTCCCTGCACCAAGCTTCCTTTGTGGATCCAAAGATAATGTCATCCACATATACTTGCACAAGAATTATGTCAAGGAATTCTTCTTTAGAAAAGAGTCTTATCAATTGCACCTCTTCAGAACCATGCTTCAGCAGAAAGGTAGATAGCCTAGCATACCGTGCTCGGTGCTCATGTAGTCCATAGAGAGTTGACTACCTTATACACATAGTTAGGATGATCCGATCTTCAAATCCTTTAGGTTGAGTGACATACACCTCCTCTTCAATTTCACCATACAAGAAGGCTCCTTTAACATCCATTTGATAGACCATAAACCCCATATAGGATGCATAAGCTAAGAAAATCCTTATAGCCTCAACTCTTGCCACTGGTGCAAACACTTCATCATAATCGATCCCTTCCTCTTGTCTATAACCTCGGGCAACTAATCGGGCTTTGTTTTAATGACAACACCTCGAGCATCTCTTATTCTTCGTAATCCATTTTGTCCCAATAGCATACTTACCATCGTAGTGGGACCAATATCCAAACCTCGCTGATTTTGAAATTGTTGCATCTCATCCCTATAGCTTCAAGCCAACTTGAATCTTCAAGAGCCTCGAGTAACACCGTTGGTTCTACTTGTGAGAGAGAAAACAAGCAAAATGACAATGTTGATAGTCCGTGTGATTGTCTCTCTCACGATTTGAGACATAAGAGACAAAAGCCACTGTCCATATTTAGAACGTACACAAGACTCTTGTTCTAACAGTGCATTAGGATCACCAATAATATTAGACTGTGGATGAACATTGTTGATCCTAGTTGTAGTGGTGGTGTTGACATCAATGGAAGAATCAAGATTAGTTATAGTAGGTTCAATGTCAAGATCATAGGAAGGTCTGTTGAAGATGCCTCGCTTAGGTTGATGATGACCAAGATCCTGGTTTTGGAAACCTTGTATAAGGTTCTCCAAGGTCTGTTGACACTTTAGTAGACATAGGAGTAGAGTCAACATGTCTTTCAGCAGAATTGGAGAGGTGAGGAGAAACAGATCCCTTTCGCCAGAATTGGAGTTTCTACCAGTGCTTCATTTGAACTTTCTTTAACATTCCTCTCAAAGATCCAAATTGTCGTGATACTCTTGTTTCTTCAGATGGCAAGGTCCCTGATAATAGAATTCATCTTCACCCATATCAAGATATCTTTAGAAGAATCACCTACAAAATTGTTAGGAGAGAAAGAAGGCACTTCAATGGGTTGTTCATCATCGCATCCACTTTCGTAATGAGCTTCCAAAGTTTCTCGCACTAGACGCCGGAGATGCTCGAATCAGTATTTTGGTTAGCCACATGTCTAGCATAGCCCAAGTAATCACCAAGTAATCAAGGTCAAATGACCAAATATGTCCCTCGTCTCTGAACATTAGGCTTGTCTTCAAGATACCGCAGATTCAATGTCTCCTCAATCTTCTTAGCGTGATACATTGTAAACTCAGATGCCTTAATGAGCGTAATACCCCACAATGTAACCATCATACTTTCATCAAACTTGCCCAATGGATCACGGTATTTAAAATTGTCACTTGGTACCAAACGGTTTAAGGTAATGAATAACAGAACTTTCCAAAAAGAAGTTCGTATGGTGTTTTAAGGTGTGGTCTTGTAATGGACACTCCATTGAGTACATAACAAGTCACCAACAAATTTCACCAAAACATGGTAGGAAGTTTAGAGTCTGCTAGCATTGATCTTGCAGCCTCTATTAAGGTTCTATTTTTCTTTCTGCCACCCCATTTTGTTGAGGGGTTCTTGGAGTGCTATAGTCCCTTTTGATTCCTTTGATTCCGCAGAGTTCTATCGTAATTGCATTTTGAACTCTGCACCATTATCACACCTAATTCCTTTCACCTTTTTAGTCAACTGATTCTCAATAAGGGTAATGAAGTCTTTCAATACTTCGATGTTTCATCTTTGGTCCTTAGAAAGAATACCCAACAAAATTTGCTATAACCATCAGTGATCACTAGACAAAAATATTTATGATCAATGCTCCTCACTTTAGTTGGACCAAACAGATCCATATGAAGTAGCTCAAGAGGTTCGTAAATAATGCTTACTGCCGTAACAGAACACCTTTGTAGGAGGCTCTGTCGCTTCCTTTGTTGCATGCAACACGCTTATGATTCAGTGAATACTTTGGCAGAAGTCCTTGAACCGTGCCAGCTTTAGAGAGTCTGGTTAATGGTCTTGAAATTGACATGGGCCATCCTTCTGTGCCATTTGGTGGACTCATCCACAGATGCTTTAGCCACCAAACATGTTAAGTCACCTGATGGTTGGACATTAGTTAAGTTGAATGTATAAAGATTGTGATCATGAGGAACCTTCTAGAATTGAAGTTTCTTCGAAGTCTTTAGACAGCGACATTCATCCTCTCGGAAGAGTACTTTGTTTTAGTGTCACGATTTGTGAGATCGAAACAAATTGAAATGTTGAAGTTCCTTGACATAATAAACATTCTCAAAATCCAATGAGGTGTTTTGATGGTCCCTTTTCCAAAGATAATACGCCCATCACTTCCTCCAAAGGTTACATTGCCTCCTCCTTCAATGGGCACAAAATTATGCATCATGTCCCGTTTCCGACATACTTCTAGAACAACCACCGCCAACAATTCCAACATCTTTATGCTTAAGGGGATGATCCTACAACAACAACAAAATATACAGAAAGTTAGTACACTGTGGAGGCTCAAGTCATTGCCGACTTGAACCTCGCCTTTGTGGATCATATGAGTGTGCCATGAGAAGTATAAGATCCACTATTGTTCTTGGGTTTCCAATGAAACTTAGGTCTCAGATATTCCAAGAACAACTCACGAGGTCTTGACAAAGCAGATTCTTCCCACACCCCAAATTACCTCAGGCAAATTAAAAATTCCCGGGGTTTAATATGGCCATATCATCACAATCACAAGTATATTGAACGAACCTAAAGTGTCGCTTTTGAAAAAGAACATCGCTTGATTAAATAAAACAATCAGAGTTTACAAAGTATAGGTCCCAAAAGTTTATAAAGTTTGTGGAAATATAAATATATTACAAGTCCAAACGATGGTTTTGAAAGAAAGTGCCATAATGACAAGATGTCGACGCCGACTAAAAGGGTTCCTTAACCATGCCATGATGAGTATGTCTTAGATACCTGAGATAAAACATGCTTAAAAAGGTCAACACAAAGGTTGAGGAAATCCATAGGTTTAAGTAATTCGCTTGAACACAATCATCGTGAGTGTGAGTTAAATCGCTTCACACTCATCGCTAAAAAACAAAATCGTATTTATTTCACTAAGTCATGACACCAAAGCTGCACATCGCATCAATAAAATTGTAATCATCGCTTATCGCTGGGCCCTAATAGGTAACTTTCCAAATTACCTTACTGGTTCAATATAGTGCGCCGATTTCCCTAATCGGGTCAATAAGAGCGGAGTGTTAATTCCAATAGGCCTATTCACATATTCAAGGCCACTGCTAGTGACTAATGGTGCATGATGTAGGACTTAACATGGCAAATACTTAGTGATAAAACATTCTGATATAGCATACAGCTCAAAGCATTTGTGTTCGTTAAAAATGTAGCATGTATCTCCCCAAGAGTTTGTAAAATGCTTAAAAAGAGTAAAAAGTGGGGCTATGAACTCACCTCCTAAAAATGATTACTTATGACAAAAGTGGATAACACCAAATGTAGCGTGAATCCTAAAATGACCTATTATGAATGATATGCATGAGTTATGATGTAATGTTATGCATGCATTTCGTATGTTATTTATACCATTTTAAGTAGTTTTGAAAATAATAATACTATTTACCTAGTAAATACTCTTTTGACGCCTTGACCCTTCAAAAATGACTTTCCAAGTTTTACGCCAAAATGTCATCCTACAATATTTTATATAATGATTTATAGTGAAATTTTCACTTTTCGTCAGAAACAATGTCGTCGAAAATTTATAAAAGTAACAAAATGGCTTTGAAAAACTAGTCGTGAAATGGTGTACGCCTAACGTTATGTAAACGGAACTCTCACGGTTTTGAAAAGCTTGTATCAAAATCTAGAAGTTTTAGTACATGAGTTTTCGTCATAGAGGCCTCGAACATAAAGATAATAGGGGTTAAATATGGTGATTTTAGTTACCGTGAATAATTTATCTCAGAAAAATAATATAGCTTTTCTAAAAATAATAGTTACGCAAGTTTATGAAAACGCAGGTATATCTTAGTCGCTTTCAAATCCTTTTCTACGATTATACGCCCTTAGCTTCGTATCAAAGTATACCAATATATTTTTGATAAGCTCTAAATAATTTATGGCTTAGACTCGCTTTTGACTCGCAAAACCAAAAATAAGTTGCTGAAATTTCAGAAAATGTATATTTCGTCACAAACTTGAAAAAATTCATAACTTCTTTTCATATCACCGCTTATCCGCCTGCCGCCACGGATTCGCTTTTTTAAAGTATATTTAATTATCTAGGCCAAAATCATGTTTACTGTCGGATTTTCCAGAAACAAAAATAAGATCAGACCATTTTTATATACTTGTCGAAAAATAGTTTTTCTCTCATAACCTATTCCAATCCCTTCAAATCAACTCCAAAGCTATATTCTAATCCTATACACCTTCTAGGGATGTCATGGGTTCCTAGACATCATCAAGACCAATATATACCAATGGAATAATTATAGGATGACCTTATATATATATAACTCTAAAAATCATGTAAAAATGGTATAAATCAACATAAGTCTTGCATGCTTGCTCCAAAAATGAAGAGATAAATATGAAATGAAAGTGAAATATGTAAAATGATAGAAATATGCTTACAAGTAAACTATGATGAGGTAAGTATGAAATGATAATGAAAGATGAAAAATGAAGATGATATGCTTACTAGTAAATGTCGATGATTGGTGAACCAAAGAACCCAAAAACCTCGAGTAATGGCCTAACTATGAACACACTTGATAAACCCTTAAGCATGAACTACTAAATAATCTAATCAAAAAGAACCAAGAACCAAAACTTTTTGCCCCTTGTTCTCTAGCTGCAGCTATTATATGTATAGAGAAAGTTGAGAGAGTTTTGTGTGTTTTAGTGTTGTGGTAAAATGAAAATGAATGAAAGAAATGCTAGATCTTATAGTAAGTTTGCAAGTAACCAAAGAGACAAGTAGTACAAGGAATTAAATGAGAAAGCATGATGAGTGATAGGAGGGGGTGGCTTAAGGGAAGAAAGAATGAAGAGATGGTGTTGTGTAAGAATGTGTAAGAACTAGTTGAAAAAATGAATGATAGTTGGTATTTTAAATGATATTTTGTATATACATTTGAGTATTTAGGGTAGTGTTGTCTAAAAATAAATTTTAATGGATCAAAGTAAAGTATATTGTGGTCATAAAAATTGTAAAATACATTTTTACACAATTTGAGTGAAATCATACTATCGTAGTTTTAAGAAAAGCTGGGCCAGAATAATATAGATTTAACGATTTATATACAAAATAAATTTAAAAACACTAGGTAAACTTAAAAATATTGTTTTTTATAAACTAAATGTAAGTATAAAAATATATCGGGATCATTTTTGGAAGTATCGGATTAATTGTTCGTAAATAACTTACGCTGTAACGCTTATTAAATATAAAATTTACGCTTAATGTGAAATGCAAATTCAATGAATGAACTAACATGATGGAAATGATAAGCAATGAAATGTACCTAAACCTGTCTATATGAAATGTCCGCGGACGATATGATCATGAATTCGCTAAACCATTAAGGTTACACTTGGGAAATGAAACCTAGTTTCATTTATAAATGATGAAATGGTGAAGCATGAATTGTTTTGAGAAATGACCTGAAATTGCGAGGTGTCACAAAGATCCCGGTACCCTTTCCCATCAGTCATAGGGTTAACATATCTAGGCCAAAAACCATTTTAAAAATATTCACCGGGTTGGTTTAACATATGGTTTTCCAATTGATCTTCTCCAAAAAAAAGAAGTATTATAATTAGTAGCTTGTGGAACATAAGGTGGTATAGCATTAACATTGGTCCACATAGGTTTATTATGCCTAGAGTCACCACACCTACTCATTCTTTGTTCATGATAATCACAATCCTTAATTAAATGAGATTTACTTCTACACACAAAACATTTCTTCTGAAGAGAAGATTTATTCAAACCAAAAGAAGTATTCTTACAAGCGTAAGTATTCAAACCACAACCATGAAAAATAATTGTTTTAATGTAGACTATTATAAAGAATTAAAAGCAAGTCTTCGTGAGGCAACCGCCTTGAAGTGGATTCCTTGGCGTTAACCTGCATGCTTATTGGTAGTCTTGAGGTAGGCAGGGTGAAGACTTGGGAAGTGCTGTGAATTTGTCACTTGAATCACACTGAGACCCTTGCTTGGAGGACTTGTCATCAAGTAACACAAGAGACAAAGTCATTAGTAGAAGTATTAGGGTCTCCGCAAGTCACTTGACTTTTTGCCATACTGCATGGTGTGATCCATCAAAGTCATTAAGAGTGAAAGGTCACCGGCATGTGCTCACCTCTATTGGTCCACCTAACATGTAGGTCACCTTCTTTCACAAAATTAGCTAGGCCCGCCGGTGTAGATTTCATTTAGTGTCATCCCTAGCTTCTAGTTTCCATATATATTTCTTAAAACCTAAAGCCATCAGGAATTGGGAGCTTGACTACTATAAATGAGACTAGCCAACTTATTACAATATTCATCATACATTCTTATTCCTAGCAATTTCCTCCTTAACTTTCTCCCTAAGCTTCTAGATTTTCTCGAACACTGACCGCTTCTTAACTTCTCGCACCATTTTAATTCATTTGTAGCACATTCAGATCTCTTTCTAAGACACCTATTTTCTATCATAAGCTATTTCATTTTTTCTCAAAACCAAACCTTGTTTCTAGAGTTTTTAAAAGCCTCTGCTTATACGCTCAACTTCCACAAAGTATTCATTATATTTAGGTTCCAAAATATCATAAGCTTGCTTAAGTTCATTATAACGCTCACTACACCCAAACACACGCTTTGTACCCTAGAGATGCCCATCAAGGCAATCCATCATGCCTATCCTCCTAAGTACGTACCGGCAATCAACCCAACATTATCGTGACCATCATTATCGACTCCTCGTGTTGCTTCCAGCCTACATTGCTATCCGTGAGTGACCAAAGCAGATGACCCTTTGATGTTCCTCTTCCGAGCACTGACAAGAAGTATCTTGTCTCATCACCGCCTTCCCGCTTTGATTCTTCTAGAAAAGCCCATCCGCTGGCATGTGAAGCATTTAACCTTCCTCTTGTCAAACCTTTTGCGGATCACGTCCTTTGAATCCAAACCTCTTTCCAAAATTTTCAAAAAAACTCTTGATATCCATGGAAAGCATGGCCACTTGCCACCTCAACTTTATCTCTTCCATCTCAAGCTTAGTCCACTGGATCAAAAATCCTCATAAGCTAGTTCCTCGGCCGAGGATCATATAATCGAAAGAAGGATCCAAGTACATCTTCCATAATGTTGCTTGATTTAGAGTGAGAACTTAATGAAGGAGCAAGATAGATGATGATGGATATGGGCTTGGACCATAGCTAGACTTTGGAGTAGAGGCTCCAACAAAGGCAAGATGACTAGCAAAGAGAGGATGACCTAAAAAGGACTTCTTACATCATTTTCAAGAGTTTTAAGTTTGTTATACAGCCATCAAAGGTCATCATGTCCAAAACCACCTTTAGCTTTTAAAGCTATGCTATTGTAGCCGTGATGGAGGTAATGACCGTAAAACTTAGAGTTACAGCCATCATTGTCCCAGCTTTTGCCTCAGAAATATCAACCGAATTTAAAATCTTGTGAAACTTATCATAGCCTTTGTGTATTCCTTCCTCTTCAGAGATTTGAAAGTCCCGAAATTGTTGTCTTAGCATGGACTCTTCTTCTCACTAGACTCCTCATCATTCCCACCCCAACTTTGCCTTAATTGCTAACCATATATCCTAGCATCTTGCATATGAAAATCACTTAAGTGATCCTCGTGAATAGCTTTAAGAATAGTTCTGACCTTGTTTCTCTCTCGAACTCACGTTAAACTCTTCTTCACAGCTTTGGGAGGAACATTCATCATAAGCCATCAAAGAAAGATCCGTGGGTGGTTCTCTTTAAACTGCTCCCTTCGAATTATCTCATAGATTCCAATCAATGTTGAGATCCAGCTCGTGATCTTCATCGCCCAAAGATCTATTCTCCCTTTTTAAGGTAAGGAAACTTAGCATTGCTATTAGAGAGACTTAGTTGCTGCGATGGGTGGAGTTTGGTTGTTGGGTGAAGTTCAAGATCAACATCCTAACCGTGCATGATGATTTTGTTATGGTTGTATGGGTGTTTAGAAAAAGCTTGTCCTTAGTATCGTGAGAGACTCTCAATGAGGCTCGATACCACTTGTTGAAACCAATTTGTTGAAAACAAATGCATCTTTGATAGATCTTGGAGTCAGGATCGCTATGTATGCCTATGTAATCACAAGCACAATAAAAGATAATCTCTACAACTTATGTTTAGCAAATGAATATAAACACAAGTAATCACTAAGAACTTCTTGATCCTCTATGGATCTTTATATTAACTAAAACTCGAAGTTTTCAATCGATACCTAACTTCTTTTTCTAATGCCTTTTATAGACAAGGAACCTAAACATACTTCTAAACCGCTTCCCAAGAAACGATAAACTTAAAACTAAATAAGATATATACAATCACTTCCTAATAAAGCTCATATATATCCAAACTAAATATACTAAAAACGGAATAAACACTTCCGTAAATGTGATCAATAACTATTACTCTTCAAGAGATTATGCCAGGAATCACTATGCCTTCAATCCACTATGTCTTCGGTAATCATTTCCGCAAAGAATATCGATAATCCAAATCCCACATAATTCCCAACACTTTCCATCTCTCGACAACAAAGATGATTGTGTAGATTGATGTACCGATCTCATTGTTAAAAGTGTAAGACTGCTGTATGTGGACCGGGGTCGTTTTGTTTAACCATAAGAGCCACTTGATTAATGAAGTGTCCCATGACAAAGATCGCAAGATCGCCTTTGCTTGAACCTCGGATCGTGAATGAGTTTTTGTGATTACCATTACCCGTGGGTATGACTTGAGATGCTTTGGTAGTAATACCAACATTGGTGTAGAAGGTAGTTGAGTCATTTGACGAATCGGTTTCTCCTCGCTAGATTTGAATTGCTCAAGAATCCTTTTTTCAAACATTGCATGTCTCTCATTCCAAGTAGGAAGGCATATATTGCTCATAGTTTTGTCCTTCAACTTTTGGTTAGCTTTGCAGGAGATAAACTTGTGCCATTCTAGATTCATGTTGTTCACAAACTTTGGTTCAAATTGAATGTTTGGCATAGTCATTATGATATTCCTCATATCATTTAAGCTTATGGAATCTCAATGTAGTACTCATAGACACTCTCATCTCGTTTCATCTTGAAGTGCTCAAACTCATCATACTTTGAGGATCATTATCTTCCTTGGTTAATTCGTAACTCGAGAGAAGCATTTGACATTATCCCAAACTTCCTTGGCTCGTTGTGATTGATCGCCTTGTAGATGTCTTTTGGAAGACCCCGTAGTATGATGTTTTGAGGCCCCGATACAGCATCAATCTCTTTTCTCCTTATCACTGAAATTCATCATACGCCTTTGGTTTGTCCAATCCAAAGATCATGGTTCCATCTACAAGAAGAGATAATTATGCTCTTGTAGTCTCAATCTGATAAGGTCCTTCATCAATGGATTTGAGAATGTTGACCCCATTTTCTTTCCAAGACAGCATAACTGATCATTGAGCCCAAGAGTCGTAGTCGGGCCTTGGTGGCCAAGCATGGGTGGATCTAGTATCGCAACCCACTGCCTTGAACATCCTCGCAAATGGAGATGATTGTAGATACGTTGGTAGACATTTAATGAGATTACACGGGATTTTATAATCTATGATTAACCGGAAATAGATTCTTTCACGGATTTTACTAAATCAAGAGAAAACCGTGATACAAGCGTAAATCAAGCAAGTCATAAGAGTTATTGAACCAAGTCGCTAAGACCAAGTTGCTAGATACAAGTCGCTAGAACACCAAGTCGCTACATAGTCAAGTCGCTAAATAGCAACTCGCTAAGGTCCAAGTCGCTAACAACAAGTCGCTAAGAATTATGACAAGAAGTCGCTAAGCACCAAGTCGCTAGACACGCTTAAGTTGTTGAAGAACGCCGCAAGATCCAAGTCGCTAGTATCGTCGCTAACAATTTGCACTACAACTCGCTAACAATTCCAAGCAAGTCGCTACCCTCAATGTCACAGTCAGAGTGGAGAATCCACTAACTTGTACTATTTGTCGGTTGTCTCAATAGACAAGTCGCTAGGCTCAAGTCGCTAACAACAAAAAACACCGTGAATCCGCTAAATTTCCATCAAGCAAGTCACTACTTATGAAAATTACAACGAGAACCAAGTCGCTAGCAAGAAAACTTCAAAACACAATTTTCAATCCAAAACAAGCTCAACCACAGTGATTCAAGCTTACCAAATCAAAACCCAAGCACTTACAATGATTCTAAACACAAAAGTACACCCAAAATTCAAACTTTAACACTAGAAATGATCCAAATGATGCAAAAACCACTAAACGTTTTCAAACTCAAAAACCACCTAAAACCACTAGAAATCCAAGGATGCGTAAGAGAGATGATCAAACCATGGCTCTTGATACCAATTGTTAGATATTAGATTTCATAAACACAATAACCATAACCAAGATATATAGGCGATACTAGAGGTTTTAGAGAGAGAAAGAGTTAGAGGTTTGAGAACTTAGTGAGAGAAAATGAAAATATTATTATGAGCTTCAAATCTCTACCTTGGGAGGTAGAGAGTATTTATAGTCCTTACATAAATCGCCACCTACGGGTTGTGGATCAGGCATACAATGGGTAAAGACCCGTCCTTCCTCCACGGTGTTACTTAACTAAATACAACTTAACATTAAATCCATCTACTAATTACGAAGCTTAATGATTACATATACTGAGGTGAACTTAATTCTTTAATAACCGATTTTCTAAATCCTAACAAAAGAATCGCGGCCTTCTCATAAGTATCCACAAGCTAACTTCAATCCCCGAATCATACTCACCGCCAAGCATACTAAAAAAGAAAAGAAAAATGAAAAGAAACCTAACTCACTTTCATAGGAATCACGTTGCATTTTAGCGTATGCAACAAGCCTTTTAAACCACTTGGTGTCCCAATAACCGACAGTGTAGTCTCGTGAGGGTTTACAGGAGCATACCCACAAAGTTCATTTAAAACTAATACAAGGTTATTGTGTTTTAAAAACGTAAAAGTGTTACTGTAGGGATAGTTACGCCAGAACTCCCATTAGAGTTACGCCGAATTAGTGCAAAACCCGGCAGACGCTTACAGAGTGTAGCTACAGCCGAATTCCCCATGTGCAGCGTAACCATTGCATGGGGTTACCGAATTGGTAATGCTCCTGAGAAACTATCAAGAAAAGTATGTTACGATCGTAACTATAAGTTGAAGTTACTGCATCTATGGACGTATCGTGTCCCTCAAGATGTTGTCGAACTTTCTTTCGCTTTTCCCGCAAAATGGTTAAAAACACAAAACCCAAATGTAAAATGGAAATAAAACAAATGAAGGGATAATTCGTTGTCTCCCTAAAGAGAATGTTTCTTTATTTACTTAGTCTTTAAGTTAGACTCAAAGCCTCAGCTTTATGGTGGCCCTTGGATTTGGCCAACTTCTCCTTAGTCGCTTTTTTCTTAGAGGATGGTCGGGTCCTAGATGCATGGAGGAATAATTGAAAGGATAACGATTTTCTTGTAAAAATTAGCTTCATTCATGTAAATTTAGACTCACTTCCATTTTAGCTTGACAGCTCCAAACTTCACTTTTAACCCAATTTTCAAAGGAGATTCCTGTATCCAACTTTCATTCTCCTTTCTTTCGTTAAAACACCATTCCTTTGTGTTTGAGCCATTTAGGATTGGGGAATTCTCCGCCATTACAAATCTTCCCGTTTGATCGAACGTAGGCCATGCTTGTTAAATCTATAAGAAATTATACTGATTCACAAAAACAAGAGTCCAATCAACCTTAGCTTAACCAATCGTCATAATATCGTCCTCAAAACCAATGCTCCTTGATCATATTTTCATCTTCCCAACACCACTAAACTTTTAATTTCCTCTTTTATCCTTCTAATGAAAAATTTCATCCATTGCATCGCTTGGAGAAACGGAGAACATGTTGGCAATGTTAATTTAGAACCCTTAATCACAGTAATTTCAAGAGCACAACAATGAAGTTTTCTCGTAACAACAATATCGTGAACGGAAGGTCGGACTTCTTCTTTTCTTCGCCGCCTTCATCACTTCACACCCCTCAAAATGGCCAAAATAAGAAGGAGGAAAATTATCGGATAATTAACTTGTACCTCTTGAATCTTCATTTGTTACAACTTCATCTGGTTTGGCGGCACAAAAGTATCGCCCATTCTAAATACTACTCTCGCCATAATATCCCAATGAGATTTTTCCAAACCTTGATCCCGCTTGTGATGAGGCAAGGAAAGGTAAAATTAAGCAATGTTCCTCTCCCGTGTTTCTCCATGTCGATAACTACAAACTCCTAAGCAAATATTTAACCTATCTACCTTTACAAAATACCCACCGATCCAAAGAGGTGGGGTTGCTTTATGCGCCCATCTCAATAACCATGTCGGCTTTCCAAAGATGGATTAATCGTTTCAAATATAGAGGAGCGTCGCTATTGTAGATCCAAGATCCGCTTAATCCTAAGAGATCATGATCCCCATCAACATGGAATGATGAACCCGTTAGTGCAAACATCTTTAATTGAAAGTAACTTAGTTTCTCGACTTGTTCTCGTTATTTGTTCCGGTTACGCCAGTTACTCATTAGACAAGATGGGCAGAATCGCTAAACCAAGGTTTCGATAAATAAGCAGCTTTTGAATTAGGAGAATGGAAATCTTCTACCAATCTTTGAATCCTTATCGTAAAAAAATGGCCCATACCACCATAGGTTTAATTCCCACAAATTCGTCATTCTTCTAATCTCTCCTGCACAAGTTTCTCCACCATATCTTCTAGGTTTTTTAGGGTTGTGTCGGATGGAGAGGCTTTATTTGTGTTTTCCGGAAATCTTTGGAATTTACTTTTCTTTGCCTTTGGGCTGAGGTTTCCAGGAATTGGTTAATGGTTTCTTCAATGTTGGGCCTTCTTTTTCCATGAGGCCCACGGTTGTAATTTCCAGGAGGTCCTCCACGATAGCTTCACATTACGGTTATCCCCATAAACGGTCGATTTTCCATATTTAGCTTCTTCGAATGTGCTATCTTCACAATATGAGGACAATTTTTGGTGAGATGTCCTCCTCTGCAGCTTTCGCAACCTACTTGGATGGCATGAACACTTTCTCTGAGCTTGAGCATATCTCGCACCAAGATTTTCAATTTAGCTAGTGATGGCGCACCCATCAGGCGTTTCGAAGGTTTCTTGCTTCCTCCATCGTGCCTACTTTTGGGAATAATCGCCATTTTTTGATGGCTTCAATGGCAAGAGTAGGGTCATGCTGCTCGGAATTGGTCATGAGTTGACATTTGTTATGTTGACCTTTTGCGGCTATTCGCATCATGAGTTGACATTTGTAGAGGAGATCGTTGTATCTATCCCGTGCTTGATACAACATTTCATCGCCATCTTGCTTGAAATTATGGATCTTAATGATTGATTAGATATCTTCATGGAGGACAATATTTGGATGAAGTGCTTTTTAGTAGAGCACATGTATCAACCGCACCAAGCGCCAATCTTCGATCCATCTTCTTGCTCCCCAAAGTAAGAGTCATGGGAACACTAGCATAATAACGCCATGAGACAAACCAGGAATGTTGAAAAGGCTTTATGTACAAGACATTCTCAACGCAGTTCATACGCATCTTCTCCTGCTTTCGAAAACGGTTAGCCAAGCTCCTTCATAAACGGATCTTTACTAAACGGACATTAGCTCCAATCGCTCTGGTCTTACGAGCCCCGACCCTTGTTCTTCTCTCGTCAACGCCAAGTATTCCTCAAGAGTGAGGTCATCAATGTTAACAACTTCCATAATAATTAAACTTGAAAAGAAATCAAGTAGTACACAAAAATTTAAACAAAATAAATGAAAGACTTAACTAAAAATCCTAATATAATCACTCGCAAATACCAAAACTTGATGTGTTTCATCAATTTATTTTAATATTTATAATGTCTCATTATACCTATGCTCTACCCTAATGCACTAACGGGCGGTGTCTCCGAGGTCGCCCCAAGAGCTAATGTGTACGGATTTTAACTAAGTCTAGGTGTCACAGATTTATTAGTTTGAGGTCTAAATGATTAACTACTTAAAGACAAGTAAAAATAAAGAAGTTTCTAATAAAGGCTTATGGTTGTGATCAATAGAGAGAAGTGTGCTAACCTAGTTACTCATCCTATCAAGTTAAGTTCATGTTTAATTACTTCCAATTGCTTCAGGTGGGGGTAAAAGTCGCTAGGACAACATTTGGTCATGTCCTAACCTATTAGCAAAGGCTTCCATTTGAGAACAAGCTACTACCCTTGTAAGTCCAGTTGTTTTTAGTCCCCTAAGCAAAGTCATTAAGTTCCTCTACATGCAAGATTCATAACAATGAGTGATCGGGCTCTAGCATCTTAAACACTCATCCCTAACTTCTTAAGTTCATCCAAACGGTAGTATCTATTGGTCAAATCATACAAGCGAGAATGGTCGTAATTTGTCAAATTTACCCTTTCCACTCATACCTACTTAGGGTCAGTTGGTCATATCTCCTAAGTAACTAGCCACTATCACCATTCAAAACTAACAAGGTAGCTACCAACAAACTATGCATGGATACACTAGAAAGAATTGTATCGAAGCAATGTAAACATAAACAAAACAATCAAGGAATTATAACTAGGTTAGCACTGAGTGCTTAGCCGCCATATTACCTAAAAAATCGATTCAATGTTTAACATGTCGAAATACATGAATTGAAAAGTACGAAATGATAAATGGCTAATGCTTATCGTTAGGGAGTGATTTCTCCCTTTGAGATGGCTTTATGCTCGAGATCCGCTTCTCAAATTTCTTACCTTAATGCTTCCGCTTGTGTGTGGAGAGTGAATGAATAGAAACATGGAATTTGATTACAGCCGATCTGGTTACGGCAGAACTTAGTTGAGAGTGATGCAAGAATATCCATTTCTTCATATTTTGCTCGAAAGCCTGGTTACGGCGTAACATCGAAATGAGTTACCGATCTTCAATAAATCATGGTTACGCCAAGATTGTGGAATAAGTTATGGCATAGCTTGCAAATAAGATAACATCATTTGACCTAATCAGCTACTTGGCAGAATCCAAGGAGTGGAGTTACTGCATCTTTAGTTTGTTGGTTTTCTGAGCCACACTTCGTTACGGGCGTAATATGAGAGGCGAAGCACAGAACATCTTCAAAATAGGCACACTATCATATATCTTCAATAAACTCTCCAAACTGCCTCTCTTAGCTCCAATGCTCGTAAATTACCTGAAAGTGAAATATAGAGGAAAACAAGCATAAATCCATATAAATGATATAAAATACGATCATTATCTGGGAAATTGACACTAAATATTCGTGACTATTTGATGTTATCGATAATCTCAAAGAACTAGGGACCACGCATACCTACTTAATCTTTAGGAATACAACACGTTAAGATAAAGGACGGACAACTCAACCTAACCAATAAAACATAACTAAGGAGTAATAGTATCTAGGTTAACATATCTTCATAATCACGAGCACACATCAATTAGACATAAGCTATCATCCTAGTAATTAGATAATAGATGTAGATTAATCAAGAGAAGTACCACCCCTAAAACCAATTGCCCTAGATTTTACATTAGCTTTCTAAAAATACCATAAAAGATAAAAAGAATCATCCTCAACCTCACTGTCATATATTTTACTAGCATTCCTATTCCTTATAGAATGATATCAATCCCCTAGGCTTACCTCATACTACACTACAAACGATTAGGTTCATCAGCCTAGGAGGTTGAAAACTTGCTCAAGAAAAAGGAAGTTTCCTTTGATCTGAACGCACCATCCTCAAGGCAAGATCAATTTTGCCACAATGGGAATAGAATAGCTAGTTAGATCTCTATCTCATTTAGGTTCCCTTGCTTGATTCCTATCAAGTAAGATTTTTTCTCATTTTCATTAGCTTCCTTGTAGTCTATATCCTTCTTCTTCGAGGTTTTTGTTCAGAACCTTACACTTTTCATCATGGAAGGCTATAACCCACCACCAAATCAACCACTTCCAATCAACCCACCATTAATTGACCCACCAAGAGGTCAGACTTTTGGTGAATACTCTAAACCGAGCCATCAAGGCTATAGGAACACCGTTGAGCCCCTCGATCAAGCTCAAACTATGGCCCTGCTTATCCTACATCATCCGGTTGGTGGAAAACGGAGGTGCATTCCATGGACTTCGTTATGAAGATCCTAATCAATTTCAAGGACTTTTAAAATTGTAGACTCTATCGATCTTGATGCTACCACATCGGAGGACCACGTATTGAGTCTCTCTTCCACTTCTACTGACCAAGCTAATAATTGGCTTGAGCGACTTCCTCGCATGATCCATCTCAAGTGGGATGATCTCACCACTCGCTTCTCTTCAATGTTTCCCAATCGGTGAGAACTACCAAACTAAGAAACGACATCTGATGTTCAACAATGTGAAGGCAAAACTACGCAGGTGGACTCGATTCAAGGACTTGCTCCACAAAGTCCTCATCACTGCATCGATCTTTGGCTTCAAGTACAAATCTATTACGATCATGTCAATCTCCCAACTAGGCAAAACCATCGCACAAGCGGCCGATGGCAAGCCGGGTGATTCACCGCGTAAGAATCGTAGTACAATGGAGGTCCTTAAACCCTCTATGACAACAAATGTTGGAATGACCGCGGACTGCCTTAAAACCATCAAGGCAATCTCGGCTTCCTATTGACACATTGAACCTTCCAATCGTAGGATGCTCGACTTGAAGATGAAGTCAAATTAGTAATGAGATCCTACGAGAATCCTAAGCCCTTACACCAAGTGAACAAAATCACTATACCTTTCCAATTATGTAGTGGTCCCTACCTACACTCTCGTGGATTGCACAAGACTCCCCAAACAAGCTTTTATGCGGAATACTCCACATGTACGACGGTTAGAAAAGGCACTTTCAAGGACGAGCAAAATAACTTAGGAAATTCCTACAACCCCTCATGGAGAAATCACCCTAACCTTAGGTGGAGCAAAACTCAAACCTCATCCCAAAATAACTGATCTAGTCCACCCAATAGGTCCCAACCAAACCACACCTCCTACAACAACCCTCCAAACACTAAAATTCACCCGCCTTAAGGCAATGTGTCTAAATTCATGTCATCTCAAGAAGCTCGATTGACTAAGCTTGAAGCCAATTTCAAGAAACGACAAAGCGAGATGACAACCAAGCTCACACCCTCTAAAAGCCTTCAATGACGTGAGACACTGAGCACTCTCAAGACACTATAAAGAACTTAAATCGATCGATTTCATCGACTTCATGTTCTTGCTCACCAAGGGAGAGTGCATATCCATGCCCCTCACACCCAAAAGTCCACTCGGTTAACGCCATCAACACGGGTTCCAAACGATTCTTCATGAGATACCAAGGACCCGAGCCAACGATCCACTCAACTCTTGGGACACCAATCAACCAAGAACCCAAACCCACTCTAGAAGAGGAGTATAAGGAGCTCCACCAAGAAAAACCGTTCTAAAAGTCTTGACTCATTCGCCTTACTATAATGCTTTAAAAGATAAATATGAGCAAGAACTAAAATTAGGAGAACGTGGTCCGATTTGTGCAAAATAAGTTACCTAAGAAGTTAGATGATCCGGGATATTCATTCTTCCTGTAGCATTGAAAATTCTAAAGCTTTTGACACATTAGCCTAATTTAGGTCAAGCATCATGTTAATACAAATAAAGCGAAAAAACGCTATTAATATTTAGCTTATCTCTTTGTGTTTTTTTGATAACAAATATAATGTTATCATAAGTAAAATTATAAGGATACATGTTATCTTTGTAAAGCATCTACATATAGTCATTTAATACAAATTGTTGTAATAGTTCATTGTTGTAATAGTTTATTAGGATGGGTAAAAACCACAACTCATGACCCATACCCATGGAGCATATCCATAACCCATGGAGTTAACCCATACCCATTGTCTAGATGCATTGCATATATTAGATAAATTGTATCTATTTAGATACCCATGGTCCATAATCTATGACCCATGACCCATGACCCATAACCCAAAAACCCATGGGCAAACAGATGCCTCACAGATCCCTCAAGTTACACAAGATGGATCCCTCAAGCAAGGGTCCTGTGGGATCCGTGGCAACATTGGCAAGAATTTGCCTATAAATAGAGAGCCATTTCTTCAATTTTACTCACCCCTCTTCTTACAAACTCTCTCATATATTCTTACACTCTTCTAACAAAAGGTCACTTGATCTAGAGAGTAGTTCTTCTTTCTTTATTTTGATTCTCATATAGGTCCTTCTCTAAGTAGATCACGAAAGCATTCTACAAGTCATCCAAGCAAGGGGTCCTTGATTGATTTGTTCCTTCACAAGATTGTGAGCGAAGATCTTGTATTTCATATTTCACATATTTGTTGTGTTATAGTAGTGTTGGTTTGGTCATCCGTGTTATGGACTCGTATTCAGCTTTGTACCGTAAAAGTGTAAGCAACGTTATAAGGCTTCCCGCCAAGTTGAAGGAGTTTGTTGACATAGTGCTTGAACTCTCGGTAGGTGACTCGGGAGTGTAGTAGCAAGGAAGGTGTCCTTGTAGCCAAAACCACTATAAATCGTTGTGTCATTTCTATCCTTTACTTTACTTGTTTTCTTTAGTTGCATTTCTCTTAGATCTATACTTTCTCTTCATCCACACAATTTCACATAACATCGAATCTAAAGTTTTTGAAACTAACTTAAAATTGGTAAAACTATTCAACCCCCGCTTCTAGTTTTCCACAATTGGCATCAAGAGCTAGGTTTATAAAAGTTTTAAAGTAAACCATTTTTTAAAAACTTTTCGATCACTATGGGTTCTCGAAAACAAGGAAGGGCAATCCATGATGTTCCACCAACTGAAACTAAATTGGAAATAAAGTCCAAAGAATGTTTTTCTTTGATCTGGTACATCATTGTTGAAGGCGATTTTGAAGCCACTACAAAAGATGAAAACGGAAATTTAGTTAACACACCTCATGATAAACTCACCGATGATATTAAGAAAAGCTTTCCAAAAATAGTGAAGCTAAAATGGTTTTATATAATGCGTTACCCAAAAGGAATTGAATTTCCATGCTTAAAACCTCTAAAGAAATTTGGAATTCTTTAGTTGTAACTCATCAAGGTAATCAACAAATTAAAAACAATAAAATAGATTTATTTGTTCAACAATATGAACAATTTTTAATATCGGATGAGGATTATGATCATTCTTTGCTAACTTTAATACTATAATTACATCTTTACAAGCACTTGATGAGTCTTTCTCTAGTCGTAATCATGTTAGGAGATATCTAAAGGCACTTCCATCCAAGTGGAGATCTAAGGTGACGACAATCGAAGAATCAAAAGATTTGTCAATCCTCACCCCATTAACTCATAGCAATTTAAAAGTCTATGAGCTTGTCCTCGCTAAAGATTCCAAAGCCTCAAAAGTGAAAGAGAAGCACAAATCTCTTTCCCTTAAAGCCAAGAAGATCTCAAGCGATGAACAAAACTCTCTTGGATAGTGATGACGAGGCATGAGGCCATGGCGGTAAGGGACTTCAAGAAGTTCTTTAGAAGAAAGGGAAGGTATGTCAAGCAACCTTATGACGACAAGAAAGGGTTCCGGAAAAGCAAAGATGACTAGAAGGCAAGGGATGAACGCTTTGTTTTAAATGTGGGGATCCCAACCACTTTATTAATAAGTGTCCCAAACATGATGAACAAAAAGCGCTCAGGAGTCGCTGGGGAATGAGCGAGGAGGAGGACGAAGAAATTTGTCTCATGGCCAATGACGAGGTATGTCACGAATACTATAGTAGCTCATCATTAGGTGATGACTCATTGCATCATGAATAGGATAAACTTTTCAAAATTAGTTTAAAAGTAATCAACAAACAAGTTTTGAAAAATCAAAATCAACGTTTAGAAAAGGAAGTCCTTGAGTTAAAAGAAAATTAAAACGCTTAGAAAAGGGAAGATAGCAAGGGGGAATGTGAAATTAAGTGTCAACTTCAAACACTAGTTGATCATCTAGACTCTAAGATTGCTAGAATGAATACTAATACTCTAGATATGATATTTGATAGTGTTAAAATAGGAAAGAATAAAAAAGGTTTAGGTTTTCAAAGAACTTGATGTGTCAACTAGTGAAAACAAAGAAACACAATTCGTTAAAGCAAAAGAAAAACAGTTTAATCAGAAGTCACGGATCCCACGGAACCTACCTAAAAGGGAACCGTCTAGAGTAAAACCAGGGATCCATGGGTCTCACTGGCAAACTCAGAAAGTAAATAATATAGCTTCCTCATCTAGAACCGATTTTATTATTGTTAATAAGAAGAAACCAACCCATGTTACTATTAGACAACAACCTCCAAGACAAAATCAAAGTTTTACAAGAAACAAAGGTCCATCATTTTCAAAACCAAACACATTTATAAAGAGACCTAATAATGTTTATCCAAGAAGTAACCATCAAATGGGATGGAATCCTAATATGCAAACGGTTTCCATTTCAAAACTTTGCACCATGGAATGCATACTCACCTTTTCCATATATGTCTAACATGAATGAAATGTATAACACTAATGGACCCATGAACAAATGGGACCAAACTTTTGAGTTAATTGGTTTCTTAGGTGTGCTTAAAGGTCGACCTAGATCCGGATGAGTGGATCAAGGATAGCGGGTAACGAGGCACATGCCGGTAATTAAGATTTATTTTCCACATATGAATCCTTCAATGGAGGAAATGTGGTATTTGGAAATAATAAAAGCAAAATCATCGTAAAGGTACATTTTCTAACAAATTCTAACCATTAATCGATGTGTGTCACAGAAAACCTAAACTTTAACCTCTTAAGTATAGGACAAATATGTGATAAGAAGTGTAATGTACTTTTAATGAAACCGGTAGTAAGATATTGAAAAACGGTATCACTATAGGTAGAGGAATTAGGAAACATGGAGTCCATGTCATTAAAATCGGTAATGAACCTAAAGACAAACTTTGTCTTACTTTTATGGATGATACTTTGACCTTATGGCATCGAATTTGGGTCATGCCAATATGCAATTTCTTCAATCGCTATCATCCAAAGATCTAGTAAGAGATCTACCAAAATTAAAATATGAACATCACTTTTGTGATGCTTGTAGCGTAGGAAAACAAGTTCGTATAGTCGCAAAGCTAAAAACATGGTCTCTACAACTAAGTGTCTAGAATTACTACACATGGATTTATTTGGTCCATCCGCTATCCAAAGTTATGGAGGCAACTACTACACTTCGGTTATAGTGGATGATTACTCTAGGTACACATGGACTAAATTTTCAAATAATAAAACCGAAACGTTCGATTACTTTGAAATATTAAGTAAGAAAATCCAAAGACAATTAGGAAGTCCTATAGTGTCTATTCGAACGGATCATGGCAGGGAATTTGATAATGGTATTACTCACAACTTCAGCTCCTCAAGACTCCAATCGAATGGGGTAGTTGAAAGAAAGAATAGAAACCTACAAGAAACGAGTCGCACCATGTTAAATGAGCAATCCATACCTCAAAAGTTTTGGTGCAATGCCGTTGATACATGATACGCTGCATAAACGCTGTCAAAGTGAAAGGAGCTTCCTTTCGTCGAGCAAGTTTTTCAACACCCTAGGCAGTGAACCTAACCGTTGTAGTGTAATATTAGGGTAAGCCTCGAATTGATATCGCTCTTGGGAATAGGAATGCTAGTGAGAAATTACTACGCTTAGGTTGGGGTTGAGGAAGATTATTTTTATCTTTTTTATATTTTTATAAAATGGAGAGGTACTAATCTCTGGTATTGATTTGGGGGTTGGTATTTTACCGATTACTCTATACTTATCTAATTATCTAAACTAAGGTGAGTATAGTCTATGTCTATTGTTGTGTGCTCTTATGATGATTTAAAGATGTGTTTACTTAGATGCTATTATTCCCTAGTTATCTCCTATTGATGGTTGAATTGTCACGCCCTATTCTTAACGCTGCTTTGTCTTCTAAGGTCGTAGGGTATATTTCCCTAACTATTCGAGACTACCTTAAGGTTATTGCCTACTAAATCTCTAGGATTCATAAACTAACTCTAAGGTTATCTTTGGATGTTTAGACTATAATAACTCTAAGTGATTATAAACTAATGTTCACAAAGATTACTCAAGAATTAAAAACACAACGAATGACCTATCGCAATATACTAGGTCAATCACAATTAAGATAAGAGACAACCAATCAATATTCAATACCTAGGTTTCATAGATCTAAGCAAACACACAAGTAAATTAGCCGAAAATAGAAAACATGCAAGCGCATACATAAACAATTGAAGATCTGTTAATACAAATAAGCCGTGAAAATGTTTATTTATATTTTACGATCTTCTAATGTTTTGTCGATAACAAACGTAAAATCATTTTAATGAAACAAATAAAATACGTAAATGGTTTGAGCCAATAGTTTTCTAACACATTTACGCTTTCACATAAAACACTAAAACAAGTATAAGTGATTTTATGATTTAATTATACATATGTACTACAACTAGTGTTTACATATTGGGCAAATATATACATAACTAGTGTGTATTATAAATGGGTAAAAACTACAACCCATGGTATTGACCCATACCCATTTGACTAGATGCATTGCATCTATTTGGTACATTGTATCTAATGAAATACCCATGGATCAACCCATAACCCAAGACCCATGACCCATAACCAAAATACCCATGGGCAAAGAGGAGCGTCCCACGGATCCCTAGCATTACACTAGATGGATCCCTTAAGGGTGGGATCCGTGGAACAAGAGATTTTTCTCTATAAATAGTGAGCCATTTCTTCATTGTTTCTTACCCCTTTCTCACATACTTTCTCTTTGAGTTAAAACTCTCTAACCCAAGATCCAAGTGATCTATGTATGTAGTTTTGTTTTTGTATGATCCTCTAGGTTCTTCTTAAAGGCGAGATCACCACCTATGAAGTCAAGCAAGCTCAAGTCCATGAGTTGCCATGATTCCTCATCATCAAGACTACTGAAGTTATTTTGTTGATGGTTGTTTCTCTAAGAGTGTAATGTTAAAGACATTAGTGAAAGATGTCTCAAGTGTCGAGATCAAGACATTAGTGAAGGGTGTCGATCGTCCGTATTGTAGGCATTAGTGAAGGGTGCCTAAGAAGTCAATTCACAAGACATTAGTGAAGGGTGTCTTGAAGATCTAGTCAAAGGCATTAGTGAAAGGAGCCTAAGATGTACATTCGATATGGTGTGATTCGATGTACAATATATATTAGTATTTGGTCAAAGGATATTGTTATCCTTGTTGATATTATAAGGAGTAGATCTCCTTTGGGGTTAGATGATTGGTGTAGTGTGTTGTAGTAGTTCCTCCATTGTAATGGAACTCGGTATCTAGCCTAGTACCGATAAAGGGTAATGGTTGTGATAGTATTGGTTCTCCTTGGAAAAAGGACCGGATCTAGCCTTGTACCGATAAAGTGTAGGCAACGCTAGAAGGTTTCTCCACCATAAGGTGTTGTGTTGTGTAGTATTATGAACTCTCGAGTAGGTGACTCGAGTGGATTAGGCAAGGAAGGTGTCCTTGTAGCCGAACCACTATAAATACTTCAGGCTTGTGGTTTGTGCTTTTAATCTTTATCTTTTCATTACATATTTATATTTCTATATGTTTGTTTATCAACATCCAACACACATCTAAATAGATTGACATAAGTCGATCTAAATGTTTTAAAACGAAGTTTTAATTGGTAAAACTATTCAACCCCCTTCTAGTTTTCCACAATTGGTATCAAAGCTTCGTTACCAAGTTTCTTAGAGTATATTGTACTATAAAAACTTGATACGATCCGTGGTTAATTGAAAACTACAAAGAATGTATTTCATAAAACAAACACCATGTCTTTTAAAACTCTTTGTCTGGATGTTGATTAGATGACAACATTTTTTTAGTGTTCATTTAATTGCACTAATCTTCTTTGTCATGTTGCTTAGTTAAAGCTCATACCTACCAAGCCATAGGAATCGCTTGGTAAAAAGAATATCTTCCCTAAGAAGGTATCTTAAACACAAAGGAGCCGAAATTGTCTACTAACATTTGTTGTGTCATTTGTAAAGATATTCCTAAGTGAATTAGAGGTATGACTTTCCACTTATCTCTAAATTACATTAGCTTGATAAATAAGTATGCTTACATAGGTATTTATATGATTATCTTTTGTGCATATTCATGTATTACATGTAGCTTCATTAGGAAGCCTTTCTCACATACATGTTACCTTTTCGTCTAAAGTCGTGGTTTATAAAATTTGTGTTTTATTTCATTTAATCCAAACATCATATCCTTCTAATAATAAAACAAAACATAAATCTCAAAAATTCCTCCTTCCCCATAAAAACCCCTCCGTCATTCACTCTATCAAATCCCCACTTTTTCAAATCTTCCACTTTCAAAAATTACCTCTCATTCAAAACTTCATCTTCCTCTTCATCTCATCTTATCTCAAACCAAAACCAAGAAGGTTCGTCATCAACATGCTTTACATCGCCTCGTGTTTCATCATCTTGTGTTCCCTATAATGAAGTTCTCATATGAGACATATACTTAGTGTTGTTAATCTACTGGGGTTATATACCCAACTTTGTATCATCTTAGCATTGAAATGAAATATTACTAATATTCTAGTTTATCTAGTTTATTATCTTAATGTGTTTTTTCATTTCCTTTAATTTACATCTTTCAGATTTTTCGTTACATTAGAAACCATTAATGCATGCTAAAAGAAAATGTAGGCTAATATACATATCTTGGTATAAACTATAAAAAAATTATGTTTTTATCAAAAATCTGCTTCTGTTACTACAGATCCACGAATCCCTGTAGGTATACTAGCCGGATCCCTGATAGAAAGGAACCGTGGGAACCGCCCCTCCGATAACATATTTTCCATGCAAAATAAAACCACTTTCTTCCTAAAAGAAATGTTCTACTAGAATGTCAAACATTAATTAAGTTAAATGTCATCATTAATAAACATCTTGTAAAAACGTTAGGTAATCATTGTTTTACCCGTAATACGTCAAATCCTATTAACTTCTCTTTCCTATAGGTTTCGCTATGTCGCATGAATATGAGTTTGATTTTTCACTCACTAGCTTCTACACTCCTAACATCTCCCTTGAGCCCAACACACCTGGCAATCATGTCCGGGGTTAAATAAACTCGAAACCCGTCAATTCCACGAAGGACGTATTGTCGACACCCTTCTACAATTCGAAGAAGGTATCAATACTTCCTTCCGAGCCTTAGGACTAGAATGTCTTCTAGAAATTAACGAGAAAATATGTCCAAGGTTTGTATTGGAATTCTTCCGCCAAGTTGAACTCGCTCAGAATGAGGATCGCTTCTATCTCTTTGGTTTTGGATCAAAAACCAAAAGTTTGTTTTAACCCTTGGGAAATTTGCTCACTTCCTTCGGATTCCAAATCATGGACAATGTGCCTTCAATCAAGATTGCTCTCTTGATTCTCTCTTCAACTTTTGTGAAGAAAATACCCCATATTGTTCACACATACCTTCCCCGGAAGACTTTAATCGCATAATATGCAAACCCAATTACTCCGATCCAAACATTATACATACACAGGATATCCGAGAAGAGTACAAGCCTCTTGCACTCATCCTACGTGAAAATGTTTGGAGTCTTAGGGAAATCGAGAAATCCTTCCCGCTTGTTGTGCTCACATAATGTATTGTTTTGCTAACACAACAACCATACAATCTTGCCTACTTCTTCTGCTTAATTTTAAATCTTCAAGGCTCCAAGAATAAACTAATCTCTTATGGAATGTTCTTGATGCGCCTTTATCATAACATCATGCACTTTCATCCTCAATTTCAAAGTCCGTTGTACGTACTTGTGAACAAGATGATGGAACCTCTAAACGCATCTCTCATGAAGACTTTCTTCATTCCTGAATCAACAAACACTCATCAACCATTTGATGATCCATCTAGCTTAAAACGCCAAGGAACTTAGCCTTGTTTCTAAATAGGGTCAATCCTTAGTATCCATGCTTTATCAATGTAATCCAATTTCTTTCATGAAATAAAACATCTTACATTTGATATCTTAGTGTTAGAACTTCTTAAACTAACCTTGAAATATGATGCATTGTCAAAATCATTGCATACATTTTGTAAAGGTTCCGCTTAGCGTATAGACGGATCCCAAAGTTTGTTCTAGACGGATTCCTACTCTTTGGGAACCGTGGGATCCGGCAAATAGAAAATACAATTGCAATCATTGTATTTCAAACATGTCTTCAGATCACTTCACACTAAGCTAGACATAGTGCCTTAAGGCAAATTAAGTCCTTATCAAAGTTGAGTAGATTTTTCTCACTCACACATAACTCATTTAGATCACACTAGAAAACACCAGAGATCTATTGTTCTCCAAAACTCATTACTCTTTCGCTCCTATACTCACACATGATCCCTCACATGTTAAAACATCTAGCTTTGGAAATCTTTCAATCATTGCAAAAATTGATTATAATCATCCTTACCTCAAAATTGGTCGAAATTGATCAAATTCTAGTTTTTCCATCTTAAAGCCTTTAGGATATCCTCCAAGTCATTAACCTAAGTTACTATCTGGTCTCTAGGATCATTTAGCTCCATTTGACACTCTCAAATCTTTAGTGTCATCTTTAGTCACTCATTGGTACTCATAAAAGTTCCAATTTATTCCATAAAAGAAAATCATTAGCTACATCACTCATTACCCTTAAGTACTTAAGTACCTCCTCATTTAAGACACTTAGATGGACTAAAACACTCAAGAAGAAATAGGCATTAGACCTTACAAACATCATTGTTAGATTTTTTCTAGCAGCTGAAAAGACGGATTCCTAGGATTAGCCTAGACGGATCCCTCATTGAGGGAACCGGATCCGTATGACAGACTCATGTCAACTCTAGCTAAAACAATCATTTCAAGATCATCTTGCTAACTTGAACACTCCATCTCATCTTAAACAAGTTCCTAGATCGGTACAACTCTGATGTTGACTCTTGTGCATGCTAATCATCACACTCCAATGAAATTTAGTGGCTTAAGTCTTGAATGCACTTATTAAATCCCTTGCTTTATAAACCACATTGTTAGGACTCCTAAAGTCATCATCTTCATCCTCATTTTCAACACTTAGAAACATTTACAAACCTTTTTGAATCATCTCATCATGAGGAAAGCTCCAAGTGGTAACTCATCCAAAGAAAGGACCACCCAAGAAAATTGCTCGATATACAAAAATTTCTTCAACCGAATCATCTCCGGTCAAATACACAAATGCAAGGATTTCTCCTCCACCAAATCAACGAATCAAACCAATCCCTAAAAGGATAGTTCCTACAAAACTACCCATGCCGAGCACCACCATACCTCCTAAACCAAACAATCCCATTTCCACTAAACCATCACCATCGGTGCCTAGAGCTATCTCATTCACGACTCTACTCTCATCACCACACCTCTATAATCTAGAGGATTTGCCTCCTAGGCCGACTCATCCTCCTCCACCGCAACATTCTCCCTCATTAGAGGAATAATGGTACAAAATCAAGGTGTTGAGTCAATACTAGCTCCCTCCTTTTCGCACACATCAAATAATCCCATTTGGATTATGAGAAATTATCAAAGTCAACCACCCGACCATATGGAAGTTGACACTACTCTACCACCACCATCATTCTTGGTCGAGCCATCTTCAAATGCGCCCAACCAATCCTCCGTTGTTTGAAGCTCCCCAACCCGCTTCACTTGATCCTTCGAATCAAGCAAATTCCTTTCTTCCACCACCACTACCTAGCCATAAAGATTTTATCATTGTCAACATGTTGAAAGTTTGATACATGAAGTACGAGAAGATCAACGTTTCATGTTATATCACCTCCTCGAACATTTCGACGAGATTAAACCTAAACAAACTTGAGCTAGAGAATTTTAGTGTTGTCCTAGTATCAAGCGCGTTTAGATAAATCTAGTAATTCCAAGTCATGTATCGTTCATTTTCTTATTTTTTTAGAGTCATGTGTATCATATCTCTAGTTTTATTAAATAAAATTACATGATACTCTGATATATATCATATATATTACATTTTGATGAATTCTTGTCATCACCTCGAATGGATCCCCTCGATATTTGTCGCATTTCGGATACCTCCAAGGAGGGAACCGTGGATCTGCAAGTAAACGTAAAAACTAGTTTTCTACTAACTTGAGTCATATTTTCGGAAATTATGCTTATATACCGTTTTTCTAACCTTTGTTTTGTAGTTGTTCAATTTACACATGAAGACTTTGACACTCTAAGCTAGAGGGAATTTTGTGTCAAAGCAATACATTGCAAAATCACTTTCAATATTAGGATTACATTTCATGACATCCCTTTGCAAAGTTACAATCATCAAGGGGGAGCATATTCATCACATTGATGAAATCTTCGCGAAACTTAGTTGCAAATGAACTAGCTTAGTATTATTTCTACTTGACGCCTCCACATAGGGATGGACTCGTCAAGGAGTTAAGACGAGGTCTTTTCCGCTACTTGCTCTCTATTTTTTTCTTTCTTTTCTATTTTCACATGTTTTTCTTAAAACAATGTGTTGGTTTCTTTTCAAAGCTCTTTTTGTTTCGTGGGGGAAAGAAAGTAAAATTACAAATTCAAACTTTTACAAATTTTAGCTTTTCCTTAAAATAATTTTATGTTTTGTCATCAACAAAAAGGGGGAGATTGTTAATACAAATAAGCCGTAAAAACGTTTATTTATATTTTACGATCTTCTAATGTTTTGTCGATAACAAACGTAAAATCATTTTAGCGAAATAAATAAAATACGTAAATGGTTTGAGCCAATAGTTTCTAACACACTTACGTTTTCACATAAAACACTAAAACAAGTATAAGTAATTTTATGATTTAAATATACATATGTACAACAACTAGTGTTTACATATTGGGCAAATATATACATAACTAGTGTGTATTATAAATGGGTAAAAACTAAAACCCATGGTATTGACCCCTACCCATTTGACTAGATGCATTGCATCTATTTGGTACATTGTATCTAATGAAATACCCATGGATCAACCCATAACCCATGACCCATGACCCATGACCCATAACCAAAATACCCATGGGCAAAGAGGAGTGTCCCACGGATCCCTAGCATTACACTAGACGGATCCCTTGAGGGTGGGATCCGTGGAACAGTAGACATTTTCTCTATAAATAGTGAGCCATTTCTTCATTGTTTCTCACCCCTTTCTCACATACTTTCTCCTTGAGTTAAAACTCTCTAACCCCAGATCCAAGTGATCTATGTATGTAGTTTTTTTTTTGTGTGATCCTCTAGGTTCCTCTTAAAGGCGAGATCACCACCTTTGAAGTCAAGCAAGCTCAAGTCCATGAGTTGCCATGCTTCCTCATCATCAAGACTACTGAAGTTATCTTGTTGATGGTTCTTTCTCTAAGAAGTGTAATGTTGTAGACATTAGTGAAAGATGTCTCAAGTGTCAAGATGAAGACATTATTGAAGGGTGTCGATCGTCCGTATTGTAGGCATTAGTGAAGGGTGCCTAAGAAGTCAAGTCACAAGACATTAGTGAAGGGTGTCTTGAAGATCTAGTCAAAGACATTAGTGAAAGGTGTCTGTAACATATTGGATTTCACAAACACATCAAACCATGATACAAAGTGGCGTATAACTATAGGTTTTAGAGAGAGAAAGGTTAGAGGTTTAGGGAACTTAGTGAGAGAAAGTAAAAGTATTATTAGAGCTCCAACCCCTCTACCTTGGGAGGTAGAGGGTATTTATAGTATCATACATAAATGCCACCTACGGGTCTGTGGATCGGCATACGTGGGTAAAGACCCGTCCCGTCTCCACGGTGTTACTAAACTAAATACTAACTAACATTAAACAACTACGACTACGAGCTTTCTAATGATTACATACACTTGAGGTGACCTACACTTTAATAACTGGATTTACTAAATCCTATGAATCTCCCTAAGGGAGGTCACCTCAAATTACATTGAATACAAAACAGATATTACATTAAGATTGTTCTTGGATTCTTTTTAAAGTTCTTTGCTCAAGAGTCCGTAGTGTTTGATTCTTCATGTTTTGCATGTTTGGTTAATCCGAGTGGATGTCTTTAACTGATCCACGTGATAATGAGTTTTGAGCCAGCTTTGAGATCACCAACTACCATAAATCTCTGACTCTTCCTTTGTAGTGTTGACATTATGTGATGGTGTGACTTTTGGAGCAACATGCTCACATTCTCGATCATGATATCTTCTTATCAGAGTAGCGGAAGCTTTAGATGATTCATGATATTTGCAAAGTAGCCAGAAGCATGGAGCTAAAATATCAAGGTCGTTGATGCACGTATCATGATTTCTTTAGAAATGAATGTGTTGTGTGAGCATGCGGCTATGGATTGACCTCTCCATTCCGATCACCTGCAATCGCTTCTGGTGTACTTGCATACAAACAATTAGCAATAAAGCGCACGAAAGTTTCTTTGATCACTTTCGTTGAATTAAGGTACACGGCCCACGGTTCCCGCTGATCAAGCACAAGTACGCCTTGCGGATCGTATAATTCAAGAATCTCCTTGATGGTTTCGCAAATGCTCTAGCTGTTCTCAAACAGAACGTCTCAAAGAAGACAACACGGAGTGAGTGAACCAATGAATTGAGATTCACTGATTGATGAAAAATTGATTTGAAAACAATCGTATAGATAAATATATAAAGGGTTTTGCAATACAACGAAGGTTTTATGGTAAATCAATTATCAATCATAAACACATTTTAATTTTGAAAATTAATACACAACGATGCTAGAGAAAAGAATTTTAGGCACAACAACCGTTTTTCAAAGGCATCCGTCAATCCATATAACCGAACCGGATTGATTCATAATTTTGAATCGCCCCATTGTTTCTGTTTAGTTGTCACATGGTTGATCTATTGTATAGATCTCACATACCACCTACCAAGAGCTTGTTTGATGTTGGCTCTAGAAGGCTTTCCATCTTCATTGTGACTATGTTTGCATATTACTCATGTTCTCGCAATACCACAAGGATGATGCATAGGACTCTTAAAATATAATCTCTTTCCACATTGTGTGAAATGAGAGTCTTCATTGAAGTGTCCTAAAAGATATGTGGATGATCTCTTGGCTCTAGACTTGATAGTGCACATTTAGTTCCTATGCCGGAGACTAGGGAGAGGGTCTCCTTATTCAATATCAACAATCTCTTAGAGAAACTCAATAGATTATGTGGGTTCCTCGTGAGAATGAAACAAGTCCTTTTAAGAGGAACTTGAGTAGCTTTGGAAGTTAGGTGCAGTCGGCCACGGGTCCATGACGTCTTGTCTTCAATACTAGTGTTACCTTAGTAACCACCAGAGTATATATATTGAACCCGTTTTCTGGACTAAGGATGAATTATTGGAGGGCTATTTCTTTTCACCCTTTTCACATTCAATTCTTTTTCATTCTTCAACCCTTCAGGCTTACCTAGACTTCATAGCTAGAACCTTGTTAGGTTTATTCCAGTACTAGCTCTGTCTCAGTCCGCACTCTTCTCATATCTCACTTTTCTCCTTTTTTCATCATACCTAAGGACTCTACACTATCTAGTGGATTTTCCATGGGTAGATCCCTCCTACTCGAGGGATCGTGGGAACGAATACCTAACCTAACCATCCTTATATCACCATACATAAAGTAAATTTGGTCGGTCTTTTGGTATTGTTCATCTGCCATTAGAACCAATTGAAAACCATTTGAGAAATCAATCTAGATACTTGTGATATATTATCAAAGCATTTTATACCGAATTTTTTTGATATTTTAAAATGAGCTCCCCTCAACATGTGCATCTTATATTTGAAATCATTTTGACACATGGAGGCAAGAGGAAGAATTTAATTCATTGATTATCATTTTCAAAAAATATCTACATCACCTTCCCGATCAAGATTCAGACTTTTCATACTTAGTTAAAGATATTTTTAGGAAAAATATGCTTTTCAAAGTTGTTCCCCTTAATATGTATCGAGATTCGAAAATGTTTTGCACATATAAGGAAAACCTGCATATTGAAACAAATCAATCACGTTTCAATACTTTTTGGTTTGAAATAGATGCTCCCCCTCAACATGTGCATGGAAAATTTGAAATTATTTGACACATGTAGGGAGGAGAGCTTGTGAATCACTATAAAACCATTTATCGAATTATCAGTTTAAATCCTATTTAAATCACAAATTCTCCCCCGATCACAATTTTCAAATCATTTGAGATTTATGATCTCTATAGATTTAAATTGATTTTGAAAGCTTTTTTAGGAGAATTGTGACTTGCTTATGAAAACATTTAACCGATACGGATCAAATATGAGACTTTAAACTCCGAAGATTAAACATGCTTGAGTATCTTTTGAAAACATGACATAAACCTTGGTTTGAAGCAATTGTATGACAAATAACCTTTTGGTTTAAATGAAATCATTCTCTCCCTCAATCAATGACATAAGTTGTTGATTGAGAGATAGATTTTAACTCCATTTAAATGAGTCGATATTTTTCTTTCAAGAATTTTTATAGAAGGAAAAATATTTGTGAAGGAAACATTTGTCTTTTTAGTTACAAACATTTGATTTTAGAACCAGAGCATGAGATTTGAAAAATAAGATAAAGTATGGCTCGTTCTTTCTTTAAAAATGGGTTATAGACTGAAATGACTATAAGCCTTGGTTTTTCCTTCTCTCAATTTTTTTTAATGAATTATACAACAACATCTAAAGACCGTGTCACTCTTTGATTTACAACACAAAGACGAGATGTTATCGAATCAAGAAAAACATGACAAAACGACAATATTTTTGAAAATTTTCCGAGTTTTTCAAATTTTTATGGATTTTGAAAGTTTTATATTTTTCTATTTGCTTTTTGTTGGTTTTATAATTTTGTATTTTGCTTTTTTGAATAAATATTTACAAGATATTGATGAAGAAAAACTTTACTCCTCGTCCTCCTCTTGAAGCGTTTGAGTGTTTCCGGTTGTAGACTCTTTAGACCAAGTCGTGGAAGGATAAACTCAAAACGCTCTCTAGGAAGAGCTTTGGAAGATGTTCTACTAATTGGTATTCACAAAATAAAGTTCCACCACCCCGTTCTCCACTTGCTCCTTGATGAAATGATGTCGAATGTCGATATGCTTTGGTCTTGAATGTTGAACGTTGTTGCATGAGAGAGCAATGGCACTTTTGTTATCAAAATATGTAGGGATTTTGTTGAATTCAAAGCCATAGTTCGATAATTGGGATCTCATCCATAGGATTTGAGCACAACAAGATGACATGGCTATGTATTCTGCCTTTGTATAGGATATAGATGTACCTATATGTTTCTTTGAAGACCAGCTCACAAGCTTATCACCCAAAAACGAGCACCTCTGGCGTGCCGGCGTATATCTTGACATCCTGAGTAGGCATCCGCATAGGCGTTAGTGACATACGGGTGTTCCGGTACCAAAGACCCATATTGATGGTTCCTTGGAGATACCGAAAGACCCGTTTAACCGCTTCATGGTTCTTTTTGGTAGGCTTCACCGGTATCTAGCACACATGCATCACATTGACGAGAATATCAGGTCTCTGGTTGTGAGGTACATCGGGGATCCAATCATACTACGATATTTCGTTTGATCTACCATGATCCCTGAGTCGTCCTCATCCAGTTTATTACGCTCTATCTTGGGAGTGTCAGCGGGGTCACAGAATCAAATCCAAATTTCTTTAAAATCACATTTGCATATTTAGATTGATTTATGAAAATGCCTCCGGGACTTTGTGAAATTTGTAATCCCAGAAAAAATGACATTTGTCCCATCATTGACATTTGAAATTTGGAGCCCATCTCCTTAGAAAATGGTCACATTCATTGGGGTCATGAGGAAAAATAATATCATCAACATAGATTTGAACGTGAATTAAATGTTTGCCGACTTCGGTGAACAATGTCGGATCAACTGCTCCTTTGCTGAATCCATTAGATAGAAGAAACTTTGATAGCGTATCATACTATGCCCTTGGAGCTTGCATCAAACCGTAAAGAGCCTTCTTAAAGCGATAGACATGAGTAGGATGCTCGGATTCACAAAACATCGGGTTGGTGGCGTATCGACTTCTTTAAGATCAACGTTAAGAAAAGCCGTCTTTACATCCATCTGATAGACTACCGTATTCCTACTTGCAGCATTAGCGGAAGATTCGATTGCCTCGTCACGTGCAACTGGAGCAAATGATTCTTCAAAGTCAATACCCTCCTCTTGACGGTATCCTTTGCAACCTCGAGCCTTGTTCTTTAATACATCACCATGCTCATCAAGTTTTACTTTGAATATCCACTTTAGAGCAATGATCATAGAACAATCGGGAGCGGTACTAATTCCCATACATCAAGTCGATCAAACTCATGAATTTCTTCTTGCATGCCATTGAACCAACAGTCTTCATTCATGGCGGTTTAACGCTTTTGGTTCGATCTTAGAGAGTATGGAGTTGAAGAAGCACCATAAGGCATCGGTTTGCAAGTTGTTACGAGTGGATACTAGACGAGAGGGTTTCCAATGATGTTGTCCAATGGATGGTCATGTGTCCATTTTCTAAGGTGCTCAAGTGGTTGTTGTTGAGCCGAGTAGCGAGTCGTTTTCTCTACGATGAAGATGGTTCGATGATGGTTCAGAGCAAATATGTTCTCAAAGGGAGCATCTTCAGGAGTAGTAAAGGGATTATCTCCATCATAGGTGCCGTAACAATTCCATGATGTATACTTGATGATTGAGGAATTGATGATGAGATGAGTGATCAGCGAAAAGCGCTTCTTGACTCAATGACATAGAAGCGAAGGTTATCTACGTCCGAAGGGGATAGGAGTAGTCTCTGTTGATGGATTTGACGATCATTGTGTGGCTCATAGTGTTCATCAAACATTGGATCAAACAATTTCTTCAAATCATCTTCAGAAGGTGGTACATATGGAGTTACTGGTGAGGGATTTTGTACAAGAAGAAGCTAATGGGACTACTTGATGAAGGTTGTGATACGGTTCGAGAACTTGATTGTCTGGAGCCATTTGCCCAGAAAGCTCATCGAATGTAACGTGAATAGTTCCATGATATCTCGGGTTCTTTTGTTGTAGATTCGGTAACCCTTTTTGTTTGATGCATAACCCAAAACTCCAATGGCATTTAGCTCTTAAATTTCCTAAATCTTGACCGTCATTCGTTGGATAGCACAAAGCACCAAATACACGAAGGTAGGGGAGATCGGGTTTTCGCTTATGAACAAGTTCGTATGGAGTTTTTAATGAGAGGTGTGTATGAGGAACGATTTTGGGTGTATCAAGCGGTGGCAATGGCCTCGGCCAAAGAAACATTGGAACCTTTGAGTAAATTAGCATTGTTCTTACAGCTTCAACAAGGGTCCGATTTAGATCTTTCAACTACACCATTCGTTGAGGCATGCGTGGAACACTTCTTTGATAACCGATTCCAATGCTTTCATAAAATTTACTTAGGTCTTTGTTAACAAACTCAGTGCCATTGTCATTGAATAATTCTAACGGTCTTGTTAAGTCGAACACGAAATCGCTTGATAAGTTTGATGATGACATCTGGAGTTTCATGCTTTGTCCTCAAAAACTTTACCCAAGTAAATCGAGAGTAGTCATCAACAATGACTAAAATATATTTCTTCCCATTTATCGTTTGCACTCTCATTGGTCCGCACAAATCCATATGAAGGGTATGCAGAACTTCCATAACCGAATTTGGGTTTGGGTTTTGTGGGCATATTTCACCTTTTTCCCAATTGGCATCTGAACAAAGATGATCTTTTCATACTTTAATGCTGGTAAGCCTCTTACAAGGTCCTTTCTGGAAGATCATTAATGGTGCCGAAGTTCAAGTGATTGAGACGACGATGCCATAACCATGACATTGTTTTCGAAGCCTTTGACAACAAGCAGATTGGAGAAGACTTTATCATGTCTTCGATAGAGATGGTGTATAGATTTGAACCATGTTCTTATTAAAAGTTTCACACCATCAAGTTCTCTAACAGTAAGTATTATGTAAAAGCCACCTCTTGATGAATCACAGATGTTAACGAGAAAAAATTATGACCAAGACCTTCAACATAATATACCACGGAGATTACACTATCACCAACAACATAGTCTCCATAACCCATAATTGCACCAAATGGTTGTTCGAATCTACAGTCGATGAATTTACTCACAAGTTCATGAGCATGGCGTCTCAATCATATGCTTGGAGCGGCTGAGTCCAGTACCCGAACGATTTGAACGATCTGCATTGAACACACACACAAGAATGGATAACTGGATGATTGGGAACCCCATGCAATAATGGGTTCCACTTGGTTAGACAAAGAGATTGGAACAACCACATCAGAAACATAGTCAATAAAGTCATTAGTGGTAGAAGCCGGGCTAGTAGAAACAGTAGATCTATTCAAAGCATGTTCACTTCTTAAAGGTATAGTTCTACCAGTGGGCATCCATTTCTTAATGGGCATTTACTTAGAAAATTTAGGGCTCATCTCATTAAGATTAAATTTTCGGCCGGTAGGTATCCATGATAACCTCTTGATTCGTTTCAAACGATCGGGTTTATTACACAAATAAACCACTGTGAATGGTCAACGTAATAAAAGTCAACGTTAAAACCAATGCAATATCCTTGGAATTTAGTGGATTCCGGATCGTTAAGTCGAGGTTGAATGGTGTTTGAAAACGTTGAGACGATAGAATGATCACTAAGGATAATGATGGTAAGGATTTTGATTGATAACTACACTCTTGATTGATTGGAATTGTATTTGGATCTGAGAACTATAAAGCACAACAATCGATTAAACAAACGTGCTTATGCGTTTACTAAATTTTCTGATAACGTATAAAATAAAACGTTAATTTAAAAGAATAAAACACCTATGGATATGAAAATGATATTTTTACAATCCTAATAACAAAAGAAAATTATTGGAAAAAGAAAATTATTTGTATGACTATTTATTTAATTATTATTAATTAAAAACTATTTTTAACTATTTAATAATACCCTAAAATATAAGAAAATATTAAATAAAGCTAGAAAAGTGAAATTTTAACTTAGAAAAATCCAAAATATTATAAAACTTATTTTAAAACTGAAAATATATTTTGTACACTTTTTATCTATTTATTATTAATTATTTAATACTTTTAACTATTTAAAATTCTAATAAATACTAAACAAACTAAGAAAATTCGAAATTTTTCTCTATAATTATCCTATGGTGACAGAAAACTAAGAAAATTATAAAAACAGAAAGGGCTTAATAATAAGCTAAAAAAGAAAAATTAAAAAGCTAATTTATATTAAATAAACGCTATCACTATTTTTAAAATGATGTTTTTGTGTTTTTTATTTTTACAAAACTATTATACTACTGATTATAAGAAACTTTAATGAAGACAAAAATTTTGGAACTTGAAAATAAGCGGTTTGAGAGCTTATGAGCTCAACAGCTTAAGCTTTTTGGCTTTTCAAAAGGATTTTAAGCTCAAACAAGCTTACACGCTGGAACCAAAAGTAAAATAAGGTACAAATAAGCTAAAGTTACTTAAATGAAGCTAAAAGATACAAAGGAATACACTGATAAGCTTTAAATAAGCAAATAAGAAATTACACTAAACCTATATCCAAACAGGGTTCCCTGCACAGTTTTGTAGGCTAGATTAAGATAGGGGCAAAAGCTCCAAAGCTCAAAATGAGCACTGAGGCAACAAGCTTGTTAGGTGAGCTTCTCAGAAAACTAAAATATACAAGGTTGGGCCCACTATTAAGCTCTGTGTTAGCTTGTGAAAGTGGCTTATAAACACTGACTACTTAGTGTACACAGAAATGGGACAAGGTAAAAGCTACTTGCAGCCCTAATAAATAAGCTAAAAAGTAGAAAATAAGCACTGGACTAAAGAGATGGGTAGTTAAGCTACAAAAAAAGCTAAAGCACACAAGCTGGGACTCACTAATGAGCTTTTGACAAGCTTATGAAGCAAGCTAGCTCAACTGCAAGTAATGTAGGGGAAGTTTTGAAAAAGTACTTAAAACAAGCTAGCAAATAAGCAGTTTAATAAGCTAACTAGAGATTATAAAAAATATTATGATGAAGATGAGCATTAAATACTAATATCCTAAAGCATAAAACATGAAACTTAATATTAAATCCTATAAAAATTATCTATTTTATTCCAAAAAGCTGATTAAGTGAAAATTTTGACTTTTTAAGTTATACTCAAAAGTTGACTTATATGAAGTTTGGATTGATCCTACTCACTGATTATGTTATATTAACCTAAGATAAGATGAAATTAAGCTATGTGACCAAGTTTTAAACAACTGTGATGAATTTTGTTTCCTAAATCCTAACATTGAACAACTAGAGTAAGATTAGAATAGATTTTGACTTTTTAACAAGAGAGCACTGGATTTTATTGTTTATCTGAGCTATATTGACCTAATGTAACATGAATCAACCAAGAACAATAATATTGTTGGATCGATATACTTTAATCAAACTATCTTAACTAGCTTGTTAAGGTTTAATAACCTCGGATAAATCCTAAGTTATTAACAAAGAAACACTGAGTAATCTTTATTAAGTACGCTGAATTTACTTAACAAAGCTAAGAAGAATAACCTTTTATTATAAACTCTAAATCCGCTTATTATGCAGATACTCTAATACAACTCTAAGATAATCGAACTTTTCTCTAAAACTCTAATTCTGAAATCGTAAGTCATATCTCTAATGCCAATCTAGGAGTCCTTTTATAGGCTCAAGGATATCCTAGTCGGTTTACAATTGATAACCTTGTACGACAAGTAATCTAAACATAGAATACAATTCTTTCCATAAACGAATATAACAGTTCTTTTGTTCTTGCAGTACTTTGACTTCATATTGCAGTACTTTGACTTTGTCTTTAACAGTACTTTTAGTCTTTAACTTCTTCAAGATTACTTTGCAACTTACGGTACTTTGATATCTTCATACTTTGATATTTGATATCTTCAGACTTTCATATCCCAACAATCCTCTCCTAACTTGAATTCTACTTGCTTGACTTCAAGTTCCTTTGTGAATATATCTTTAACAGCTTCATCATTTAAAGACGGATTGTTTCTTAGTCTTTAAGCTTTTATCTTTGTAACATCTGTTCTTGTCAAAGTATCTCTTAGAATTGTTCTCTTTACAAAGCAAACATCCAGCAAGCTCCATCTTTTCAGCAACACAGCAACATATGACAATTTGTACATTTAATTCATTTTAAGTTGCATACTATTCTCATCACTTTCAAGTGAATCATTGAAAAATTAATGGATTTAGAACTCTTTACCAAAGCCATTATCTCTGGAGTAGCCAAATGTTTTGGTGTGTAAGACCATGGTACATTGATAACCATATGATTTTTAGCAAACCACCAGCTATCAACAGATTTGTTTTGTCTTTACCAAAAGCTGTACCCTTCTGGACTAGTTAGTTCTTCTATTTAATGGTGAACTAATTACCAATAATGGTTTTTCCACAGCCTTTACCACAAGCCATTTTCTTGTGGGCTAGCCAACTCTTCACATTATTGATATGGTGAGTTGAATACCATCCAACTTATTAGCAAGTTGTCAACTAAAAACGGATTTGATATATCTTTACTAGAGCCGTTTGCTCATGGATTAGTCAATCCTTTTGTTACCATGGTGGATTGATAACCTATTGATGTTATCATCACAAAAACCATTTATTAAACCTTTATTTCAAAATATTTATTACTTAGCAACAAGGTTTCTTCTAAAATTTATTTAACTGGTTTAGTTCAGCAAACAGTACTTTGATGAAAGTATCTTTGTCGATCAGCAGTACTTTGAATAAAAGTACTGATATATCAAAAGTATTTATTCAAATAAAATTCATACTAGTTATTGATCATTCTCGCAATGGTAGTCCGTTTATAAACAAGTTGATAACCATGCAAGCAGTTTCATTATCCTCTTCTACTTCCAATCCATGCTCTAGCATTCTTCTTATGAGCTCAACTGTGAGAGGATATCTTCTTTCTGCAAACATGTGTATCATTGTTCCATTTTCCAACTCCAAAACATGAACTCCAGATTCTTCAAAGAATCTCCAGAAAACTATTTCCCAGCTTTCTTGATTCTTCCAGATATCATCAGTGCTCTCTTCTTCAGTTTCCCATAAAGTTATAAGATCACCATGTAAAATCAAACCAATCCCTTCCAATAGATTATTTTCAAAGTAAGCCTTCACAACATGATATAAGTAGAATAGGTCTACTCTATCTATAATATGCAGTAAATCCCATAGCCTTTTGAAAACTTTGAAGCTTTCATCTTCTTTATGAAAAATCATATAATCTCCATTCTTGGATTTCACAACTTTAAAAACACTGATCTTTGATCTGTTCATCTTCATGTTATCATCTTCCTTTGTATAATCAAAATCTACCACTCTGAGATAATTCTTCAATTCATCTCTAGTCTCAGATCTTAATTCAACCTTTTCTTTCTTTGAAAACTGAACATCTGTAACTTCAGTTTTTCTTTTCTCTTTAAGCTCTTCTTCCTTTCAGATTCAGTCTAATGAGCTTCTTCTCTAAAGTCTTTAATATCAGCAACACTCTTCTTATAAGCCTTTGTTTCAAAGCATCATAAAGTCTTTTCATATCAACATAGTTTAACTTCTGCAAACCCTTATATCCTCGACCTTTTAAATAAGCCATCATAGCATTCCTATCCTTAGCTAAATTAGGTCTTCTTGGCATATCTCTAACAGGTGTAGGGGATCTGTAAAGGTTCATTAGCTTCAGCATCTAATTTATCTTGCACCTTTTGAGTCGCTTTTCTATTGAGCTTCTTGAGCTTCTGTTCTTTTCTATCTTGAGCATCTAACTCTTCTTGAACTTTTCTAGCTGCAGCTTCATTCCTAGCAACTTCAATTGCTCTAAGTTCTGCCAAAGTAAGTTTCTTTTTCTTTGTTTCAACCAAAATACCTTTCCCTTTATCTTTTGGATCAATTGAAGGTTGAGAAGTTCTTGGTTGTTCTTCTTCTTGTACATCTCTAATAGTAACTCCTCCTCTTGGTTGTGACAAATCTAATATTGTAGCAATTAATTCATCATCACTTGCAGAGTAAATGGGTTTGAATGTAGCTTCCTCCTCTTCTTCTATAACAATTGTAGAAGGACCAGCATCTTCTTCAAAATTCAATACCCTTGGTGTAATTACTTCTTGACTAGATGTATCATGAAAAACATTACTTTGATGTTCAGTACCTTGAACATCAGTACCTTGAACATCAGTACCTTGATGTTCAGTACTTTGAATATCAATACTTTGAACTTGCACTTCCTCAGAATCTGAAATAATCTTTTCTGCAGTACTTACAGATTCTTTCTTCTTCGCAACATCTTCTTTCAAATTTTCCTTTTCTAAATTCCTCCCAAGTTGACAGAAGATGATTTAGGAACCTTCTTTCGTTTTAATTCCTTTCGAAGTTGTTTATGACGTTTGTTTTCCTCTTTAACCCATAAGTTGAAACCTTGAATATATGGTTTAATAAAATTCCTCAACCAAACATACCTACGCTTCAATTTCCTAAGTGCTTTAGCTTGAAACTCAACAGTTTTGTTCAATCTAACAAGCTCCCTTGTCAAAGCATAATTATCCATAGTCAATCCTTGTGAATGTTCTTGAAACAGAGAATGTTGTGGAGATGGAGTAGGTGTTCTTTCAATCTCTGCTTGAACCTCAAGGCTTGGAGAAACAAGTACCACTACGTAAAGATGCAGTACCTTCAATGGAATCGGTACTTTAGATGCAAGATACCTTGTGAGGACACTTTGTGAAGCGATCTTGGAAACAGAACTTTGTGAAGCATTACCATGTACGAATCAGGAGCTTCACTTTCTTCATCCTCTCCGGCTTCATTACGTACAGCTTGAACAACTTCCATCATTGTAGAAGTTAATGGAATATCTCCACCTCTGAACAAAGCACTTCGCCTAGCCATAAATGTAAAGATTTTGGCTTGTTGCACAATAACAGGTAACAAAGCAGTAGGTTTTGGAACATCAGCCAATTGCTTGTTTAAGAAAACATGTACAAACCTTGGGTACATTAGCCATTTTGACCCAGAGGATATATGTGATAGCATCCCATCCAAAATAAGCCATGAAAAATTAAACACTGTCAAGTAGCTTGTCCAACCACTGCAGATGCTATATTAGACCCAAACTGCTCCCAAGAAGTACTTTTAGAACTTATGCAATGAAGCAGTACATGAATCAAGAACTTCCATTGAGGACAGAATAATGCTTTCTTGAATGTTTGTTCTGTTAAAGATCCTTCATAACCAAGATTTCGAAAAGTATCCCAAATCAGTTGCTTGTCAAATCGAATAGACCCATCTTCATCTCCAAATAGTAAATCTTCTCGAATAGAGGCTTCTGTAATCTTGATAGTCCGTTCAGCAACTGTAGATCTAATATAATATTCATCCTCCTCCATGTTATCTCTAGCATTAGCCCAAAATTCTTGAATCCATGGTTCAATAACATCCGGTTCAACCAAAAGAGCATAACTAATAGGCGACCCAGTAAGATAATCAACAATATCATAAAAAGCCATATTCGCCTCAGTCTTGTCCAAATTAGCCACCATATTGTGCTTAGAAACAGTTAAACGATTCGCCATTTTGAATGAGTGAGCACAATAAAGATTTTATTGAAGAATAAAGAGATGGTGATCGGGAGATAAGTATGGAAAAGATGTAAAGTAATAATATGAGAGGAAAATCGGAAAGTAGTTATTTATAGGTAGGATTTGAAAAATCACAGCCTATAATAACAAAGTTACCGTTATTATCAATTACCCATCAATATTACCGTTGGAACAGTACTTTAATACGACAAACATTACTTTCCACATAAGCGATTACTTTCCCAAGCGGTACTTTCCAAGCAGTACTTTCAGGAAAAAAGATTACTTTGCCAAAATTTCTTCATATAAACTAAGTATCAACAAGCATCCTCCCCTCAAGCAATACATAGGACTATACTAACACCTTATAGTCCTCCCTTAAACAAGCTTAGTAGTTAATCATTCCAATGCTCACGACCAAGTGATTGAATCGTGACACATCAAAACCTTTTGTAAGTAAATCAGCTACATTGTCATCCGTGTGAACCTTAACTACATTGATGAGCCTATGCTCATAACAATCTCTGATAAAGTGATGCCTAATCTGAATATGCTTTGTCTTGGAATGATACACCGGATTCTTAACAATACAAATTGTACTCTCATTATCAATATTGATAGGAGTATTTTTGAAATTGAACCCATAGTCCAAGAGTTGATTTTGCATCCACAAAACTTGACCACAACAACTTGCAGCAGCTACATATTCAGCTTCAGTAGATGATGTTGCTGCAATTGTCTGCTTTTTGCATTGCCAGGAGACTAGCCTTCTTCCAAGATATTGGCATCCACCAGTTGTGGATCTTCTATCATAATTATCACCAGCATAGTCACTATCTGAAAAAGCTTCCAAGTGAAAGGGTGACTCTTTAGGATACCACAACCCCAACTTAGGTTGTTGTTTCAAATAACAGAAAACTCTTTTAACTGCATTCATGTGAGAGATCCTTGGTGAGACTTGATATCTTGCACATAGACAAACTGCAAACATGATATCGGCCTGGATGCAGATAAGATACATAAGAGAGCCAATCATTGATCTATAAAGCTTGACTTCAACAGAGTGTCCATCTTCATCTTTGCCCAATGAATTGATAGATTTAATAGGTGTAGTAAAAGCCTTCATATCATCAAAATTGAATTTCTTAAGTATGTCAGTAACATACTTGTCTTGACTGATAAAAATACCTTCCTTTGACTGCTTAACCTGAAGTCCTAAAAAGAAAGTCAACTCTCCCATTGAACTCATTTGAAATTCTTTCAGCATCAGCTGCTCAAACTCCTTAACCATGGACTGTTTGGTAGCCCCAAAGATGATATCATCAACATAAACTTGAACTAACATGATATCTTTCTTGTCTCTCTTGATAAACAAAGTCTTGTCAATAGCTCCCTTCTATATCCATGTTGCAATAAGAATGTGGAGAGTCTCTCATACCAAGCTCTAGGTGTCTGATGAAGGCCATAAAGAGCCTTAACAACCTTGTAGACTTTGTTTGGATGTTTAGGATCTTCAAAACCAGGAGGTTGTTTGACATAAACTTCCTCTGTAATCTTGCCATATAAAAAGGCACTTTTAACATCCATCGGTAAACTTGAAAGCCCATATAAGAAGCAAAGGCAAGAAATATTCTAATAGCTTCTATTCTTGCTACAGGAGCAAATACCTCATCATTATCTACCCCTTCCTCATCATAACCCTGAGCAACTAACCGTGCCTTGTTTTTGATAACGTTGCCTCTTTCATCTCTTTTAACTCTTAAAACCCACCTGGTTCCAATAACTCTCTTCCCATCTGGAAGATCACATAAAACCCAAACTTCTTGAAGTTTAAATTGAAGAAGTTCTTCCTGCATAGCTTCAACCCAGCTTTCTTTAGTCAAAGCTTGAGCAATATTCTTGGGTTCCTCTTGAGAGATAAAACAAGTAAATAGACAGGTTTGATGGTCCTTATGATTCAGCCTGTTTTGTTTATACACAAAGCTAAGTAAAGCATTGTGTGGTTTTGTGAAACCCTTAGCTTTGTGTCTAGTCAGCACTCAGAAGTAGAAGGACCAATGATTTGATCAGAAGGATGATCCTTATGAGTTCTTAAGTTTGGAGACTGTGGAACTTCATAATTATCATCTAAATTAGTAACATCAGCACCTTCATTGGAATTTGGAAAAATACCTTCATCTTCAAATTCATCATTAGTATCTTCTAATCCAGGCATGGTAGGATCATTCAGATCAGCTAAAGTATCGTACGGTGCAGCAGTACTTTGTTCAAAAGTATCTTGTCAAAGTACTGTGAGAGTACTCTGCAGCCTTGTTCTTCTTCTTTGCCTCTTCATAAGCTCTCCTTTGTTCATCGTGTAAGAATGTGCTAAAACATCTTGAAGAAGCATCTGATTAAGTTCCTCTTGAATAGATTGATCCTCAGCAGATAATGAGGATTGTGGTGCAACAGTACTTTGTTTTGAAGAATCAGTACTTTGCTTAGGAACAATAGTACTTTGGTTTGAACTTACAGGATCTTATCGGAACATCATCAGGTCTAATATGAACATCATGAACAACATATTGGATATCTTCTTCATTGTGCATAGGTTGATTTTCTTCTCTCACAGGAACATAATTCATTGAAGGAGATAAAATCTCAAGATCAAACATCCAATCAGGACCTTTACCTTTCTCATTGTCTTGATCTTCTAAAACTCAACATGAAGACAATCTTGAACCTTCTTAGTAACTTTGTTGTATACTCTAAAGCCCTTACTGTTAGTGCAATAACCCAATAAATATCCTTCTTCTGACTTGCCATCAAACTTCCCTAGATTATCAATAGTGTTTAAAATAGTAAGAGGGCATCCAAAAGGTTTCATAAAACGAATGTTGGGTTTAGTGCCCATCAGCAATTCATAGGGTGTCTTCATCTGTGGTTTAGTGACTCTGTTAAGTACATAACAAGCAGTACTTACAGCTTCGCCCGAGAACTGAATAGGTAGGTGAGAATCTGCTAACATTGTTCTTGCTGCTTCAATCAAAGTCCTATTCTTCCTTTCTGCAACACCATTCTGTTGTGGTGTTCTTGCAATACTAAACTCCCTTTTATGCCTTTGTTTGCACAAAATTCATCCATAAGTTTGTTCTTGAATTCAGTCCCATTGTCACATCTAATACCTCTAACCTTGAGTCTCAATTGGTTTTCAAGAGAAATAATCAGTGTCTGGATAGCATCAAAAGTATCATCTTTAAAACCCCAAAAGAAAACCCAACTGAATCTACTACAATCATCAGTAACAACCAAACAGTACTTTTTCTTATTTAAACTTGCCACAGAGACAGGTCCAAATAAATCCATATGTAACAGCTCCAATGGTTCTCTAATAGTTCTTTCCTCAAGCTTCTTGCAGGAAGCTTTGTGTTGGTTACCCTTCTTGCATGCCAAACATGATTGATCATTCTTGTAAGTCTTTGAAGGTAGACCTCTAACTAAATTGCCTTTGACCGTTTGTTGATATTCTTGAAATTAACATGACCCAATCTTCTATGCCATTGATGTGCCTCTTCAGATGTTGCTTTAGCCACCAAACATGTGGCTCTGCCATATGAATGTGGACTCTTCATGTCTAAACTATACACATCATTTGTCCTTGGTACTCTAAGTACTACCAAGTCATCATCAACAGGTTTAAAGTCAGAGGAAAGGATGAGACATTCTGTGTCGATGAATAACACATGATGCTTTTATCACAAATTTGAGAGACTGACAACAAGTTGAACTTAAGCTCCTTCACATATCTGACATTCTCAAAATCGATTCTTCCAGCTTTAATTGTTCCTTTCCCAGTAATCCTTCCTCCATTGGGATCATTCCCAAATGCAACTTTTCCTCCACTAATCTTCCTAAAATCAGACAGGATCTCTTTGTCTCTGTCATACTTCCAGAGCAACCACTATCCACAATAAGATGATCTTTAAGCTCCTCTTGGGTTGCCGCACATAAAGAAAAGAGTTAGAAACTTTTAGGAACCCAAGCCATTCTTGACTTGTGTTCCCTTGTGGAGTTACAAACTCAAATTCTTTGAGAATGTAATTCCCACTATCTTTCAAATGATGATCCAAAATTATCTTTTGATTTTTAGCATGTGGATTTTCAAAACTTTCTGGTTTTTCAACATAAATCTCTTTCACCATATTTTTAGCATTTTCTTGTGTCGCACAAACATCTGATTCACTTTTTGTTGAACGTACTATTTGTCTCTCTGCAGTACTTTCTCTTTTAACCCATTCTGTTTTAACACTTGGTTCCTCCGATCTAAATCTCCTATGTGAATTGGAATACCTTCTAGGTTGATAGTGAGATTGGCTAGAATTTCTATACCAAGTATTGTGATCAGTACCTTGTTTTGTCTGAGCAGTACCTTGTGAAAGTATTGGGCAGAGTTACTTGATACTTTGGAAAGTATCGTGAGATCTTGAAGGTCTTCTCTGTGGGATCTATGATCGATGTGAAGTTTCGTGATTAACCCTATTTGAATTAGTCCAAACTGGTTTGTACTCTCTAGGTTTCTGGTTGGCAGTCCGGTTCTTTGGAAATTTTCTAAGGTATTTTGAGTGATGTTCACAATCCTTAATTAGATGAGTAGGACTGAAACACACAAAACACAGTTTCCGACCCATACTGTCAAAGTGACATTTTCTGTGTCTATGCCCAAAATTATTTTGCCTTCTTGGTGAGTGATTAAACTTGTTTTGACTAAAATTATCCCAAAAAGGTTTAGCAGTACTGTTTTGAAAAGGTTTTGAAGAAGGTACTGCTTGTGGAGCAGTACTTTGATTTAAAGGTACTGCTTGATTTTGAACACCGTTTTCAATAGTTTCTTTGGGTGTTTCAGACCTAGATTTAGCAACTAGCTTTTTCCTAAACTCTAGACTGTCTATTCCAAAAGGAGAAACATCAGGCCTAAGGGGTTGATGAATGCCAGTAGGATGTGGAACAGCATGATAATCATTAGCTTTCTTATGTGCAGGAGGTGAGTCACTTAATGAACCATCATTACTAGATGTATCTACATAATTAATGAGTTCTTCATCACTAGTGGTTATATCCTCATACTCACCTTCATCCCGATTACTAGATTGGTTTTCTTCTATCTTACTAAAATCCATACCAAAACCTAATCCAGTTTTAAGATAGGCTCTTTGCTGTTTTGAACATAAGAAACATGTGACAGACCAGCTTCACCCCAAGCAGCAAAACTTAGCTAACAAATCATCTCTTTCCTTAGTTAATTTCTCAATTTCAGCAATTTTACAGTTTAATTTCCATTCACTAAGCTTTAACTGGTAATCCTGTTGTGCATATTTTTCAGCCCAAGCTACTTCATTAGTTTCATGTGCTAAAATTTTGGCTTCCATAGATTCTAAGGTTATTTGATAACCTGCTACCTCATACCTAGCCTTAACACAATTATCTCTCTCAATCACATAACTGCTAAGCAATTTATGATAAAAATCATAGCAATTTGAGCATACCTCAGAGATAGGAGATTGATTTGGTGAAGTAGCCACCAATGCGAGTTGAACAGGATCATCTTCACTTTCCTTGCTCCAGTCAACTTCCAAAGCCATCATCGATTCCAAAGCGGCATGTTTAGATACTTCATCAAAAGCATACTACCAGTCCAATGCTTCCACGTGTCTTCAATGCATCTTCCATGCTACCATACAGATAAGTCACGGTTCATCATCAAACTCTTCACTCCAGTCAACTTCCGATAACTTCTCTTGAGCAACCAAAGCCTTTGTTTCAGTAATGGGAATTTCCTTAAGCTCAAGTTTTGGCTTTTCAGATGTCCTGTTTGCTTGATACTTAGCAAAACTGCACTCCCTTGCAAAGTGACCAGTCTTTTGACAATTGAAGCATTCAATTTTAGATTTGTCAAAAGTTATGCCCTGCTTTGGTTTGAAATCAATGCTTTTGCCTGTCTTCTTCATGTACTTTTTGATTCTTGCAATGATCATAGCAACTTCACCGATATCAATTTCTTCAAGTGCATCTTCTTCAATCTGTGCTAGATCTTCTTCATAAGTGACATGTAAACTAGCTTGTTGTGCAAAGAAGGAGCACATAACTTCATCTGAGGCCATAGTGGTAGTTTGTGGGGCCTGTTGAACATATGAGGGGGTGTATAGACAACAGTACTTTGAGAAACAGTACTTTGAGGAGAAGTAGTACTTTTGGAAGTACGGCCTTCTTTTCGTGATGATAGAAAAGCAATACTGTGAGACTTAGAACTTGTTTGACCACTCATCTCATGCTCATACACCTTAAATTGATGATATAGATCATCAAAGTCCATGACATCCAAACCTTGTTGTCCTCTGATCATTGTAGCAATCACATGCCATGAAGATGGCAAACTCCTTAGAAACTTCAAGTTGGCATCTTCAACTGATACTTTGTATAGCTCCAACATGTTGAGAAGATTCTGAAACCTATCATATGCAACATCAAGACTCTCTCTTTCACCAACTGTGAAAGTTTCAAACTGTTGCTTCAGCAAATTTCCGTGCATCTTTTTAGAGGCTTCATTCCCTCCAAATCTGGTCTTGAGAGCAGCCCAGAGTTGCTTAGCATCTTTAGCATCATGAAATTTGAGAAGATGACCATCTGGAATGGCAGATAAGAGAATATTGAGTGCCTTTTCTTGATTCCTTAAGGTTCTTTGGTAATATCTGGTTTAGGTGCTTTTGGTTGTCCAGGAATATCAATGGGGTCTGCTACAACTTCATTCCCATTCACAATAACATTCCAAAGAGCATGGTCTGTAATGGCAATGTACTGCCTCATCTTCATACACCAGAGGTCATATTCTCCCTTCTTGATTATTGGAATTCTGAGTGAGGTGATTGAGGGTGGTGGAACGACTTCATCGACATCTTGAATATAGTTGAAGTAGGGTTTCTTCCTAGTCAGAGTTTCCACACAAGCTCCGATACCACTTGTTGGATCGATATACTTTAATCAAACTATCTTAACTAGCTTGTTAAGGTTTAATAACCTCGGATAAATCCTAAGTTATTAACAAAGAAACACCGAGTAATCTTTATTAAGTACGCGGAATTTACTTAACAAAGCTAAGAAGAATAACCTTTTTTTATAAACTCTAAATCGCTTATTATGCGAGATACTCTAATACAACTCTAAGATAATCGAACTTTTCTCTAAAACTCTAATTCTGAAATTGTAAGTCATATCTCTAATGCCAATCTAGGAGTCCTTTTATAGGCTCAAGGATATCCTAGTCGGTTTACAATTGATAACCTTGTACGACAAGTAAATTAAACATAGAATACAATTCTTTCCATAAACGAATATAACAGTTCTTTTGTTCTTGCAGTTCTTTGACTTCATATTGCAAAGTACTTTGACTTTTGTCTTAACTTGAGTCTTAACTTCTTCAACTTTGTAACTTTACTTTGATATCTTCAACTTTGATATCTTCAAAGCACTTTCATATCCCAACAAATATGAACAAACTCTAAGACAGTTAACTAAGCAAATCCAGACAACCCTTTATAAAACTGTTTTGAAGCTTTAGGTACTAAAAACAGATTTTAAGCCAGAAATCTAGTGATTAACTTATAATAACTATATTGATACAGGATTAAGCTAAAATTAACAGGATTTAAACACTTATACTAGAAAATGCAAATTTTGAAGAAATAGCTTACAAGTTATGTCCAAGCACAAAACAGAGAACTGATAACCAAGAACACTTCCTATAGCTTCCGAAGAAGCACTAAACCAAGGAAATCCAAAATCAACCTGCTCGGCTTCTTGATCTTCATTTCCATTTATTTTTGATTTTTATATATTTTTATGTGATTTTTTTGGTATTTCTGAATTATAACTCTAAACTGTTTTAAAAGTTTCTAAAAGCTTTAAAAAGCTTCTCGAGGAGCTTATATGAGCTTATGAGTCCAAAACAACATCTAATAACAACTTTAAGCTAACATGAGAATTTTGACATGAAATTGCATAAACGAAAGTTGGCTGAAACTTTGAAATGATTCTGAAAAGGTTGTACAATACATTGAAATTGATAACAAGAGTACTTGAAAGCTAAGAAATACACTAGAAAGCTTAAATTGATTAAAACGATTAAGAAAATTAAAGATTACACTAGATTACTCTCTACATTGCTCCAATCCTTCTTTATATAGATCTTTTAGAGTCTTTGTCGACCTCTGAGACTTTCCCACTTCATTCCAACCATTGGATCCTCCAAAATCATCATAATCGTCCATTTGGCATTTTTGGCGGCAAAAGTATTTTGAGTGGATTAGAGCAAAGTTTAGCAATTAAGGATTTTTGGGTGATTGTGGAGGTGGAGGGGACAAGTTGGGAAGTAGATATGGAGTTAGGGGTGATTTGGCAGTGAAAACAGGTTTGTGAGTGAGGTGAAGTGTTTGATAGTGGGGAAGCATTTATTGATTGTATTTTGGTATAGGAGGAGGGGGGATGAGCTGGAGAGAGTAGGTAGTGAGGTGGAAAGGTGGTGAGGTGGTGGTAAAACCACTGGTTTTGGAATTGCAGGCGTGGGAGAGGACGATGAACAGTGAGACTAGTTTTGGCGCGTTTGACTGGGTTTGGCCGTTTTTATTAATAACGGGTGAGTTCAAAATGAGGGGGTCAAATGGTTTTGGTGACTCGGGGTTCATGGTCCAAGGGATTGGGTTGGGCTTATGTTTTGCGTTTGGGCTGGGTTTGTGCTAATAATAACAAGGGTCCGTTTGTTTGTAGCTTAATAACACAAGGACCATTGTTGCAATTTCGCAAAACTTGAGGGACTGAACCTGAACTTTTTCCAATGTTAACACAAGGACCAAATTTGATTATTTTCACTTTTTAAATTTCCAAGGACCTTTTGTGTCATTTTTGAAACTTCAGGGACCTAAGTTGCCTTTTTTGCAATTTTAAACTTCAAGGACCAAGTTTGACAACTCAAGAATCCCTAGGGACTTTAAATGATATTTTTCTTTATTTTGATTTACCGGGGACTAGATTTGACAACTTTTAAAACTTAGGGGACTAAAACTGCCAATTATGCAAACTTGATAGCTTTTTTCATCTGATTTGGTATTTTTGCATTTAAAACACATAAAACACTTATTTGTGATATTTTTATCATTTTGATGCTTTGAAAGGTGTTTTTGGATGTTTTTCAGACTAAAAGGTATAAAATGATAGTATTTGCATACTCATCAATCCCCACACTAAGATATTGCTAGTCCCTAGCAATCTTTTTGAAACTTTAATGGATTTCATCTCTTTACCAAAAGCCATTACTTCCGGAGTAGCCAATTGTTTCAGTTCAAGTAAGAACCTTGGTACAATGATAACCAAATGATTTTTGAGCAAATCACCGATGTTTTCAACGGTTTTGATTTGTCTTTACCGAAGCCGTTTGCTTTGGACTAGCCAACTCTTAGATAAAATATCTTTGGTGAGTCGATTACCAATTATGGTTTTCCACTGCCTTTACCACAAGCCAAAACTTGCGGGCTAGCCAACTCTTCACTAATTAAAGATATGGTGAGCTGAACACTATACAATTTTGGGAAAATTGCAAGCTATCAACGGATTTGAGATATCTTTACCAAGAGCCGTTTGCTCCTGGATTAGCCAATCCTTTTGTTTGTTAGACATGGCGGACTGATAACCGTAAGATGAGTAAGTGCAAAACACTTACTCCAAAAAAAAAATTTGGCCAAAAAATGAAGGAATTGGGTGGTATAATTACATGATAAAATTAAGTGAGAATTCCCCCACACTAGAAATGAATATTGCCCTTAATATTCAAAGTACCGGCTGTTATGCCAAAACATTGAACGTAAAAGGGAAATACTACGACCATTATTTTATTTTTTTATTTTTTATTATTATTATTTTTTTTTTAGTTGAAACTTCTTATATACAACAGCGGGGAGCAACTCCCCCACACTAGGGTGGTAGAAAGTAGAAAGAAGTCAGAAATATGGGTGAAAACCCATATTGTGTGCTACTGTTTTTGATTACCGAGTCACTAGCTTGACTCAATCCCCGCATTCATTGGTTCATGGGGAAAGTTTGTAAATCGGGACAACCATGGGTGGAATGTCCTCTCCAAAATAGTGTTTCAATCGATGACCATTCACTTTAAAATTTGGACCATCGGGTTGAGATAACTCAATGGTACCATAAGGAAATACTTTAGTGATGGTGAATGGTCCAGACCAGTGGGATTTTAGTTTTCCTGAGAAAATCTTCAATCTTGAATTGAAAAGAAGAACTCGATCACCGACGTTGAAACGCGGTTCTTGATTTTGGAGTCATGAATCTTCTTTGTCTTTTGTTTGTAGATCAAAGAGTTCTCGTATGCTTGATCACGGAGTTCATTTAATTCATTCATTTGAACTTTACGGTGATCACCAGTATCTAAATATCGAAGTTGGCATGTTTCAAGGCCCAATATGCTTTGTGCTCAAGCTCAATTAGTAGATGACACGCCTTTCCTTACACTAGCTTGTATGGAGTACACCCGATGGGTGTTTTGTAAGCTGTACGGAAGGCCCGAGTCGTCATCCGGTTTATCCGACCAAGAGGCACGGTTTTCGCCTCTTGTCCTTTCGAATTCTTTTTATACCTCGGTTAGAAACTTCCACTTGCCCACTTGTTTGGGGGTGGTGCGATAGAGAGACGGTGAGTTACACCATACTTTTGCATGACTCTATCAAACCGGTCATTGCAGAAATGCGTACCACGATCACTGATTATAGCTCGTGGAGTTCCAAACCTAGCAAAAGAGATTTTAAGAATTTCACAACAACTCGGGCATCATTGGTAGGCAAAGCTTTCGCTTCAACCCATTTTGACAAATAGTCAACTGCCACGAGTATGTATTTGTTTCCTCGAGATGATGGAAATGGCCCCATAAAGTCAATGCCCCAGATGTCAAAAATCTCACACTTGAATGGCGTTTTGCGGCATTTCATTTCTTTGTGAGATATTCCCGTGGCGTTGACAAGCGTCACAGGTTTTGACAAATTCGTGGGCATCCTTGTAAATCGTGGGCCAATAAAACCCGGAATCAAACACCTTTTTGGCGGTGTAATTTGGACTATGATGGCCCCGGTGGGTCCAGCATGGCAAGCTTTGAGAATGTCCATAGCTTCCTGTCCATAAACACACCGTCGGATGACTTGATCTGCACAGATTTTGAATAAGTAGGGTCGTCGAGTAATGTTTAACATCCTTGAAGAATTTGTTCTTCTGTTGGGTCGACATTCCTTTCACTATGAAGTTACCCGCATGGTAATTTGCGAAGTCAACAAACCATGGGGTAGTAGAGTTTCCACGAAAAGTAACCGCATTGAGTGTCTCGAGAGGAAATGTTTCATTTATTTCCTTTTCTCTAAAACATCTTGGTGTGGGTTTTCTAATCGGAGACAGATGATCACAGCTAGGTTCTCGGCTCCTTTTTATCACGTATAATGATATCAAATTCTTGCAGGAGGAGAACCCAACGGAGCAATCTCGGCTTTGCATCTTGTTTTGCAAAGAGATATTTGAGAGCCGAGTGATCCGTATACACCTCGCATTTGGTCAAGATTAGGTATGGCGAAACTTCTCAAAGCGAGAATGGAGTTGCTTAGCTTTTTCTTTAATGTTTCAAAAGCTTTGATGCATTCGGGTGAGAAGATAAAAGGAGCATCTTTTTCAAGAAGATGAGTCATAGGCCAGGCGATTTTAGAAAAATTTTGTATGAATCTGCGATAAAAACCGGCATGACCTAAAAAACTCCTAATACCTTTGCGAGTAGTAGGATGAGGCAATTTAGCAATAACATCGACTTTTGCTCTATCGACCTCAATCCCGTTTTTGAAATCTTATGGCCAAGGACTATGCCTTCTTTGACCATAAAGTGGCTCTTCTCCCAATTTAGACAAAGATTGGTGTCTTCACACCGTTTGAGCATTTTTCTAAATGGGAGAGACATGTTTGAAATGAATCCCCAATGACCGAGAAGTCATCCATAAACACCTCCATTGTTTCCCCGATCATGTCGTGAAAAATGGCCATCATACATCGTTGGAACGTGCCAGGAGCATTACATAGGCCAAAAGGCATACGTCGTAGGCAAAAGTTCGTATGGGCGGTGAATGTAGTATTTTCTTGATCACGTGGATCAATGGGGATCGAAAATAACCCGGAAACCATCAAGGAAACAATAGTAATCTTTCCCTGCTAATCTCTCAAGCATTTGGTCCATGAAGGGTAGAGGAAAATGGTCTTTTCGGGTGGCGTCATTCAACTTACGATAGTCAATGCAAACACGCCATCCCGTAACCAATCGAGTTGGAATTAACTCGTTTTCTTCATTTGTGACAACAGTAATGCCACCCTTTTTAGGAACACAGTGAATTGGGCTAACCCAAGGACTATCTGAGATCGGGTAAGTTAATCCTGCATCAAGAAGTTTAAGAACCTCTTGTTTAATAACATCATGGATTTTTAGATTCACCCTTCTCTATGTTGGCAGCGTTTGAAGTCATCCTCCATCAAGATTTTGTGAGTACAAAACTCAGGGTTGATACCCTTAATGTTGGAGAGTTTCCAAGCAATTGCTTGCTTGTGTGACTTTAAGACCTTTATGAGAGCAGCTTTTCATCTTTATTCAAATCTCGAGCAATAATGACGGGTAATTTATCATCACCCTCAAGAAATGCATACTCGAGATGAGGTGGTAAGTCCTTAAGTTCTACCACAGGAAATTCTTGATTTTCTCAATGACTTGACTTCCTTATTATGAAGCTTCGACGGGGGGGGTGGGAGCGATGATGGATCATCGTTGAGCATCTTCTCGATGAGAAGAATATCTCCCTCGATGTTAATTGGGCGTGATCAATTTCCCATGAAACCGAATCACTAGACAAGTATGCTTCAATCTCTTCCAAGATGAAGTCACTTTCCTCAAGCGGAGTGAGAGAAGGAGTAGAATTGGCAATGATGGGTTGAGATGAATGAGTGAGATTATCACTCGAAGAATTATGAACATAACCGAGAACTTCTTGAGAGTACTCTTCAGAAGCAACATCAATGATATCTAAGCGGTTAACCGACTCGAATCATAGTTTTGCGGAGTACCTCGAAGTTTGATCAAGGTTAAAGGTGACAGCTTCATTACCTACACGTAATGTGATTTCTTGCTCAAATACATCAATGAGAGCATGGCCCGTTCTCAGGAATCGTCGTCCAACAATGAGGGGAACCCGATGATCAGCATCGAAGTCAACAACCACAAAGTCAGCTGGGAAATGGAACTTTCCTACTTTCACAAATACATCCTCGGCAATGCCAAGTGGACGGGATATTGTACGATCTGCAAGCTCAAGATTCATGCATGTAGGAGTAAGGTCCGGAAGAGAAAGTTTCTTCCATCTTGAATGAGGCATCAGTTAATGCTTGCACCAAGATCGGCTAAGGCAAAGCATTCAACCATCCCTAGAAATACACAAGGTAAGAGAAATTTTCCAGGATCTCCATGCTTCTCGGGAAGCTTCTTTATGAAGCTGCTAAGCAGTTCTCGTTCAGAGGAGTTTTAGCCATTTCAAAAAGTTTTTCCTTGTTGCTTAACATGTGTTTGAGAGTTGAGGCAAACTTGGGCATCGAGCATGATAGCATCATAAAGCTTATGTCAAAATGTAGTTCTTGGAAAATTTGAAAAAATTTGTCCATTTGATGGACGCTTTTTCGCGGAGCTTTTGCTCATTTAAACGTGATGGGTAAGGAATAGAAGATTTGGATTTGGGGTTTTCAATGGGAGCTTTGGAGGTTCAAAAACAACTTCTGGATTGGATTTGGGTTTCGGGACAACTTGAGGATGGACATCGTTGGTACCTCCGTTATTAGTAGGAAGTTCCTTGTCCTTTGTAGCCTCAGGTTCACTTTCCACTACCTTCGAGAGAGAAGAAGAAGAAGAGGTAGTAGGAATAGCGGGTCCATCGTATGATACACCACCTCTGGTTGTGATCGCCTTTGCATCGCCCTCGGGTTAGCGATCGTGTTGCTCGGAAGTTTTCCTGAGCCTGAGGGTTGATCATTTAAAGACTTCTTAATGTCGAAAATCGGCTAACCAACAACCTGTTCATTTCATCTTGGGATTTCATGAATTGCTTCAATAACTCATCGGATGATGGTCCAGTTGGAACAATGGCTTGAGTTTGATTAGGAAAAAAATTCTCGCCTCTATTATTGATTAAGGCCTTGATTTTGAAATTTTCCTTGGTTAGGATTCATATTCCCATGAAATTGATTCCCTCGATTGAAATTGTTTTGATTAAAGTTTCCTTGATGTTGGAAACCTTGATTTGGTCCGGGATAGAAATTACCTTGGTTTTGATAACCTTGGTTAATTCTAGGTTGGTTCGATTCGGTTTTGTATGTTAGGATTCTAGGTTAAAACCGGGTGGTCCCGATAAGTATTAACGGTAGTTTGGCTCATTTTGAGGACGATATTGATTACCTCCTTGATGTGAAGTACCGGCTATAGCATTGGCTTCAAACGGACTACCATCGGTGGCAGTACAATTGTAGTATGCATGAGGGCCACCACAAGTAACACAGACCTCGACTTTCTTCACTTCACCATGTGATGGTGTTTGTGTGAAAGTGACTTTCTTTTGGTTTGCAAGAACCAAAGCCTGAATAGCATCCGTGAGTTTGTCAATCTTAGCATCGGTGCTAGATGTACTCACGTGAGATGAAGGAGAAGGTCCTGCATTAGGACTGAGGACCGATATGTCTTTGTTCGTGCAGGGACACAGGACTTGTTTTCTATGATTTGCAAGGCTTCTTTTGTGGTCTTGCTCAGAAATTACCTCCCGCGGAGGCATTTAAAGAGTCTTGGTCAGCTTGGCTCATACCATTGTAGAAAGTATCCATTTGCATTAATTTGGAAAAACCATGATGCAGACACTTTCGGAGCAACTCTTTGTAACGATACCATGCCTCACCGAATGATTCCTCAAATCTTTGAGTGAATTTCATTATCTCATTCTTAAGACTTGTAGTTCGGGATGGAGGATAGAATTAGTTAACAAACTTAGTGACTAAATCCTCCCATGTCTCTATGGAGCGAGGGGTTGTTTCTCAAGCCAAATCGGGCTTGTCCCTCTAAAGAGAATGGGAACAGTAGAAGCTTAATTGCTTCATGTGGGACATTCTTGTATTTGATGGTCGATGCAATCTTGTTGAACCATCGAATATGTGCATGAGGGTCGTCCCGCTCAAAACCATAAAATTGGCTTTGGGTTACAAGATTAAGCAACCCGGTTTTGAGCTCGAAGGTATCAGCCACGATGGCTGGGACAACAATGGCATCTCCGTAACCCTCGATGGGTGCTTGGAGAAGCTCAGTCATCGGTTTATCTTCGCCATTACGGCGGGGGTGGTGGTGCTAGACGTTCCTCGATCACGGTGAAGGAGCGAACGTCCTCTACGTCTCGAGGAATACTTGCAAGCTCAGAAAGTGGACTGGTGGAGCTGGAAGAACGAGTGCGCATGCACTAAGTTTAAAAATCAGTTTCCAAAACAAATGCGAGGAAAAACGACAAGTGAACTTAAACCAATAATCACAAATGAAATGGCTTCTTTGAAAAAGGTATACCAAATGACAAGGACACAAAGGCAAGTTTTGATCTTTAAGATTGGGAACTTATTAATGTTCACACCCACAGTTGGTAGGTGTTACTGCCTTGGTTTTCGCGGTGGTTGATTTTATGTATTTATTAAATACCACTAAAAGAGCGTAGGTATGGATTTGTGCTAAGGGTTTAAAAACTTTTGGACAATATTTTTGGTATCGTCTCGTTTAGCCAAATCATACCTCTTTAAGAATCACCTTAAAGAAAATACAGGATAGAAAACGTTACGATTGTTTTGTTTTTATATTTTGTTTGGTGTTGTTAACACTTTAGGAAAAGTGTTAATGAACTTTTGGATAACTTTACAAAAACTGTTTACAAAAGGTGGTATATGTGCAAGTATGGGTGCGAAAATGTTTAAAACACGCTTACAGCCTCCCCGGCAGCGGCGCCAAAATTTGATTCGTTCCAAACAGTCAGATTTATTACACAAATCAACCACTTGTGAATGGTCAACCGTAATAAAAGTCAAACAGTCTAAAACCAATGCAATATCCCTTGGAATTTAGTGGATTCCCGGATCGTTAAGTCCCACGGAGGTTGAATTGTGTTTGAAAACGTTCAGACGTAGAATGATCACTAAGGATAATGATCGTAAGGATTTTGATTGATAACTACACTCTTGATTGATTGGAATTGTATTTGGATACAGAACTATAAAGCACAATAATCAGATTAAACAAACGTAAGTACGTTTACTAAATTTAAAAACGTATAAAATAAAACGTAAATATAAAAGAATAAAACACCTATGGATATGAAAATGATATTTTACAATCCTAATAATAAAAGAAAATTATTAGGAAAAGAAAATTATTTTTATGACTATTTATTTAATTATTATTAATTAAAAACTATTTTTAACTATTTAATAATATCCTAAAATATAAGAAAATATTAAATAAAGCTAGAAAAGTGAAATTTTAACTTAGAAAAATCCAAAATATTATAAAACTTATTTTAAAACTGAAAATATATTTTTTACACTTTTTATCTATTTATTATTAATTATTTAATACTTTTTAACTATTTAAAATTCTAATAAATACTAAACAAACTAAGAAAATTCTGAAATTTTCTATATAATTATCCTATGGTGACAGAAAACTAAGAAAATTATAAAAAGCAGAGTGCTTAATAATAAGTCTGAAAAAGAAAATTAAAAAGCTAATTTATATTAAATAAACGCTATCACTATTTTTAAAATGATGTTTTTGTGTTTTTTATTTTCACAAAACTATTATACTACTGATTATAAGAAACTTTAATGAAGACAAAAATTTTGGAACTTGAAAATAAGCAGTTTGAGAGCTTATGAGCTCAACAGCTTAAGCTTTTTAGCTTTTCAAAAGGATTTTAAGCTCAAACAAGCTTACACGCTGGAACCAAAAGTAAAATAAGGTACAAATAAGCTAAAGTTACTTAAATGAAGCTAAAAGATACAAAGGAATACACTGATAAGCTTTAAATAAGAAAATAAGCAATTACACTAAACCTACTATCCAAACAGGCTGCCACAGTTTTGTAGGCTAGATTAAGCTAGAGGCGTAAGCTCCAAAGCTCAAAATGAGCACTGAGGCAACAAGCTTGTTAGGTGAGCTTCTCAGAAAACTAAAATATACAAGGTTGGGCCCACTATTAAGCTCTGTGTTAGCTTGTGAAAGTGGCTTATAAACACTGACTACTTAGTGTACATAGAAATGGGACAAGGTAAAAGCTACTTGCAGCCCTAATAAATAAGCTAAAAAGTAGAAAATAAGCACTGGACTAAAGAGATGGGTAGTTAAGCTACACAAAAAGCTAAAGCACACAAGCTGGGACTCACTAATGAGCTTTTGACAAGCTTATGAAGCAAGCTAGCTCAACCTGTGAGGGGAAGTTTTGAAAAAGTACTTAAAACAAGCTAGCAAATAAGCAGTTTAATAAGCTAACTAGAGATTATAAAAAATACTATGATGAAGATGAGCAGCTAAATACTAATATCCTAAAAGCATAAAACATGAAACTTAATATTAAATCCTATAAAAAATTATCTATTTTATTCAAAAATGATAAGTGAAAATTTTGACTTTTTAAGTTATACTCAAAAGTTGACTTATATGAACTTTGGATTGATCCTACTCACTGATTATGTTATATTAACCTAAGATAAGATGAAATTAAGCTATGTGACCAAGTTTTAAACAACTGTGATGAATTTTGTTTCCTAAATCCTAACAATGAACAACTAGAGTAAGATTAGAAAGATTTTGACTTTTTAACAAGTGAGCACGGTTTTATTGTTTATCAAGGCTATATTGACCTAATGTAACATGTATCAACCAAGAACAATAATATGAACAAACTCTAAGACAGTTAACTAAGCAAATCCAAACAACCCTTTATAAAACTGTTTTGAAGCTTTAGGTACTAAAACATATTTTTAAGCCAAGAAATCTAGTGATTAACTTATAATAACTATATTGAAACAGGATTAAGCTAAAATTATCAAGATTTAAACACTTATGCTAGAAAATGCAAATTTTGAAGAAATAGCTTACAAGTTGTGTCCAAGCACAAAACAGTATAACCAAGAACACTTCCTATAGCTTCCCAAGAAGCACTAAACCAAGGGCAATCCAAAATCAACCCTGCTCCAGCTTCTTGATCTTCATTTCCATTTATTTTTGATTTTTATATATTTTTATGTGATTTTTTGGTATTTCTGAATTATAACTCTAAACTGATTTTTAAAGTTTCTAAAATCTTTAAAAAGCTTTCTGAGGAGCTTATATGAGCTTATGAGTCCAAAGCAACATCTAATAACAACTTTAAGCTAACATGAGAATTTTGACATGAAAATTGCATAAACTGAAAGTTGAAATTGAAACTTTGAAATTGATAATGAAAAGGTTGTACAATACATTGAAATTGATAACAAGAGTACTTGAAAGCTAAGAAATACACTAGAAAGCTTAAATTGATTAAAACGATTAAGAAAATTAAAGATTACACTATATTACTCTCTACATTGCTCCAATCCTTCTTTATATAGATCTTTTAGAGTCTTTGTCGACCTCTGAGACTTTCCCACTTCATTCCAACCATTGGATCCTCCAAAATCATCATAATCGTCCATTTGGCATTTTTGGCGCCAAAAGTATTTTGAGTGGATTAGAGCAGGTTTTAGCAATTAAGGATTTTTCGGGTGATTGTGGAGGTGGAGGGGACAAGTTGGGAAGTAGATATGGAGCTAGGGGTGATTTGGCATAAAACAGGTTTTGTGAGTGAGGTGAAGTGTTTGATAGTGGGGAAGCATTTATTGATTGTGGGCTGGTATAGGAGGAGGGGATGAGTGGAGAGAGTAGGTAGTGAGGTGGAAAGGTGGTGAGGTGGTGGTAAAACCTCTGGTTTTGGAATTGCAGTGGGAGGAGGCGATGAACAGTGAGACTAGTTTTGGCGCGTTTGACCGGGTTTGACCATTTTATTAATAACGGGGTGAGTTCAAAATGGGGGGTCAAAGGGTTTTGACTGACTTCGGGGTTCATGGTCCAAGGGATTGGGTTGGGCTTATGTTTGCGTTTGGGCCAGCTGGGTTTGTGCTAATAATAACAAAGGGTCCGTTTGTTTTTGTAGCTTAATAACACAAGGACCATTGTTGCAATTTCCAAAAACTTGAGGACTGAACTGCACTTTTTCCAATGTTAACACAAGGACCAAATTTGATTATTTTAACTTTTTAAATTTCCAAGGACCTTTTGTGTCATTTTTGAAACTTCAGGGACCTAAGTTGCCTTTTTTGCAATTTTAAACTTCAAGGACCAAGTTTGACAACTCAAGAATCCCTAGGGACTTTAAATGATATTTTTCTTTATTTTGATTTACCAGGGACTAGATTTGACAACTTTTGAAACTTGGGGACTAAAACGCCAATTATGCAAACTTGATCGTTTTTCATCGATTTTGGTATTTTTGCATTTGAAACACATAAAACACTTATTTGTGATATTTTATCATTTTGATGCTTTGACGGGTGTTTTTGGATGTTTTTATAGACTAAAAGGTACAAAAATGATGAGTATTTGCATACTCATCACCTACATTACTAAATTTTCTTCCTGTGGGTTTCCAATGTTTTTTAGCCTTCTTCCACCATTGCTTTCTAGCCTTCTTAACATGATTGTTGGCATTAACGATTTTAACTGGGTGTTTAACAGAATTAATCAAATCATTCACGCCACATAAATGATTAGTAACATAAACCAAGCAATCATCGTTACATGTTTTATAGATAGTAGCAGAATTCAAATTAATTACAGTACGCTTATAGCTAATACTAGAATCAAAACGATTCATTTTATTCAACGCAAACTTAATGTTCCTAGGGTGGTCTTCTACTCTCTTCCATTGCACATTCTTAGCTTCTGAGGTCCTATCTTGCTTTGTATTGCCTGGAGGCTTTGACCCTCTTTCTTTTATGTCACTGATTACTCTGTAGGGAAATTATGGGAACATTAGTTGGTTGGGCTACCTTTTGCATTCCTGAACTAGAAGTGCAGGGATCTGAACTACTTGAAGGAACTTTAGAGTTCACTTTCTTAACATTGGGCATAGAATGGCTTGCATACTTAGTATTAGGCATAGAACAAGGCATCACAACTTTATCTTTCTCACATAAGGATTTAGGACATGTTGCTCTTAAACATTCTAACAGCTCCTGAGATCATTTGGCCTGAATGCAAGCAAACCTAATTTCACTATCAAGTGGCTTATTTATGAAATCCTCTTCTACAATCTCACGGAGACATTCAAGACTATCCTTAAGGTGAGCGAAATAGTTATGAAACACAAGTTCGTTATTTCTAGGATAAGGAGGAATGTATTTAACAGTCATAGTATATTAGTGTCTGCAGATGACTTTGATGCAACATTCTCATTAAAGACAAGTGGCATTTTCCCTTTTACCTGACTCCTCAGATTCTCAATTTCCTTTTGTAACGAAGTTATTTTTTTATAATTTTTGTCACGAGTGACTTTCACTGAATCGTATAACTCTTTGAAATGTTGTTTGACCTTTTCATTTTCTACTAGAAAACTCTCATTTTCTTGTTGTAATGCGTTAATGATGTTTTGAAGATGAAAGTTTTGAGAAAATTGGGAATCTAAAGGAGGAGGCATTTGGGAGCCAGCCACATTGTTCTTTTCACCCTTTAATTGTGAAATTTGGGTTTCAACTTTCTGATCGTGTTACAGTGAGATTGAATATGTTCGTCACGTTTGTTTATTTCAAAAAGTGCATCAAACTCTGGAACATTTGAGGATGTCTCGATGTTTGAGGTTTTGACATTTTCTTTGAGATGTTGATATTTTAGTTGCAAATCAAAATGTTCAACTTCTAGCTTAGAAAAGTGTTTTACTAAATTATCGTGATCATCCTGATCAATTTTCTCATTTAGTTCGAGTTTTTGTTTTCGGCTCAATGACACGATCATGGGAAACTTTCAAAGCAACAGTTAATTCATAAAATTGAGAAGCAGTAATAGAATGCTTAGTAACAATATAAAACACATCTTGAGCCACACAACTTAATACTAAGTTCTCATTTAAGATATGTAGATTCTTCCTTTCAATTTTATTATATTTGAGTTTCCGTTCATAATCATTGACCTCAACTATCATTGCATCAAATTCCTTTTCCATTTCTTTAATGTCCGAGTCTATCCCTTTTTGAAGACTCTCAAATTTACCTTTAATTGTTTAAAGAAAGGCATGACCTCAGTTAAATAACATTCTTTAGTTTGCTCAAAACCCCTTTGCCCTTCAGTTATCCCTGTAGGTGTGATTCTCTTCTAACATGTCTTCTCAAAATCAATGAATAGTTGATACACAACATACAAAGGCTGATTAAGGTCTTACTATTAGTGGAAATAGTTCTAGGAACTAAATGCATTGGTGTATTCGAGGATACACAAGTAGTGAGCACTTTCCTAAGAGGAGTGTTTGTTTCAACAAGTACCTTAGCTTTTTGCTTATCCATATCTTTCTTCCAAAATATTTGTTTTGGGGTTAATTGGGTTTGAGGATTAAACATGTTCAGAGTGATCCAATTCTCTTTAGTGTAATCATGGGGTTTGATCGTTATGTTTTTCTTTTACACTCGTAGGATCTTTTAGCTTCTTATCCATTTTCTCCCTAGAGGCATCTTCTAATTTTCTATCCTCTTCCGTGCTTCCAGTACATGATGGTTTTTGCCTAGGCTTGAGGATCTCATTACCATCATATACAATCGTATGGAAAGCTTTAGCCTTTTTACAATACTCGATATTTGGCTCCTCTACTAGGGAATACTATGCTTATCGCTTAAGACTTTGTGCTTAGTGATCATGTGAGAGTCTGAATGGTATTCCCTTGTACGTACAACTTATTTTCAAGCTTGTTTTTCAAAGTTTTTAGATTGGAAAAATCATTCAAAAGTTTTGATTCCTTAGTATTAAATTCTTGTTTAAGCACTTTAACATTTTCTTGAAGTTCTTGCCTTTGCTTAACAGTTTTAGAAAGCTTTTCTTGTAAGGAGTTTAACTCTTGTTTTAACACTTCTTCTCTAAAATTACTTTTCTAATAATTGTACGCATTTGGTCATCCATTTCCTGCTCACGGGTAGTTAACTCAAACTTAACACGTTGTTCATAAATAGCAACTTGTTCTTTATATGCATTCAATTCAGAGATAACAGAATCATCAGGGGCACATGCAGTGTATTCATCAAAGACATAGTATCATTGATCATGAAGATGCATCACTTGGTACAATCTCACTTTCACTTTGTGTCACATATTGATCATATGGGACAATATTACTATTACCCTCATTATCAATATCTTATTCATAAGTTTCAAGAGATTGTACTTCGTTATGTATCATTTGCTCATCCACCTCATCGTATAGTTTTAATACCTCTGAGATGATTGAATCTTTGGATGGACCAGCCTGTTGTGTTGATGAGACCTTTGAGAGACCATAGGTGAAATGCTAGCCATTAAGATTGTCTCGGCAGTGGGTTCATCATCGACATCGAGTCAAATGCATCGGCAACTTGAAAGGCATTTTGATGATGTGACCTATTTCTGAATTGGCCGCTCATCCACATCGATCATAGGTTTTGGCATTTCCTTGCAAGAAACAAACAACTCTTCTTCATCCAAAACCGCTCCAGCGTCCGAAGCTTGTACCAAAGAAGCAACTTGTCCCTGAAATACTCTGCATTTTGAGGGCGTTTTGGAGATGTGCAGTTCCTCGCAATATGTCCTTCACCACCACAGTTGTAACACTTGATTGAATTTCCTTGTCCTTGATTTACATTCCTTCCACGATTCGAATTACCCATATATCTACCACCACCGCCAGCGTTCCCATATTCAGCTCCAACATTACCTTGCTCATTATGTGGAAGGTACGCATTTTGTCTTCCTTGCACATTTTGCACCACTACCTTTCCTTCTCTTACGGTAGCATGATTGTGGAGATAAGAATTATCGAGTTGATTGTTGGAAGGTGGGGTAAAGTTCAGGTTTTGTTTAACCATTAGAGCCACTTGATGAGCAACTTGTTCCAAGAATCTGTTTGAGGGTTGATACCCTGGATCAGGAATGAGTTTGTGGTTACCGTTACCCATTGGTATGACTTGAGAAGCTTTAGTGGTAATTCCTACATTGGTGTAAAAGGTTGTTGAATCATTTGACGAACTTGCTTCTCCCCTGTTTAGATTTGAACTGTTCAAGAATCATTCGCTCAAACATAGCATGTCTCTCATTCAAGCGAGAATGCATACAATTGTTCATAGTTAGTGTTCCTCAAACCCTTAATTAACTTGACTGAAGTGACAAATTTGTGCCATTCGGGATTAATGTTGTTCACAAACTTTGAGTTTAGCTGAGTATTTGGCATAGTCATTTTGATATTCCTCATGTCATTCACAAGCTTGTGGAACCTCATGTAATATTCAATGACACTTTCCCCTGGTTTCATCTTAAAGTGCTCAAAGTCATCATATAGTGGGGATTCTCTGTCATCTTTAGTTAATTGAACCAGAGAAGCATCTTGACATTGTCCCAAACTGCCTTAGCTTCAGTGTTGTGATCGATTAACTTGTAGATGTCTTTTGGAAGACCCTGAAGTATAATGTTTGAAGCTCTGATATCAGCATCGTATTCTTTTTCTCCTTACCAATGGCTCATCATACGTCTTTGGTCTTTCCAAACCTAAGATCCTGTACCATCCGCAGTTTCAAGTTTGTCTCTGGTAGTTTCAATCTGATAAGGTCCTTCATCAATTGATTTGATAATGTTAACCCCATTTTCCTTTCCAAAACAGTACAACCTAATTCGTTGAGCCCATGAGTCATAGTCGGTTCGTCAAGCATAGGTGGACGAGTATCCGATCCATTTGCTTGAACATCCTCGAATGAAGAGATGATTGTAGGCACGCGTTGGTAGACATGATTACAAATTTCACAGATTTTATAACTCTATGATTAAACCGGAAATAGATTCTTTCACGGATTTTACTAAATCAAGATAAAAGCATATCGTAAACAATAAGTAATCAAGTCACTATAAACCTTGAAGACAAGTCGCTAAGTCACCAAGTTGCTAAGTATACAAGTCGCTTTAGTGGACAAGTCGCTAGGCTCATAAGTTGCTAGAGTGACAACTCGCTAGAAGCACAAGTCGCTAGTGATACAAGTAAGCTAGACACAGTCGCTAAAGTGACAACTCGCTAAGTGGGCAAGTCGCTAAAGAACAACTCGCTAGACTGAACAGGACGACCACTACTTTGTACTATATGTCGCTTTGTCTCAAAAGACAAGTCGCTTAGGGCACAAGTCGCTTCCCACAATAAAGTCAAGTCGCTGAAGATTGTAAAGACAAGTCGCTAAGTTGACAACTCGCTAGCTGAAATGGTATAGCCACTTGATGAGTGTGTAAATACTCATCATTTTTGTACAATATAAACTGCAAAATCATCTGAAAACACTCAGAAACACATCAAAATGATCAAAATATCACAAATCAGTGTTTTATGTGTTTTAAATGCAAAAATATCAAAATCGGATGAAAAACATATCAAATTTGCAAAAATTGAGTTTTAGTCCCCAAGTTTCAAAAGTTGTCAAAAAGCAGTCCCGAGCATAATTTCAAAAGAAAAATCATCAAAGGTCCTTTTTAAATCATAACTTGTCAAATTTAGTCCTTTGGTGAAAAATATCAAAAGTTTGAGAAAATTACAAGTTTGGTCCTCTAACTTTGAAAATTGGCGAAAATGGCCCCGAAAATTGCAAAGTGGCAATTTTGTCCTTATACTTTGTGAGATTGTCGGTTTAGCCCTTGGATTAACTTTGAGATAATGGCACCTAGGTCCCTACATTTTTGAAAAATTGCACAAGTAGTCCTTATGATTATTATCCTTTACACCTTTTGGACCCTGTCAAAGCATTTTGGACCCACTGTCATCTAACCAATTGTGAACCCCCTAGTATTAACCACTTGCGTGGTCAAATGTCAGTCAAAAGCGGTTGGCCAAATAGTCACCATTCTCAAGCATACCTTCAACCTGCTACAACCATCCCCCACTGCACCTTATCACTCCTTGTCCCCCCACCTCATCACAACTCCAAGAATCATTAAATGATCCTTCCCTCATATCACTCAACCCTCTCCAGATGGTACACCAAATTGGCGCCAAAATTCAATCAAAGGCCAAAAATGATTCTACCAATCCAATGGCTATTATTATTGGTGGGAAGTGCAAAAGTCAAGTGGATAAGCAGTCTTGGAGTATAAAAAGAGAAGAGAGAAGCTTGAAAAGGGAGTAGCTAGTTTTTTTTATTTCTTTAATGTCGTTTTTAATTAAATGTTTTTAATTTTAGTTAAAGTAATGTAATTTCGCTTTTTTGTATCAAATTTAAGATTATAACATCTTTGTAATATGTTTTGAGTTTTCAATCCAAGTTCTATGTTAAAATTTCAAGTTTCAGCCATCTTGTTGAAAAGTTATGCTCAAATTCTTGTGTTAAAGCTTCATAGTAGCTTTGTGATAGCTTAAATAAGCTTCTTTAAGCTTTTCATAACTTCTTGCAAACTGACAAATTATTTCCAAGCAAAATTTGTTATATGGTCAACCAAGGTCAACTGTGAGCTCAAATTGAAGAAGGAAATGGAATTTGGGTGTTGCAGAGTTGGATGTGGGTTGGAATAGCTTAATATAGTGTAGTCTTGGTATCTGGTCTTAGCCTACAAAGCAGTGGACATATGTGAGTTTGTAGTTCATTTTTCATTTTCATTCCATTTTGCACATTGTACTTGAAATTGTGCCTGTGGTTTAAATTAGTTTCCTTCTATTGATTAAGTGTTAATTAAGTTGATTAAACTCAGTTTGAATGTTTGCATAGGCTAGCTTAGCAGTTAGCTTAGTTTAAATTGCTTATCAGTTTCTTAAAAGGGTGTTTGGAATTGTTGTTTAGTGTAGGTTTAAGGTCTGCTTTTGATTTGAGACTTGTTGGTTCATGTCTATTTATCATTATTTAGCTCATTTCTGTCTTTATTTTGTACCTGCAACCACTCAAGTCAAACTTTTTCAAATTGTCTCGGTTTCTTATCTCGTCAAGATTTTCAAAAAGTTAAAACTTGTTTTGTGTGTTAAATTCATAAGTCAAGCTTATAGTAGCTTTATTTCATACATTAACATCACTTTCAGTCCTCAAATCAAGATCAAAGTTGGAAAAGTCAACCTTTCATATTTTTGTCAAAAGTCAAATTGCAAAAACTTGTTTTGGGGTCAGTTAGCGAGGTGAATTTTCATGGACTCATTATTGGGTCATCTTAAGTGAAACTTGTTGCTTTGTAATCTTCCACTGGTCTACTTTCCTATGGTCATTTTAGTAGATTTTTCCAATTTTTTCTTTAAGCTCAAAGGAGCTTATCAAAGCTGCTTCAAATCCCTATGCGGGGCACATTGTTACCTGCACGGGGAGTTAAGTTCGAGTTTTGGAGACCTTGCAGTGGCTCACTTGAGCTCCTCTGGGTCTAATTTTTGGTTTAAGTACTCTTGGCCAGGTCTGCTGTAGGTTCCATTTGGTAGTTTTAAGTTTCAAACTTATTTTGAGTCTTGTGCAAGTGCTTAAAGTTGCCCCCGTAACGCTTTTAGCCAAAATCTCAGTTCATCAAATCTGTGAATCTAGCTTATCAGTGGCTAGGGATTGTTGAAACTTGTTCCATTTCTGTCCTTTTAGCTTATTATTGCTTCCTTATCAGTTTGGTACCCTTTGGACTCCATTTGCTTATGTAAGTGCTTATTTCAATAAGCACTTACTCATCGATTTCATATTTCTCCACATAAGGGCCTGTTTTTCCATTTTTATCATATTCCTAATATTATTTTAAGCATTTCCTGAATTTTTCAGATTTTTCCTAGCTTGTTTGGTATTTTTCTGCATTTTATTTAGTTTTTAATCCTTTTTAAATAGCATTTAAAACAAATAATTAAGAAAAGCTTCTAAAAAATAATTTTTCAATTTTCTTAGGTTTAGATAAATATAAATAGCCTAAAAAGTATTTTTCCCTATTTTCTCCTTTTTATTTGGTATTTTTAATAATTTAAATTAGTTTTAAATAGTATTAAATTAATAATAAATACATAAAAGTCCAAAAATATATTTTCAGTTTTAAAATTAGTTTTATAGTATTTTAGATTTTTCAGAATCATAAGTTTATTTTTCTAGTCTTATTTCATATTTTCTTTTAATTTAGAGTATTATTAAATAGTTTAAAATAGTTTTTAATTAATAATAATTAATTAAATAGTTATAAAAATAATTTTCCTTTTCTAATAATTTTCTTATATAATTAGGATTGTAAAAATGTATTTTTCATATCCGTAGGTATTTTCCTTCTTTATGTTCACGTTTTATTTTTGTATGCGTTAACGTAGTTTTTAATTTAAACGTACGTTTTAGGTTTTAAACGTTCATCACTTTAAAAATAGTGATAGCGTTTATTTAATATCTTTTATCTTTTTAATTTTCTTAATTTGTATTTAAGTCGCTTTTATGTATTATCTTTTTCTGTAGTATTATTTCCATCAATACCCTTTTCTGATCACTTTTATTAGTGATCATTCTATCGTCTGAATTGGTTTTGACACACCATTGAGTCTCCGTGGGACTTAACGACCCGGGAATCCATTGTATTCTCTGATCTTCATTTGTATTTGCGTCTGAGCTGTTTTAAGTCTGTTTAGACTTGACGGTTTTGCGCGGATCAAATTTTGGCGCCGCTGCCGGGGAGGCTTTAGCGTGTGTTTAGCCTTTTTCAGATCCATTCTTGCACATATCCCATCCTTTGTAAAAGTTTTTGTAATGTTTTTCAAAAACACCAAAAATATTCCTCTTTACCCTCTCACATATTTGATTCTTCATTTCTTACCCTCTAAAACCATTTGATTCTTTCTATGTCTTTCATTTCTTGTCCCATTTAGACTCTTCCTTCTTCTCTCACCTCGATGAGGAAGATGACAAATTTTGGAAGGAGGTCGATGATTTTCTTAGTGATGAGTCGATTCCAACAGGAATTGACAATACTTACTTTGATTCGGAGTGAGACATCCTCTTTCTTGAAAATCTATTGATTGAAGAACCGTTTCCTCTCCTCTGGAATTTTGTTACCAATCACCATACAAGCTTCAAATTTAAGCTTAAAAATGTCAAAAATGGTGATTTGCTTCTTTCTGATGAGGAATGGACATGCATTGTGATGCACATATTTATTCCATTCTTCACAAATGGTGTGGTTGCTCTTTCCCTTTTCTCCTTTGGGAATGAGGACACTATTTTTGATCCCGGCATTTTCATTTCTCATTTTGAGCGGTTCTCTCTATATCTCATCGGTGTGGAACTTTCACGTGCTTCAAATGTTTATTCAAACATCTTTAATGAAAGTCCGATGGAGATAGTTTCTTCCACTTTGCTTCCCATGAACCAATGCGGGTCGAGAGTCAAGCTAGCGACTCGGTAATCAAAAACAAGAGACACACCATATGGGTTTTCACCCATATTTCGTCTTCTTTCTATCTTTCTACTTCTAGTGTGGGGGTTTGCCCACATGTTATATATATATATATATTATTATTAAAAAAAAAAAAAATTGGATGGTTTTGTCTTGGAACTCAATTGTGCTTTGAAAAGGCGTGTTAACTGTCATTTTACATAATCCTTGATAATCATAGGTCTTGACCGTTTGACCCACGGGTTTAGACTAAAAAAAAGGTTTAATTTGACACTTTAAATCTTCTGGATTGGATAGGATTTGTTTATGCAAAGGTATGGTATGGGAAGCTCAGTTTGGTAACATTTAAGGGTTGTTTGGATCTATGGGTAAACGAGCTATTGATATTATGAAAGTGTTGTCATTGTTTGATTTAGACTCAATATAGCCTAAGAAACTCAATTTGCACCTTAATCAATGAGTTTAGCATGGTAGATAGTCAATTTGACACTTGACTATCTCATTATGAGAATTTTGAGATTGGTAGAACCTAGAATCCTGCATATATATATCCGGTTAAAAAAAAAAAATATCTTTCTAAATAATGGCCGTAGTATTTCCCTTTCCGTTCTTTGTTTTCGGCATAACCGCCGGTACTTTGAATATTGAGGGCAATATTCATTTCTAAGTGTGGGGGGGAATTCTCACAATTTTATCACATAATTATACCAATTCCCCGTTTTGGCCAAAATTTTTTTGGAGTAAGTGTTCTACACTTACTCATTTGGTTATCGATCGCCATGTCTCAGAAGACAAAGGATTGGCTAATCCAGGAGCAAACGGCTCTTGGTAAAGATTTCTCAAATTCGTTTATATGGCTTGCAATTTGCCCAAAATTGTATGGTTCTCAACTCACCATATCCTAAAAGTGAAGAGTTGGCTAGCCCGCAAGATTATGGCTTGTGGTAAAGGCAATGGAAAAACCATAATTGGTAATCAGCTCACCAAAGATAATGTTGATAATTTATATAAGAGTTGGCTAGTCCGTAGAGTACGGCTTACGGTAAAGACAAAATCAAATCCGTTGAAAGTCGGTGGTTTGCTCAAAATCACATGGTTATCGGTGTACCATGGTTCTTACTTGAACTGAAACATTTGGCTACTCTAGAAGTAATGGCTTTTGGTAAAGAGATTAAAATCCATTATGTTTTCTCAAATCATTGCTAGGGACTAGCAATATCTCAGTATGGGGGATTGATGAGTGTGTAAATACTCATCATTTTTGTACAATATAAACTAAATCATCCGAAAACACTCGAAACACATCAAAATGATCAAAATATCACAAATCAGTGTTTTATGTGTTTTAAATGCAAAAATATCAAAATCAGATGAAAAAGTATCAAATTTGCAAAATTGCATTTAGTCCCCAAGTTTCAAAAGTTGTCAAAAATCCCTCGAAAGCACATAATTTCAAAAGAAAAATCATCAAAGGTCCTTTTTAAATCATAACTTGTCAAATTTAGTCCTTTGGTGAAAAATATCAAAAGTTTGAGAAAATTACAAAAATGGTCCTCCAAGTTTGAAAATTGGCAGAAATGGCCCCTGGAAAATTGCAAAGTGGCAATTTTTGTCCTTATACTTTGTGAGATTGTCAGTTTTAGCCCTTGGATTAACTTTGAGATAATGGCAGCCTAGGTCCCTACATTTTCAGAAAATTGCACAAGTAGTCCTTATGATTATTATCCTTTACACCTTTTTGGACCCCTGTCAAAGCATTTTGGACCCCCTGTCATCTAACCAATTGTGAACCCCCCTAGTATTAACCACTTGCCTGTGGTCAAATGTCTGGTCAAAAGCAGTTGGCGCCAAATAGTCACCATTCTCAACTGCTTCTGCTTCAACCTGCTACAACCATCCCCCCAGCTCACCCTTATCACTCCTTGTCCCCCCACCTCATCACAACTCCAAGAATCATTAAATGATCCTTCCCTCATATCACTCAACCCTCTCCAAAGTACACCAAATTGGCGCCAAAATTCAATCAAAGGCCAAAAATGATTCTACCAATCCAATGGCTATTATTATTGGTGGGAAGTGCAAAAGTCAAGTGGATAAGCAGTCTTGGAGTATAAAAAGAGAAGAGAGAAGCTTGAAAAGGGAGTAGCTAGTTTTTTTTTATTTCTTTAATGTCGTTTTTAATTAAATGTTTTTAATTTTAGTTAAAGTAATGTAATTTCAGCTTTTTTGTATCAAATTTAAGATTATAACATCTTTGTAATATGTTTTGAGTTTTCAATCCAAGTTCTATGTTAAAATTTCAAGTTTAATTCTTTGTTGAAAAGTTATGCTCAAATTCTTGTGTTAAAGCTTCATAGTAGCTTTGTGATAGCTTAAATAAGCTTCTTTAAGCTTTTCATAACTTCTTGCAAACTGACAAATTATTTCCAAGCAAAATTTGTTATATGGTCAACCAAGGTCAATCAGAGCTCAAATTGAAGAAGGAAATGGAATTTGGGTATTTGCAGAGTTGGATGTGGGTTGGAATAGCTTAATATAGTGTAGTCTTGGTATCTGGTCTTAGCCTACAAAGCAGTGGACATATGTGAGTTTGTAGTTCATTTTTCATTTTCATTCCATTTTGCACATTGTACTTGAAATTGTGCCTGTGGTTTAAATTAGTTTCCTTCTATTGATTAAGTGTTAATTAAGTTGATTAAACTCAGTTTGAATGTTTGCATAGGCTAGCTTAGCAGTTAGCTTAGTTTAAATTGCTTATCAGTTTCTTAAAAGGGTGTTTGGAATTGTTGTTTAGTGTAGGTTTAAGGTCTGCTTTTGATTTGAGACTTGTTGGTTCATGTCTATTTATCATTATTTAGCTCATTTCTCTTTTATTTTGTACACGCAACCACTCAAGTCAAACTTTTCAAATTCTGTCTCAGCTTTCTTATCTCATTAAGATTTTCAAAAGTTAAAAACTTGTTTTGTGTGTTAAATTCATAAGTCAAGCTTATAGTAGCTTTATTTCATACATTAACATCACTTTCAGTCCTCAAATCAAGATCAAAGTTGGAAAAAGTCAACTTTTCATTTTTCTTCAAAAAGTCAAATTGCAAAAACTTGTTTTGGGGGTCAGTTAGCGTGAATTTTCATGGACTCATTATTGGGTCATCTTAAGTGAAACTTGTTGCTTTGTAATCTTCCACTGGTCTACTTTCCTATGGTCATTTTAGTAGATTTTTCCAATTTTTTCTTTAAGCTCAAAGGAGCTTATCAAAGCCCCAAATCCCACAATGCGGGGCACTTACTACCGGAGTCATGTCAGGTTTTGCAGACCTTGCACAGGGCTCACTTGAGCTCCTCTGGGTCTAATTTTTGGTTTAAGTACTCTTGGCCAGTCCACAGAGGTTCCATTTGGTAGTTTTAAGTTTCAGCTTATTTTGAGTCTTGTGCAAGTGCTTAAAGTTGCCCCGTAATCGCTTTTAGCCAAAATCTCAGTTCATCAAATCTGTGAATCTAGCTTATCGCTGGCTAGGGATTGTTGAAACTTGTTCCATTTCTGTCCTTTTAGCTTATTATTGCTTCCTTATCAGTTTGGTACCCTTTGGACTCCATTTGCTTATGTAAGTGCTTATTTCAATAAGCACTTACTCATCAGTTTCATATTTCTCCACATAAGGGCCTGTTTTTCCATTTTTATCATATTCCTAATATTATTTTAAGCATTTCCTGAATTTTTCAGATTTTTCCTAGCTTGTTTGGTATTTTTCTGCATTTTATTTAGTTTTTAATCCTTTTTAAATAGCATTTAAAACAAATAATTAAGAAAAGCTTCTAAAAAATAATTTTTCAATTTTCTTAGGTTTAGATAAATATAAATAGCCTAAAAAGTATTTTTCCCTATTTTTCTCCTTTTATTTGGTATTTTTAATAATTTAAATTAGTTTTAAATAGTTTTAAATTAATAATAAATACATAAAAAGTCCAAAAAAATATATTTTCAGTTTTAAAATTAGTTTTATAGTATTTTAGATTTTTCAGAATCATAAGTTTATTTTTCTAGTCTTATTTCATATTTTCTTTTAATTTAGAGTATTATTAAATAGTTTAAAATAGTTTTTAATTAATAATAATTAATTAAATAGTTATAAAAATAATTTTCCTTTTCTAATAATTTTCTTATATAATTAGGATTGTAAAAATGTATTTTTCATATCCGTAGGTATTTTCCTTCTTTATTTTCACTTTTTATTTTGTACGTTAACGTAGTTTTTAATTTAAACGTACGTTTTAGGTTTTAAACGTTCATCACTTTAAAAATAGTGATAGCGTTTATTTAATATCTTTTATCTTTTTAATTTTCTTAATTTGTATTTAAGTCGCTTTTATGTATTATCTTTTTCTGTAGTATAATTTCCATCAATACCCTTTTCTGATCACTTTTATTAGTGATCATTCTATCGTCTGAATTGGTTTTGACACACCATTGAGTCTCCGTGGGACTTAACGACCCGGGAATCCATTGTATTCTCTGATCTTCATTTGTATTTGCGTCTGAGCTGTTTTAAGTCTGTTTAGACTTGACGGTTTTAGCTGGATCACCACTACTTTGTACTATTTGTCGCTTTGTCTCAAAAGACAAGTCGCTACCACACCAACTACAAGTCGCTGAATAAAACAGAAGCAAGTCGCTACAAAGAACACTATTCCGAGACTTAAGTAGCTAGCTAGAAAAGTTCCAACAAAACACTTTTCAATCCAAAACTAACCCAACCATAGTGATTCAAGCTTTCCAAATCAAAACCCAAGCACATACAATGAGTCTAAACACAAAAGTACACACAAAATCAAAACTTTAACACAAGAAATGATCCAAATGATGCAAATACCACTAAACTTTTTCAAACCCAAAAACCATATGAAACCACTAGAAATCCAAGAACATGTAAGAGAGATGATCAAACCATGGCTCTTGATACCATTTGTAACATATTGGATTTCACAAACACATCAAACCATGATACAAAGTGGAGTATAACTATAGGTTTTTGAGAGAGAAAGGTTAGAGGTTTGGGGAACTTAGTGAGAGAAAGTAAAAGTATTGTTATGAGCTCCAATCCTCTACCTTGGGAGGTAGAGGGTATTTATAGTATCATACAAAAATGCCACCTACGGGCTGTGGATCAGGCATACAGTGGCTAAACACCCGTCCGTGCACCACGGTGTTACTAAACTAAATACTAACTAACATTAAACAACTACGACTACGAGCTTTCTAACGATTACATACACTTGAGGTGACCAACATTTTAATAACTGGATTTACTAAATCCTAACAGGTGCCTAAGATGTACATTCGATATGGTGTGATTTGATGTATAAGATAGATTAGTATTGGGTCAAAGGATATTGTTATCCTTGTTGATATTATAAGGAGTAGATCTCCTTTAGGGTTAGGTGATTGGTGTAGTGTTGGGTAGTAGTTCCTCCATTGTAATGGAACTCGGTATCTAGCCTAGTACCGTATAAAGGGTAGGCGACGTTGTGATAGGATTGGTTCTCCATGGTGAAAAGGACCCGGTATCTAGCCTTGTACCGGATAAAGTGTAGGCAACGTTGTGAAGGTTTCTCCACCATAGGGAGTCAGTGTTGTGTAGTGATTACGAACTCTCGAGTAGGTGACTCGGGGAGTGGAGTAGGGCAAGGAAGGTGTCCTTGTAGCCAAACCACTATAAATACTCGCGTTGTGGTTTTGTGCTTCTTACTCTTTATCTTTTCATTACATATTTATATTTCTATATGTTTGTTTATCAACCTCCAACACACATCTAAATAGATTGACATAAGTCGATCTAAATGTTTTAAAACGAGTTTTAATTAGTAAAACTATTCAACCCCCCCTTCTAGTTTTGCACAATTGGCATCAGAGCTTCGTTACCAAGTTTCTTCGAGTATATTGTACTTTAAAAACTTGATACGATCCGTGGTTAATTGAAAACTACAAAGAAGGTTTTTTATAAAAACAAACACCATGTCTTTTAAAACTCTTTGTTTGGATGTTAATTAGATGACAACATTTTTTTAGTGTTCATTTAATTGCACTAATCTTCTTTGTCATGTTGCTTAGTTAAAGCTCATACCTACCAAGCCATAGGAATCGCTTGGTAAAAAGAATATCTTCCCTAAGAAGGTATCTTAAACACAAAGGAGCCGAAATTGTCTACTGACATTTGTTGTGTCATTTGTAAATACATTCCTAAGTGCATTAGAGGTATGACTTTCCACTTATCTCTAAATTACATTAGCTTGATAAATAAGTATGCTTACATAGGTATTTATATGATTATCTTTTGTGCATATTCATGTATTACATGTAGCTTCATTAGGAAGCCTTTCTCACATACGTGTTACCTTTTTGTCTAAAGTCGTGGTTTATAAAATTTGTGTTTTATTTCATTTAATCCAAAAATCATATCCTTCTAATAATAAAACAAAACACAAATCTCAAAAATTCCTCCTTCCCCATAAAAACCCCTCCGTCGTTCACTCTATCAAATCCCCACTTTTTCAAATCTACCACTTTCAAAAATTACCTCTCATTCAAAACTTCATCTTCCTCTTTATCTCATCTCATCTCAAACCAAAACCAAGAAGGTTCGTCATCAACATGCTTTACATCGCCCTCGTGCTCATCGCCTTAACGCTCATCGCTCTTGTGTTCCCTATGATGAAGTTCTCATACGGAGACATATACTTTGTGTTGTTAATTTACATTGGGGTTATATACCCAATTCTTTGTATCATTCTTAGCATTGAAATGAAATATTACTAATATTCTAGTTTATCTAGTTTATTATCTTAATGTGTTTTTTCAATTCCTTTGATTTACATCTTTCGTATATTTTCGTGATATATTAGAAACCATTAATTCATGCTAAAATAAAATGTAGGCTAATATACATATCTTGGTATAAAATATAAAAAAAAAATTATGTTTTTATCAAAAATCTGCTTCTGTTACTACAGATCCACAGATACCTGTATGTATACTAGCCGGATCCCTGATAGAAGGGAACCGTGGGAAACGTCCCTCTGGATAACATATTTTCCATGCAAAATAAAAACAACTTTCTTCCTAAAAGAAATGTTCTACTAGAATGTCAAACATTAAGTAAGTTAAATGTCATTGTTAATAAACGTCTTGTAAAAATGTTAGGTAATCATTGTTTTACCCGTAATACGTCAAATCCTATTAACTTCCCTTTCCAATAGGTTTCGCTATGTCGCATGAATTTGAGTTTGATTTTTCACTCACTAGCGTCTACACTCCTAACATCTCCCTTGAGTCCAACACACACGCAATCATGTCCGGGGGTTAAATAATCTCGAAACCTGTAACTTCCACGAAGGACGTATTGTCGACACCTCTCTACAATTCTAAGAAGGTATCAATACTTCCTTCTGAGCCATAGGACTAGAATGTCTTTTCGAAATTAACGAGAAAATATGTCCAAGGTTTGTATTGGAATTCTTCCGTCAAGTTGAACTCGTTCATAACGAGGATCGCTCTCTATCTATTTGGTTTTGGATTAAAAACCAAAAGTTTGTTTTAACCCTTGGGCAATTTGCTCACTTCCTCCGGATTACAAATCATGGACAAGGTGCCTTCACTGAAGATTGGTCTCTTGATTCTCTCTTCAACTTTTGTGAAGAAAATATCCCATATTGTTCACACATACCTTCCTCGGAAGACTTGAATCGCATAATATGCAAACCCCATTACTCCGATCCAAACATTATACATACACGGGATAACCGAGAAGAGTACAATCCTCTTGCACGCATCCTACGTGAAAATGTTTTGAGCCGTAGGGGAAATCGAGAAATCCTTCTCGCTTATTGTGCTCACATAATGTATTGTTTTGCTAACACAACAACCATATAATCTCGCCTACTTCTTCGCAAGGTGAATTGTAAATCTTCAAGGCTCCAAGAATAAACTTATCCCTTATGGAATGTTCTTGACGTTCCTTTATCATAACAGCATGCACTTTCATCCTCAATTTCAAAGTCCGTTGTACCTACTTGTGAAAAAGATGATGGAACCTCTAAACGCATCTCTCATGAAGACTTTCTTCATTCCTAAATCGGCAAACACTCATCAACCATTTGATGATCCATCTAGCAAAAATGCTCAAGGAACTTAGCCTTCTTTCTAAATAGGGTCAATCCTTAGGATCCATGCTTTATCAATGTAATCCAATTTCTTTCATGAAATAAAACATCTTACATTTGATATCTTAGTGTTAGAACTTCTTAATCTAACTTTGAAATATGATGCATTGTCAAAATCATTGCATACCTTTTGTAAAGGTTCTGCTTAGCAGATAGACGGATCCCAAAGTTTGTGCTAGACGGATTCCTAATCTTTGGGAACCGTGGGATCCGGAAAATAGAAAATACAATTGCAATCATTATATTTCAAACATGTCTTTAGATCACTTCACACTAAGCTAGACATAGTGCCTAAAGGCAAATTAAGTACTTATCAAAGTTGAGTAGATTTTTCGTACTCACACATAACTCATTTAGATCACACTAGAAAACACCCGTAGATCTATTGTCTCACCGAAACTCATTACTCTTCCGCTCCTATACTCACACATGATCCCTCACATGTTAAAACATCTAGCTTTGGAAATCTTTCAATCATTGCAAAAATTTATTATAATCATCCTTACCTCAAAATTGGTCGAAATTGATCAAATTCTAGTTTTTCCATATTAAAGCCTTTAGGATATCCTCCAAGACATTATCCTATGTTACTATCTGATACCTAGGATCATTTAGCTCCATTTGACACTCTCAAATCTTTAGTGTCATCTTTAGATACTCATTGGTACTCATAAAAGTTCCAATTTATTCCATAAAAGACAATCATTAGCTACATCACTTATTACCCTTAAGTACTTCAGTACCTTTTCATTTAAGACACTTAGATGGACTGAAACACTCAAGAAGAAATAGGAATTAGACCTTACAAACATCATTGTTAGATTTTTCTAGCTGCTGAAAGACAGATCCCTAGGATTAGCCTAGACGGATCCCTCATTGGAGGGAACAGTAGGATCCGTATGACAGACTCTTGTCAACTCTAGCTAAAACAATCATTTCAAGCTCATCCTGCTAACTTGAACACTCTATCTCATCATAAATAAGTTCCTAGATTAGTACAACTCTGAAGTTGACTCTTGTGCATGCTAATCATCACACTCCAATAAAATTTAGTGGCTTAAGTCTTGAATGCACTAGTTCTGGCTTCCTTTTCGCCGTCACCATCAAATAATCCCATTTGGATTATGAGAAATTATCAAAGTCAACCACCCGACCATATGGAAGTTGACACTTCTCTACCACCACCATCATTCTTGGTCGAGCCATCTTCAAATGCGCCTCCACCAATCCCTCCGTCGTTTGAAGCTCCCCAACCCGCTTCACTTGATCCTTCGCATCAAGAAAATTCCTTTCTTCCACCACCACTACCTAGCCATGACAAAGATTGTTATCATTGTCAACATATGGAAAGTTTGATACATGAAGTACGGGAAGATCAACGTTTCATGTTCTATCACCTCCTCGAACATTTCGACGAGATTAAACCTAAACAAACTTGAGCTAGAGGATTTTAGTGGTGTCCTAGTATCAAGCGTTACTTAGATAAATCTAGTAATTCCAAGTCATGTATCATTATTTTCTTAGTTTTTAGAGTCATGTGTATCATATCTCTAGTTTTATTAAATGAAATTACATGATACTTGCTATATTTCTGAGTATATGATTATGTTGTATAACACATATCTCACTTGGATGCTAACATTATTTGTTATATCACCATTGCTGAATTTAGTCATCAGCCATGCGGATCCCTGATATTTGCCTAGACGGACCCCCCCAAGGAGGGAATAGTGGGATCCGTGCAACAGAAAACTAGTTTTCTACTAACTTGAGTCATATTTTTAGGAAATTATGCATTATATACCTGTTCTTCTAACCTTTGTTTTGTAGTTGTTCAATTTACACATGAAGACTTTGACACTCTAAGCTAGAGGGAATTTTGTGTCAAAGCAATACATTGCAAAATCACTTGCAATATTAGGATTACATTTCATAACATCCCTTTGCAAAGTTGCAATCATCAAGGGGGAGCATATTCGTCACATTGACGAAATCTTCTGCAAACTTAGTTGCAAATGAACTAGCTTAGTATTATTTCTACTTGACGCCCTCACATAGGGATGGACTCGTCAAGGGGGAGTTAAGACGAGGTCTTTTCCCGTTACTTTCTCTCTATTTTTTTTCTTTTTTTTTCTATTTTCACATGTTTTTCTTAAAACAATGTGTTGGTTTCTTTTCAAAGCTCTTTTTGTTTCGACAAAAAGGGGGAGAAGAAAGTAAAAACAACAAATTCAAACTTTTACGAATTTTAGCTTTTCCTTAAAATAATTTTATGTTTTGTCATCAACAAAAGGGGAGATTGTTAATACAAATAAGCCGTAAAAATGTTTATTTATATTTTATGATCTTCTAATGTTTTGTCGATAACTGTTAGGAATTGGAAATTCCCTAGTGAAGTGTCGGTCACCCCATCTATAGTATAGCATATGTTAGCTCGTAGACATATCGTTATTTACTGTTAGTGTAGTGTAACACCGTGGAGGAAGGACGGGTCTTTACCCACTGTATGCCTGATCCACAATCCGATAGGAGGACGTAGTATTTGTAACTATAAATACCCCTTCCATCCTTGGAAGGGGTGGTGCTTCTCAATCTAACATTTTATTTTTTACAAAGCAAGTCTCTAACAAGAAACACCCTCTCTCTTTCTCTCTCTAAAACATGGCTTTCTTGTATCACCACCATCCTAGACCACCCGAATCATCAAACATAATAATATTTAGGATCCTACAATTGGTATCAGAGCCATGGTTATTGTGTTGTGTTGATTTGTTGTGGTTTTTGTATCTTGTTAAATCTGTTTTGGTACTTTTCTTGGGAAAATTTTTTGGGTTTCGAGTTTTGTGGTTAACAGTTTTTAACAAGTATTTGTATTCATCTTTTTGGTCAATAATGTCATGTGGTCTTTACTTGGTTTTAAATCTGTATTGTGTCAATGTTATGTCCAAAACAATATCATCCTTTTATGACCTTTGGTTACCAATCCGTGATATTAAGTGGTCTAATACTTGCTTTCATATATCTGGTCTTGTTTTATGGTCAAAATGGCTCAAAAAGGTGCATCCTTTATGCAGTTTTGGTAAGTTTGATCTTGAACGCAAAATCTTAGTCGGAAAACTCGCCGAAAAATCCTAGCGACTTGTTTGTCATCGTTTTCTTCTTAGCGACTTGTTTCAAGTAATGGTGACAAGTTCTGGTGGCGACCTGTATTTACAAGTTGTCTAGATTCATTGAATAATGGGTAGCGAGTTGATTTTTGAGTCAACTCGTGTCAAAGGAACTTGTCTGTTAAAAAAATGAAGCGACTAGTCCTATTATCTGGTGGCGGTTTGACTTTTGAGTCAAACTGTTACAAGTTAGCGACTTGTTTACAAGTTAGCGACTTGTTTACAAGTTAGCGACTTGTTGGTTATACTTATGATTATAAAATAGCGACTTGCCTACTAGACTTGACAGAAAGGAAGAAGAAGAAGATGAACTTGAACTCGACCACATGACCAACAAATACCAAATACCAATCAATACATCAAACGACTTCAGGGTTAAACCCATCATGAGTTCAAGCACAACTTCAATCTATAAGAAGGTGTCCAAATGTATCAATCATCTCCCAGACTAACACTGCCAAATAAAATCAAATGCAACAACCTCAAAACTCTCATCTATCCTAATCATCTTAGAACGTGAATAAATCTAAAGGATCTCAGATCCATTACTTTCTCATGACTATCAAAGTTTCATCAAGCCTTAAAAGGACTCACATGAGAAGATAATAATTTCATCATCGATCTATATTTGTTTAATATCCGAATACATTGAAAGAAGAACAGAACCTTTCATGGCTTCATCCTTTTTCTTTTTCGGTTAGTATGAACCAAGTGAAGAAAGTGATAGATTAACAATCAAAACATTTTTCTTTGTAATTATTCGAAGGTAATGAAATGATTTCAACAAACTTGTTGGATCATTTCGTTATTTCGGTATAATTTGAATTGTCAATCTTAAGCGAAAAACATGTTTTATCACAATTAAAACCTACCCGAAAAGGATTGAAGCCGTCTCCATGCTCAAACCATCTCTGTGGTTGGGATGTCGTGTCTCAAAACCATCCCTGTGGCGAGACTAAGTTACCTTTTAAACATCAAGGGTAATGGGGGCGGATTATTCTGTGATAAGGATTAGGGTTGGGTGAAGTTTATTTGTCTGCACAAAGTGAGGTGGAATACTAGGGTTGTTTGTGTGAGTAAGTGGCGCTTTATATCACATAAGATTAGGGTATGTGTTTTTCTGAATTAGTCTTGGGTCTCACATGGTTGAAGTGTTTTTGGTAATGGGCCTCGTGGACTTCATGAGTAATGATCGGGCCTGGATTGGACTTGGATCTGCTATGGAGTAATGACGATTGCATTGATACTTAACAAAATATAAATGATAGCTATACCTCAAAATCACTTATACGCAATTCTATGTTTGTTTCTAAATTCTTTATCATGGGATTACCGATCTGTTTGTTCACTCGAGGATTTTGTCGAGAATGGATTTAGGCCTCATATTATGAATATGGACTGGGCTGGTGGTTGTAGTTTGTTGAGCTGAAGAGTACACATGCATGAATATCTTCATATTTGTCATCCGAATTTTTGTGAAGTTTACACACACATGAATTTTTGTGGTACAAAATTTTGGATACAAATTTTGGTTAAAGAGTGGATATGTGATGTGTTAATTAATACATAGGCCTTTATGTGTTAGTGTGATTTTGATATTGAGTTTGGATCGGGTATAATAATCTCATGGGATATTGGTGAAAGTGAAATGGACCAGACTTGAGGTGAAAATTGTGTTGCAATGTACATGGCTAATGGACACATTTCGGACACCTAGTATTGCTATAATGATGAGTACTCACGTTGGTCAAATTATTTACCTTTTAGAGTATTTTAATCGGTATTGAATGTTGTAATCGACCTCGCGCTTTATTTTGATTTGGATTGGGAGTCATTATATCAATTGGGCCGAATGTGTAGAAGTGACCGATGGTCTTATGTTAATCTTATTGGACCAAGACATAAAGTGGGCGCAACATATATGAAGATTAGGTTCGTTAAGTGCGGGTTGAATTGAACTAGATGCGATGGTCGTTTTTGTGAGATTGGATCGGGCTGGTGTTGTATATGTGATGACTTGGATCTGGATATAATGGACTGATGGGTTGAATCGTTCACATGTGATTTGTCAAGTGTGAGATTTGATACTGTGTGATTTTTATGAGATTTGAGATTTGACGATATGAGTTGAGGAGATAATGAGATTCGTTATGAGGTTTGATACTTTGGTTTATGCATTTTCACAGAAATTATTATGTCACGGCTTGAAGTGTTTATTGAAAATGTAAACTACGAGGTGTTTGGACGACATTTCTTATTTGGATTTGATGTGAGGATTTTCCGGGCGCGTTTACTTGTTTCGTCTTCCTTCTTTCTACCCTTCAGCGAAGATGACTTGTTTGGGCATTTATAGTGTGTGATAAAGACTTGGCTATTTAGTTACTTTTGTGATTCTTTCTCGCTTAACTCACAACGTAACTATCACTTCGGTGTCTCACGCAGTTGAGGATACGTCAAGAGGTTTTGTACATTGGGTACACCGTTTCTTCTTCACAAGGATTAGTACAAGTTTATGTTAACAAATCTGGGGAATTCTACTTCGTGATCAAGTTTGGTATATCGGATTTACTTCTCCATGTAGTCACAGCAATAGCCGTCAGAATATGTGGAAGATGTGTTTACCAAAGTGTTTATTGGATGGTTGATGATAATGTTGATGTTGGATGATGAACCGCTGCATGTTCCCCTAAAATAGATATTCACCGAAACCAAAGTTGTCATAACACTTACAAGCTGATATTGTTTACGGTTTTTTCTTGATTTTGTAAAATCCCGCGAAAGAACCTATTTCTCGGTTTAAATCATAGACTTGTAAAATCCCGTGACAACGGAAACATCCTGGTAATTATAAAGTGCATTTCCGGTTCGATCTCACGGTTTATTCTTGGTTTTGTAAAATCCCGCAAAAGAAACTATTTCTTGGTTTAAACCATAGAATTGTAAAATCTCGTGATGATGGAACCATCCCGAGAAAGGAAAGTGTATGTCGGGATCCTTTCGATCGGTGTTACGGTTTCTACTTGAAGAAGGGATAAAAGGGTGTACTTCATGAATTGGATGTGTGTTTGGATATTCGTCATGGCAGTTTGGTTATTACATGCTTTTACGGGGTTATGTGCTTTAAACCATGGTCGGGATGAAACCATTATCATAGTTCACTTAAAACGTCAAAGGAGGCTAAATTTGAGCTTTTAACCGAAGATGTGACAACGGGGTTAATTCACTATTATTTATTTGAGGTTGAAGTAAAATATCACGGACGAGTGTACTTAGTATCTGAAGGTATCAGAGATGGTTGGATGAAGATTCTTCATGATCCTTATTCAAGCTTATTATCAAAAACGAAGACTTGGAAATCTAGTTATTCTTGGGTGACTTTTTCCTTTTCTTTTACCACTTGGGGGAATTGGGCTCTTATCACCACAAAATAACTATCACTTTAAGGAGTTACATTGTAGTGCTCAGTGTCACACTCAATTGTGGATTTTCAAGAGGTGATGTACGTCTTATACTTGATGGTTGGTTGGTTGAAGATTATGGAGTACTTAGAAAGTACTTAGAGATGCTAATGGAAATCGGCACCGCTCTTTGTTACATATGTGCAAGTTTAAGTCACGAGTTCGGGTTAGTTTACTTCAGTGTCAAATTCATCATATTGGGTTTTCTCCATCAGCTGTCACAACAAAGAGCCTCTTGAATGATAATGGGGTTGATTACAAGTTTGCCAAGAGAGTTTGAAAAAGAGAGATTATGACTTCGTTCACATCGATTCAGGCCTCGTACTTCATCATTATGACGTTTTAATACTTTAGTTCAAACCTCATTCTCTAAAGAAAAGAAATGTGTACGTTTCAGTGCGCATTATCTTCAAAGAAGAGAAATCTTCTTATGACGTATGAACACAACAGTTCATGCCTCGTTCTCTTAAGAAAAGAAAAGTGCGTTTCGGCGCTTTATCTTCTGACGAAGAGAAATCTTCTTATTATGACCATTCTCATCAACATGCTTCATGCTTTTTCCATGCGCTTCCGTCATCAAGTGATCGGGACTACTGATAATTACTCTTATTCCACTTGCTCAATATAATGAAGATGGAGACATCATGTGCTAATTTTGCGGGGGAGAAGTGTGAATAGAATACATTTGGATGATAATCACTTGTTTAATCAAGAATGGCATCTCCGTATGCAATTCTTGAGGGGGGAGAAGAAGTGTGAAACTACTGCATGTTGATTGATATTAGAGAATAAATGGTCAAACGGCTCCAAACTCATGTAAGAACCGAGCTTCTTCTTATCGGGTCATTTCTACATGGATTTTCTTCTAAGAGCCGTTGGTTGACATCTTCACATGGCCTGATATGATTAAATGACAAAGTGCTTCTAGTTGTTGGGTTGCTTTCTTTGATGAACATCTTTCTGTTCTTGTTTGATTGGGAGGGATTTGAGTTAAAGGGATTTGCTATTTGTAAGTTAACGGGAATGCATTTGGTGAGTTGAAGATGTTGACTTTCTATTCCCCAACTGGAAAATCTTGAAGAAGGTCGAGTCTACAGTCAGTTCTACATTTTCTGTTGCATGTTAGAAGACTAAAGACGAGTTGCACTTAACGATCCAAAGACCTCTTCTTAATCCGGGCATTTATCAAACAGATGGTCGGTTTAGGGGAGAGCACTAATTGGGGGAGAGTAAAATGTCGAATTTAATCCCCAATTAGACTGGCTCACATTCTTTAGCAAATTGATTCTCAAAAAGACTTCTAAGGTTCTTCTCAAATGATTTTGAGTATATGGGCTTACAATGTGTTCTGTTGATTCGAAGTATCAAAACCAGCAAGGGGGAAGGAGACTCGTATCTAAACACGAGTAAACTTGATGAACTTAATACTTCTAAGTGATTGAAGTTATCCCGGGAAGACAAATGTCATTACCGCAGAGAAACTCAAGGTTTGACTCATGGCGTTTAGTGTTCTTATTCCAAGTATGTGGGGGAAGATATGGAAGAGTTAGTTTCTAGTGATAAAAGAGGTACACAAGTGTGTAATGATTTCGATGCTATCGCAATCATCAGGGGAGAGAGATTGTGTACATTGGGGACGCTCAGCTATTTCACTTGAGTGCTTAATCAGTGATTCAGAGATATAATCACTTATTCCGGATATGAAATCCACAGAGATTGTCCTCCGCAGAGATAATCAGTGATTCGGCCTGCTTCTTCAATGTTATCGGTTATTCTCTTTTTGGGCATTCGGGTACTTCGGGTTCTTGAGCTTCATACACTTTCTTCAGGGGGAGAGAAAAGTATACATTGGGGTTATTCTTTGGCTATTGGACTTAATCTGCTACTTCGATGGAATAAGTTTCTCTGTCTTCGGGTATATGTGTATTCGGGTTCGTGAGCTCTAGTCTAAGAGACTGAATGCATCAATTCAACTACGTGGGGAAGTTGTCTCGTGACACCTTTTGGAATGGACTGCTTCAGACTTCAGTGGAAAAGGAATTTGAGAAGAGTTATTTAAGCGTGGGATGAAACGTTGCTGTTCTTCTATTGGATGATATAACCCCGAACGATGAATCACAATGATTATTCTTAAAATGGCGGCAAGTTCGATGATAATGGTGTGCTTCTTTGTGCAACTGGCTAAGGGAAGCTTGAAAGAAAGCATTGAATCTGCTTCACTAAAGGATTTTCCGTTTGGGGGGAAGGTGCCAAAGTCTCTCTTTCAGATGGTTCAATTTCTTTCTTTAATGCAAGAGCCTTGGAAGCTTTGGTGGTGAATGTTTAAGAGATGATGACTTCTATCTTCTTCAACAAGGCTGCTCGATATCCTTATCTCGGTACTCGTATCATCATCTTCTTAAACTATATCATCTACTCTATCTTTGTAAATATTTATTAAAAACAAAATAAAAAAAATATAAAAACATCAAAAAGAAAATAGGGAAATAGAAAATTTCAAAAACCCATAAAAATTAGAAAATTTGAAAAATACTAAAAATATTGTTTTCAAGACATGTCTTCTGGTATCGATAACATCTGCGGTCTTAGAAATGTCATTCAATAATGACAAGGGACCATAGATGAAGTTCGGCGAGGAGGTGTAAATATTCTTTTCCAAAACATGTCTCAAAATATGGCTTACAGTTATTTCAGGAGCTGTAACCGCGCTTCAAAAATGGCTTGCGGTTACCTGACAGAACCCATGCTTAAACCATGGTTTGTTATTATTTCAGATAGCAACCCGCTCTTCAAGAAAGGAAAGTGCTGCGCTAAACCATTTTTCAAATATTTCATGCACTTATCCTAAAAACAAAGCGAGGAAAGTATGTCAAAGGAATGCTGTTCCTACACAAATGTTTTTCCGTCTAAAATTCTTCAGAAAAATATTTGTTGTATTTCAAAATGGTGGAAAATGAGTTGCTTGAAAAACCAATCAGATTCGAGTTTTTGCAAAGTTGAAAACTCAATCAATGACTTCAGTGCTTTTAAACCGTTCGAAAAATAAGTCATTGATTGAGGGGGAGAATGTTTTCAAATCTATATCATCTAACGAGCTTATCTAATTATCCTATATGCTTAACTGAAAATGATATTAACCTACGTTGAAGGACTAGGTGCCTAGGATATGATTGTTAGGATTAGATGATTAGAGTGTGATAAACACATAATTCCCATGTTGTACATGATCTGATTGATAATGTTGAATTGACTTTTATTAGTCGATTGTTGTTTGAGTGATGTCGACCACCATATATCTGTTTGTATGTCTACTAACGTATGCAGATATCATGGATTATAAGAATGTTCCCGATCCGGATCCCACAATTGATGATTGGATGCCGAAAGGAAAGGGCAACTATATCTTGGGTCGACAAATGAAGAAACGGAGCTTAATTTGACTTCTATGGAGAGCGGCATGAAATGCAACATAAGAGGTCTCACTGCATCAGGAGATGGTTTTCTTCATCATCAAATGAAGAAACGGAGCTTAATTTGACCTCTATGAAGAGTCGGCATGAAAAAAAAATGCAAGGTGGAGGTCTTTAAGTGATCCACGTGATAGTAAGTTTTGAGCCAGCAGATGGTTTCTTCCAACCCTCAGCAACAACAACAAAAGCTTCTCAACCACCTAACGTATCTCTATGCATGACAAGTAGTGATGACGCCATTTTTTTAACAATTTTTGAATAATATTGTTTTGAAAATGGAAAAATATTGTTTTGAAAATAAATCGGATTCAAAGTTTTGAAATCAACCGGACTTTATTTTGTCAAATCATAAGTTATTTCTTATAAAATATTTTCAATCGATATCTCTTCATAAAAGTCCGGTTGTACGTAATAAAGTGATGATCTAAAGATTTAATGTTATGTTATGGTATGATTTTCTTTAAAACTCAAAGATCTTTAAAAATGAAATTTTTTCTGTTCTTGTTTGATTGTGAAATTGTTTTATTTTACTTAAAGATCTCTTAAAAATATCATACCTGACACTAACAATCTTTAATGTCTTAAATTGATCCTTATCCATCATTTTTCAAAATTAAATCTTGCCACGTCTTTCCCTAAAATTTTCTAAATGATTTAAATCAATTGGGATCACAAATCTCAAAAGGTTTGAAATTTTTGATCGGGGGAGAGTTTGTGATTTAAATCTCAAATCGGTTTTAAAGGGTAATTGTTTCAAAAGCACTCCTTCCTTCATGTGCCAAACAATTTCAAACACATAATACACATGATTGTGGAGGAGAATTTAACCATAAACCAGAAGAGTATTTAAACAAGGCCACATTTTTCCCATGTTTTCTGATGACGTATAGTCCGTATTGGTCATGAACCCGCCAATAACGCTACTAGCAATTGAGCCCGATGCGCATGGGCCAAACCGATGCTGATTTGGGTCCACGAAGGCCCAAACCCAAAGTTATTTATGGTGTTGGATATCGGGTATCTCTCATTAAACGAGATATGTATTGATTGCCCGACTTAGGCGGGATACGCCGAAACGTGAGGAATACGAAATCAATAAGGATTTCGTGTGTATATAAACGGCATTCCAGCCCTCATTAAAGGTACGATCTAATAACCCTAACTCTTAAACTAAACCCTAAAACCGATTACTTACTCTCACGCCAGAGGATAATCGTGGGAGACAATCCCACGGTAAGCCTAACGGTGTTTTCTGTTTTTTTAGTGCGCAGGTCCCAAGCATTAAGAACCAATTGATACGGGAACCGGAGTCCAAACAAGGAATGCCTAACTTTTGTATCAACAAGTGGCGCCATCCGTGGGACCCAACACTAAGAACTAGAATGATGAAACAAGGAAACCAAAATCGGCGATCGATGGTGACCTACTAGGAAAGAAACAAAGAAAGCGGATCAACCCTCAAACAAGCCTCTGAACAACCGGTAGCGGCTAAAACCAAGGGCCGGATCGATCTGGTCTTCCCGCAGTGGAACGCGCAGGGAACAACCCATGCTGCCACAACAACATCCAACGTAGAAGATCCACTACGTAATCTTTATACCACTCCCCTACTAGAAAAGGACCTCACAAAAACGCCAGGCGCACCTCTCCGAAACAGGAGTCCAAATATCGAAACAGATATTCTTGCACTAGAAGGAGTCGCGCCTGAATTAGCACCAAGCGACTTCATGTCTCAAAACTACGAAACCTTGGCGGCCCTCATGAAAGAGGAGGCAAAAAAGAGGTCGAGGGAGAGTCTAAAAGCCCGGCTAAACTTCAACACCGAGGCATCCCCATCGCGCCGTCCGAGGGATAAGCTGAAAGAATAGCCGCCCCCGGTGTTTACCACGGTTGGGAGGAGAGTGGAGAACGATGAAGCAGATGAACTGCAGTATCTGGAAGAACATGAAGAAGATGGACGGCGTATCAATGTCCACGATAGGCTTGGAAGCCGCAGGGTACATGACAGACTTGGACGACGGCGCTCCCCAAGTGGAAGCCCTTCAAGTTCAGATTCTAGGACATGCAAAAAGAAGAAGTTCATCCTCTAGAGACTCCTTAGACGGTAGGCGCAAGCGCCAACAAAGGGAAAGCACGTCCTCTGGTGATTCCTCGGACAATGAGGACGGCGAACTGGACACCGGAAGTCCAGGGGAAGATATCGCGACCAGGAGGAGGAAGATATGTCTCTTCCATGGCGCCGCCAAAAGGTGGATGCGTTCACTCGGCGCATTAGTGATTTCTCAGAAAATAAGAGAAGGCGCATGCCCGCCAATGTTAAAACCTATGACGGAACGGGCGATCCAGACGATCACCTAAAAATTTTCGAATCAGCTGCCACCATCGAAAATTGGCCACAACCTGTGTGGTGCCACATGTTCAATTCCACATTAGTGGGTAATGCGCAAAACGGTTCATAAGCTTCCACAGAAGCATTGATGGTTTTGATGAATTGTGAAAGGCTTTTCGCCTGAACTTCACTCAAAGGAAAAAGTGCGTCAAAAACCCTGTCGAACTCGCCAGGGTAAAACAGCGCCAGGGGGAATCTACAAGCTTATGTGAAGCGCTTCAAAGATGAGTGCATACGAGGTTAAGGCATGCCCGAAGTCGCGAAGATCTCGGGGTTTATGAATGGGATCAATAACCCGAACTCGTCAAAAGGTTGAATGACAAGATCCCCGGACCTTTGATGAACTTATGAAACGGACAAGGTCTTTTATCCAAGGGGAAGCAGCTACGGCGGACAGCAGGAAGGGCTACTCAAACAATAGGTCACAAGAACGCCCAGAGACAATCCACGACCAGGTAGCAACCGCAACAAGAATTACCGTGGCCAAGGGAGCGGACGAGATAATGACAAATATACCCCGCTAACCAAGACTCCAAAGGAGATATTCGCGATGGAAGGCGCGAACTTCCCAAGGCCTCCACCGTCGCACCCCGAAGATAAGCGCATGGGAAACGGATACTGCGACTTCCATGGACAGAAGGGCCACACCACCAATGAGTGTGTCCAATTGCGACAGCTAATAGATAAGCTAGTAAAAGAAGGCAGATTGGACAACTTGGTTAAAAACATCAAGGAGGGGAAGGATAAGGAAAAGACGGGAACAAGAAAGAAGTACCCAAAGAAAAAGGCGATACCATATACATGATACAATCATGGCAACGAATGACTAGGCAGAAGATCAGCCAAAAGTTTTTTCGTGGAAGCGAAATCTCCTTCCCTACCTTGGCTGTGGACAACATAGTAGTAGAACCGCTCACCATTGAAATTACGCAGGGGTCATGACATCCACCGCATGTATGTTGATGGAGGAGCATCCGCAGATATCATGTATGAACATTTCAAACGATGCGACTGAGATACAAAGTCGGTTGATCCACCAAGGCGTCGCTAACGGTTTTACAGGAGAAAAATATGGCCCATGGGGCAAATACGCCTTCTAGTCAATGTTGGCAATCAGGAGCACTCCACGACAGCCTGGATGAATTTTATGGTGATTAAATCCCCTTCGCCATACAATGGCATTATTGGAAGACCAGGGATTTCAGCCATACGCGCAGTACCATCTACAGCGCATGGAATGCTCAAATTCCAGGTAGAAGGAGGCATTGTTACTCTCTACAATACCACCGTACCATCTAGAGAATGTAACACGGTTACATGTGAGACGGCGCACATTACTGAACATCAGCGCACCTAAGGTACCAAACCGAGGGTTGCAATTCATCCCAGTACCCAGAACAAGAGGTATCTATTGGAGGATCGCAGGTGATAATGGCAGGGCATGTGCGCACTCTTGCAAAAGAACCGGATATCTTTGCATGGGAACCAAAACACATGACGGTGTACCACGCTCAATTACGAACACGAGTTGCGAATCCGACAAGGATACCCCCATCTGACGAAGAAGCGCGGCCGGCTCCGAGAGCACGCGCACAAGCAATCTGGTAGAAGTACATAAACTTGTGGATGCAGGTATCATGAGAGAAGTCTCCTACCATGACTGGCTTTCCAACCTAGTGATGGTCAAGAAGAGCGATGGTAGTTGGAGGATGTGCGTGGACTTCACTGATCTCAACAAGGCATGTCCACAAGACTGCTACCGCTACGGAGATAGACTGGAAGGTAGAATCTTTGTGTTGGTACCCACTTAAATGCTTCCTAGAAGCATACAAAGGATACCACCAAATTCAGATGGCTAAGAAAGATGTGGAAAAAACGGCCTTCCATACAAGCCAAGGCGTTTATTGTTACACTAAGTTGCCCTTTGGCTTGAAGAACGCGGGCGCTACCTACCAGCGATTGGTGGATAACGCATTTGAAAAGCAGGTGGGCCGCAACCCAGAGGTTTATATTGATGATCTTGTCATAAAAAGCCATACGGAGGACGAATTGGTGCGTGACATTGAGGAGACATTTAGAACACTACGAGAGATCAACATGAAGTAAAATCCTAAGAAATGCACCTTTGGCGCTACAGAGAGCATGTTCCTAGGATACTTGATAGAGCCCAATGGCATTAAACCGTATCCAGAAAAAACGAAGGCTGTTATTCAACTTCCCTCACCGCACACGTTGAAGGAAGTCCAGTCTTTGAATGGAAAACTAGCCGGCTTAAACAGATTCTTATCCAAATCAGCAGACAAGTCACTACCTCTCTTCAAAACGCTCAAGAAGTATACAAAAAAGGGGCATTTCATTTGGGACGGCGAGGCGAGAATAAGCTTTTATACAGCTTAAACAACACTTAGCGCTCCCACGTTAGTCGCGCCCGCCCGGAGGAGGAACTAATTATGTACCTATCCGCTACTCATGGAGCAGTTAGCGCGGTGCTACTGACAGACAGGGATTTAGTACAAACACCGGTATACTTTGTAAGCAAAGCGCTCAAGAAAACGGAGGTTAACTATAGTGCAATGGAGAAGTTGGTCTTGGCGCTAGTATTCGCTGCTAAACGGCTGCGCAGGTACTTCAAAGGCGCAATAGCGGTGATCACGGACCAACCTATCAAGAAAATCATCTCCAAACCTGCGATCGGGACGTCTACGAAGTGGAGTGTGTTGTTAGGTGAGCACAACATTTCCTACAGACCACACACCGCAGTTAAGGGGCGGAGATACTAGCGACTTCATCATCGAAAAACCGGACACCGATGACACACCCTCCCAAAACAAGGTGGAATTACAAGAACCATGGATCTTATTCACGGATGGATCCTCATGTGTGGACGGGTCAGGCGCAGGCCTTATTCTCACGAGTCCGGATGGAACGGAATTCACTTACGCATTGCATTTTGATTTTACAGCAACAAACAACGAGGTAGAGTATGAAGCCTTGATTTCAAGACTACGCATTGCAGCTCGAATGGGCATACGTAACCTAGAAGCAAATGTGGATTCCCGATTAGTATCCAACCACGCGTTAGGCGAGTATGTGGCTAAGGAGGAAAACATGGTTCAATACCTTGACAAAACCAAGTCCCTAATCCAGGACTTCGACAGGTTTACCATCAAGCAAGTTCCCAGAGGGGAGAACAGGAAGGAGGATGCACTAAGCAAGATCGCATCCACAAGCTTTGCGCACCTGTCCAAACAAGTATTGGTGGAAACCCTGAATAGAAAGTCCATCATGGAGATGGAGATATCCACGGTGATAGAGGAACAAGGTCCTACATGGATGACCCCAATAGTCGAGTTCATAAGCAAGGGTGTCACACCCCCAAATTACATGTTTTGCAGCGGAATGGAATTCCTGGGGATTGACTGTCATAGCATCACAAATACAGTTATATTGAACGACCTAAAGTGTCGTTTAAAAACACATCATTTGATATTTATTTAAAACATTCAGAGTTACAAGATAGGTCCCAAAAGTTGATAAAGTTTGCGGAAAATATTCATTACAAGTCAAACGATGTTTTGAAAAAGCCATAATATACAATGAGACGCGTTGTGCGTCGCCGCTGACTCTATGAGGGTTCCTTAGTCGTGCCATGATGCGAATGTCTTAGTTACCTAAAAATACATTGCTAAAAAGGTCAACAATAATGTTGGTGAGAAATCATAGGTTTATGAAAATGTTTTATACGACTACACAAGTACAGACCATGTATGACAATCATGCCACATAAAAATGTTACATTTGCTATAAGTCCATGACACCGAAACTAGACTGATCATGATGTTCACCCCAACAGAGTGTTTGCCAAACAACTCAAATAATGATATTAAATTAAATGCATCCGTTTAACCAGTTGGAATCCACCAACCCGGATGGGGGAGTCACTCTCGATAGATCTATCCACTCACCCTCGCTTCTATGAAATTAACGGTTCATGTTATATAATGGGGACATTCAATTGGCATGAGGTAACTTAAGCAATGTAATGAATTTGATATACTTGGTATCGTAATAAAAATGATGTGCAATGTATTCTCCCCGTAGGTTTGAAAATAAGTATAAACATGTACAACGGGCTATGAAAACTCACTTGATGAATTGATGCGAAGACAAAAGTGAGTACACCGAAATGTAGCGTGAATCTCTAACCTTGACCTATTATGAATGATATGATATGTAATAAGTTATGATGTAATGTTATGCATGCAATTCGGATGATATTTATACCACTTATGAATTTTTGAAAATAATACTTTTCGTGGAAAAATAATCTTTTAACGTCTTGACCATTTTTAAATTACTTTACATGTATTTATGTTGAAATGATATCCGACGATAATCATTTAGTGATTTATTAAGAAATTATAACTTTTCGTAGTAAAATAATGTCGTTGAAATTTTCATGAAAGTGACTAAACGGCCTCGAAAAGCTAGGCGTAAAATGGTGCACGCCGAAAGGCTAGGAAACGAACTCAACGGTTTTGGGAAGCTTGTATCATTATCTCAAAGTTTTAGTATTTAAGTTTTCATCCTAGAGGTCTCGATCATGGAGAAAAATATAGGTTAAGTATGGTACTTTTGTCCAAAATATCGTTTAAGGGTGGTTTTCGGCAAAGTTTAAGTGACCGTATTTAATTCATTACAACTCCGCTTGACAACCGGTCGGACATTTTGGAAAATATGCTTGGCGAACTTACTTTTACTAGAAGACATCACTTTATAAGAAGTTCTACATCAATGTTAAAAACGGCCTTCAACATGGTCACTTGTTGCCGTAATACTTGTCTAATAGAAATATAATAGTTTTTCTTATATAATAAAGTTACGGCAACTTTGGATAAACGTGTATAATTTAATCGTTACAAGTCCGTTTTCTACGTTTTATATGTCCTTAGCTTCGTATCAAAGTATACTAATATATTTTTGATAAGTCGACACAATTTATAACGCCTAAGCCTCATTTTTGACTCATACAAAGTAGACGTAACATGCTGAATTTTCAGAATTTTATAGTTTCGTCGCCTAACTTGAAAAATTCATAACTTCCTCGTTATAGCTCCGTTTAACACTGTTCAAGCGCCCGCGTTTTCGTTTTAAAGTGTATTTTCTAAATATCTAGGCCAAAATTTTTATCTACTGTCGAGATTTCCAGATTTCAAAAATAAGGACAGACCCTTTTGAAAACTTGTCGAAATGAGTTTTTTTCTCGCCAAACCTATTCTAACCAATTCAAAACAACTCCGAAGCTATTCTAATCCTACCATACACCTTCTTAGGGTGTCATGGGTTCCTAGACATCACCAAGAGTGATATATTACAAGGAGTAATTTTAGGATGACATATATATATATATATATATATAACTCTTAAAAACAATGAAAAAGTGGTATAAACATCCATAAGACTTGCATGTTTTTCTCAAATATGATGAAATGAACATAAAATAAATATGAAGGATGAAAATGGATATGAGATGCTTACTAGTTAACTTGATGAGGTTTATGAACAAAGGTTTAATCCTAATCACCCAAGGTTTTTATTTCACAACCTTAATCAAGAGTGTAACTAGATTGTATATAACTTGTCTTGAAAAATTTTGGATGATCTCCTCTTGATCCTTTGGTTGGCCGGTTTGTGAAGAGAGGAAGAGAAAGGATATTTTGATCTTACACTTAATGATTTAACTTGTATGTGTTTATTGCAAAGTATAATATAATTATAAGTGAAGATATTTAGAAATTTTAGGTGACTCATCCCCCTTGTGTCGACAAGGGGGTATTTAAGTTAGATGATACATTTTTTTTTTATTATTAGTATTAAGGTGTAGATAAGATGTATACTTGAAAGTATATTTGAGTAATTCGGTATATATTTAAGCTTGTAAGGTAGTATTAATTAAAAATAAATTTTAACGGGTCAAAATAAAACATATTGAAGTCATAAAAATTATAAAAATACATTTCTTGAAAATTTTGAGTGAAATAATAATATTATTTTTAAAACACTGGGTAAACTCATAATATTATTTTTATAATCTTAATATAAGTATAAAAATATATCGGGATAATTTTTGGAAGTATCGGATCAATTGTTCAAAATAATTATTTACGCGATAGCGTTTATTTAATATGAAATTATACGTTTAATGTAATATGCAAAACCATGCATGAACTAATATGATGATAATGATGCTAATGATGTGTAGACTAAACCTAGTCTATATGGAATGTCCTTGATGATTGTTCATGAATTTGCAGCTAAACCATTAAGGTTACGCGAATTTGATACTCGTAAACCTAGTTTACGGTAGACAATGAATAGTGAAGCATGAGTAGAAATTTTCTCCGAGAAAGAATAGTGTTTCGTGAATAGTAAATTTTGAAATACGTTCTCAAAATATTACTTTGACTCCAAAAATGGTGAATAGTAAAATTTTGAATAGTAAACGGTGAATAGTAAATTCCCGAGATGAATAGTAAATTTGAGAAATGACCTAAAAGTACGAAGTTGTCACATTCTACCATCTAAAAAAGGAATTACCCCTAATTCACTCCTTGTTGGGTCCTATGGTGTTGTCGTAAAAGATGAGGATATTTGAGGCGCGATATGGTCTTCCCGTGCTCCATGTAAACTCAGACCTCTTCGAGAATTCCAAATAACTGTCCCAATTCGCAATCTCGTCATTTCTCATATTTCACATTCAGCATTTCATAACCATTCGCATATGGTTTTGCATTTTCATTAAACGCTATTTTCTTATTAAATAAAACATTATCGCGTAAACATTATTTTTGAACATTTGATCCGACATTCTTTAAAATGATCCCATACATTTTTATACTTACATTTAGTTATAAAACTATATTTGAGTTACCTCGTTTAAAATTCATTTTGTATGTAAATTGTTAAATTTATATTATTATTTACTCTAAGTTTTCTTAAAAACTACACTAATATTATTATTTCACTCAAGTTTTGCAAGAAATGTATTTTTATAATTTTTTTTTTGACCAAAATATATTTTATCTTGACCCGTGAAATTTATTTTATCTAACGCTACTTTAAATATTCAAATGTGTATACAACTTACTAATATTACTCAACAATACTACAAATTACTACTTCCATTCAAGTAACTTACATTTACTTACACTTACATTTATACATTTACATACTAATAATAATATATGTATATATATATGTTGTATTAATTACATGATCCACCTAAAAAGATTTGCAAGATTTTTCTTACTTATATATATTCACACTCCAACTCATACACATACACTTCAATAATACAAGCAAAGTCAAGATCAAAAATTCCTCTCTTCTTCTTCACACCAAAACCGCCACCATCTTTTATACCAAGAAGGAGTTCATCAAAATCTTCAAGTCAAGCTTTTAACAATCTAGTAACACTATTTGTTTAGGTTTTGAAATAAAAACCTAGGGTGTTTAGGATAATCCTTGGTTCACTAAACCTCATCAAGCGTTTGTAAGCATAAAACTTCATCTCTTACTTTTTTCATATATATTTTTCATACATTTCATGAAGTCCATATGATCATTTTTGCTCAAGTTGTAGTTTTATTCATGTTTATCAAATGTTATCACCCATATGTGTCCTATTAATTTTTATAACAAGTATGTACTAGTTAGAAGTTTATAAACATGATAAGTTTGAAAAATGGATCATCAAAGTCTAGTTGTGATTTTTTGAGGAAATGATTACATAAATTTTATACATGTTTATTTAAGTTTGTATATATATTTTTTAGCCTCATAATGAATATTTATTTTGGGTATGATCAAATGAAGTTGTTTTACTAGTAGGATTGGTGATGAGTAGATTAAAGGATTTTTGTGGTAGTTGTGGTTAAAACAAGTAGAAAATGGTAATTTTAAAATAAGCGAAGGCCAATAAATTTATAATTTTTCCGAAAAGTTAGTCATTTTTATAAGTTTTATTAAAGTTTTAGAAACTAGATTTGTAGTTATGAACGTGGCCTTTGAACGGGCTAAAACGGAGTTATAACGTAAAAATAATGCGGTTTCCAAGTTACATTTAAAAACTACCATTTTCCGGAAAATGTACATGCAGTCCGAATTTTAACTGACCCAAACAGTGGCCTTAAAAATTTCTGTGAAGTCTCCGAAGTTTAAAATATATTAGTACTCTTGATTACCTTCGAGTGGATATAAAGAACTTGAAAAAACGGACTTAAACGAAAGTGAGTTATGGTTAACAGAATTTGAGTCAAAAACGCGGTTTAAACACTATTCACAAAATTTTAGTGTTGTCGATTTTAATCAAGGTTTTTGAGGCCTAAACGACGCTTCGGGAAATGGACGCTAAAAACGAAGTTAGTTTCCTATGTATACATTACGCTAAGTCCGACGTAAACTCATTTTTCAATTACTACACATTACTACACCTGATTATTTTGATATTATGATACGCCACCGTATTCACGCATAAATATATCATAAATCAAGTTAAGTAACATTCATTTTAGGTCGCGATAGTTTCGGGCTCACTTTCGTGCATTACATTTTGTTAGCATATCAATCACACCAGGTGAGTTCGTAGCCCCTACTTTTACTTGCTTTCATGACTGTTTTGGGGGAGATACATGCTCAACTACTTACTTTCACTATCACAAATATTCTAAACTTTGACATATTACTATGAGTTCTATAGCCCCACTTTCAATTATTTTTATACTACTTTTGGGGGAGATATATGCTCAAACTATTTTCATTTACTTTCACAAATACTCTAAACGTTTACTGATTACCGTGAGTTTCATAGCCCCTACTTTTATACATCTTCAATTACTTTTGGGGGAGATACATGCTCAAACTATTTTCATTTACTCTCACAAATATTCTAAACTTTGACATACTACTGTGAGTTCATACCCCGCTTTACTCGCTTTTTAAATTCTTACAAACTATTTCAAGTAGATATATGCTTATTTATACAAATATTTAAACTCTTTTGCCAAACAACTTTACTCATACTTTAGACTTGATTGCGTTTTATACTTGATTGGGTTATACTTGTTTTACTCTTTATAATACTCAAACCATTTATACAATTGTGTTACACTATACTTCTTATACACTTTGGACATTGTGTGTTTATTGCGATATGTGCCTTAATGTGCTAAACAAGTATTCAATTATGCAACAACATACAAACTTTAAAGTAACTGGTTAACTGGAGCCGCGAGAGGTATTGATAGTACTATTTGCCGACGCCCCCACCTTGGGTCCTTGATGACGCCGACTTGTAAGGTGAATATAATCATATTCATATTCAAGGCAACAACAACAAACAAGTTAGACTCTGCCGTGAGGTTCAGATTGGTCGTGATTCTTTGCATTGTTTATGTATATATCGTATGCACTATGTCCTACTTACAAACAAGATTGACAATTCCATATATTTTGGCAATGGATTGTAAACATGTGTTGCAAGTTTTGTATGTATGAACTTGAACTGAAAGGGATTTATTTATGGCTTTTGTCGTGATCAACATTCTTATAGACTTTTTTTTTCAAATCATTTTCAACAAACTCTACTAACTCACCAACCTTTTGTGTTGACACTTCCTTTAGCATGTTTATCTCAAGTTTTAAGGTGATAGCATTTCATGGCTTTTTGGGTCGTGCATGGCATACATTGGAGTCTTGGCTTTAACAGCTACCATTCATGTTTTGTAAACTCTTTGTGTATTATCAAACTTTATGATTTCTTGTTGTGTAATCTTTGACATTTGAAATCGAATCGTAAACTTTTCAAAAACGCCTCATTATAGAGGTCGCTTTCTGTATCCATACTTTGTGCTATGACGTTATACCCCAATGACACTATCGCTCCGCAGAATATTTTGGGGTGTGACAGATTGGTATCGTGAGCGCTGGTTATAGAGAACTAGGTTGCATCATTGAACCTAGACTATAACCACATCATCATAGCATCTCATCATATCATTATAAGTGCATATTCTTTATACATGCGAACTTATGACTCAACACCAAACATCATATGAGTTGATATCCAAGCATTGCATAGTTAATCCTAAATTATACATAGCCTGATCACCTATGTCTAATTCGAGAAGAATCATGCAATGAAGGGAGTAGTAGTCTCATATGAGTAAGTTAGCCTGGTATTCCAGCCAAATTTTCAAAAGATTTTCAAAACCACTTGTTTCAGCTTTGATCCGCTGCGATGTGCCTTTTGTTTGATGAGTTGCAAAAGATCGCAGCTAGAAACAAGTTGTTACCTAAACCGATTTAGCCTAATCGTATTACAGTTCTTGTTTGATGAGTTGTGGATTAGCAAAAATCGGTTACCTAAAAGTCTTTTGGAAATTTTGTTCGAGAATGGGAAAGTTTGCCCTCATCGAGCCTAATCATAAGGAGCATGTCTTTAGAATGGATATAGTCACTAACATATGCATGAGCATTCAGATAATCATTTAAATCATACATGAGCATAAACTTTAGAACCCTTGTCGCGCTTTTTTGGGCCATAGTATCATTAATCGACCACGGGACGTGATTCCTTTGACATGGGAAGAATGTCCCAATTATAATTTCCGTCATTTCTCATATTTCACATTCAAAGATTTCATAACGATTCGTACATGGTTTTGCATTTTTCATTAAACGTTATTTTCTTATTAAATAAACATTATCGCGAAACATTATTTTTGAACATTTGATCCGATACTTCCAAAATGATCCCGATATATTTTTATACTTACATTTAGTTATAAAAACTATATTTTGATACCTTTGTTTTAAAATTCATTTTGTATGTAAATTGTTAAATTTATATTATTACGACGGTTTTCTTAAAAACTACACTAATATTATTATTTCACTCAAGTTTTGCAAGAAATGTATTTTTATAATTTTTTTTTTGACCAAAATATATTTTATCTTGACCCGTGAAATTTATTTTATCTAACGCTACCTTAAATATTCAAATGTGTATACAACTTACTAATATTACTCAACAATACTACAAATTACTACTTCCATTCAAGTAACTTACATTTACTTACACTTACATTTATACATTTACATACTAATAATAATATATGTATATATATATGTTGTATTAATTACATGATCCACCTAAAAAGATTTGCAAGATTTTTCTTACTTATATATATTCACACTCCAACTCATACTCATACACTTCAATAATACGCAAAAGTCAAGATCAAAAATTCCTCTCTTCTTCTTCACACCAAAACCGGCCACCATCTTTATACCAAGAAGGAGTTCATCAAAATCTTCAAGTCAAACTTTTAACAATCTAGTAACACTCTTTGTTTAGGTTTTGAAATAAAACCTAGGTGTTTAGGATAATCCTGGTCACTAAACCTCATCAAGAATTTGTAAGCATAAAACTTCATCTCTTACTTTTTCATATATATTTTTCATACATTTCATGAAGTCCATATGATCATTTTTGCTCAAGTTGTAGTTTTTATTCATGTTTATCAAATGTTATCACCCATATGTGTCCTATTAATTTTTATAACAAGTATGTACTATTTAGAAGTTTATAAAATGATAAGTTTGAAAAATGGATCATCAAAGTCTAGTTGTGATTTTTGGAGGAAATGATTACATAAATTTTATACATGTTTATTTAAGTTTGTATATATATTTTTAGCCTCATAATGAATATTTATTTTGGGTATGATCAAATGAAGTTGTTTTACTAGTAGGATTGGTGATGAGTAGATTAAGGGATTTTGTGGTGAAGTTGTGGTTAAACAAGTAGATAAAAATGGTAATTTTAAAATAAGCTGAAAGCTGCCTAAATTTATAATTTTCCTAAAAGTTAGTCATTTTATAAGTTTTATTAAAGTTTGAAACTAGATTTTTAGTTATGAACGTGGCCTTTGAACGGACTAAACGGAGTTATAAATCTAAAAATATACGTGGTTTCCAAGTTACGATTTAAAACTACCATTTTCCTCGAAAATTGTACATGCAGTCCGAATTTAACTGACCCAAAAGGGCCTTAAAATTTCTGTGAAGTTCCTAAGTTTAAAATATATTAGTACTCTTCATTACCTTCGAGGATATAAAGAACTTGAAAACGGACTTAAAACGAGTGAGTTATGGTTAACAGAATTTGAGTCAAAAAACGTATTAAACACTATTCACAGCCTTTAGTAAGTCAAGCCGATTTTAATCAAGGTTTTTGAGGGCCTAAACGACGTTTCGGGGAAATGGACGCTAAAACGAAGTTAGTTCTATGTATACATTACGCTAAGTCTGACGTAAACCGATTTTTCAATTACAAAAACCGTTACATAGTTTTAACTACATTTTCACCATTAACTCAAAAGTGATTATTTTGACAAGAAAACCGCCACACATTCAAGTAACAATATTTTTATATAGCTAGTTTTCAAGTAGCATATTGTGATAATGCTTTCAAAATCATGCCCACACGCATAACATATATCATAACTTTTCAAGTCATAAATTCAAATCATTTTCAACAAACTCTATTTAACTCACCAACCTTTGTGTTGACACTTTTAGCATGTTTATCTTGTAATTTTAAGGTGATAGCATTTCATGGAGCTTTGGGTCGATGGCATACATTGGAGTCTTGTGCTTTTAACAATTACCATTCGACATGTTTTGTAAACTCTTTTTGTATTATCAAACTTTTATGATTTCTTTTGTTGTGTAATCTTTTGACATTTGAAATCTAATGGTAAACTTTTCAAAACGTCTCATTATAGAGGTCAAGTCGATTCATACTTTGTGCTATGACGTTATACCCCAATGACACTATCGTTCACATATTTTGGGGGTGTGATGATTGGATATCGAGCTGTGGTTATAGAGAACTAGGTTGCATCATTGACCCTAGACTATAAACACATCATCATAGCATCTCATCATATCATTATAAGTGTATATTCTTTATACATTAACTTATGACTAACACCAAACATCATATGAGTCGATTAGTCCAAGTATTGCATAGTTACTCCTAAATTATACATAGCCCGATCACCTTATGTCTAATTCAGGAAGAATCATGCAATGAAGGGAGTAGTAGTCTCATATGAGTAAGCATTTCTTATAGACTTTTTTTTTCAAATCATTTTCAACAAACTCTACGAACTCACCAACCTTTGTGTTGACACTTTTTAGCATGTTTATCTCAGGTTTTAAGGTGATAGCATTTCATGGAGCTTTTGGGTCGCATGGCATACATTTGAGTCTTGTGCTTTTAACAGTTACCATTCGACATGTTTTGTAAACTCTTTGTGTATTATCAAACTTTATGATTTCTTGTTGTGTAATCTTTGACATTTGAAATCGAATCGTAAACTTTTCAAAAACGCCTCATTATAGAGGTCAAGTCGTGATCCATACTTTGTGCTATGACGTTATACCCCAATGACACTATCGCTCACGCGATATTTTGGGGGTGTGACACTAACCTTCACGATAGGAATACTTTGTTTCAACCGCTGACCTCGCGGTCCATGATTTCTCGCAGTTCCTCCACAAAATTGAGTTTATCGTCGAGTTGAATTTCTTCCAATGGAATAACGAGTGATTCGTTTGAAAGACATTTCTTCGTGTTTGAAACGTGAAACGGTTGTGTACGTGACCAAGTTCTCGCCGGAAGATCAAGTCGATAAGCTACAGGCCGACTCGCTCAAAATTTTGAATGGCCCAATGTACCTCGGGTTCAACTTCTCGCTTTTCCAAATCGCACTACTTTCCAAGGCGATACTTTCAACATCACTTTGTCGCCAACTTGAAATTCTAATGGTTTGCGCTCTAACATCTGCGAACTTTCTCGTCGGCTTTGGTAGTTCCGAAGTCTATCTCGGATTTGGACTATCTTTTCTGTTTCCCGCATTATTTCGACGCTGAGTTGCGCGCCTAACCTCACCCAACAAACGTGATCGGCACTTTCGACCATAGAGTGCCTCAAATGGTGCCGCTTATAATGGTGTGATAACTATTGTTGTACGAGAATTCTATCAATGGCAAATGATTAGCCCAACCATTTCCAAAATCAATCACACATGCTCTCGATATCTTCTAATGTTTGAATTGTCCTTTCACTTTGACCATCGGTTTGTGGATGATATGTTGTGCTCATCTCTAATTTGGTTCCAAATGAATCTTGTAATGATTTCTAGAAGTTTGAAGTGAATCGATATCTCTCGCCTGAAATGATGGAAATTGGTATCAGTGCCTTGAGACTATTTCCTTGACATAAAGTCTAGTAAGTTGTTCCATGGAATAAGTCTCTCTAATTGGTATGAAATGGGTTGATTTGGTAAGACGATCAACGATTACCCATATAGCGTCGTACCTCCCGATGTATTAGGAAGTTTCGTGATTAAGTCCATCATGCGCTCCCATTTCCATTGGGGAATTTCTAGTTGTTGGAGTAATCCTCGAAGGTTTCGATATTCAATTTTACCTTAGAGCAAGTAAGGCATCCGCTAACGTACGTGGCAATTTCCGCCATGTTCGGCCACCTATAAAGTTTCTTGAGATCCCATACATCTTATCGTAACTGGTGAATAGAATACTTTGACTTATGCGAATCATGCATAATCAATTCTCGTATCCCGCCATAAAATGGTACCCACATTCTATCCTTGAAGCATAATACTCCATCCGCTCTCTTTACAAAGCCATTTGCATTTTCGGCATACCATAAAGCTTTTCACTTGGTCGGTTTTCCTCCTTGAGTGCCTCGAGTGCCTCGAAAGTATTTTGATGGTTAAGGTGAACTGATCGTCATTCCTAATGATCGACTCTTAAAGGTTTGGTCTTTCTTCCGCTAAGAGCATCGTCACCACAACATTGGCTTTTCCCAGGTGATACTTGATTTCACAATCATAATCGCTGAGTAATTCCAACCAACGACGTTGTCTCATGTTAAGTTCCTTCTGATCAAGAACATATTGTAAACTCTTGTGGTCCGTAAACACTGCGCACTTTGTACCGTAAAGGTAGTGTCTCCAAATCTTGAGTGCAAAATCCACGGCCCCAACTCAAGATCATGAGTGGTGTAATTCTTCTCATGAACCTTAAGTTGTCGAGAAGCATAAGCTATCACCTTCTCGTTTTGCATTAATACGGCTCCAAGCCCTTTATGTGAAGCATCGCAAGATACAACGAAGTTCTCAATTCCTTCGGTAGTGCCAAAATTACATCAAAGCTTTTGCTTCAACAATGAAAAGTGTTTTGCTTTTCCCCATTCATACTTGTTTTTCTCTGTGTCAACTTGGTCAAAGCTTTTGCTATCTTTGAAAAACCTTCGATGAATCTTCGATAATACCCGGCGAGTCCTAGAAATTGCCGGATTTCAGAGGATTTGTTGAGTAGCCCAATCTTTACTTCTGCTTCAATCTTTGCGGGGTCTACTTGTAATCCTTGGCTATCAATGACATGACCAAGAAATTGTACTTCGTTCCAAAATCACACTTCAAAAATTTGGCATACAACTTCTCATTCTTGAGTAGTCCTAAAATCGTTCTTAATGCCCTTCGTGCTTTCTTGCTTTTGAGTAAATCAATATGTCGTCGATAAACACTATAACAAACTTGTCCAAATACGGTTTACATACCCTATTCATGAGATCCATGAATACCGCAGTGTATTAGTTAATCAACGGCATTACTTGAAACTCATAATGACCATAACGAGTCCTAAATGTTGTTTTCGGGATATCCTCCTCCCGAACTCTAAGTTGATGGTAACCGACCTTAGGTCAATCTTTGAGTAGATACTAGAGCCTTGCAACCGGATCGAACAAGTCGCCAATTCTGGGAGTGGGTAACGATTCTTCACCGTTAACTTGTTCACCTCTATAATCTTTACACACTGGGATCCATCTTTCTTCTTCACAAACAAGACCGGTGCTCCCTAAGGCGAGGAACTCGGCCTAATGAATCCTTTGTCTAAAAGTTTCGGCAACTGGTTAGACAACTCTTGCATCTCTCGATGGTGCTAATCGGTAAGGTGCTCAAGATAGGCAGCTCGCACTAAGTCAATATGAAATTCTACTTGACGCGGTGGAAGTCCCGTAAGTCTTCAGAAAGACTTCGAAATTCTCGAGCAATCGGTACATTCTCAAGTCGCTTCTCCTCCGATTTCTTCTCGTTATATGTGCTAAGAAAGCAAAACAACCTTCTTTATGTACTGCTTTTGATGCATGATATAATATCGAGTCTAGTTCCACTTCGCTCCCCATTTAATGATCAAAATTTCGCCGTTATAAGGAAGATGAACAAATTTTTCATCACAAATGATTCTTGCACGATGTTTGGATAACCAGTCCATGCCGATGATAACGTCGAAACTACCAAGTTCTACGGGCATAAGGTCTATATTGAAGGGATGATTTAGAAAATTGAGTGTACAACCACGGACAATGGTGTCGGTGCTAATTAAATAACCGTTAGCTAATTCAATGTTGTATGATGTGTCTAATGTGGTTGGTTTGATATTGAGTAAAGGTGCAAATATAGTGGACACAAAACTTTTATCGGCTCCCGAATCAAATAAAATTGATGCATAACGATTATTGATAAGGAACGCACTGCGGATAAATATCTGGTCCTCCCTAGCTTCTCCACCTCCCATGACATAGGCTCTTCCTTGTGCCATTCCACCTTGATTCTTGTTTGCTTGGTTCCTTCCCTTTGGACACTTAAGTCTTGTAGTGTCCCCTTCTCCACAACCAAAACATGTCATTGGTGGTTTTGATTTTCCCCGTGAGTCGCATCTTGCATTCTCTAGTTTGATGACCCACTTTCTTACAATTCCCGCATGGATCAGGACAACGTCCCGGCTTGTGATGACTTAAACACCTCTCACACTTAGGCAAAATCCCCGTGTACCCATTTTTCTCCTTTGGGCCTGCAACATAGGCCTTTGAAACATCTTGTCTCTTAGGTGGTTGTTGAGTGACATTTCCACCTCTGTTGTTGTCCCACTTTCGTTTGTTGTTGTTATAGTTGGTGTAATTGTTTCGGTTATTGTTGTAATTGAAGCGGTTGTTGGTATTGTTGTTGTTTCGTTGGTGTGGTGATGTTGCTCTTACTACTTGTGCCATGAGCTTTTGAGACACGCGAATGGATTCCTCAATCGCTGGATCAAAAGAAATCACGCCTCCTTGAATAACCCGAAGTCCCCAATGAAAGCCTCCCAAGAGCTTCTCGTTATCCAAAACCATAGATGGGCATAACGCTGCCAATTTTAAACCAATGTAAGTATCAATGTCATACCCAATAGTTACTTCATAGAATTCGTCTCCAACTTTTTCACCTCACGCTGACAATAATACTTTTCGTTAGCAAACTTTTGAATTGCTCTGTGTGAGCTTGAAAGCATTTTCCATTCCCATTGGCTGAGCATATCAATTCCACTACCATTATTTCCCCATCAAGTAGTGTACTCAGAGCAAACTTAACCTTGCTATCCTCCGAGCAATTACATAACAAAAACACGGACTCCATTTTCTCGAACCATCTAACCATGGCAGTTGCCCTTCAGTACCCTTGAACTTAGTGGGATCTCCACTTTTAAAATCCTTATAATAACAACTTCTAACCCTGGATCTCCCCGCAATACCTCGCAGCTAGCAGTGTTAGATGCCTAGCGGCTCAAGAGCCGCAAATTTCTAAGAAGCCCACCGATGCTCTTTCAGCCTTATGCATTGGCTATGCTATCGTTCACATACTTCGCATAGCCGCTGAGTCAATCTGTGTGGCTTTCTTTACCATTACTCTTCAAAACCATAAGATGAAACAATTATGATAACTCGAAGTAGAAACAAACATTACACATATATATCCACAACCACAACATGCATAATATAAATGAAATCACAACGAAACAACCACGAAATATCACAAATAAAATCACAAACACCGTGGATAATATACATGAAAATTTCGGCCTACGTGGACCGATATCATAGATAGTAAAACCATTCCTACATAGTAGAGTCAACACTTGATATATTTGTTTGTACAACAACCAAAAGACAACAAGTTCTTTAACTATGTCACACACCTTGTGACTAGGATAATAGTAATAAAAACTATACATGATAAAATTCTACACTAGGCACCTCCGGTGTTCCGCCAACATCCTCAGAGATCTCAAAACCTGGTAGTCAAACTAGCAACCAAACCCCTTAACTCGCTAATCTCACCCCCGTATGTAACAATGCTCTCACGAGCTAAATCCAACTCTTGAGCTTGGACAAGTTCGGCCCCTGGCCATCTCGCTCTATCATATAACTCGCATCTCTTGCCCAAGTCAACAATATGCCCCCTGTTCTCTAACCGCCTAGATTCTAAACCGTGAGACATATCAATCTAAAACCCTACCTATCACGAGGCCCTCAACCTCCTCCTCAATGGTCTCCACTCGACCAATGACGCTTCCTCCAACTGCCCTAACATCTATCTATCTATATCCTTGGCTATCTATACGCGCTCTAATGTCTCGGAAGGTCTGTCTAGCGTTAAAGAAATTTCTTTGAGCTCACCCATCTCGAACCTAGCCGGTGGTTCGGCTCAGAGAGGGTGATGCAGTGGATGTCAAAACGCGCACGCTTTTGAGCGGCAAGTCCAATGTAGGTATAGGATCCCTAAGATAGTATGATGAAGATGATGATGATGATAACAAAGGGTGATGGTGGATGAATCGGGCCATGTATAGGGCTACAAGTGGGGTAGGTGTGACTTCGCCTCCTCAAAGGGTTCGGTCTCTGGTTTCACTATGGGTAGATCCAAGTAGAGCCATAGAAGATAAAACTACTGTGGTGTGTGAAGGCATCGTTCATGTTGGTGTCGGATGAGACATCCTCCATGTTCTGTCGTGATGATATAGGGATAGTGTCGAATCTCAAGACATCTCCGTGACAACCGATGTAAAATAAAAGTAAATAACTCGAATAAAATGTATATGAATCAAGATGTAAAGTGAATATGCACTTATGATGAAATGATGAGATGCTATGATGATGTAGTTATAGTCTAGGGCAATGATACAACCTAGTTCTCTATAATCAAGCTCGATGCCAACTGTCACACCCCAAATTACCTGCTTTGGCGTGAATGGAATTCGGGGATTGACTGTCTTAGCATCACAAATACAGTTATATTGAAGCGACCTAAAGTGTCGTTTAAAACACATCGCTTGATATTTATTTAAAACATTAAGAGTTACAAGATAGGTCCCAAAAGTTGATAAAGTTTGCGGAAAATATTCATTACAAGTCAAACGATGTTTTGAAAAGCCATAATATACAATGAGACGATCGCCGCCACTCTATGAGGGTTCCTTATTCGTGCCATGACAAGTAATGTCTTAGCACTGAAAATACATTGCTAAACGGTCAACAATAATGTTGGTGAGAAATCATAGGTTTATGAAAATGTTTTACACGACTACACAAGTATGCATAATGTATGACAATCATGCCACATAAAAATGTTACAATTGCTATAAGTCCATGACACCGAAAATAGACTGATCATGATGTAAATTTCAACAGTGTTTCCAAACAACTCAAATAATGATATTAAATGAAATGCATCCGCTTTAACCAGCTTGGAATCCACCAACCCGGATGGAGGAGTCACCCTCGATAGATCTATCCACTCACCCTCGCTTCTATGAAATTCACGGTTCATGATATATAATGGGGACATTCAATTGGCATGAGGTAACTTAAGCAATGTAATGAATTTGATATACTTGGTATCATAATAAAATGATGTGCAATGTATTCTCCCTCGTAGGTTTGAAAATAAGTATAAACATGTACAACGAGGCTATGAAAACTCACTTGATGAATTGATGCGAAGAAAAAAGTGAGTACACCGAAATGTAGCGTGAATCTCTAACCTTGACCTATTATGAATGATATGATATGTTATAAGTTATGATGTAATGTTATGCATGCAATTCGGATGATATTTATACCACTTATGAATTTTTGAAAATAATACTTTTGGTCGAAAAATAATCTTTTAACGCCTTGACCATTTTAACTTACTTTACATGTATTTATGTTGAAATGATATCCGACGATAATCATTTAGTGATTTATTAAGAAATTATACTTTTGTCAGAAAATAATGTCGTTGAAATTTTCGAAAGTGACTAAACGGCCTCTAAAAGCTTGTCGTAATGGTGCACCGAAATGCTAGGAAACGAACTCAATGGTTTTGGGAAGCTTGTATCATTATCTCAAAGTTTTAGTATTTAAGTTTTCATCCTAGAGGTCTCGATCATGGAGAAAAATATAGGTTAAGTATGGTACTTTTGTCCAAAATATCGTTTAAGGGTGGTTTTCAGCAAAGTTTAAGTGACCGATTTAATTCATTACAACCGCTGACAAACGGTCCGACATTTTGGAAAATATGCTTGGCGAACTTACTTTTACTAGAAGACATCACTTTATAAAAAGTTCTACATCAATGTTAAAACGACCTTCAACATGGTCACTTGTTGCCGTAATACTTGTCTAATAAAAATATAATAGTTTTTCTTATATAATAAAGTTACGGCAACTTTGGGTAAACGTGTATATTTAATCTACAAGTCCGCTTTTCTACGTTTTATATGTCCTTAGCTTCGTATCAAAGTATACTCATATATTTTTGATAAGTCGACACAATTTATAACGCCTAAGCCTCATTTTTGACTGCATAAAGTAGATGTAACATGCTGAATTTTCAGAATTTTATAGTTTCGTTGCCTAACTTGAAAAATTCATAACTTCCTCGTTATAGATCCGTTTTAACCTGTTCAAGCGGCCAAGTTTTCGTTTTAAAGTGTATTTTCTAAATATCTAGGCCAAAATTTTTTATCTACTGTCGAGATTTCCAGATTTCAAAAATAAGGACAGACCCTTTTGAAAACTTGTCGAAATGAGTTTTTCTCGCGCCAAACCTATTCTAACCAATTCAAAACAACTCCGAAGCTATTCTAATCCTACCATACACCTTCTTAGGGTGTCATGGGTTCCTAGACATCACCAAGAGTGATATATTACAAGGAGTAATTATAGGATGACATATATATATATATAACTCTTAAAAACAATGAAAAAGTGGTATAAACATCATAAGACTTGCATGTTTTTCTCAAATATGATGAAATGAACATAAAATAAATATGAAGGATGAAAATGGATATGAGAAGCTTACTAGTTAACTTGATGAGGTTTATGAACAAAGGTTTAATCCTAATCACCCAAGGTTTTTATTTCACAACCAAGGTTTTTATTTCACAACCTTAATCAAGAGTGTAACTAGATTGTATATAACTTGTCTTGAAAATTTTTGGATGATCTCCTCTTGATCCTTTGGTTTGCCGGTTTGTGAAGAGAGGAAGAGAAAGGATATTTTGATCTTACACTTAATGATTTTACTTGTATGTGTTTATTGCAAAGTATAATATAATTATAAGTGAAGATATTTAGAAATTTTAGGTGACTCATCCCCCTTGTGTCGACAAGGGGGTATTTAAGTTAAATGATACATTTTTTTATTATTATTAGTATTAAGGTGTAGATAAGATGTATACTTGAAAGTATATTTGAGTAATTAGGTATATATTTAAGCTTGTAAGGTAGTGTTAATTAAAAATAAATTTTAACGGGTCAAAATAAAACATATTGAAGTCATAGAAATTTTAAAAATACATTTCTTGAAAAATTTTAGTGTAATAGTAATTATCGTGTAGTATTTAAGAAAACCGTCGTAATTATATAAATATAACTATTTATATACAAAATAAATTTAAAACACTGGGTAAACTCATAATATTATTTTTATAATCTTAATATAAGTATAAAAATATATCGGGATAATTTTTGGAAGTATCGGATCAATTGTTCAAAATAATTATTTACGCGATAGCGTTTATTTAATATGAAATTATACGTTTAATGTAATATGCAAAACCATGCATGAACTAATATGATGATAATGATGTTAATGATGTGTAGACTAAACCTAGTCTATATGGAATGTCCTTGATGATTGTTCATGAATTCAAGAGCTAAACCATTAAGGTTACGCGAATTTGATACTCGTAAACCTAGTTTACGGTAGACAATGAATAGTGAAGCATGAGTAGAAATTTTCTTCAGGAATGAATAGTATTTCGGACTAGTAAATTTGAAATACGTTCTCAAAATATTACTTTGACTCCAAAAACGGTGAATAGTAAAATTTTTAATAGTAACAGGTGAATAGTAAATTCCCGAGATGAATAGTAAATTTGAGAAATGACCTGAAAGTACGAGTTGTCACAAAGGGCGTATTGCCCCAAGAGCAAAAGGACGCCCGAAGGATACATCGTACATCACAGAGGTTTGAACTTCGGACGGTATACTCATCGGCGCCCTTTCTACAACCATGGCTTCATGTGTTGGACCACCGCAGCGGATTACGACTCAGAAATCCAAGTCGGTTCATGTAGTATGCACTCCGACCACCGTCCGCTGTGGCACGCGGCTTTAAGGTCGATACTACTGGCCTACAATGCACCGCGGATGCTGACTTAATAAGAAAAGTGTACGATTGCCAAGTTCACAGACCTATTCCATGCCAACCACAAATGAGCTAACACCTATTACGCCGCCATGGCCATTCTATAAATGAGGTATCGACATTGCAGACCCTTTTCCTTGCTAAGTGTTAGGAGGATTGAAATTCTCATAGTAGCTATAGACTATTTCACTAAGTGGATTGAAGCAAAGACAAATGACAATCACAGAAATCGTGTAAAACGGTTTGTTTGGGAAAATATGATATGCCCTTTCGGATTACCTGGGAAATCATTTCAGACAACGGAAAACAATTCTGTGACAACCTGTTAGCCTTAATAGTTTTTATTAGAAGTGATGGTCATTCACATTTAGGAACTTTGTAACGTGTGTTAGATATCATGATAGAATAGTCAACGGGCTCGTGGATTTGACTAAGCTAAATGGGTACTAGTTATGTTAAGCTTGCCTTTTATCCAATCCAACCCATGTCCAACCCACGAAGCCCATAGAAAGCCTTTTAGGGCATCATGTTACTTGTACTATATAAACCCCTCAAAGTCTCATTTGAGGGGTGTGCTTGAGTGTGTGTGTGTGTGTGTGTTTTCTTTGAATATACAACATATTGTGTTCATCTTTTCTCTACACATATACACAGTTTTAACATCAAGTCACCATCTTTCTCATCTTTATTTCTTTCATCTTCACGCATAGTTTGTGTTTGTGTTAACGAGTTCTACGCATAACGTGGTATACGTGTTGGGTTTGTGATAAGGTTGAGATATTTAAGGTCCTACAATTGGTATTAATCGCCTAACAATGGTTTAGGAGTGTTTGTGTTTGTTTTGAAGTTTGGTACTGTACGCGTGAAAGCTCTCGTTATACATCTTTGACACGCTTAAAACCTTAATTTTTGCACCTAAAAATTCAAGATTCTTGTGGTTTAAGGTTTATTTGGTGCTAAAGTTTCAGTTTCTTGCAAAAAGTTCAAAGCTTTACGTGTTTTCTCTTGATTTTAAATTCGCATTTAATTGGGTAATTCATTTCTACGCATAAGCTTTCAAGGCACTTTGGGTGATTAAGGTCAATACTTTTGTGTTATTTGAGTGTTTTTAAGGCTGTTTGTGCATCAGAAATCGGTTGAATCACTGTAAATTTTTTACGCGTAGGTCAAAACCCTATTCTTACGCGTAAGAAAAGTCAAAACCCTTTTTCTACACATAAGGTTTTACGCATAAGCTTTTGGTGCAGTTTCTTCGAGCTATAACGGTGACTCAGTGCTTCCCTCACTTAGATAAGTGTGTGGAACACTTCGACTTTCAGATATCTTTTACGTTGTGACAGTGTAAAGGATTTTTGGTTTTAAACCAACTCTTACGCATAAGCATAAAGCTTACGAGTAAGCACTCTACGCATAAGTTACCTCTTCTGGCGTAAGGTACTTTACTTCTACACTTAAAGTTTACACATAAGACTTACGTTTAACCTTAGGTTTACGCATAAGAATCCTACGCCTAAGCTCTTTACGCATAAGGACTCCTACGCATAAGCAATCCTACGCCTAAGCACAATATCTACGCCTAAGCATCCTACTCGTAACTTCTTGTGTGTACGCCTAAGCTCTTCATTTAAAAAAAATAAAAAAAAATAATAAAAAATAAAAAAATTTGAGTAAAATTTAAATTTTTGAGGAAACTAAACGTTCAATTTTACTGAAATTCAAATTTTGGTATAACTTGGAAAATTTTGGTCAAAAATTCAAATTTTTGGACCCAAATTCAAATTTTTCGGTCAAATTTGGCGTCAAAATTGTCATAACTCAAATTTTTCATACAACCTTAGAATTGATTTTTATAGTGAATTTCAAATTTTAGGAGAAAAATTTTTAGGAACCAAGTTCCGAAAGCACGACTTTCAAAAAACTTCAAACAATATCTTACTAAACACAACTCCTTTATCGTTGAATCGATCCTACATCAACTTTATCATAACATACTTTCATCAATGGCAACTCAACAAGACATTCACGCAAATGGCAATGCCGAAAACCGTCCTCCTATGTTGGAAAAAGGTGGTTATCTTCAATGGACAAGTCGTATGCTTCGCTACATCAAGACCAAACCTAATGGAAAATTGATGATTCAATCCATTAAGAATAGACCCTTCATACCTCGACAAGTCCAAGTCCACGGAGATCGATGCAACACCTCCGTCCCACCATCTTATCGTGTTCAAAACGAATCGGAATACAGCAATCGGAGGATCGAAACAAGTCGTCGCAGATGACATGGCAATTCATATTGTCCAACCGGGTTTACCAAGAGACATCTTTCTTTGCTGCTATAGGCAGGTTGTGAAACCGCACTTTGTTATGTGGGAAAGTGTTAGACGGCTTTGTCATGGAGCGAAATTGGTCAACAAGACATGGAGAACAAGTCGCTAACTGAATGGGAAAAGTTCACTTCAACCGGGAGAATCCATTGAATCCTACTATGGAAGGTTTTGTACTTTGATGAATGAGCTTATGAGAAACAAGTTAGCACCGTGAACTATCGTGCAAAATATCAAGTTCTGAACAATCTTCCAGAAGAATGGGGACGATATGTCACTATTGTCAACCAAACAAAAGACCTACATCAGGTGAACTTTGATCAACTAAACGATTTTTTGAAACAAAACCAAGCTGAAGTGAATGAAGTCAGGAAAGAAAGATTGGCTAAAAATCATGATCCATTGGCACTAATTGCAAAGACTCAACCTTCGGTGAATACACAACAACAAGCTTCATCATCTTCCAACAACAACTTGCAGCAATATATTCCACAACCACAATTGCATTCCCTCAACAACAATTCTATCCACCAAACAACAAGTCATTCAACAACAACAACAGTATCCACAATACCAGAACAAGGAATCAGCGATCCCTAAATGAACAAGAAGGCTTGTTACACGCATTTTCTTTCTTGGGTAAAGCATTCAGAAGTCGCTATTCCACACCAACTAACAACAATCAAAGAATTTCATCAAACACTTCACTACAGGCAAATTGCACGGCCGGGTGTGAATATGGGTAATCAAGGTCAAATGGTTGGAGTTATTGGGAATCGCTAGGATATGCTACCTGGATTTCGCATGGGTAATCAGCGGTTCCGTATCAGGTAATCGGTTGGGTGAATGTTGGAAATCGGATGGGAAGATGTAATGTTGGGAATAGAGCAAATGGGTAATCAGAATGGGAATGTTGCAACTCGGTCGGTGGAATTATGGAAATGTGAATCGGTAATCGTGGTTAAGTGTTACAACTGTCAAGGAGTGGGTCACATGGCAAGGAATTGTCCTACTAATTCGAAAAAGAAGGATCTTGCGTATCTTGTAAAGCTATCTTGTTGGTACAAAAGGAAAACGCAAGCCTTCAGTTGAGTGCTAAGGAACATGACTTTATGGCTATTATGGATGATTTGGAAGACCTCGAGGAACTCAATGCAAACTGCATCTTAATGGCAAATCTTCAGAGAGACTAAGTACGCATTAACACCGACTCGACACACCTTCTATGACGCCAACGCTAAAGATCGAGGTACCAATCATTGATCCATGCTATAACAATGTCATATTTGATATGTTTACTCATGACGAACAACATTCGTGACGCCGCACCTACTTATGATACATACATGGACAATCCGAGTTGTAGCAATACTAACTCTGAAACTCCGATGTGGATCCTAGTGGAGGCTGTGTGGCACAAAATACTGAGACCGATGAGGAAACACGTGCTTATTTTGAATCATTAATCAATAACCGTGGCATTGAAATTGAGAAAGTTAGAACGGTCAATCGCGAAGTTAAGGCAACGAATGCTAAATTGACCGCTGAGCTTGAGAGTTACAAAGAGAACGCTTGAGCCTTTGAATTTCATACAAACAAAATATCAGAATTAGAAATTGGTTATCGAGATTCTGTTTTAAAAGAAAAACAATTGCAACTCAAGTATGACACACTTGATGTGAATTTGAACTTGAAAATAAAATCTTTAAACAAGGAAATTTCTGAACTAAATGACCCACTTTCTAAACAAAAGCAGCTGTTTCTCGATCTTGAAAAGAGAAAGCAGTTGATTGTGATTTTTAAAACGAGAAGATTCTCTTCTTGACGAAATTCTTGATAAAAATGAAACTATCAAAAAATTGGATAATTTGCTTCTTACAACGGGTCATTCCACTAAAACAAACAAGATGCTTTCTAATCAAGTAAATCCAATTTTTCATACTATGCATAAAATGGCTCTTGGCAACACACCTCCTTGTTTCCTCAAGAAAGCTCAGAAAGAACGGAATGTGTTGAACAATGGAAAACCTTTGCATGCACCCATAATTGTACATGATTCTCTTGAAACGTTGGAACTATCTGAGGAGAGTAGATCAAAAATGAAACAAAAACATCAGGAAATCAAACCAATTGATTATAACAAATGGAACAAAATTAATGGTATTTCGTTTGTTCCTCATAAAGAACAATCAACGTTTTCCACACAAAGTGTTTCAAACAAAGTGTCAACACCAGTTTCAGAATCAGTTCAAAACCAGTTGTTGTCTCCAAATCTCTTTCAAACATTGAACAAATGTCTTCAAGCAATCCTTTTAACACAAGTGATGCGCGAAGTATTTTAGAAAATGTGAAAACTAGAATTGCAGATCTTCAAGAGACTATTAAAACTAAAACCAATATTACAACAAACATCTGGTTCAATAGTTTTGATAATGAACAGAAAAAGTTTTTTGAAACTCAAATTGCCCCTCAGTTGAATAACATCAACTCAAGGGTAATTCATTTTGAACAAGCATTTTTGAAAGAAACAGCTGACTTTGTCAAGGACCATAAATCCCCTGGTAAAGCAAGCTAATGAAAGTGTTGAACACATCAAAGTTTTGGAAAATTAGAATGATTCTCTCTTGAAGATGTTCGACTAATCTGATATTATGTCCATCATTTTGCAAACATATTCTGTTGAAGATCATGAAAGACTCGATCCGAGACCTCCAAATTATTTCAAAATATGAAAAAGCTCTTGAAAAACTTGAAAAAGAAAATGTCCCATATTTTAAACAACTTGATCGAAAAACTGAGGAATGCAAATATGACAAACTGTCGTATGAGCGTGCCTACAATGACATGCAAGCTTAAAAATGATCTTTTGAGGGCTCATTTGGAAAGTCAAAAGGAAAGGCAGTGGATACTGTGATTACAAAACCATTGACTGAGGAGAGAGCAAATGTTCCCAAACCGGTTTCCAAACAAAAATGTGCTTTCTATGCCTCCTCCAAAAGTCAACGAGAAAAATGTTTCATCAAAACCGATCACTCCACACTCTACCTAAACATAATGTTGATAAAGGAAAAGCGGTTATCGAGAAACCAAAAGTTTTAGCACTCGACCTTTTTAAGATGAGTACCACTAATGATCGCCTCCACATCTAAAACATATGGAACAAACGACATAAGTTTAGAAACGCAATCTAAAGAGACTAGGAAAGCTGAAACCACCTCCCTTCATAAAAATGTGAATCCTAATGCGTGTGCCTTACCTTCTATAGGACTAGAAAGCACCTCTAGGAGCAGCAGACTAAAGCCTAAGAGCAATACAAGGAACAATAGAGTCTCGACTGCCTCTAGGAGTAGTAGCTTGAATAAAGAGAAGAAAGTAGAAGAACACCCTAGGAATTTACCGCTTTTGAATAAGAAAGACATTTCATCTAAATGTATTTAACCTATGAAACTTGCTAAGTCTAATGCATGTGTTGAATCTCTTTGTTTAACTTGCAAGAAATCTTTAATTAATGTTCAAGATGATTGTGTTTCTAACAATGTGAATGATAAGCCTGTTAAGAAGAACGTTCTAAAAAGATCTTACGCTAAATGAGTAGGAAGACTAGTTGCAAAACTTAGGCTTTTCACTACTGACAAGAACCATACTGTTTACTTTAGGGATGATATTTGGAAACCCACGGGTAGAACTTTCACACTCCAGAATGGTAAAATGAGTGATAAACCGAAACTCCCCGTAGCAAACCTCTTTGAGTGTGATCGTGGATTTTACATCTAACCCAAAGGAACCAACATCACAACGATTTCCAAAATATTCTTTTTCAAGCATTGGCAGTTATCGAAATTTGTCTTTGGATCGTCGACTGGGTTGCTCCAAGCACATGACCGGGAATCGGCTGTGATCAATTTCGATCGCAAATTCATGGGAACCGTGACGTTTGGAAATGATCATGTAGCAGCTATCATGGGTTATGGAGATCTACCTTTTGGAAATTATTTGATCACTCGGGTTTACTATGTCGAAGTGTTGGGACACAATTTGTTTTCGGTCGAGTAGTTCGTGATGCAGATTTAGAGGTTGCTTTTAGGAAAAATGCTTGCTTCGTTAGAAACTTGGATGTCACCGATCTCTTAGCGGGAATCGTGATACAAACTTGTATGCTATCGACATCAATCAAATGGCCTCTTCATCACCAATATGTCTTATGACACGAGCATCTGAAACATAGTCCTGGTTGTGGCATAGAAGGTTATCCCATCTCAATTTTGACACCATCAACAATCTTGCCAAAGACAACATCGTCAACGGAATTCAAAAGTTCAAATACACCAAGGATCACTTATGTCCATCATGCGAACAAGGAAAAAGCAAAAGAGGATCATATAAACCCAAAACCGTACCTAGTCCGGAAGAAAAGTTGCATATGTTGCACATGGACTTATGTGGCCCAATGAGAGTTGAAAGCTTTAATGGGAAAAAGTATATTCTTGTCATCGTCGATGATTATTCGAGATATACATGGGTTAAGTTTCTGAGATCAAAAGGCGAAGCACGCATTATCATCACCTTCTAGAACGTATTCAAGTACTTCTTCAAACTCAAGAGTAGGGTTGTAACAACAGAAAAGCACTGAATTTACAAATCGTGAGTTACGAACTGGTATTTGGGATATGAAAGATCTGCCGAAGAACATGAAAGTACCTTGAAGATATGAAAGTATTGTAAGCAGCAAAGTCTTGGGAAAAGTCAAAGAGTCAAAGTACTGCTAAAGACAAAGTCAAATCTGCACCCTAAAAGTCAAAGTCTGCAAAGAACTAAAAGAAGCTATTCGTTTATGGAAAGTATTGTATTCTATGTTTAGATTCCTTGTCGCATTAGGGTTGCTATCAATTGTAAACCGACTAGGATATCCTTGAGCCTATAAAAGGACTCCTAGATTGGCATTAGATGTAAAATGATTACTTATGAGTCTATGAGTTTTAGAGTTTACTAATTCACAAGTTAATTAGTGTTTTAGAGAGAAGTTCGATTATCTAAGAGTTGTATTAGAGTATGCATAATAAGCGATTTAGAGTTTATAATAAAGGTTATTCTTCTTAGCTTTGTTAACCCGTAAATTCAGCGTGCTTAATAAAGATTGCTAGTGTTTCTTTTGTTAATAACTTAGGATTTATCAGAGGTTATTAAACCTTAACAAGCTAGTTAAGATAGTTTGATTAAAGTATATCGATCCAACAAGTGGTATCTGAGCTTGTGTGGAAATTCGACTAGGAAGAAACCCTACTTCAACAATATTCAAGATGTCGTGAAGTTGTTCCACCACCTCAATCACCTCACTTTCGAGAATTCCAATAATCAAGAAGGAGAATATGATCTCACGGTGCATGAAGATGAGCAAATGATACATTGCCATTACTGACCATGCTCTTTGGAATGTTATTGTGAATGGAATGAAGTTGTAGCAGCACCCCATTGATATTCCCCTGGACAACTAAAAGGCACCTAAACCAAAGATATTACGGCAAAGAACAACCTTAAGGAATCAAGAAGAAGGCACTCAACATTCTCTTATCGCGCCATTCAGATGGTCATCTTCTCAAATTTCATGATGCTAAAGATGCTAAGCAGCCTCACAGGCTGCTCTCAAGACAGAATTTGGAGGAATGAAGCCTCTAAAAGATGCCGTAAATTTGCTAAAGCAACAGTTTGAAACTTTCACAGTTGGTGAAAGAGAGAGTCTTGATGTTGCATATGATAGGTTCAGAGATCTACTCAACATGTTGGAGTTATACAAGGCAGAAGTATCAGTTGAGGATGCTAATTTGAAGTTTCTAATGAGTTTGCCATCTTCATGGCATGTGATTGCTACAATGATCAGAGGACAACAAGGTTTGGATGTCATGGACTTTGATGATCTATATCATCAACTTAAGGTGTATGAGCATGAGATGAGTGGTCATACAAGTTCTAAGTCTCCACGATTGCTTTTCTATCATCTCGAAAAGAAGGCCAGACTTCCAAAAGTATCGCTTCTCCTCAAAGTACTTGTTCTCAAACTCACCTGCTTGTCTACACCCCTCATATGTTCACAAAAACAGGCCCACCAACTACCACTATGGCCTCGTGATGAAGTTATGTGCTCCTTTCTTTGCACAACAAGCTAGTTTACACATCACTTATGAAGAAGATCTTAGCCAGTTGAAGAAGATGCACTTGAAGAAATTGATATCGGTGGCAAGTTGCTATGATCACCGCAAGAATCAAAAAGTACATGAAGAAGACAGGCAAAAGCATTGATTTCAAACCAAAGCAGGGCATAACTTTTGACAAATCTAAAATTGAATGCTTCAATTGTCAAAAGCCTGGTCACTTTGCAAGGGAGTGCAGGTTTGCTAAGTATCAAGCAACAGAGGACATCCGAAAAGCCAAACTTGAGCTTAAGGAAATTTCCATTCTTGAAAACAAAGGCTTTGGTTGCTCAAGAGAAGATTATCGAAGTTGGTTGGAGTGAAGAGTTTGATGATGAACGGTAACTTATTGCATGATAGCTTGATGGAATAAGAAATTAAAGATTCAAGTAGAAGCATTGGATTGGAGCAACTGTTTTTTTTGAAGAACCGGACATGCCGCTTTGTTTTGGAATCAATGATGGCTTTGGAGATTTGGACTGAAAGCAAGGAAAGTGAAGATGATTCTGTTCAACTAGCATTGGTGGCTACTTCACCAAATCAATCTCCTATCTCGAGGGCAACCCGTAAGAGGAGCTTAAAGATCATCTTATTGTGGATAGTGGTTGCTCAGGAAGTATGACAGGAGACAAAGAGATCCCTGTCGATTTTAGGAAGATTAGTGGAGGAAGAGTTGCATTTGGGAATGATCCCATTGGAGGAAAGATTACGGTAAGGGACTATCAAAGGGCTTATAGATTTTGAGAATGTTAGATATGTAAAGGAGTTAAAGTTCAATCTATTGTCAGTATCACAAATCTATGATAAAAAGCATCCTGTGTTATTCACTGACACATAATGTCTTATCCTTTCCTCGACTTTTTTAAGCCTTTGTTGTTGATGATGAATTAGTAGTTCTTAGAGTACCAAGGACAAATGTTGTGTATAGTTTAGACATGAAGAGTCTACATTCCTATGGAAGATCCACATGTTTGGTGGCTAAAGCAACATCTGAGGAGGCACATCAATGGCATAGAAGATTGGGTCATGTTAACTTCAAGAATATCAATAAACTGGTGAAAGGCAATCTAGTTAGAGGTTTACCTTCAAAGACTTACAAGAATGATCAATCATGCTTGGCATGCAAGAAGGGTAAACAACACAAAGCTTTCTGCAAGAAGCTTGAGGAGAGAACTATTAGAGAACCTTTGGAGCTATTACATAAGGATTTGTTTGGACCTCATTTCGTGGCAAGTTTAAACAAGAAAAAGTATTGCTTAGTTGTAACAGATGATTGTAGTAGATTCAGTTGGGTATTTTTCTTGGGTTTTAAAGATGATCCTTTTGATGCTATCCGCATTAGGTTGATTATTGCTCTTGAAAACCAATTGAGACTCAAGGTTAGGGGTATTAGATGTGACAATGGGATTGAATTCAAGAACAAACTTATGGATGAATTTTGTGCAAACAAAGGCATAAAAGGGAGTTTAGTATTGCAAGAACAAGACAACAGAATGGTGTTCTTGAAGAAGGAAGAATAGGACTTTGATTGAAGCGGCAAGAACAATGTTAGCGATTCTTCTCCTACCTATTGATTCTAAGCCGAAGCATGAAATCTTGCTTGTTATGTACTTAATGAGTCTCACTCACTAAACCACAGATGAAGACACCCTATGAATTGCTGATGGGCACTAAACCCAACGTTTGTTTTATGAAACCTTTTGGATGCCCTCTTACTATTTTAAACACTATTGATAATGCAGGGAAGTTTGATGGCAAGTCGGAAGAAGGATACTTATTGGGTTATTGCACTAACAAAGTAGGCTTTAGAGTATACAACAAAGTTACTAAGAAGGTTCAAGATTGTCTTCATGTTGAGTTTTAGAAGATCAAGACAATGAGAAAGGTAAAGGTCCTGATTGGATGTTTGATCTTGAGGTTTTAACTCAATCTATGAACTATGTACCATTAGAGAAGAAAATCAACCAAAGGAATTACTGTTGGAAGATTTACAATATGTGGTTCATGGTGTTCATATTAGACCTAATGTTGTTCTGATGAAGATCCATTAGTTCAAAACAAAGTACCTGAAGTTCCAAAACAAAGTAATCGTTGTTGCCTCACCGCGAAAGTCTTCTTTGCTGCCGAATCTTCTTTATCTGCTGAGGATCAATCTATTCAAGAGGAACTTAATCGGATGCTTCTTCAAGATGTTTTAGCACATTCTTACACTGATAAACAAAGGAGAGCTTATGAAGAGGCAAAGAAGAAGAACAAGACTGCAGAGTACTCTTACATTACTTTGGACAGAGCATACTTTTGTACAAAAAGTACCTGTCTTTGCCACACTGCTGACGAGTACTTTTAGCTGATCTGGATGATCATACCATGCACGGATTAGAAGATAATCGATGATGAATTTGAAGATGAAGGTATTTTCCCAAATTTCAATGAAGGTGCTGATGTTACTAATTTAGAGGATAATTATGAAGTTCCACCGTCTCCAAACTTAAGAACTCATAAGGATCATCCTTCTGATCAAATCATTGGTCCTTCTACTTCGGAGTCTGACTAGACACAGAGCTAAGACTTTCTCTACACCTCACAATGCTTTACTTAGCTTTGTGTATAAACAAAACAGTCTGAATCATAAGGACCATCAAACCTGGCTATTTACTTGTTTTATCTCTCAAGAAGAACCCAAGAATATTGCTCAAGCTTTGACTAAAGAAAGATGGGTTGAAGCTATGCAGGAAGAACTTCTTCAATTTAAACTTCAAGAGGTTTTGGTTTTATGTGATCTTCCAGATGGGAAGAGAGTTATTGGAACCAGATGGGTTTTAGGGTCAAAAGAGATGAAAGAGGTAATGTTATCAAGAATAAGGCAAGGTTAGTAGCACAAGGATATAGACAAGAAGAAGGAGTAGATTATGATGAAGTGTTTGCTCCTGTAGTAAGAATAGAAGCTATTAGAATATTTCTTGCTTTTGCTTCTTATATGGGCTTTCAAGTTTACGAGATGGATGTCAAAAGTGCCTTTTATATGGCAAGATTACAGAGGAAGTTTATGTCAAACAACCTCCTGGTTTTGAAGATCCTAAACATCCAAACAAAGTCTACAAGGTTGTTAAAGCTATTTATGGCCTTCATCGTGCACCTTAGAGCTTGGTATGAGAGACTCTCCACATTCTTATTGCAACATGGATATAGAAGGGAGCTATTGACAAGACTTTGTTTATCAAGAGAGACAAGAAAGATATCATGTTAGTTCAAGTTTATGTTGATGATATCATTTTGGGGCTACCAAACAGTCCATGGTTAAGGAGTTTGAGCAGACCGGTGATGCAGTAAAGAATTTCAAATGAGTTCAATGGGAGAGTTGACTTTCTTTTAGGACTTCAGTTAAGCGGTCAAAGGAAGGTATTTTTATCAGTCAAGACAAGTATGTTACTGACATACTTAAGAAATTCAATTTTGATGATATGAAGGTTGTTACTACACCCATTAAATCTATCAATTCATTGGGCAAAGATGAAGATGGTCACCTCAAGAAGTCAAGCTTTATAGATCAATGATTGGCTCTCTTATGTATCTCACCTGCATCAAGGCGATATAATGTTTGCAGCTTGTCTATGTGCTAGATATCAAGTCTCACCAAAGATCTCTCACATGAATGCAAAGAAAGAGAATCTTCATTTATTTGAAGCAACAACCAAAGTTGAGGTTGTGGTATCCTAAAGAGTCACCTTTTCACTTGGAGGCTTTTTCGGATAGTGATTATGCAGGTGATAACTATGATAGAAGATCAACCACTGGAGGATGCCAATATCATGGAAGAAGGTTAGTCTCCCCGGCAATGCAAGAAGCAGACAATTGCAAGCAACATCATCTACCGGAATATATGTAGGCTGCTGCAAGCTGTTGTGGACAAGTTTTGTGGATGCATAATCAACTCTTGGACTATGGGTTCAATTTCAAAAATACTCCTATCAATATTGATAATGAGAGTACCATTTGTATTGTGAAGAATCCAGTTTATCATTCCAAGACCAAGCATATTCAGATTAGGCATCACTATATCAGAGATTGTTATGAGACAGCTCATTAATGTTGTTAAAGTTCACACATATGACAATGTAGCTGATTTACTCACCAAAGGCTTTGATGTTTCAAGATTCAATCACTTGGTGGTGAGTATTGGCATGATTAACTACTAAGCTATGTTTGAGGGGAGGACTATAAGGTGTTAGTATAGTCATGTGTATTGCTTGAGGGGAGGATGATTGTAGAATTTGGCAAGTAATCGCTTTTTCTCGAAAGTCTTGCTTGGATAGTCTTGCTTTAGGAAAGAATCGCATACGTGGAAAATCTTGTTTGTCATATTAAAGTATTGTTCCAACGGTTATATTGAGGGCTAATTAATGCTAACGGTTATTTTATTTTGGTGCTGATTTTTCAAATCTCTCCTATAAATAACTACTTTCCGATTTTCCCTCTCATATTATTACATTAGAATCGTTTCCATCTTTCTCTCATTCTTATTCAATTCCAATTTGTGCTTACATAAACACCAATGGCGAATCGACCCTCTTGTTTCAAAGCACAATATGGTAGCAAATTTAGACAAGATCTGAAGATAATGCGCGCTTTCATGATATTATTGATTTTTAACGGTCGCAAATCGGTTATGCTCTTTTAGTGGAGCGGATATTATTGAGCCTTGGATTCAAGAATTTTGGGCTACCTGCAAGAAGAAAACATGGAGAATGAAGAATTTTATATTAGGGCTACAGTTGTTGGACACACCTTGTGAAGATCTGAAGCATCTATTAGAGAGGATTTCTTGTTTAATGATAATGATGGTGCTATTAGTTTTGCCAAGGAATTGATTTGGGAAACTTTTGGGCATATTGGTTATGAAGGTTCTTTAACGAACAAGTACATTCGAAAACAGTTGTTTTGTCCTCAATGGAAATTTTTGGTTCATGAGTTGCTACATTGCATAAGTGCTAAGAGTACTTCTTAGGAGCAGTTGGGTCCAATATAGCATCTGCTATGGTTGGGTTAGCTACAGATAGAGTTTTTAACTTCTCAAGGCTAATATCTTGGATGGGATGCTCTCGCATATTTCACATGGGTCTACTTGGCTAATGTACCCACGGTTTATACAGGTTTTCTTAAACAAGCAACTTGTTGATGTGCCAAAACCTACGACTTTATTGCACTGCTATTGTTCAACAATCCAAGATTTTTACTTTTATGGCTAAAAGGAGTGTTTTATTCAAGGGTCAAGATACTCCTTTAACAACTTCCATTATGGATGTTGTTCAGCCGTTAGAGCAGATGATGAAGGTCGATGTAGCAGGCTAGTGAAAGTCTCGCATCTGGAAGGCTGCACTCGCAGATACCGCTTGTTTCGCATGAAGGTATTGCATCCGCAAGTACCGCATCACAGGGAAGGTAATCGTGCATCTCTACAGGTCTTGTTTTGTCAAGCCCTGAGGTTCAAGAAGAAGTTTTAAGATCACCTTCTTCATCTCCACAAGGATGCTTCGCTTCTCAATCAGAGGAACATTCACCTATTCTGGGAGCTGCTTCACATACCATCCCTCCTGATGATATCACATTGGATAACTATGTTTTGACAAGGGAGCCGTAAAGTTAAAAAGACTACCGAGGTTCGCCAAAAGATAAAGAAATTAAAACCGAACCGTTTGAAGGCTAAAGCTTTTGTGTGGCCATTAGTTCAAGAATTTCGTGTATGGGTCAAAAACAAAAGAAGCGCACAAGCAGATCTAGGAAACACAAACGCCAACAGGTTCATCAACCATCTTCGTCCAATTGGGAGGAATTTAGAAAAAGAAAATTTGAAAGAAGATGTTACAAAGAAGAAAGAACACGAAGGATGCTGAAGAAAAGATTATTTCTGATCTTGAGGAACAACAAGAACAAGTTCAAGGTATGCTTACATGATCAAGGTCTGAACATCAAAGTGTTGCTTTTCAAGATACTTTTCGCAAGAGGTAATAACACCAAAAGTATTGAATTTTGAAGAAGAAGCTGGTCCTTCTACAACTGTTATACAAGAAGAGGAGGAAGCTACACTCAAACCTATTTATTCTGCAAGTGATGATGAATTCATTGCTACGATTTTAGGAGATTTATCACAACCTAGAGGTGGTGTTACTATTAGAGATGTACAAGAAGAAGAACAACAAAGAACTTCTCAACCTGCAATTGATCCTAAGGATAAAGGGAAAGGTGTTTTGCTTGAAACTAAGAAAAAGAAACTAACTTTGGCAGAACTTAGAGAAATTGAAGTTGCTAGGAATGAAGCTGCAGCTAGAAAAGTTCAAGAAGAGTTAGATGCTAAAGATAGAAAAGATTAGGAAGCTCAAGAAGCTCGGAATAGAGAAGCAATTTCAAAAGGTACAAGATGAATTAGATCTTTCTATGAACCATTACACACACCTGCTCTCGTTAGATTTATGCCACGAAGACTTAATAAAGCTAAAGACAGAAATGCTATGATGGCTTATCTGAAAAGTAAAGGGTATAAAGGATTCTGAAGTTTAATTATTTTGAGATGAAAAGATTATATGATGCTGCTAGGGAGGATTATAAGAAGAATGTTGCAGGTATCAAATATTTTAGAGAAGAAGTTACCTTGACCTGAAGTTAAAAGAAAGAAGAGTTTGAGAAAAGAAAACTGAAGTTACATATTCAGCTTCAAAGAAAGAAAAGTTGAATTAAGATCCGAGACTAGTGATGAATTAAGGAATTATCTCAGAATAGTAGATTTTGATTATTCAAAAGAAGGTAATGACATGAAGATGACATGTGATCAAAGATTAGTGTTTTTGAAGTTGTGAAATCTAAGGAAGGAGATTACATGATTTTTCATAAAGAAGATGAAAGCTTCAAAGTTTTCAAAAGGCTATGGGACTTACTGCACATTATAGATAGAGTAGATCTATTCTATTTATATCATGTGGTGAAAGCTTACTTTGAACAAAATCCATTAGAAGGGATTGGTTTAGTTTTAGATGGTGATCTCATAAGCTGCATGGGAAACGCTGAAGAAGAGAGCTGATGATGTTTGGAAGAATCAAGAAAGCCGGGAAATTATTTGTTGGAGATTCTTTGAAGAGTCTAGAGTTCATGTTTTAGAGCTGGAAAATGGAACGATGATACACATGTTTGCAGAAAGAAGATACCCTCTCACACTTGAGCTCATGAGAAGAATGCTAGAGCATGGATTGGAAGTAGAAGAGGATAATGAAACCGCTTGCATGGTTATCAACTTATTTATCAACTGGACTACTATTGCTTAAGATGATCAATAACTGGTATGAATTTTATTTGAATAAAATACTTTTTGATATATTAATACTTTTATTCAAAGTAATCATTGCCAAGAAGCTACTTTCATCAAAGTATCAAGTTTTCTGAAATAAACCGCTTAAATGAATTTTAGAAGAAACCTTTTGCTAATTAATAAATATTTTGAACTAAAGGTTCAATAAATGGTTTTTGTGATGATAACATCAATAGGTTATCAATCCACCATGGTTACAAAAGGATTGACTAATCCATGAGCAAACGGCTCTGGTAAAGATATATCAAATCCATTTTTAGTTGACAACTTGCTAATAAGTTGGATGGTATTCAACTCACCATATCGCGAATGAAGAGTTGGCTAGCCCACAAGAAAATGGCTTGTGCTAAAGGGTGGAAAAACCATTATTGGTAATTAGTTCACCATTAGATAGAAGAACTAACTAGTCCGTATAAGTACAGACTTTTGGTAAAGACAAATCAAATATGTTGATAGCTGATGATTTGCTAAAAATCATATGGTTATCAATGTACCATGGTCTTACACACCAAAACATTTGGCTACTCCAAAGATAATGGCTTTGGTAAAGAGATCTAAATCCATTAAATTTTCAATGATTCACCTCTCACAGGAGTTAACACACCTGGAAGTGATGAGAATAGTATGCAACTTAAACTGATTAATGTACAAATTGTCATATGTTCTTGTGTGTTGTCTTTGAAAAGATGGAGCTTCTTTGGATGTGAGAAAGAACAATTCTAAGAGATACTTTGACAAGCACATAACACTCTGAGATATATTGAAAAGACTAAGAAACAATCTGATCTTAAAGATGAAGCTGTTAAAGATATATTCACAAAGGAACTTGAAGTCAAGAAAGTAGAATTCAAGTTAGGGGAGGATTGTTGGGATATGAAAGTCAAGACATGAAAGTCTTGAAGATATGAAAGTATTGTAAGCTGCAGCATCTTGGGAAAAGTCAAAGAGTCAAAGTACTGCTAAAGACAAAGTCAAAGTACTGCACTTAAAAGTCAAAGTACCGCAAAAGAACTAAAGAACTGTTATTCGTTTATGGAAAGTATTGTATTCTATGTTTAGATTACTTGTCGTACAAGGTTATCAATTGTAAACCGACTAGGATATCCTTGAGCCTATAAAAGGACTCCTAGATTGGCATTAGATGTACGATTACTTATGAGTCTATGAGTTTTAGAGTTTACTAATTCACAAGTTAATTAGTGTTTTAGAGAGAAGTTCGATTATCTTAGAGTTGTATTAGAGTATGTGCATAATAAGCAGATTTAGAGTTTATAATAAAAGGTTATTCTTCTTAGCTTTGTTAAGTAAATTCCGCGTACTTAATAAAGATTGCTTAGTGTTTCTTTGTTAATAACTTAGGATTTATCCGAGGTTATTAAACCTTAACAAGCTAGTTAAGATAGTTTGATTAAAGTATATCGATCCAACAAGAACTTATTTTGAAGATGTTGGAATTACACATCAGACATCAGTTGTTAGAACTCCACAGCATAATGGGGTAGTTGAAAGAAGAAATCGTACTCTTGTGGAAGCTGCTCGCACAATGCTAATTTATTTTAGTACACCATTATTTCTATGGCGATCTTTGTTGCCCATAAGCACGCTTGTTTCACTCGTAACCGATCCTCATCCATCCAAGATTCAATAAAACCCCATATGAGCTTGTAAACAACAGAAAACCGGATATCTCTTACTTTCGTGTTTACGCTTTGTGCTATCCTACGAATGACAAAGAAGATCTTGGAAAACTGAAAGCAAAAGGTGATATTGGAATCTTCATTGGATATTCAGATAACTCGAGGGCATTAGAGGTGTATAACAGAGAACTAGGAGGATCATGGAGGCGATGAATGTGAAGTTTGACGAACTTTCACATATGGCTTCGACTCCAGACGCTTCTCTAGAACCGCACTAAACCTGTTCAGACTTCGGACACATTAGTTCGGACTCAGATTACCTCAAAGAGCTCAATAAACTTCGCTTGACAATCCTAAAGAACAAGAATGGGAGAATTTCTTTGAGTTAATGTTCGATGAATACTATGGTGGAACTTCGACAAATGTATCAAACCATCATTCCGCTACACCCGCTCAAAATCTTCCACCACCACCAACAGAAGATGCATCTACAACGGTCAAAACCAATGCACCAATTCTATCTACATCATCTACATCTACTACTGTTATTGCACCCATTCTACCAAAGAAATTGATGAGCAAAACCAAAACCCGAACGATGCAACGTTAGATGAAGACTTATTTGAAAACCCGTTTGCTACGAATCACCGTGAATCATCTTCAAGCTTACGAGAACCATCTAACTCGCATACATTTAACCAACGGTATCCTTCTACTCTGAAGTGGACAAAAGACCAACCAATTGAACAAGTTATTGGTGAACCGTCAAGGCCAATCGGGCGAGATGCCAACTTGCCACGATTGCGACTTATGCATTTACCTTTGCTAAATTACAATATCGAGCCAAAGAACATTGAGGCAATGGCGAGAACCGCATGGATAGAAGCGTCAGGGAGGAACTTCTCCAATACCGTCTACATGACTCTTGGGAAATGGTTCCAAGACCAATTGACGTTCGCCTCATCGATCTCAAATGGTTATGGAAGAACAAAAGGGATGAAGAGATGACTGTAATTCGCAACAAAGCTCGCATTGTGGCCAAAGGATCTGACAGGAAGAGGGAATAGATTTGAAGAGCCATCATTCAAGGCCGGTAGCTAGACTAGAAGCAGTCAGGATATTCTTAGCCTATGCAGCTCATAAAAACATCACGGTTTATGAGATGGACATTAAGACCGCGTTCTTGAATGGAACTCTGAAATAAGAAGTGTAATGTGAGTCGCCCGAGAAGGCTTCATAGACTTGGAACATCCGGACACGTCCACAAACTCAAAAAGGCAATCTATGGATTGAAACAAGCTCCGAGAGCGTGGTATGACAAACTATCCTCTTTCCTTATCCAAAACAATTTCACCAAAGGAACAGTTGATCCTACCTTGTTTACACAAAATCAAAACGACATTTTGATTGTTCAGATTTATGTGGGCGACATCATCTTTGGGTCCACTAATCCGAATCTTTCAAAACATTTTGAAAATCTCATGAAAAGCAAAATTTGAAATGTCCATGATGGGGAACTAAAATTCTTTCTTGGTTTACAAATACATCAATCCCCTCGTGGAATTTTTATAAATCAAGCTAAATATACCACTGAGATTTTGAAAAATCATGGTATGGATAATTGTGATTCGGTCGGAACACCAATGGTAACTTCATCAAAAATTGGAGCCGATTTGTTTGGAAAACCTATTGATCCGAAGAAATATCGGAGCATGATTGGTTCTCTCATGTACCTCACCGCTGCTAGTGACCGGATATTCATTTTGTTGTTTGCTTATTAGCACGGTTTGGCAAAGCCTACCGCACCTCAAAGAGGTTAACGGATCTTCGGTACTGAAGACATCCATTCACATGGGACTTTGGTATCTGAAGGAATCCGAATTTGATCTAATTGCCTTTTCGATGCGGACCCGCAGGTGATCAAGTTACAGCAAAAAGTACATCCGGAGGAGCACAATTTTTGGGTGAAAAGTTAGTCAGCTGGTCTTCAAAGAAACAAGATTGCACTGGACTTTCAACCGCCGTTTGAAGCTGAGTATGTGTCTCTATCTGCGTGTTGTGCTCAAGTTCTATGGATGAGAACACAACTCACAGATTATGGCTTTACTTTCGATAAAATACCTATGTATTGTGACTCAAAAGTGCCATAGCCATATCATGCAATCCTGTTCATCACTCAAAGACTAAACATATCCGTGTCCGCTACCACTTCATCAAAGAGTACGTCGAAAATGGTACTATTGAATTATTCTTCGTGAAGACTGATTACCAACTCGCCGATCTATTTACTAAAGCCCTTCCAAAAGAAAGGTTTGACGATTTAGTTTGACGAATTGGAATGCTAAGCCTAACCCCGAGGAGTTAGATCGTCTTCTCGAATCTTCTTGAAAATGATTTTCCAACAAGCTTCGCTGTAAATATTTTTGAAAAACAAATACAAAATTTGAAAAACCAACAAAAGCAAAATATAAAAATATAAAAATTTTCAAAAAATTCAAAAACAATATAAAATCAAAAATCCAAAAACATTCTACTCACGACATGTCTCTCGTATAATCGATATTCTGTACGTTTCTAGAAATGTCATTCAACAATGATACGGGTATGTACAGATGCTTGAGCGAGAGTTCTTTAATGTTTTTCAAAACATGTCTTTTCTCAAAACTTCTAAACTATGGCTTCATATACTTGATCACGAAACCGGACAAAAATGATGACTTTTGATTATTGTTCAAATCAAAACTCGTGCTTTTAAATAAAAATCAAGTGTACGCTTTCGTTGCACTACATTTAAAATGGTGAGAAATCATCATCATCTTGAGCACCTTTTCAAGATTGTTCAAAAGATTTTTCAAAATCTTTCAAAATATTTTGTGCTCAAGATAACTCCCTCTAAAACCCTTTAATTGATTATGCTTTATTAAAGGGGGAGTATAAAACTAAAATGGTCCAAATTCATGCTTAAATCAAATCCGTTTGTCTCCCCAAAAGATTCTAAAATGTTGTTTAATCCGTTGATATAAAAAATATCACGAATATGCTATTTTTGAGGGGGAGGAGACGTGATTAAAATGTGATCAAAAATGCTTAATGATCGTTGTTTGAATCTCAAAATAAGCTCGACTCAGACGAAACTAATGAATTGACGGGAATCAAAGTCAGTATATGTACCATCTCGAGAAACTTGTGATAGATATGCACTTTCATGGGTCTAACCTCCTTTTAAAGGAGTGTTTACAACTTCAAGTTAGTTATTAGAGCTAGTTGTCACTTAAAAACTGATAATGGAACTCTTTAACTAGGCAACGTAACCGTGTCTCATGAGGAATTGTATATCATAAGCCGATCAATTCAAAAAGTGCAAACTCTACCCTCGATGTGCATATTTTTGTTAAAACTCATAAGCACATGTGAAGGGGGAGTGTTTCTGAAAATATAAAACTCGCGGAGCGTCTCAAACATGTTTTCAATCATAAACACTCTGAGAGATTTTCAAGAAATGGTTTTATGGCAACATGGGATAGTCATGGAGTTATAAGGTGACTAAGGATAGGAAATTCGTCCTATGATCCGCCCGAGCCGGAGGGATCTACCCAAGGACATCACAAATAGTTAGTATTAGAAGTCCTTAGGAATGATTGAAAAAAGGAGTAATGTGAGAAAGGAGAAAGAAGGGGTTGAAGAATTAAAAAGAAATTTAATGAAAAAGGGAGAAAAGAAATAGCCCTACATACGCAACCTTAGGGCAGAAACCGGGTTCAATTCATCTTCTACTGGTTGTCACTAAGTTGACACTGGTATTGAAGACAAAGACGTCATGGACCCATGCGCATCTTTGCACTAAACCTTCTAGCCACTCAATTCCTCTTAAAAGGATTTGTTTCATTCTCACTGGGAACCCTACATAATCTATCGACTTTCTCTTAGAGATGGTTGGTATTGAAGAAGGAGACCCTCTCCCTAGTCTCCGCTTAGGAAAACCAAAACGGACTATTGAGTCTAAAGCCACGAGATTCATGAAAAGATCTCATAGGAACACTTGACATGACATCGCTTGTTGTTCATCAATAAGGACACAAGTGTTATATTCTAGAGTCCTACTTGAGATCTTAGCAATTTGCCAGAACATTTATGAGAAGTTTCACATCTGTTATCTTCAGTGATTGAATGGAAACTCCTGCCATGGTCAACTTCAAGTAGCCCCACAGCTGGTAGTCACTTGGTAACTCCCGTGGATTACACTTAGTGTGTCTCAAACGGTCTGATCGTGAAGTGATGCTTCGTGTACTTCACGACTCATCGAACTATAGGTGTACCGGTATATCGTGTTATCTCACTTGTGGGACTCCGTTCAGAACGGCCTTTGTGAGAATTAGAGACGTGTTTTCACACTATGCTGTTAACACCCTCGAAATTCAAACTTGTAAATGCCGGAATCCGCTTATTACTAACCTGTTTTTATGTTTTCTTCTTATGGAAGCTCCGGAGCGGTATACCAACAACACATGAAAGTTCTCATCATAATCAAAGGCTACACAAAGTTAAAGATGATTCTTCGTCAATGTCAAAGAATCTACAAAGTTTAAAGACTCGAGAACTTCATCTCATCGGAACTTCAAAGTCAAATAGAAGTGTGAGCATGGTGGGGAATGACGTGGAGACACCTAACCAACGAAGTTGACAACGGCAGACAACCACATTAATTGATCACAAAGCATGAAGGAACAAAGATTCGAGACTATTCTATATCTACACACAAAGTTCAAGCTTGAGAAAAGTAAAGATCTTATCAAGTGGAGCATCATTTGAATGACCACCCCTTAGGGGGAAATTGTTAGCCTTAATAGTTTTTATTAGAAGTGATGGTCATTCACATTTAGGAACTTTGTAACGTGTGTTAGATATCATGATAGAATAGTCAACGGGCTCGTGGATTGGACTAAGCTAAATGGGTACTAGTTATGTTAAGCTTGCCTTTTATCCAATCCAACCCATGTCCAACCCACGAAGCCCATAGAAAGCCTTTTAGGGCATCATGTTACTTGTACTATATAAACCCCTCAAAGTCTCATTTGAGGGATGTGCTTGAGTGTGTGTGTGTGTGTGTTTTCTTTGAATATACAACATATTGTGTTCATATTTTCTCTACACATATACACGGTTTTAACATCAAGTCACCATCTTTCTCATCTTTATTTCTTTCATCTTCATGCATAGTTTGTGTTTGTGTTAACGAGTTCTACGCATAATGTGGTATACGTGTTGGGTTTGTGATAAGGTTGAGATATTTAAGGTCCTACACAACCCTTTCAAGGAATGGTGCGAGAAACTGAATATTGTACAACACTTCGCGTCAGTTAAACACCCACAAACCAATGGTTTGGTCGAACGTGCAAACCGTAGTCTAGGTGAAGGAATTAAAGCATACTTAGACAAACACAAATTAAGGTGGGTGGAAGAATTATCGCATGTTTGTGGGCACAAACTTTAATCAAAACTAGCACGAGACACTCCTTTCCCTCGTCTATGGGATAGAAGCCGTCATACCAGAGAAATTGGGATGCCAACTATTCATACCATGCCAAAGTTAACGTTGCAACCAATGACGATGAACGCGTATCGACTTGACTGTTGGAAGAAAGGCGTGAACGCGCAGCTATATGTGAAGCAAGAGCTAAGTCGAAAATGAAGGGATACTACGATGCCAAAGTGCGCAGTGTTTCATTCAGACCAAGCGACTTCGTATATCGAGCCAATGCTGCAAGCCACGCAGAAGATACAGGAAAACTAGGACCGAAGTGGGAAGGACCTTATGAGGTCATTGAAGCATTAGAAAAAGGCGCGTACAAGCTGCGTGACATGGATGGCCGTGAGCTACCACGCACATGGAACATCTGCAATCTCAAACGATGCTATCTCTAGGAATGGCTACGGCCCAGTGCACAGATACTCCTACACTTTAGTATAGTGTTCAATAAATATCCGTGTATTTACATTTTGTTTACTTAGGCAAATGTTTTTTCTTTCTTTTTTACAAAAACTTGCAAGTATTAATAAAATGTCGTGGTTTCTAGCTAACTCCACGACACATTTTAATTTGTTATTTATGTATTATTCATATCTCAACATTGTTGTTATATTATCTTTTGCCTACATGGCGTGCATGCACATAATACACCCACGATGGTGCAAAGGATGAGTAAACCTACTAAATAACTCGTTGAGTAAGAGGGTTGCAAACCCATCAACATTGGATGACGCATCCTTGTTACACACCTTATTTTCAAGACGTTCGAATAAGTTCGATACGCATTCCACGACGGATGCGCAACAACGCACACTGTGCACGCTTGATAAACCAGGAACCAAGACTCTTGGCTCCTTGCTATGATATTTACAGTACGCTGCATACACGATTATGTTAAACTACTTACACATTATAAGTATGATAATCCATACATGATTATGAACTCCACATATATGTGAAGCAAGGGCGTTTTTACAGTTTGATTCTTAGACAATGAGAACGTTTTTACGTAAAGACGGATAACTAGTACAAACAATACAAGTTACAACCACATCAACATACAAAAAGGGATATTTCATTAAGGACCATGAGTTCTTAAAAATGATGTTTACAACTCAGATATAACCTACATGCTATTACAACACCTAATAGATGACCTCTCCACATGCCGTGCAGCGTCCCCAGCCTCCTTTAGCTTCTTCAACAAATCAGAGTCTTGGCGAGAAACCGTGGCAACACTAATAGGTACCCCGTCAGACCTAGGAAGATGCGCTGCGCCAATACCACACAAAATAGCCTTGCCTTTAACACCTTTCTTCTTGGCAAGTCTCGTAGCATGAGCTTCCAAAGATTCATTCAAAGGGATTTCCTTCTCTAGTGCGAAAGGATTCAGGATGTCGCGGGGGCGAGCAAAAATAGGCACCTGCAGCTGGGACTCATCAAGCTTCAAATAATGATCAGGCTGCGCCTCTGCATTTTCAAAGACGAGATAGCGGGCCAAGGTTAGCCCCTCCATAATTACCCTTATGGGATAATCCCGTCGCGCACCAATCACAGAATGCGGAAGCTCCAGCAGCTTCATCTCCCCCATTGTAGCGACCAGGTCATCATAGGCGTGCTCATTCTAACCAGGCACCTTATTAGCAGGAACTTTCAATAGACCACTCTCATGGAGCTCCTCTATAGCTTCTGCCTTGCCTCACGCAAGCGCGCACTACACCACCGCCCCAAACTTCTCAACAACTTCGCGAGACTCCAAGGTACTTAGGGCAGCAAGGCGCAGTCCATGGCCGATGAGCCACATGCGCTCAGCAATAGAAGACATGAGCTGAGGATACAACTCCTCGTCATACTCAATACTGAGCTTACGCAGCTTCATTTCCTGCTCCTCTATTGCGCTTCCCACCGTTGCACCAAACTCCCCCAAATGAGAGAACAACTCATTTTTCCCATTGTCCAAATACTTAAGCGCCCAGGAGAAATTATCTTTATAAACCTCTAGCGCGGTACGCTCCTGGCCCACTAGGATCATCAGCGACATCTTATCCTCAGCCAGTTTTTGGGAATGACAGCTCGCTGCCTCTACCTCCGCCTGAGCACTAGCTAAGAGCGCCTTCAGCTGCGCAATTTATTCATCTTTATGTGCTCTCCGGCTACTTTCCCCAGCATATCTGGCCTTTAGCCGCGCAACCAATGCAGCCTGGTGCGCAGCAGCCAACACCAGATCTTCAACAAGCGGATCAATCGGTGCGTCCCCGGCTGCCAATGGCTCAGAACTTTGACTCTTGGGTCCAGAAGATTCAGCGCGCACAGGACTAGCTTTGGGGGGCGACTCCCTAGAGTATTCAAAACTGCACGCAAAAATGAGAATTAGCGATTGGTTCATAACATAAACAGAGAATGAGATAAGGGATTTGAAAATATAACTCATTGGGGAAAAGCAGTATCAGGTGACGGGGGAGGGGAGGGGGGGGGGCAAGGCATCATCTGAGGATGACTCCACGTCCAGAACGACAGGATGTTTCTTCCTGGATGAGCTCGCGCCATCGTCACTCCGCGCTCTCTTACGCTCCAATCCGTGGTTGGCCTCCTCCTCCTCTTCTTCCATGTGTTCTGCCACACCTGTGTGCGACGGCTCCACTAACGGGGAAGGTACCTCGCTAGGCACGCTTTGTAGCGGGGTCACCTCCAGCACGACGGAGGAACTACCTCCCGTCTCTCCCAACTCCATTTCTAAGGTTCGCCCCGATGTAGCATCTAGAATGGGCTTTTCCCCTTCTATCAACGGGCGCCCCTACAAGAATCCTGGCGCGTTTTCGCTAACTGATAACTCAGATAGATCCATCTCTGCGCGGTAAGACAAAAAACAAACAGTTACTTAAAAGTACAAAGATTAAAAGAAAGGCTCATATTAATAAAGAAAAGGAATGCGAAAGGACGAGCACCCACCTCGCCATCCGCCTAAGAAGATTGGCACCTCATCAGTTCTACCAAAGTAATTATGAATGATGCCCATATGCACCAAAAATTCCTCGGGGTAGGAACTGATAGGAATATGGTTGGTGTTTATCGTATCAGCATCCTCAGCGCTATATGTTCCAGGAGGGCGCTCATCCTTTGGCAGCGAACCCTGGGTATAGAAGTCGAAGTCCAAGGGGAATAGCGCCTTATCAACCCAGAAAAAAATTTCCCTCCAGTTCCTAAGCGCGTCCAATTTCTCGGTGTAACATTGCAGCCTCCCGGCGCGCTTAGCGAACGAAACCCACCCGTTTGACCATGTTGTGTGATAAAACGCGAGGAACAAGTAGATGGTGGGATTAATCGCCAATAACCGGCAATTAACCTCGGTTTGTTATTTTGCCGCACCTATACAAAGGTACCGATATATGAAGACGGTAATAGTTTAACACGCCGCACGAAATAAGGATATGGGCACACGTTGATTTACTTAACTCGAAAAACGTGTGTATACCCCTACTTTCTGTCACAATTCTGAATTTTTGGTCATTTCTCAAACTCAATATTCATCATATTAGTTCATGCCTGGTTTTGCATTTTACATTAAACGCATAATTTCTTATTAAATAAACGCTATCGCGTAATTAATTATTTTGAACAATTGATCCGATACTTCCAAAAATTATTCCGATATATTTTCGTACTCATATTAAGTTTATAAAAATAATATTATGAGTTTACCCGATGTTTTTAAATTTATTTTGTATATAAATTGTTAAGTTTATATAATTACGGTTTTCGTAAATTCAACCCGATAAATATTTATTCACTCAAATCTTTCAAGAAATGTAATTTTATAATTTTTATGACTTCAATATGTTTTATTTTGACCCGTTAAAATTTATTTTTAGTTAACGCTACCCTAAATGCTTAAATATATATACAAGTTACTAATAATTCTTAACATAACTACACATTTACTTATACATACAAGTAATTAACTACAACAAACTATAAGTCTTTTTTTTGTTGTGTTTGCCGACCCACAAGGGTGAGTCACATAAGACTTGCAAAATATCTACCTAAGATATGCATATATTGTATTATACTCTTTATTAAACACATACAAGTCAATAATATCTAGGTGAAAAATCAAAAGTTTCCTCTTCTCTCTTCTCTACACAAACCGGCCACCATAGGAGGTTCAAGAGGAGATCACCAAAATTTTACAAGTCAAGTTTTATTCACTCTAGTATCACTCTTGATTAAGGTTTTGAAATAAAAACCTTGGGTGATTAGGAAAAACCTTTGTTCATTAACCTCATCAAGTTTACTAGTAAGCATCTCATATTCATCTTCATACTTCATATTTATTTTATGTTCATTTCATCATATATGAGAAAAACATGCAAGTCTTATGGATGTTTATACCACTTTTTCATTGTTTTTAAGAGTTATATATATTTATGTCATCTTATAATTATCCCTTGAAACATATCACTTTTGATGATGCCTAGGAACCCTTGACACCCTAAGAAGGTGTATGGTAGGATTAGAATAGCTTCGGAGTTGTTTTGAATTGGTTGGAATAGGTTTGGCGCGTGAAAAACTCATTTCGACAAGTTTAATTAAGGGTCTGTCCATATTTTTAAATCTGGGAAAATTCGACAGTTGGTAAAATATTTTGGGCTAGATATTTGGAAAATACACTTTAAAATGAAAACGTGGCCGCTTGAACGGATTAAAACGGAGTTATAACGAAGAAGATATGAATTTTTGAAGTTTGACGACGAAAACTACTAATTCCAGAAAATTCAGCATGTTATATTAACTTTTTATGAGTCAAAAATGAGTCTTAAGCGTTATAAAATGTGTCGACTTATCAAAAATATATTAGTTTACTTTAATACGAGTCTAAGGATGTAGAAAACGTAGATAACGGACTTGTAACGATTAAATTATACACGTTTACACAAAGTTGCCGTAACTTTATTATATAAGAAAAACTAATATATTTCTATTAGACAAACCTTACGGCAACAAGTGACCATGTTGAGGGTCGTTTTTAACAAGGATGTAATACTTTTTATAACGTGATGTCTTCTAGTAAAAGTAAGTTCGCCTAGCATATTTTCCAAAATGTCCAACCGTTCGTCAAGCGGAGTTGTAACGAATAAAATACGGTCACTTAAACTTTGCCGGAAACCACCCTAAAACAATATTTTGGACACAAGTACCATACTTAACCTATATTTTTTCTCCATGATCGAGACCTCTAGGATGAAAACTTAAATGCTAAAACTTTGAGATAATGATACAAGCTTCCCAAAACCGTTGAGTTTGTTTCCTGACACTCGACGTGCACCATTTTATGACTAGCTTTTCGAGGCCGTATATTCACTTTCATGAAAATTTCAACGACACTATTTTACGACGAAAAGTTGTAATTTCATAATAAATCACAAAACGATTATCGTAGGATGTTGATTCAACGTATATACTTGTAAAGTATTTTATAAACATGACGAGATGTCATAAACATATATTTCAACGATAAATTCTATTTTCAAAAACGTACAAGTGGTATAGATTACATATGGATTTGCATGCACGACATTGTTTCATGATTTACATTAGAACACATCATTCATTTTAGGTTGCGGGTAGTTTCCGAGTCTCATTTTCGTGCACTTCATTTTGTTAGCATATCAATGATACCAGGTGAGTTCATACCCCGCTTTTACTCGTTTAAATTCTTACCAACTCTTTGGGGGAGATACATGCTTAAATACTTGTTTTTACTCTTGCGAATACTCAAACCATTTATACAATTGTGTTACACTATACTTCTTATACTCTTTGGACATTGTGTGTGGTTTATTGCGATATGTGCCTTAATGTGCTAAACTTGTTTTCAATTATGCTTCAACATACATACTTTAGCAACAGGTTAACTGCGGGAGCCGGGCGGAGAGGTATTGATAGTACTATCGGTTGATGCCCCACCCTTGAGTCCGATGACTTGACGGGGTGAATATAATGTTATTCAATGAAACACAACAAACAATGTAACTTGTCAAGAGGTTCAGTTGGCTGTGATTCTTTGCATTAAGTACATGTATATATCGTATGCACATATGTCCTACTTACAAACAAGATTGACAATTCTATTTTAGGCAATGGGTTGTGAACACATAGGTTGCGAGTTTTGTATGGGCGGAACTCGGAACTGAATGGATTTACAATGCCTTTGCTGCATCAACATTCTTTATAGACTTTTTCAAATCATTTTCAACAAGCTTATGAACTCACTAACCTTTGTGTTGACACTTTTTAGCATGTTTATCTCAGGTCGTAAGGCAATAGCATTTCATGGAGCTTTTGGGTCACATGGCATACATTGGAGTCTTGTGTTTTTATCTATTATCATCCGACATGTTTTGTAACCCTTTATGTATTATCAAACTTTGGGATCTCATGTTTTGTAAACTTTAACTTTATTTAATCGAATGGTAAACTTTTCAAAACGTCTCATTTTAGAGGTCGTTTTCTGTATCCATACTTTGTGCTATGACGTCATACCCCAAAGACACTATCGTTCCGCTGCGATATTTTGGGGGTGTGACAGATTGGTATCAGAGCCTTGGTTATAGAGAACTAGGTTGCATTTTAATTCCTAGACTATAACCGCTTTCACGTCGATCCTTTCTTTTCCTATCGCCTTACACACTTTTCTTGCACATATGTTTTCTTAAAAATTTCTGCTAGACCCACCTCATTGGATAACGTAGTTTCCTTGTACCGATAGGGGAGTCCCAAAATCTAGTCAAGTCATCAAAAATATGGAGCTCAGTAATGAGCACTTATCTAACTTGATCTCGTGACAGTTCTTGTTTGATTAGACACGAGATCGAGCTAAATAAGTGTTACTATATAGCTGTATAGATTTGATGATTTTGCCCGAGGATGGGAGTTCTCTTGAGGATACTTTGGGAACTGCTGGCGACCAAACCTCATAGCGACTTTAGCACCTAAAAGAATTTCCTATACACCAAGTGCGACTCTCCCTAGATACCTACCCTAAATTCCTCCTCCACCGTTTAGAATCGGATGATAGAATGGATAACTATTTCAAAGAATAACAACAATCGCCGAGACATGTATGCTTGGTGGTATGTACACGTGTGAAATGAGGCAGTTATAATTATGGTGGCCAACATAATTATAAATGCGTCACAACCCACGTGGACATATGCGACCACGCATACGTAGATCGGTGTGGACACCTTAGGAACCAATTTGTGGCATGGTATTATGTTAGAGGACGTTAAGTATAGACATTGGGAACTCAACGGTCCTTTCCTTGGAGAGATCATGGCACCAAAGAGGGTAACACGTAGCACTAACCGAGGTGGTGCGACGCAAAGGGGTGGAAGGACAGGTGAGCATGGAGGTAGAGAAGACGGTCGCGACATGGGTAACAATGTCAACAACGCTGGCGGAAACCTTGATTTTGCCGCCATCATCGCTCAACAACTTCAAATCTTGCTTCCCACTATTGTCACACAAGTTGGAAACCATATGAATAACTCGGGAAACCACGGAAACGGGAATGGCGACACCAACAATGTAGTTGGCAGTGGCAACAATAACAACACCACCACCAAAAACAACAACAACAACAACAACAACAACAACAACAACAACATAATTGGATGCACGTATAAGGAATTTTCAGTATGCAAACCCGTGGAGTTTGATGGTATAGGAGGTGCTTTGGCTTATACTCGATGGGTAGAGAAGACAGAGTCGTGATTGACATCGCAATTGTGCCGCACATCGAGAGTGAAGTATGCTTGCTTGCTTGCTATCGGGAAGGCATTGACATGGTGGAACACACAGCTACAGGCTAGGGGCAGAGAAGCAGCTATAGGTATGACATGGGACAAATTTAAGGCGTTATTGCAAGAAGAGTACTGCCCGGACAATGAAATGCAGAAACTGGAACATGAACTTTATCATCACTCTATGATAGGAGCTGGTCACGCAGCCTACACAGATCAATTCCATGAATTAACCAGACTAGTTCCTCATATGGTTACCCCTGAGTCCAAGAGAATCTCGAGGTACATATATGGTCTTGTCCCCGAAATCCGTGGAACTGTAAAAACGACTGAGCCGTCTATAATACAAAGTGCAATACTGAGGGCATGAACCGGCCAGATGAGATGGTTAGAAATGGTACTTTGAAGAGCAGTGAGAGGAAGAAGCGAGTGGGTCGAATAGGCAGATGGACGTGGTAGCAGGCAACAAAAGGGCAAGAGTTTTTGTGGCAACTGGTACCGAACAAAGAGAGTATGCGGGTACACATCCCAAATGTGCTAAATGTGCTTATCATCATCCGAAGACCAAGCCCTGCCGCTTGTGTACAAATTGCGATCGATACGGCCATCTTAAGGAGAAGTGTAAAACACAGGTAACACCGGCTAACGTGGGCAACATGAGGAATAACCAAAGGAATTTCTTTGAATGTAACAGCCCGAATCACTTCCGGAATAATTGTCCTAAGTTGAATGGAACGCAGAGGCAACTACAGGGTAACCAACACCTAACTTTAGCAATTGACGGAAACAATCCAAACCCTGTACTCAATATCAGTCCACCCCGAGATCGAGCATTCTATTTAGGGACCGAGGCAGCTCGCAATGCGTAACTGGTACGTTTTCCCTAGACCATTAAGTGATCCACCGTATTATTTAGATTCAGTGAGCCTCATTAGATAAGAAACCTAGACGCGTAATTTTTGGCATAAGCGCTTTGACCATACACCCTGATTTCGCAAAACCTAAGGGTAGACCTATAGTTATCATTAATTGAATCACGAGGCCTCTGACATGGGAAGAATGTCAAAATTCTCAATTTTTGGTCATTTCTCAAACTCAATATTCATCATATTAGTTCATGCATGGTTTTGCATTTTACATTAAACGCATAATTTCTTATTAAAAAAACGCTATCGCGTAATTAATTATTTTCAACAATTGAACCGATACTTCCAAAAATTATCCCGATAAATTTTCGTACTCATATTAAGTTTATAAAAATAATATTATGAGTTTACCCGATGTTTTTAATTTATTTTGTATATAAATTGTTAAGTTTATATAATTACGACGGTTTTCGTAAATTCAACCCGATAAATATTTATTCACTCAAATCTTTCAAGAAATGTATTTTTATAATTTTTATGACTTCAATATGTTTTATTTTGACCCTTTAAAATTTATTTTTAGTTAACGCTACCCTAAATGCTTAAATATATATACAAGTTACTAATAATTCTTAACATAACTACACATTTACTTATACATACAAGTAATTAACTACAACAAACTACAAGTCTTTTTTTTTGTTGTGTTTGCCGACCAACAAGGGTGAGTCACATAAGACTTGCAAAATATCTACCTAAGATATGCATATATTGTATTATACTCTTTATTAAACACATACAAGTCAATAATATCAAGGTGAAAAATCAAAAGTTTCCTCTTCTCTCTTCTCTACACAAACCGGCCACCATAGGAGGTTCAAGAGGAGATCACCAAAATTTTACAAGTCAAGTTTTATTCACTCTAGTATCACTCTTGATTAAGGTTTTGAAATAAAAACCTTGGGTGATTAGGAAAAACCTTTGTTCATTAACCTCATCAAGTTTACTAGTAAGCATTTCATATTCATCTTCATACTTCATATTTATTTTATGTTCATTTCATCATATATGAGAAAAACATGCAAGTCTTATGGATGTTTATACCACTTTTTCATTGTTTTTAAGAGTTATATATATTTATGTCATACTATAATTATCCCTTGAAACATATCACTTTTGATGATGCCTAGAAACCCATGACACCCTAAGAAGGTGCATGGAAGGATTAGAATAGCTTCGGAGTTGTTTTGAATTGGTTGGAATAGGTTTGGCGCGTGAAAAACTCATTTCGACAAGTTTAATTAAGGGTCTGTCAATATTTTTAAATTTGGGAAAATTCGACAGTTGGTAAAATATTTTGGGCTAGATATTTGGAAAATAGACTTTAAAACGAAAACGTGGCCGCTTGAACGGATTAAAACGGAGTTATAACGAAGAAGATATGAATTTTTGAAGTTTGACGACGAAAACTAATAATTCCAGAAAATTCAGCATGTTATATTAACTTTTTACGAGTCAAAAATGAGTCTTAAGCGTTATAAAATGTGTCGACTTATCAAAAATATATTAGTATACTTTAATACGAGTCTAAGGATGTAGAAAACGTAGATAACGGACTTGTAACGATTAAATTATACACGTTTACACAAAGTTGCCGTAACTTTATTATATAAGAAAAACTAATATATTTCTATTAGACAAACCTTACGGCAACAAGTGACCATGTTGAGGGTCATTTTAAACAAGGATGTAATACTTTTTATAACGTGATGTCTTCTAGTAAAAGTAAGTTCGCCTAGCATATTTTCCAAAATGTCCAACCGTTCGTCAAGCGGAGTTGTAACGAATAAAATACGGTCACTTAAACTTTGCCGGAAACCACCCTAAAACAATATTTTGGACACAAGTACCATACTTAACCTATATTTTTCTCCATGATCGAGACCTCTAGGATGAAAACTTAAATGCTAAAACTTTGAGATAATGATACAAGCTTCCCAAAACCGTTGAGTTTGTTTCCTGACACTCGACGTGCACCATTTTATGACTAGCTTTTCGAGGCCGTATATTCACTTTCATGAAAATTTCAACGACACTATTTTACGACAGAAAGTTGTAATTTCATAATAAATCACAAAACGATTATCGTAGGATGTTGATTCAACGTATATACTTGTAAAGTATTTTATAAACATGACGAGATGTCATAAACATATATTTCAACGATAAATTCTATTTTCAAAAATGATCCTTTTCATACTTTAGTCTAGGTAAACCTACAACTAAGTCCTTTCTGGAGAGATTATTGATGGTGCCAAAGTTCAAGTGATTGAGACGACGATGCCATAACCATGACTTTGTTTTTGAAGCCTTTGACAACAAGAAGATTCGAGAAGAATTCATCATATCTTCGATAGAGATGGTGTATAGATTTGAACCACGTGTTCCCCTTAACAGTTCTTTACCATCAAGTTCTCTAACGAAGCAAGTATGTTTTCTGAAGGCTACTTCTAGATCAGAATCACAGAATTGACCGACAGAGAATAAGTTATGACCAAGACCTTCTACGTAATATACACTGGAGATAACACTATCACCGACAACATAATCTCAATAGCCCATAATTGCACCGAAATGATCGTTCCCGAATCTAACAGTCCCGATGAATTTGTTCACGAAGTTCATGAGCGCGGCCGTCTCCAGTCATATGCTTGGAACAACCTGAGTCCAAGTACCACAGAACGATTTGAATGATCTGCAGTTGAACACAGACAAGAATGGATAACTGGATAATTGGGATCCCCATGCAAGAATGGGTTCCACTTGGTTAGTAACAGTGATTGGAACACCCACATCATGTCACACCCCCAAATTACCTGTTTTGCAGCGGAATGGAATTCCTGGGGGTTGACTGTCATAGCATCATAATCATAGTTATATTGAATGACCTAAAGTGTCGTTTGGAAAATACATCGTTTGATTTAATAAAATAATCAGAGTTTACAAAGTATAGGTCCCAAATGAAAATCAACTTGTGCGGAAATGAGTTTGTTACAATTCAAATGATGTTTTAAAGTGCATAAATCCCATGAGAGACGCGTCGTTACCACGACTCTATGATAAGTCCACATGCATGCCAAAAAGTGTATGCCGTAGATACCTGAGATAAAACATGCTTAAAACTGTCAACACAAAGGTTGAGTGAAATTCATAGGTTTAATTAATTCGTTTGAACACAATATTCGTAGTGTGAGTTACGTTGTTTCACACTCATCGTTGAAAACAAAACAGCATTTATTTCACTAAGTTCATGAGGACCAAAGCGTAAACCTCGTACAAATAGAAATTGGTAAAAATCGTTTCATCGCAGCCCTAATAGGTAAACTTGCCAATTTACCTTAATGATTGAAATAAAGTGCGTTCGATTTCCCCTAACTGGGTCAATAAGAACAGGAGTGTTAATTCCAATAGGCCTATTCACAATATTCGCGCTCACTCGCAAGTGACTAATGGTGCATGATGTAGGGACTTCAAACATGGCAATTGATTACTTAGTGACAATAAAACATTCGGATATAACATACAGTTCAAAGCATTTGTGTTCGATTAAAAATAGTTGAGCATGTATCTCCCCCAAAAGTTTGTAAAACAATTAAGTAATAGAAAGTGGGGCTATGAACTCACCTGTTGCAATGATAATGATGATATAATGGCGATACTGAAATGAGGCGACCTCGACCGACCTATTATGAATGATATGTTCTAATGTAAATCATGAAACAATGTCGTGCGTGCAAATCCACATTTAATCTATACCACTTGTACGTTTTTGAAAATAGAATTTATCGTCGAAATATTTGTTTATGACATCTCGTCATGTTATAAAATACTTTACAAGTATATACGTTGAATCAACATCCTACGATAGTCGTTTAGTGATTTATCGAGAAATCATAGTTTTTCGTCGAAAAAACAATATAATTTGACAAGTCATGAAAGTGACTAAATGGCCTTGAAAAGCTAGTCGTAAAATGGTGCACATCGAGTGTTAGGAAACAAACTCAATGGTTTTGGGAAGCTTGTATCATTATCTCAAAGTTTTAGCATTTAAGTTTTCATCATAGAGGTCTCGATCACGGAGAAAAATATAGGTAAAGTATGGTACTTTTATCCAAAATATCGTTTAAGGGTGGTTTTCGGCCAAGTTTGAGTGACCGTATTTAATTCATTACAACTCCGCTTGACAAACGGTCGGACATTTTGAAAAATATGCTTGGCGATCTTACTTTTACTAGAAGACATTACTTTATAAAAAGTTCTACATCAATGTTAAAAACGACATTCAACATGGTCACTTGTTGCCGTAATACTTGTCTAATAGAAATATAATAGTTTTTCTTATATAATAAAGTTACGGCAACTTTGTGTAAACGTGTATAATTTAATCGTTACAAGTCCGTTTTCTACGTTTTATATGTCCTTAGCTTCGTATCAAAGTATACTAATATATTTTTGGTAAGTCGACACAATTTATAACGCCTAAGCCTCATTTTTGACTCATACAAAATAGACGTAACATGCTGAAATTTTCAGAATTTATAGTTTTCGTCGCCTAACTTGAAAAATTCATAACTTCTTCGTTAAAGCTCCGTTTTAATCCGTTCAAGCGGCCACGTTTTCGTTTTAAAGTGTATTTTCTAAATATAAAGGCCAAAAAATTTTATCTACTGTCGAGATTTCCAGATTTCAAAAATAAGGACAGACCCTTTAGAAAACTTGTCGAAATGAGTTTTTCTCGCGCCAAACCTATTCTAACCAATTCAAAACAACTCCGAAGCTATTCTAATCCTACCATACACCTTCTTAGGGTGTCATGGGTTCCTAGACATCACCAAGAGTGATATATTACAAGGAGAAATTTTAGGATGATGAATATATATATATAACTCTTAAAAACAATTAAAAGTGGTATAAATTCACATGTAACTTGCATGTTTTCCTGCAAAAATGATGAAATAACATAAATATGAATATAAAAAAGTTATGAAGATCATGAAATACTTACTTGAATGATTATGTGAAAGAAAGTGATGAAAACCTTATTAATCTATAGGTTTTTATTTCAAAACCTTAACATAGATCACTAGTAGAGCTTGATAAACACTAGATCTTGAAAAATAATATGATTTCCTCTTGGTTTCTAGCTTGGCCGAATTTTGGAGGGAAAAAGAGAGCATTTCATTCATTTTTCACCTTTTAATGTGTGATACTATGTGTTTTATGCTTAGATAATATCTAATATACTTGTATACGTGTACATAAGAGATGCAAAAATCAAATTGGCTACATATGAGATAAGGGTGGCCGGCCATGAGGCATAGGGGGGGAGGTGTATTTTCAATGAATTAAAGTATTTAAGTGTAAGTATAATGTGTAATTTGTAGGTATAAATAGGTATTAATTGTAGCGCTAACTAAAAATAGATTTTAACGGGACAAAATAAAATGTATTGAAGTTATAAAAATTATAAAAATACATTTCTTACAAAAATTGAGTGAAATAATAATTATCGTGTAGTATTTACGAAAACCGTCGTAAATATTTATACATAACAATTTATATACAAAATAAATTGAAAACATCGGGTAAAATAATAATATAATTTTTATAGTCTTAAAATGAGTATAAAAATATATTAGGATTATTTTTGAAAGTGTCGGATCAATTTTTCAAAATAATGTTTACGCGATAGCGTTTATTTATTAGGAAAATAAACGTTTAATTGAAAAATGCAAATCCATGCATGAACCGATATGAAATGATGTTATTGATGATATGTAGACTAAATCTAGTCTATATGAAATGTCCTTGATGATATTCCATGAATACGCAGCTTAACCCTCCAGGTTACGCGTATTTGATACTCGTAAACCTAGTTTACGAAAAATGATGAATAGTGACTCATGAATAGTGATTTTCTCCGGGAATGAATAGTATTTTGTGAATAGTCTAATTTTGAAATACACTTTCAAAATATCAAATCGACTTCGAAAACGATGAATAGTAAAATGATGAATAGTAACTGATGAATAATAAATTCCCGAGATGAATAGTGAAATTTCCAAAGTTTGTAAAATGACCTGAAATTACGAGTTGTCACATTCGCCCATCCAAAAAGGAATTCAGTCCCTGAATTCAGTCCATGTTAGGTTCTACGATGTTACTTGTGAAAAGGTGAGAATATTTGAGTCGCATTGGGTCGTCCAATGTTTTTCTGAATCGTACCACGCCCTTCCAAGACGGGACTTTGAACATAAATTTGTTGCCAACTTGAAATTCTAATGGTTTACGACTTATGGAACATACTTCCAATATTTTGCGTCGTATATCGACGTAGCTTATCTAGCTATATGTTGTTACTTGTAACTGATTTTTGATTTGTACGATTTCTGTGTTGTTTCATGAATAAGTCATTGACTAGTGAGTTGGACTTTCCTTACCTCGACCATAGAGTGCCTCAATTGATGCAGTCAATATGTTCATGTAATAACTATTGTTGTAAAGCAACTTGTTTGATGAAAAATGATTTGCCTAATCATTTCGTAGCAAATTCACACATGCCTTGAGCATACCTTCTAATGTTGGAATTGTTCTCTCGCTCTAACCATTGAGCTGAGGATAATAGGTGGTACTCATGTACTAATAGATTCCATGGGAAGATTGAAATGACTGGCAGCAGTCTAAGGTGAATCGAATAGCTTATAATAGGTACAACTAGAATTGATACCACGTGTCTCGTGCCAAATATCAAAATATTAAGTCTGTCGAAAAGGACTTTATTGAAAAGAATAGATTATGGATAACAATTGTGATTCCTCGCATTCCTCGTTCTAGCGAATGTCATTACTTGAATCTTTACTTGCCTAAGGTGCTTAGTCTCCATGACTAAAATGTTTATTGTTTGATGATGACTATCTTAATTTCTCTTATCGAAATATTTCCACGCTCTATGTCGTAAAGTCACAAAACCTTAAATGTTTAATTGATGTGGTGTAGTGATTGATTTCCAATATTTGTCCTGATATTGAGTGCTTCTAAAATATTTCATCACTTAGATTGTTATCATGCTAGCAAGAAAATAGATATTAGCTCATACCATGTCGAAGAATGTTTGTTCTAATTTCACTTGTAGATGGAGAGTCATAGATTGTCCGATATGTTCAAACCTATTGTATCTCTTAATATGAAAGTGAGGTTATCCGTAATTTCTAGAGAACATATTGCCCTAGGGGAAGTTTATATCGATAACCTTAATTTAACTCAATTATCCTTTGAGAGAAACTCATTGTAGGGAAGTTCACATATCGTTGAGGCCATGTTTACTGAAATGTTCTGTAGTCTCAATTAGAAGACTTGGTTTATCCCTATAGTGTTGCTTAGTGTGTATTTGATTCGTACTAAATCTTGTAACTCGGCCTAGCTAGTACTTTTGAAATGATAGAATTTGGCTTCTAGTCCAAAATAGTGGTTCGGATTGTCCCGTGATGGCTTAAGATTTTTGTTAGGTTTTGAAAGATCTCGCTACCTACTTCTAGTCCTTGTTGGTAATTCCGAAATCCTTTCATTGTTTTCTTGTATCGAGGAATCCTCCTCATAGATGGTATAGGAAGCCTTTCCTAAAAAGGTCACTCGTCAAATTCTAACTTATCAGTTGAGTGAGGGATGAATAGCGTAGGCTTCTATAGAGTGTTAACAAAAAGAAATGTTTATGAACAATTTATCTAATTACAAAGCTTTGCTTTTGAGTGAAGATTGTTTTCATGACATAATTCTTCCTAAATTATACATAGGTGATCAGGCCATGTATAATCGAGGACAAATGATGTGATGCTTGGTTTTGTTGAAACAGTATTATGTTCCTCCGAAGTTTTAAATGGTATTCAACGTTTTGTTTTGTAAGATAATGGCTCAATAATTTTTTAGAGTAACATGAAAATCGTTTCGCATGATGGTATTAAATAGTTGATAAAATGACTGAAAACCAATTGATAGGGTGGTAACGAAACAACTTGTTTTAAAACTTTTTGAAACAATGTTTCTAAGATAGTGTAGAATATCTTGAAATAAAATTAAGTGAAATAATTTTATGAAGTAGTAGCAAAGTAACTTGGAATATAATTTGTTGAATAGCTTGTAGGATACATGGGAGAACCTCATAGAGTGGTAATAGTCTCTTAATTGGTCAAGAATAAAGTTGGCCTAACCCCTAGTAAGATAGTGATGTATTGTCGCGAAATGATTGAAAATTGGGAAATTGGAATAGGGAATGAAATAAACAAAGGTTGTGATTATCGTGGAGATAATAAGTGATAAAGATTACATTAGCTAGAAAGGTACTTATTATCTGTTCCTGTTGATGGTCTAATCGTATTTCAAGTGTAGGAGTAGTAGGTTGTCTAATAACAACAGCTTTGAAACTCTCAAAGTTCTTAAATCTATAAGATAGTGTAGTTTCTGTAGTCTTAGTGGTAGATGGTACTGGTGTGTCAAATCATGCACGCTTCCCAAGCAGCAAATCAAATGTATGACTAACAGGTCCACTAGGACTAAGCTTGTAAGCTCTACCAAATGGTATGATCTGTCCCAACAGAACGATAAAACTGTCCTGATCCTACGGTGAATCAATAGTCATCGTGATGGTGTAGGTGCAACTTCGTCCTCCTAAAAGGGTTCAGTCTCATCATCTGATGTTATCGGTGTTGAGTCAACTGATGTTAAAATTGTGATAGGGAATGACGGGCATTCTCCATGTCAAAGTCTGATGTGAGTATGATGGGATGGGTATCTGAAGGCATTAATGTGACAATCGATTTGAAATGAAAGTAAATAACTCGTAAAATGTGCGTATGAAACCGCATGTATAGTGACTATGCACTTATGATGAAATGATGAGATGCTATGATGATGTAGTTATAGTCTAGGGTCAATGATGCAGTCTAGTTCTCTATAACCAGAAGCTCGATGCCAATCTGTCACACCCCCAAATTACTGTTTTGCAAGCGGAATGGAATTCCCGGGGTTGACTGTCATAGCATCACAATCACAGTTATATTGAACGACCTAAAGTGTCGTTTGGAAAATACATCGTTTGATTTAATAAAATAATCAGAGTTTACAAAGTATAGGTCCCGAATGAAAATCAACTTGTGCGGAAATGAGTTTGTTACAATTCAAACGATGTTTTAAAGTGCATAAATCCCATGAGAGACGCGTCGTTACCACGACTCTATGATAAGTCCACATGCATGCCATAAAGTGTATGCCGTAGATACCTGAGATAAAACATGCTTAAAACTGTCAACACAAAGGTTGAGTGAAATTCATAGGTTTAATTAATTCGTTTGAACACAATATTCGTAGTGTGAGTTACATTGTTTCACACTCATCGTTGAAAACAAAACAAAATTTATTTCACTAAGTTCATGAGAACCAAAGCGTAAACCTCGTACCAATAGAAATTGGTAAAAATCGTTTCATCGCAGCCCTAATAGGTAAACTTGCCAATTTACCTTAATGATTCAAATCTAGTGCGTTCGATTTCCCTAATGGGTCAATAAGAACGAGTGTTAATTCCAATAGGCCTATTCACAATATTCGCGCTCACTCGCAAGTGACTAATGGTGCATGATGTAGGGACTTCAAACATGGCAATTGATTACTTAGTGACAATAAAACATTCGGATATAGCATACAGTTCAAAGCATTTGTGTTCGATTAAAAATAGTTGAGCATGTATCTCCCCAAGAGTTTGTAAAACAATTAAGTAATAGAAAGTGGGGCTATGAACTCACCTGTTGCAATGATAATGATGATATAATGGCAATACTGAAATGAGGCGCAACCTCTGACCGTGACCTATTATGAATGATATGTTCTAATGTAAATCATGAAACAATGTCGGGCGTGCAAATCCACATTTAATCTATACCACTTGTACGTTTTTGAAAATAGAATTTATCGTCGAAATATTTGTTTATGACATCTCGTCATGTTATAAAATACTTTACAAGTATATACGTTGAATCAGCATCCTACGATATTCGTTTAGGGATTTATCGAGAAATCATAGTTTTTCGTCGAAAAAACAATATAATTTGACAAGTCATGAAAGTGACTAAATGACCTTGAAAAGCTAGTCGTAAAATGGTGCACATCGAGTGTTATGAAACAAAATCAATGGTTTTGGGAAGCTTGTATCATTATCTCAAAGTTTTAGCATTTAAGTTTTCATCATAGAGGTCTCGATCACGGAGAAAAATATAGGTAAAGTATGGTACTTTTGTTCAAAATATCGTTTAAGGGTGGTTTTCGGTCAAGTTTGAGTGACCGTATTTAATTCATTACAACTCCATTCGAAGATCGTTGTAAGCTCTTAGACGAGGTCTAATATTATATCTAGGAACACATAATAATGAAGGCGGAATATTCAAACATAGAATCAACATCATTATGAACAAGGTTTTTTTATTATCATAAACTAACTAACTAATTATTATAAAGATCAAAGACTTGATCTAACACTAATTAACTAAACCACTAAACCATAGGCGTTTTCCCAATCCCTACGCCTAGGTTCCCACACACACACACCTTTACTAATCGACTACATCTTGTACGTACTATCAAACTAATGACCCTATGTCTTTTTATATACTAGAGACAACTAGGGTTTACAAGAGGAATCATAATACAATTAGGAAACTAAATATTCTTTTAAATATATCTTCTAGAATCTTCCAAATCCTCCATCTTTTTTTAGTTTCCCTTCTTGTCACTTTAAGTCCTTCATGTTTCATTCTTCTTGTTTTGTATCATCAAATCTATAATAGACCCAACAATCTTCCCCTATTTGATGATGACAAAACGAACACGATTCTTGTACGAACTTCCCTAGACGAAGTAGCAGAAGTTGAGATAATTAAATCTCACCATGAATGAAACAATCTTCCCCTTGACTTGAACATGTCACTCAAACATCTCTTCCCCTTTTTGTTATTATCCAAATAGGGAACGTATGCAAATAATGATCTTGACCACCACGAACCAATATTATACTTCCAATCTAAGACTTCCAATGCTTCAAATCGCCCACCATTACGCACCATAGGAAAAATGGATTTAAAACAATAGAAACTGCAACTAGCAGTAGTAATAATGATCAACAGTAGTAAAAATCAAACACTTCCCCTTGAGTGATGCATGTACATCAATGATTCTTCAAAATCTGTAGGCTTTATGTAATGATCACTTGTGAAGAAAAAGAAATATAACGAATTTGATGAAGAAGTAGAATTTCCTAAACTTGTGTCTTAAATCTTGTACTATCCACGGAACTCCATACTTATACGTATCACCAAATATAAGTAGACCGCAATCCCTTGACAAGAATCCTCAACTAAAATGAGACACTGAGCACTACAATGTAACTCCTTCAAGTGATAGCCAATGTGTGCATAGAACATCTTAAGAAAAATCACACATTGCTAGATTCATCAAGCTAGATGATAAGAACACAAACCAAGTGATTCCACTTCACCTTCAAATAAGTGATAAATAATCCTCTTCGTAATCAATTCTTCAATAAATCTCCAAAACGATTGATAAATATTTAACCCAAGTAATCACATCTTTGAATCTGCTACATACCAATAAAGACCTTGAATCAACCCGAAAAATCTGAACATAAACCACTCATACATCAAAGTACTGTTTCAGCAGTACTTTGAAAGTCCATCAGCAGCCAACTTCGATGCCTTATATCTTTTTACTGGAAGATCAGATCGAAGATCCCTTCGGAGGAAAGTTAGATTGGTATATAGAGAAAATCCACACAAAATTTTGTTCCGATCCAACGGTTAACGAAAAAGTTATTGCCGTTTCAAAACAGTACTGTAAAAGTATATACGAAAAAATTCAGTTTCAGCAGCAGACTTCGACATTTAATAACTTTTGATTGAGAGCTTAGATCAACAATCCCTTCGGTGGGATTAAAGATAGATATACCAAGAAGCTCCAGTTGAAATTTTAGCCCGATCCAACGGTTCAATAAAAAGTTCTAACGTTTTTAAAATAGGGCTGCAGAAGTATTACGAATTTTTGACAGCTTCGAATTTTTCTTCCTTCTTCTTCAAGAAAACCTTGTAGATCCCTAGATATCACGAGCCCCAGGCTCTGATACCACATGTGAAGATCGTTGTAAGCTCTTAGACGAGGTCTAATATTATATCTAGGAACACATAATAATGAAGGCGAAATATTCAAACATAGAATCAACATCATTATGAACAAGGTTTTTTTATTATCATAAACTAACCAACTAATTATTATAAAGATCAAAGACTTGATCTAACACTAATTAACTAAACCACTAAACCCTAGGCGTTTTCCCAATCCCTACGCCTAGGTTCCCACACACACACACCTTTACTAATCGACTACATCTTGTACGTACTATCAAACTAATGACCCTATGTCTCTTTATATACTAGAGACAACTAAGGTTTACAAGAAGAATCATAATACAATTAGGAAACTAAATATTCTTTTAAACATATCTTCTAGAATCTTCCAAATCCTCCATCTTTTTGTAGTTTCCCTTCTTGTCACTTTAAGTCCTTCATGTTTCATTCTTCTTGTTTTATATCATCAAATCTATAATAGACCCAACACTCCGCTTGACAAACGGTCGGACATTTTAAAAAATATGCTTGGCGAACTTACTTTTACTAGAAGACATCACTTTATAAAATGTTCTACATCAATGTTAAAAACGACCTTCAACATGGTCATTTGTTGCCGTAATACTTGTCTAATAGATATATAATAGTTTTTCTTATATAATAAAGGTACGGCAACTTTGTGTAAACGTGTATAATTTAATCGTTACAAGTCCGTTTTCTACGTTTTATATGTCCTTAGCTTCGTATCAAAGTATACTAATATATTTTTGGTAAGTCGACACAATTTATAACGCCTAAGCCTCATTTTTGACTCATACAAAATAGACGTAACATGCTGAAATTTTCAGAATTTATAGTTTTCGTCGCCTAACTTGAAAAATTCATAACTTCTTCGTTATAGCTCCATTTTAATCCGTTCAAGCGGCCACGTTTTCGTTTTAAAGTGTATTTTCTAAATATCTAGGCCAAAAATTTTTATCTACTGTCGCGATTTCCAGATTTAAAAAATAAGGACAGACCCTTTAGAAAACTTGTCGAAATGAGTTTTTCTCGCGCCAAACCTATTCTAACCAATTCAAAACAACTCCGAAGTTATTCTTATCCTACCATACACCTTCTTAGGGAGTCATGGGTTCCTAGACATCACCAAGAGTAATATATTACGAGAAGAAATTTTAGGATGATGAATATATATATAACTCTCAAAAACAATTAAAAGTGGTATAAATTCACATGTAACTTGCATGTTTTCTTGCAAAAATGATGAAATAACATAAAGATGAATATGAAAAAGTTATGAAGATCATGAAATGCTTACTTGAATGATTATGTGAAAGAAAGTGATGAAAACCTTATTAATCTATAGGTTTTTATTTCAAAACCTTAACATAGATCACTAGTAGAGCTTGATAAATACTAGATCTTGAAAAATAATATGATTTCCTCTTGGTTTCTAGCTTGGCCGAATTTTGGAGAGAAAAAGAGAGCATTTCATTCATTTTTCACCTTTTAATGTGTGATACTATGTGTTTTATGCTTAGATAATATCTAATATACTTGTATATGTGTACATAAGAGATGCAAAAATCAAATTGGCTACATATGAGATAAGGGTGGCCGGCCATGAGTCATAGGGGGGGGGTGAGGTGTATTTTCAATGAGTTAAAGTATTTACGTGTAAGTATAATGTGTAATTTGTAGGTATAAATAGGTATTAATTGTAGCGCTAACTAAAAATAGATTTTAACGGGACAAAATAAAATGTATTGAAGTCATAAAAATTATAAAAATACATTTCTTACAAAAATTGAGTGAAATAATAATTATCGTGTAGTATTTACGAAAACCGTCGTAAATATTTATACATAACAATTTATATAGAAAATAAATGAAAAACAATTTTTATACTTAAAAAATAAATTTGAATTTTGAATGTGTCGGATCAATTTTTCAAAATAATGTTTACGCGATAGCGTTTATTTATTAGAAAAATAAACGTTTAATTGAAAAATGCAAATCCATGCATGAACCGATATGAAATGATGTTATTGATGATATGTAGACTAAATCTAGTCTATATGAAATGTCCTTAATAATATTCCATGAATACGCAGCTTAACCCTCCAGGTTACGCGTATTTGATACTCGTAAACCTAGTTTATGAAAAATGATGAATAGTGACTCATGAATAGTGATTTTCTCCAGGAATGAATAGTGTTTCGTGAATAGTAAAATTTTGAAATACCCTTTCAAGATATCAAATCGACTTCGAAAATGATGAATAGTAAAATGATGAATAGTAAATTCCCGAGATGAATAGTGAAATTTCCAAAGTTTGTAAAATGACCTGAAATTACGAGTTGTCACACATCATAGGTAGAAACAATTGACTCATTAGAAATAGATGCAGTGGTAGTGTCCGTATTTGACCTATTCAAAGTATTTTCGCTTCTTAAAGGAATAGTTCTACCGGTAGGCATCCATTTTCTGGTGGGCATTGATTTAGCAACGTTAGGGCAAAGCTCATTAATCTGACGGCCAGTAGGTATCGATTGATAACCTATATTACTAAATTTCCTTCCTGTGGGTTTCCACTGTTTTCTAACTTTATTTCGCCTTTGCCTTTTAGTATTCTTAGCTTGAATTAACATTAACAGTTTTATCTGGGCATTTGACAGCATTAGACAAAACATTCACACCACATTCATGATTAGTAACAGAAATCAAGCAGTCATCATTACATGGTTTGCGAATAGTAGCAGAATTCGAATTAATTACAGTACGCTTATAGCTAATACTATAATCAACACGATTCGTTTTATTCAACTCAAACTTAATATTCCTAGGGTGATCTTCTACTCTCTTCCAATGCACATTCTTAGCTTGCGAGGTCCTATCTTGCTTGGTATTGCCTGGAGGCTTTGACCCGCTTGCTTTAATGTCACTGATTACTCCTCTAGAGGGAATTATGGGAACATTAGTTGGTTGATCTACTTTTTGCATTCTGAACTAGACGTGCAGGGATCTGAACTACTTGAAGGCACATTAGTGTTCACTTTCTTAAAACTGGGCATAGAATGGTTTGTATGCTTGGCACTAGACATAGAACAAGGCATCACAACTTTTCCTTTCGCACCTAAGGATTTAGGGCATGTTGCAATTAAACATTCTAGCAGCTCCTGAGATCGTTTGGCCTGAATGCAAGCAAACCTAATTTCTCTATCAAGAGGTTTATTAATGAAATCCTCTTCCACAATCTCACGGAGACATTCTAGGCTATCCTTAAGGTGAGCACAATAGTTATGAAACACAGGTTCATTATTCCTAAGATGAGGAGGAGTATATTTAACAGTCACATATATTTGCACTGAGGATGACTTAGATGCAACATTTTCATTAAAAACAAGTGGCAGTTTCCCTTTTTCCTGGCTCCTAAGATTCTCAATTTCTTTTTGTAAAGACGTTATTTTTTCGTTGTTTTTGTCACGAGTGACTTTCATTGAATCATATAACTCTTTAAAGTGTCGTTTAACTTTTTCATTTTCTTCTAGAAAACTCTCGTTTTCCTTTTGTAAAGCATTAACCAAGTTTTGAAGATGAAAAGTTTGAGAATACTGAGAATCTAATGGAGGAGGCATTTGGGAGCCAGTCACATTGTTCTTTTCACCCTTTAATTGAGATATTTGGGCTTTCAACTTTCTGATCGTGTTACAATGAGCTCGAATTTATTCATCACGCTTGCTAATTTCAAAAACTGCATCAAATTAAGGAGCATCCAAGGATGTCTTGATATTTGAGGTTTTAACATTTTCTTTCTGATGTTGATATTTTAATTGCAAAGCAAGATGCTCAACTTCCAATTTAGAAAACTGTTTCACCAGGTTATCATGATCATCTTGTTCAACTTTATCATGCAGCTTAGAGTTAGTTTTTTCAAGCTCAATGACATGATCATGGGAGACTTTTAGAGAAACAGATAATTTATGAAATTGAGAAGCATTAATTGAACAATTCATAGCAGTGTAAAACACATCTTGAGTAATACATTCAGAAATAAGATTCTCATTCAAGGTATGCAAGTTCTTCCTCTCAATCTCATTATACTTTAATTCTCGCTCATAGTCACTAACCTCAACTATCATTGCATCAAATTCCTTTTCCATTTCTTTAATATCTAAATCCATCCCCTTTTTAAGACTCTCAAATTGATCTTTTAGTTGTTTAAAGAAAGGTATAACCTCAGTTAAATAGCATTCTTTAGTTTGCTCAAAACGCCTTTCCCTTCGCTATCCCTGGTGTGATCCTTTTCTTACAAGTTTTCTCAAAATCAACAAATAATTGAAAAATAACATATTGACTGATTAAGGTCTTGCTTTTAGTGGCAATAGTTCTAGGAACTAAATGCATTGGTGTATTCGGAGGATACACAGTCGCTGAAAGCATTTTCCTAAGGGGAGGGTTTGCTACAACAAGATTCTCTGCTTTTTCCTTATCTAAATCCTTTTTACAGAATACTTGTTCGGGTGTTAACAAATTTGAGGCTTAAACATGTTCAAGGAAATCCAATTTTCCTTTTTGTAATCATGGGATTTGATCGTTATGTTATTCTCTTTACATTCAGGATCTTCTAGCTTCTTATTCATTTCTCCTTAGATGCATCATCTAATTTTCTATCTTCCTCGGTGTACTCAACGCAACTAGGTTTCTTTCTAGGTTTAAGAATCTCATTACCATCATATATTACATTATGGGCAACTCTAGCCTTTTTAACAACCTCAGGATTAGGTTCCACAACAAGGGGAATACTGTGCTTATCGCTTAAAACTCTATGCTTAGTGATCAAGTGAGCAGTCTGAATGGTATTCCCTTGTACGTACAACTTATTTTCAAGCTTGTTTTTCAAAGTTTTTAGATTGGAAAAATCATTCAAAAGTTTGATTCCTTAGCATTGAATTCTTGCTTAAGCATTTTAATATTTTCTTGAAGTTCCTGTTTTTGCTTAGCAAGAAAGTTTTTAAGGAGTTTAACTCTTGTTTTAATACTTCTTCTCTAAAATTACTTTTTCTAATAATTGTACGCATTTGGTCATCCATTTCCTACTCACGGGTGGTTAACTCAAACTTAGCACGTTATTCATAAATAGCAACTTGTTCTTTATAGGCATTCAGTTCAGAGATAACAGAATCATTAGGGGCACATGCAGTGTATTCATCAAAAACATAATCATTATTGACTGCAGAAGATGCATTACTTGGTACAATTTCACTTTCACTTTGCTTCACATATTGATCATATGGGACAATATTACTATTACCCACATCTTCAATATCTGATTCATAAGTTTCAACAGACTGTACTTTATTATGCATCTTTTGCCCATCAACATCATCATATAGTTTGAATACCTCTGAAATGATTTTGTATTTGGATGGACCAACTTGTTGTGGTGGAGAGACCTTTGAAGAGACCATAGGTGAGATGCTAGCCATGAAGATTGTTTGGGCAGTAGGTTCATCATCAACGTCAGAGTCAAATGCATCACGCCTACTTGAAATGCATTTTGATGATTATGACCTATCTCCTGATTACTGTTCATCAACATCAGATCATAGGTTCGGCATTTCCCTCAAAAGAAACAACAACTCCTCTTCGTCCAAAGCTGCCCATTATCCCGAGCTTCACAAGCAAGCATCTTGTCTCTCAAGTATTCTGCATTCTGTGGACGTTTTGAGATGTGCGTTCCTAGCAATATGTCCCCTCACCACCACAGTTGTAGCACTTAATTGGCTTTGCTTGACCTTGATTCCCATTCCTTTTCCTATTCTGATTTACCCCCATATCCTCCACCTCCAGCATTCCCATTGCCACCCAACCATCCCTTGTTCGTATCGTCTTCCTTGAAGAGGTTGCCTCATAACCTTTCCATCTCTGACAACAACATGATTGTGTAGATTGGATGCAATTCTGATCTCATTGTTAGTGTGAAGACTGTTGGTATGTGGACTGAGGGTCAGGTTTTGTTTAACCATAAGAGCCACTTGATTAATGAAGTGTCCCATGACAGCATCAGCATCAGCTTGCTTGAACCTCGGATCAGGAATGAGTTTGTGATTACCATTACCCGTGGGTATGACTTGAGATGCTTTGGTAGTAATACCAACATTGGTGTAGAAGGCAGTTGAGTCATTTGACGAACTGGTTTCTCCCTGCTTAGATTTGAATTGCTCAAGAATCCTTTTTTCAAACATTGCATGTCTCTCATTCTGAAGTAGGAAGGCATATAGTTGCTCATAGTTTTTGTCCTTCAATCCTTTGGTTAGCTTCACAGAGGAGATAAACTTGTGCCATTCGGGATTCATGTTGTTCACAAACTTTGAGTTCAGCTGAATGTTTGGCATAGTCATTATGATATTCCTCATATCATTTACAAGCTTATGGAATCTCACGTAGTACTCATAGACACTCTCAACTAGTTTCATCTTGAAGTGCTCAAACTCATCATACATTTGTGATTCTCTATCTTCCTTGGTTAATTCAGAACCTGAGAGAAGCATCTTGACATTATCCCAAACTTCCTTGGCTTCAGTGTTGTGATTGATCAGCTTGTAGATATCTTTTGGAAGACCCTGTAGTATGATGTTTGAGGCCCTGATATCAGCATCGAATCTCTTTTTCTCCTTATCACTGAGCTCATCATACGTCTTTGGTTTGTCCAATCCAAAGATCATGGTTCCATCTACAGCAGTATCAATTATGTCTCTTGTAGTCTCAATCTGATATGGTCCTTCATCAATAGGTTTGAGAATGTTGACCCCATTTTTTTTTCCAAGACAGTACAATCTGATTCATTGAGCCCAAGAGTCGTAGTCAGTTCTGTCAAGCATGGGTGGACGAGTATCAGAACCAGCTTCTTGAACATCCTCAGCAACAGTGGAGATGATTGTAGATACGTTGGTAGACATGTTAACAGATTACATGGGATTTTATAACTCTATGATTAAACCGGGAAATAGATTCTTTCACGGGATTTTACTAAATCAAGAGAAAACCGTATTACAAGCAGAAATCAACCAAGTCACTAAGAGTTATTAAACCAAGTCGCTAAGACCAAGTTGCTAGATACAAGTCGCTAGAACACCAAGTCGCTACATAGTCAAGTCGCTAAATAGCAACTCGCTAAGGTCCAAGTCGCTAACACCAAGTCGCTAAGAATTATGACAGTAAGTCGCTAAGCACCAAGTCGCTAGACACAGTTAAGTTGCTGAAGAACAAGCCGCTAAGATCCAAGTCGCTAGTATCAAGTCGCTAACAATTTGCACTACAACTCGCTAACAATTCCTGAAGCAAGTCGCTACCCTCACCAAGTCGCTAGCCGTAGTGGAGAATCCACTAACTTGTACTATTTGTCGGCTTGTCTCAATAGACAAGTCGCTAGGCTCAAGTCGCTAACAACAAACACTGTAACTCGCTAACTTTTACTGAAGCAAGTCACTACGATGAAAATTACAACGAGAACCAAGTCGCTAGCAAGAAAAACTTCAAAAACACAATTTTCAATCCAAAACAAGCTCAACCACAGTGATTCAAGCTTACCAAATCAAAACCCAAGCACTTACAATGATTCTAAACACAAAAGTACACCCAAAATTCAAACTTTAACACTAGAAATGATCCAAATGATGCAAAAACCACTAAACTTTTTCAAACTCAAAAACCACCTAAAACCACTAGAAATCCAAGGATGCGTAAGAGAGATGATCAAACCATGGCTCTTGATACCAATTGTTAGATATTAGATTTCATAAACACACTAAACCATAACCAAGATAGGCGTATACTAGAGGTTTTAGAGAGAGAAAGAGTTAGAGGTTTGAGAACTTAGTGAGAGAAAATGAAAATATTATTATGAGCTTCAAATCTCTACCTTGGGAGGTAGAGAGTATTTATAGTCCTTACATAAATCGCCACCTACGGGTTGTGGATCAGGCATACAATGGGTAAAGACCCGTCCGTCCTCCACGGTGTTACTTAACTAAATACAACTTAACATTAAACGATCTACGACTACGAGCTTTCTAATGATTACATATACTTGAGGTGAACGACTCTTTAATAACTGGATTTTCTAAATCCTAACAAAAAGAATCGTGCCTTCGCATAAGTATCCACAAGCGAACTTCAATCCCTGAAATCATACTACCGACAAGCATAATTCTAAAAAAAAAGAAAAAGAAAAATGAAAAAGAAACCTAACTCACTTTCATAGGAATCAAGGTTGCATTTAGCGTATGCAACAAGCCTTTTAAACCACTTGGTGTCCCAACTGGACGAGTGTAGTCTCGTGAGGGTTTACAGGGAGCATACCCACAAAGTTCATTTAAAAACTAATACAAGGTTATTGTGTTTTAAAAACAGAAAAGTGTTACAGAGGATAGTTACGTCGTAACTCCCATTAGGAGTTACGCCGTAATTAGTGCAAAACCTGGCAGACGCTACAGGAGTGTAGCTACAGCGTAACCCCATGCAGCGTAACCATTGCATGGGGTTACGCCGTAATTGGTAATGCTCTGAGAAACTACTGCAAAAAGTATGTTACGACGTAACCATAAGTTGAAGTTACGCCGTAACTATGGACAGATCAGGTCCCCGTTCAGCATGTTGCCGCAACTTTCTTCGTTTTCCTGCAAAAATGGTTAAAAACACAAAACCCAACAGAAATGGAAATAAAACAAATGAAAGGGATAATTCGGGTTGTCTCCCGAAAGAGAATGTTTCTTTATTTACGAGTCTTTAAGTTAGACTCAAAGCCTCGGGGCTTTATGGTGGCCTTTGGATTTGGCCAACTTCCTCCTTAGCTGCTTTTTTCTTAGAGGATGGCTGGTCCTAGATGCATGGAGGAATAATTGGAGTCAAGGAGTAACGATTTTCTTGTAAAAAACTAGCTTTCGCCCATTCATGCGAAATTTAGACTCGACTTCCCATTTTAGCTTGACAGCTCCAAACTTCACTTTAACCCAATTTTCAAAGGAGATTCCCTTGTATCCGACTTTCATTCTCCTTTCTTCGTTAAAACACGCCCATTCCTTATGTTTGAGCCATTTAGGATTGGGGAATTCTCCGCCATTACAAATCTTCCGGTTTGGATCGAACGTAGGCCATGCTTGAGTGAATTCATAAGAAATTATAGCCGATTCACAAAAATGAAGAGTCCAATCAACCTTAGCGAACCAATCGGTCATAATATCGTGTCCTCAAAACCAATGCTCCTTGATCATATTTTCATCTTCCCAACACCACTAAACTTTTAATTTCCTCTTTTATCCTTCTAATGAAAAAATCTCCCCATCCATTGCATCGTTTGAGAAACGGAGAACATGTTGGCAATGTTAATTTAGAACCCTTAATCACAGTAATTTCAAGAGCACAACAATGAAGTTTTCTCGTAACAACAATATCAGGAACGGAAGGTCGGACTTCTTCTTCTTCGCTGCTGTCTTCATCACTACACTCAGTTTCCTGTAAATGGCCAAAATAAGAAGGAGGGAAATTATCAGGATAATTAACTTGTACCTCCTTGGAATCTTCATTTGTTACAACTTCATCTGGTTCGCGGCACAAAAGTATCGTCCATTCTAAATACTACTCTCTCGTCATAATATCCCAATGAGAGCTCCTTTTCCAAAACCTTGATCCGGGCTTGTGATGAGGCAAGGAAAGGTGTACAAAGAATTAAGTGTTCCCTCCAGGTTTTCTCCATGTCGATAACTACAAACTCGGAAGCAAATACGAACCTATCTACCTTGACAAAAACACCACCAGTGATCCAAAGAGGGGTTGCTTTGGTCATGTCAGCCATCTCAATAACCATGTCAGTTTTCCAAAGATGGATTAATCTAAGTTTCAAATATATTGAGAGTGGCATGTTGTTTATTGTAGATCCAAGATCTGCTAATCCTAAGAGATCATGATCCCCTACTGAACATGGAATGACGAACCCGTTTGTGCAAACATCTTTAATTGAAAGTAACTTAGTTTCTGACTTGTTCTCGTTATTTGGTTCCTGGTTACGCCGTTACTCATTAGGACAGTTACGGCGTAACTGCAAACTGTTGTCGACAGTCGCAGTTTTTGAATTAGGAGAATGGAAATCTTCACTCTCAATCTTTGAATCCTTATCAGAAAAAATGGCCTTACATACCACCATAGGTTTAATTCCCACAAATTCAGTGTCATTCTTCTCAATCTCTGCACTAAGTTTCTCCACCATAGCTTCTAGGTTTTTTAGGGTTTTGTCGTGATTGGAGAGGCTTCTATTTGTGTTTTCCTGGAAATCTTTGAGCCATTTATCTTGTTCTTTTTGCCTTTGGTCTGAGGTTTCCAGGAATTGGTTAATGGTTTCTTCAATGTTGGGCCTTCTTTTACCATGAGGCCCATGGTTGTAATTTACAGGAGGTCCTCCACGATAGCCATTACTATTACGGTTATCCCCATAAAACGGTCGATTTTCTCTATATTTAGCTTCTTCGAATGTGCTATCTTCGTCCATATGAGGACAATTTTTGGTGAGATGTCCTCCTCTGCAGCTTTCGCAACCTACTTGGATGGCATGAACACTTTCTCTGAGCTTGAGCATATCTCGACCAAGATTTTCAATTTAGCTAGTGATGGCGGCAATTCCATCAAGGTTTCCGCCGAGGTTTCTCTTGCTTCCTCCATCGTGTCACTTTTGGGAATAATCGGCCATTTTTTGGATGGCTTCAATGGCAAGAGTAGGGGTCATGCTCGGAATTGGTCATGAGTTGGACATTTGTAAAAGATGTTGACCTTTTGCTGGCTATTCAGATCATGAGTTGGACATTTGTAGAGGAGATCGTTGTATCTATCCCAGGCTTGATACAACATTTCATCGTCATCTTGCTTGAAATTATGGATCTCCATGAGCTGATTAGATATCTTCGATGGAGGAAAATATCTTTGGATGAAGTTCTTTTTTAGTAGAGCACATGTATCAACTGCACCGGCGGCCAATCTTTCGATCCATCTTCTTGCTCCCCCAGTAAGAGTCATGGGGAACACTCAAAGCATAATAACGTCATGAGACAAACCAGGAATGTTGAAAAGGCTTGCGATGTACAAGACATTCTCAACGTGTTCATACGCATCTTCGTCCCTGTTTCCTGAAAACGGGTTAGCGCGAAGCTCCTTCATAAACGGATCTTTAATCTCGAAACGGACATTAGCTCCAATCGTCGGTCTTACGAGCCCCGACCCTTGTTCTTCTCTCGTCAACGCCAAGTATTCCTCAAGAGTGAGGTCATCAATGTTAACAACTTCCATAATACCTGAAACTTGAAAAGAAATCGTTAGCAATAGCAAAAATTTAAAACAAAACAGAAATGAAAGACTTAACGAAAATCCTAATATAACTCCCCGGCAGCGGCGCCAAAAACTTGATGCAGGTTTTACTGACCAGATTTTAATATTTATAATGTCTCATTATACTTATGCTCTACCCTAATGCACTAACGGGCGGTGTCCCCAAGGTCGTCCCAAGAGCTATGTGTACGGATTTTAACTAAGTCTAGGTGTCACAGATTTTAATTAGTTTGAGGTCGAAATGATTAACTACGAAAGACAAGAAAATAAAATAAAGAAAGCGAATAAAGGCGATGGTTGTGATCAATAGAGGAGAAGTGTGCTAACCTAGTTACTCATCCTATCAAGTTAAGTTCATGTTTAATTACTTCCAATTGCTTCAAGTGGGGGTAAAAGTCGCTAGGACAACATTTGGTCAGTTTGTCCTAAGCTATTAGCAAAGGCTTCCACCGGAGAACAAGCTACTACCCTTGTAAGTCCAGTTGTTTTTAGTCCCCTAAGCAAAGTCATTAAGTTCCTCTAAATGCAAGATTCATAACAATGAGTGATCGGGCTCTAGCATCTTAAACACTCATCCCTAACTTCTTAAGTTCATCCAAACGGTAGGTGATCAGTTGGTCAAATCATACAAGCGAAGAAGGGTCGTAATTTGGTCAAATTTTACCCTTCCCACTCAGTCTACCTACTTAGGGTCAGTTAGTCATATCTCCTAAGTAACTAGCCACTACCGCCATTCAAAACTACCGAAACAAGGGTAGCTACCAACAAACTATGCATGGATACACTAGAAAGAATTTTACGGAAGCAATGTAAACATAAACAAAACAATCAAGGAATCATAACTAGGCTAGCACCAGAGGTGCTTAGCCGCTCATATTACCTAAAAAAATCGATTCAATGTTTAACATGTCGAAATACATGAATTGAAAGTACAGAAATGATAAATGGCTAATGCTTATCGTTAGGGAGTGATTTCTCCCTTGGAGATGGCTTCGTATGCTCCTCAAGATTTTCCTTCAGCCTCTTACCCACGTTCTCTGCTTTTGTGTGTGGAGTGAATGAATAGAAATGATGGAATTTGGGCGGTATTTACAGGCCAGATATGGTTACGGCGTAACTTAAGTTGAGAGTGATGCAGTAACATCCATTTCTTCGTATTTTGCTCTGGAAAAGCTGGTTACGGCGTAACATCAGAAATGAGTTACGCCGTATCTTCAATAAATCATGGTTACACCGTATTTGTGGAATGAGTTATGGCGTAGCTTGCAGCGGCGCATAACATCATTTGACCTAATCAGTTACGGCGTAATCCAAGGAGGGAGTTACGCCGTAATCTTTAGTTTAGTTGGTTTTTTGAGCCACACTTCTGTTACGGCGTAATATGAGAGGAGAGTTACGCCGTAACATCTTCAAAATAGGCACACTATCATATATCTACAATAAACTCTCCAAATCCGCGTCTCCTTAGCTCCAATGCTCGTAATTTACCTGAAAGTGAAATATAGAGGAAAACAAGCATAAATCCATATAAATGATATAAAATATGATCATTATCGGGGGAAATTGACACTAAATATTCAGGACTATTTGATGTTATCAGATAATATCAAAGAACTAGGGACCACGCATACCTTACGACCTTTAGGAATACAACACGTTAAGATAAAGGACGTGACAACTCAACCGACCAATAAAAGATAACTAAGGAGTAATAGTATCTAGGTTAACATATCTTCAATCATCATACGAGCACACATCAATTAGACATAAGCTATCCGTAGTAATTAGATAATTAGATAAAGTAGATTAATTAGTAGAAGTACCACCCCGAAACCAATTGCCCTGAGATTTTACATTAGCTTTCTAAAATACCATAAAAAGATAAAAAAGAATCATCCTTAACCCCACCTTCTCGTCATATATTTCTTACTAGCATTCCTATTCCCTATAGAATGATATCAATCCCCGAGGCTTACCTCATACTACACTACAACGATTAGGTTCACTGCCTAGGAGGTTGAAAAACTTGCTCGAAGAAAAGGAAGTTTCCTTTGACCTCGAACGCACCATCCGCGCGCATCAATTTTTGGCGCCGCTGCTGGGGAATAGAATAGCTAGTTAGATCTCTATCTCAGTTAGGTTCCCTTGCTTGATTCCTATCAAGTAAGATTTTTTCTCATTTTCATTAGCTTCCTTGTAGTCTAACTCCCTTCTTCGTGTTTTTGTTCGTAACCTTATCACTTTTCATCATGGAAGGCGATAACCCACCACCAAATCAACCACTTCCAATCAACCCACCACCAATTGACCCACCAAGAGGCCGTACTCTTGGTGAATACTCTAAACCGAGCCATCAAGGCTATAGGAACACCGTTGAGCTCCCTGATCAAGCTCAAACTATGGCCCTGCAATCTAACATCATCCGGTTGGTGGAAAACGGAGGTGCATTCCATGGACTTCGTTCTGAAGATCCTAATCAGAATTTCAAGGACTTCCTTAAAATTGTTGACTCTATCGACCTTGATGCTACCACACGGGGAGACCACGTGCTTGAGTCTCTTCCAATTCTCTCTACGGGACCAAGCTAATAATTGGCTTGAGCGACTTCCCGCAGGATCCATCTCAAGTTGGGATGATCTCACCACTCGTTTCCTCGCCCAATGTTTCCCACCGAGGAGAACTACCAAACTAAGAAACGACATCTTGATGTTCCAACAATGTGAAGGCAAAACTCTCTACGAGGCGTGGACTCGATTCAAGGACTTGCTCCACAAAGTCCCTCATCACGGCATCGATCTTTGGCTTCAAGTACAAATCTATTACGATCATGTCAATCTCCCAACTAGGCAAACCATCGACCAAGCGGCCGATGGCAAGCTGGGTGATCTCACCGCAGAAGAATCGTGGGGTACAATGGAGGTCCTTAAACCCTCTATGACAACAAATGTTGGAATGACCCCCGTGACCTGCCCAAAACCGTCAAGGCAATCTCCTTGCCTCCCATTGACACACAACCTTCCAATCGTAGGATGCTCGGACTTGAAGATGAAGTCAAATTCCTAATGAGATCCTACGAGAATCCTAAGCCCTTACACCAAGTGAACAAAATCACTATACCTTGCCAATTATGTAGTGGTCCCCACGACACTCGTGATTGCACAAGACTCCCTAAACAAGCTTTTGCGGAATACGCCTCCACATGTACAGATGAAGCGGGAGAAAAGTGGTACACTTTCAAGGACGAGCAAAATAACTTAGGAAATTCCTACAACCCCTCATGGAGAAATCACCCTAACCTTAGGTGGAGCCAAAACTCAAACCTGTCCCAAAATAACTGATCTAGTCCACCCAATAGGTCCCAACCAAACCACACCTCCTACAACAACCCTCCAAACACTGAAAATTCACCCGTCTTAAGGCAATGGTGTCTAAATTCATGTCATCTCAAGAAGCTCGATTGACTAAGCTTGAAGCCAATTTCAAGAAACGACAAAGCGAGATGACAACCAAGCTCGACACCCTCTTAAAAGCCTTCAATGACAGAGACACTGGAGCACTCTCAAGTGACACTATAAAGAACCTAAAACTGAATTCGATTTCATCGACTTCATGTTCTTGCTCACCAAGGGAGAGTGCATATCCATGCCCCTCACACCCAAAAGTCCACTCGGTTAACGCCATCAACACGGGTTCCAAACGATTCTTCATGAGATACCAAGGACCCGAGCCAACGATCCACTCAACTCTTGGGACACCAATCAACCAAGAACCCAAACCCACTCTAGAAGAGGAGTATAAGGAGCTCCACCAAGAAAAACCGGTTCTTAAAGTCTTGACTCATTCGCCTTACTATAATGCTTTAAAAGATAAATATGAGCAAGAACTAAAATTAGGAGAACGTGGGTCCGCATTTGTGCAAAATAAGTTACCTAAGAAGTTAGATGATCCGGGGATATTCATTCTTCCGTGTAGCATTGAAAATTCTAAAGCTTTTGACACATTAGCCGACTTAGGGTCAAGCATCATGTTAATACAAATAAACAGTAAAAACGTTTATTAATTTTTAGCGATCTCTTTATATTTTTTTGATAACAAATATAATGTTATCATAAGTAAAATTATAAGGATACATGTTATCTTTGTAAAGCATCTACATATAGTCATTTAATACAAATTGTTGTAATAGTTCATTTGTTGTAATAGTTTATTAGGATGGGTAAAAAACCACAACTCATGACCCATACCCATGGAGCATATCCATAACCCATGGAGTTAACCCATACCCATTGTCTAGATGCATTGCATATATTAGTTAAATTGTATCTATTTAGATACCCATGGTCCATAATCTATGACCCATGACCCATGACCCATAACCCAAAAACCCATGGGCAAACAGGAGCGTCTCACGGATCCCTCAAGTTACACAAGATGGATCCCTCAAGCAAGGGGTCTGTGGGATCCGTGCAACAGTGGCAAGAATTTGCCTATAAATAGAGAGCCATTTCTTCATTTTTACTCACCCCTCTTCTTACAAACTCTCTCATATATTCTTACACTCTTCTAACAAAAGATCACTTGATCTAGAGAGTAGTTCTTCTTTCTTTTATTGTGATTCTCATATAGGTCCTTCTCTAAGGCGAGATCACGAGCATTCTACAAGTCATCCAAGCAAGGGGTCCTTGATTGATTTGTTCCTTCACAAGATTTCTGTAGCGAAGATCTTGTATTTCATATTTCACATATTTGTTGTGTTATAGTAGTGTTGGTTTGATCCTCCGTGTTATGGACTCGGTATCTAGCTTTGTACCAGAAAAAGTGTAAGCAACGTTGTGAAGGCTTCTCCGCCAAGTTGAAGGAGTTTGTTGACATAGTGCTTGAACTCTCGAGTAGGTGACTCGGGGAGTGTAGTAGGGCAAGGAAGGTGTCCTTGTAGCCAAACCACTATAAATCGGTTGTGTCATTTCTATCCTTTACTTTACTTGTTTTCTTTAGTTGCATTTCTCTTAGATCTATACTTTCTCTTCATCCACACAATTTCACATAACATCGAATCTAAAGTTTTTGAAACTAACTTAAAATTGGTAAAACTATTCAACCCCCACTTCTAGTTTTCCACAGTTGGCATCAAGAGCTAGGTTTATAAAAGTTTTAAAGTAAACCGTTTTTTAAAAACTTTTCGATCACTATGGGTTCTGAAAATTACAAGGAAGGGCAATCCATGCAATGACCTCCACCACTTGAAACTAATGGTTTTATATATTGGAAAAATAGATTCGAAAAGTATGTGAAGTCAAAAGATATTGATCTTTGGTACATCATTGTTGAAGGTGATTTTGAAGCCACTACAAAAGATGAAAACGGAAATTTAGTTAACACACCTCATGATAAACTCACCGATGATCTTAAGAAAAAGCTTTCCAAAAATAGTGAAGCTAAAATGGTTTTATATAATGCTTTACCCAAAAAGGAATTCGAAAGAATTTCCATGCTTAAAACCTCTAAAGAAATTTGGAATTCTTTAGTTGTAACTCATCAAGGTAATCAACAAATTAAAAACAATAAAATAGATTTATTTGTTCAACAATATGAACAATTTTCAATATCGGATGAGGATACTATAGATCATTCTTTTGCTAACTTTAATACTATAATTACATCTTTACAAGCACTTGATGAGTCTTTCTCTAGTCGTAATCATGTTAGGAGATATCTAAGGGCACTTCCATCCAAGTGGAGATCTAAGGTGACGGCAATCGAAGAATCAAAAGACTTGTCAATCCTCACCCTCGATGAACTCATAGGCAGTTTAAAAGTCTATGAGCTTGTCCTCGCTAAAGATTCCAAAGCCTCAAAAGTGAAAGAGAAGCACAAATCTCTTTCCCTTAAAGCCAAGAAGATCTCAAGCGATGAAGAAAACTCCTCTTTGGATAGTGATGACGAGGCGTAGGCCATGGCGGTAAGGGACTTCAAGAAGTTCTTTAGAAGAAAGGGAAGGTATGTCAAGCAACCTTATGACGACAAGAAAGGGTTCCGGAAAAGCAAAGATGACGAGAAGGCAAGGGATGAACGCGCTTGTTTTAAATGTGGGATCCCAACCACTTTATTAGTAAGTGTCCCAAACGTGATGAACAAAAAGCGTTCATGAGCTGTTCGTGGGGAATGAGCGAGGAGGAGGACGAAGAAATTTGTCTCATGGCAAATGACGAGGCATGTCACGAATACTATAGTAGCTCATCATTAGGTGATGACTCATTACATCATGAATAGGATAAAATTTTCAAAATTAGTTTAAAAGTAATCAACAAAAACAAGTTTTTGAAAAATCCAAATCAACGTTTAGAAAAGGAAGTCCTTAAGTTAAAAGAAAAATTAAAACGTTTAGAAAAGGGGAAGATAGCAAGTGGGGAATGTGAAATTTGTGTTCAACTTCAAACACTAGTTGATCATCTAGACTCTAAGATTGCTAGAATGAATACTAATACTCTAGATATGATATTTGATAGTGTTAAGATAGGAAAGAATAAAAAAGGTTTAGGTTTTCAGCAACTTGATGTGTCAACTAGTGAAAACAAAGAAACACAATTCGTTAAAGCAAAAGAAAAACAAACCACTGTAGTCACGGATCCCACGGAACCCACGAAAAGGGAACCGTCTAGAGTAAAACCAGGGATCCATGGGTCTGCTGAAGCAAACTGTAGCAATAATATAGCTTCCTCATCTAGAACCGATTTTATTATTGTTAATAAGAAGAAACCAACCCATGTTACCATTAGACAACCACCTCCAAGACAAAATCAAAGTTTTAAAAGAAACAAAGGTCCTTCATTTTCAAAACCAAACACATTTAGGATACCTAATAATGTTTATTCAAGAAGTAACCATCAAATGGGATGGAATCCTAATATTCAAAACGGTTTTCCATTTCAAAACTTTACACCATGGAATGCATACTCACCTTTTCCATATATGTCTAACATGAATGAAATGTATAACACTAATGCACCCATGAACAAATGGGGACCAAACTTTTGAGTTAATTGTTTTCTTAGGTGTGCTTAAAGGTAGACCTAGATCCGGATGAGTGGATCACGGATAGCGGGTGCACGAGGCACATGCCCGGTAATTAAGATTTATTTTCCACATATGAATCCTTCAATGGAGGAAATGTGGTATTTGGAAATAGCAAAAGCAAAATCATCGATAAAGGTACATTTTCTAACAAATCTCTAACCATTAACGATGTGTGTCACGTAGAAAACCTAAACTTTAACCTCTTAAGTATAGGACAAATATGTGATAAGAAGTGTAACGTACTTTTTAATGAAACCGGTAGTAAGATATTGAAAAACGGTATCACTATAGGTAGAGGAATTAGGAAACATGGAGTCCATGTCATTAAAATCGGTAATGAACCTAAAGACAAACTTTGTCTTACTTTTATGGATGATACTTTGACCTTATGGCATCGAATTTGGGTCATGCCAATATGCGACTTCTTCAATCGCTATCATCCAAAGATCTAGTAAGAGATCTACCAAAATTAAAATATGAACATCACTTTTGTGATGCTTGTAACGTAGGAAAACAAGTTCGTGCTAGTCGCAAAGCTAAAAACATGGTCTCTACAACTAAGTGTCTAGAATTACTACACATGGATTTATTTGGTCCATCCGCTATCCAAAGTTATGGAGGCAACTACTACACTTCGGTTATAGTGGATGATTACTCTAGGTACACATGGACTAAATTTTCAAAGAATAAAACCGAAACGTTCGATTACTTTGAAATATTAAGTAAGAAAATCCAAAGACAATTAGGAAGTCCTATAGTGTCTATTCGAACGGATCATGGCAGGGAATTTGATAATGGTATTACTCACAACTTCTCAGCTCCTCGCACTCCACAATCGAATGGGGTAGTTGAAAGAAAGAATAGAAACCAACAAGAAACGAGTCGCACCATGTTAAATGAGCAATCCATACCTCAAAAGTTTTGGTGCAATGCCGATGATACATGATACGCGTACAACGCGCGTTCGGGGTGAAAGGAACTTCCTTTTCGTCGAGCAAGTTTTTCAACACCCTAGGCAGTGAACCTAATCGTTGTAGTGTAGTATTAGGGTAAGCCTCGGGAATTGATATCGTTCTTCAGGGGAATAGGAATGCTAGTGAGAAATTACTACGCTAAGGTTGGGGTTGAGGAAGATTATTTTTTTTATCTTTTTTTATATTTTTTATAAAATGGAGAGGTACGAATCTCGGGGTATTGGATTTGGGGGGTTGGTATTTCTACCGATTACTCTACTTATCTAATTATCTAAACTAAGGTGAGGGTAGTCTATGTCTATTGCTGTGTGCTCTTATGATGATTTAAAGATGTGTTTACTTAGATGCTATTACTCCCTAGTTATCTCCTATTGATGGTTGAATTGTCACGTCCTTATTCTTAACGCGTTTTGTCTTCTAAGGTCGTAGGGTATGCGTTTTTCCCTAACTATTCGAGACTACCTTAAGGTTATTGCTTACGAAATCTCTAGGATTCATAAACTAACTCTAAGGTTATCTTTGGATGTTTAGACTATAATAACTCTAAGTGATTATAAACTAATGTTCACAAAGATTACTCAAGAATTAAAAACACAATGAATGACCTATCGCAATACTAGGTCAATCACAATTAAGATAAGAGACAACCAATCAATATTCAATACCTAGGTTTCATAGATCTAAGCAAACACACAAGTAAATTAGCCAGACTGGAAAACATGCAAGCGTACACATAAACAATTGAAGACTGTTAATACAAATAAGCCGTAAAAATGTTTATTTATATTTTACGATCTTCTAATGTTTTGTCGATAACAAATGTAAAATCATTTTAACGAAACAAAAAAAAATACGTAAATGGTTTGAGCCAATAGTTTTCTAACACATTTACGTTTTCACATAAAACACTAAAACAAGTATAAGTGATTTTATTATTTAATTATACATATGTACTACAACTAGTTTTTACATATTGGGCAAATATATACATAACTAGTGTGTATTATAAATGGGTAAAAACTACAACCCATGGTATTGACCCATACCTATTTGACTAGATGCATTGCATCTATTTGGTACATTGTATCTAATGAAATACCCATGGATCAACCCATAACCCAAGACCCATGACCCATAACCAAAATACCCATGGGCAAAGAGGAGCGTCCCACGGATCCCTAGCATTACACTAGATGGATCCCTTGAGGGTGGGATCCGTAGAACAGTAGACATTTTCTCTCTATAAATAGAGAGCCATTTCTTCATTGTTTCTCACTCCTTTCTCACATACTTTCTCCTTGAGTTAAAAACTCTCTAACCCAAGATCCAAGTGATCTATGTATGTAGTTTTGTTTTTGTATGATCCTCTAGGTTCTTCTTAAAGGCGAGATCACCACCTATGAAGTCAAGCAAGCTCAAGTCCATGAGTTGCCATGATTCCTCATCATCAAGACTACTGAAGTTATTTTGTTGATGGTTGTTTCTCTAAGAGTGTAATGTTAAAGACATTAGTGAAAGATGTCTCAAGTGTCAAGACGAAGACATTGGTGAAGGGTGTCGATCGTCCGTATTGTAGGCATTAGTGAAGGGTGCCTAAGAAGTCAATTCACAAGACATTAGTGAAGGGTGTCTTGAAGATCTAGGCAAAGGCATTAGTGAAAGGAGCCTAAGATGTACATTCGATATGGTGTGATTCAATGTACAATATATATTAGTATTCGGTCAAAGGATATTGTTATCCTTGTTGATATTATAAGGAGTAGATCTCCTTTGGGGTTAGGTGATTGGTGTAGTGTTGGGTAGTAGTTCCTCCGTTGTAATGGAACTCGGTATCTAGCCTAGTACCGGATAAAGGGTAGGCGATGTTGTGATAGTATTGGTTCTCCTTGGTGAAAAGGACCCGGTATCTAGCCTTGTACCGGATAAAGTGTAGGCAACGTTGTGAAGGTTTCTCCACCATAAGGTGTTGGTGTTGTGTAGTAATTATGAACTCTCGAGTAGGTGACTCGGGGAGTGGATTAGGGCAAGGAAGGTGTCCTTGTAGCCGAACCACTATAAATACTTGCGTTGTGGTTTTGTGCTTCTTAATCTTTATCTTTTCATTACATATTTATATTTCTATATGTTTGTTTGTCAACATCCAACACACATCTAAATAGATTGACATAAGTCGATCTAAATGTTTTAAAACGAGTTTTAATTGGTAAAACTATTCAACCCCCTTCTAGTTTTCCACAATTGGCATCAGAGCTTCGTTACCAAGTTTCTTAGAGTAGATTGTACTATAAAAACTTGATACGATCCGTGGTTAATTGAAAACTACAAAGAAGGTATTTCTTAAAAACAAACACCATGTCTTTTAAAACTCTTTGTTTGGATGTTGATTAGATGACAACATTTTTTTTACTGATCATTTAATTGCACTAATCTTCTTTGTCATGTTGCTTAGTTAAAGCTCATACCTACCAAGCCATAGGAATCGCTTGGTAACAAGAATATCTTCCCTAAGAAGGTATCTTAAACACAAAGGAGCCAAAATTGTCTACTAACATTTGTTGTGTCATTTGTAAAGATATTCCTAAGTGAATTAGAGGTATGACTTTCCACTTATCTCTAAATTACATTAGCTTGATAAATAAGTATGCTTACATAGGTATTTATATGATTATCTTTTGTGCATATTCATGTATTACATGTAGCTTCATTAGGAAGCCTTTCTCACATACATGTTACCTTTTCGTCTAAAGTCGTGGTTTATAAAATTTGTGTTTTATTTCATTTAATCCAAACATCATATCCTTCTAATAATAAAACAAAAAATAAATCTCAAAAATTCCTCCTTCCCCATAAAAACCCCTCCGTCGTTCACTCTATCAAATCCCTACTTTTTCAAATCTTCCACTTTCAAAACTTACCTCTCATTCAAAACTTCATGTTCCTCTTCATCTCATCTTATCTCAAACCAAAACCAAGAAAGTTCGTCATCAACATGCTTTACATCGCCCTCGTGCTCATCGCTCTTGTGTTCCCTATAATGAAGTTCTCATACGGATACATATACTTAGTGTTTTTAATCTACATTGGGGTTATATACCCAATCCTTTGTATCATTCTTAGCATTGAAATGAAATATTACTAATATTCTAGTTTATCTAGTTTATTATCTTAATGTGTTTTTTCATTTCCTTTAATTTACATCTTTCGTATCTTTTCGTGTTACATTAGAAACCATTAATGCATGCTAAAAGAAAATGTAGGCTAATATACATATCTTGGTATAAACTATAAAAAAATTATGTTTTTATCAAAAATCTGCTTCTATTACTACATATCCATGGATACCTGTAGGTATACTAGCCGGATCCCTAATAGAAGGGAACCGTGGGAACCGTCCCTCTGGATAACATATTTTCCATGCAAAATAAAAACCACTTTCTTCCTAAAAGAAATGTTCTACTAGAATGTCAAACATTAATTAAGTTAAATGTCATCATTAATAAACATCTTGTAAAAACGTTAGGTAATCATTGTTTTACCCGTAATACGTCAAATCCTATTAACTTCTCTTTCCTATAGGTTTCGCTATGTCGCATGAATATGAGTTTGATTTTTCACTCACTAGCGTCTACACTCCTAACATCTCCCTTGAGCCCAACACACCTGGCAATCATGTCCGGGGGTTAAATAAACTCGAAACCCGTCAATTCCACGAAGGACGTATTGTCGACACCCTTCTACAATTCGAAGAAGGTATCAATACTTCCTTCCGAGCCTTAGGACTAGAATGTCTTCTAGAAATTAACGAGAAAATATGTCCAAGGTTTGTATTGGAATTCTTCCGTCAAGTTGAACTCGTTCGTAATGAGGATCGCTCTCTATCTCTTTGGTTTTGGATCAAAAACCAAAAGTTTGTTTTAACCCTTGGGAAATTTTCTCACTTCCTTCGGATTCCAAATCATGGACAATGTGCCTTCACTGAAGATTGCTCTCTTGATTCTCTCTTCAACTTTTGTGAAGAAAATACCCCATATTGTTCACACATACCTTCCCCGGAAGACTTGAATCGCATAATATGCAAAACCAATTACTCCGATCCAAACATTATACATACACATGATATCCGAGAAGAGTACAAGCCTCTTGCACTCATCCTACGTGAAAATGTTTGGAGCCTTAGGGGAAATCGAGAAATCCTTCCCGCTTGTTGTGCTCACATAATGTATTGTTTTGCTAACACAACAACCATACAATCTTGCCTACTTCTTCGCAAGGCGAATTTTAAATCTTCAAGGCTCCAAGAATAAACTAATCTCTTATGGAATGTTCTTGATGCGCCTTTATTATAACATCATGCACTTTCATCCTCAATTTCAAAGTCCGTTGTACGTACTTGTGAACAAGATGATGGAACCTCTAAACGCATCTCTCATGAAGACTTTCTTCATTCCTGAATCGGCAAACACTCATCAACCATTTGATGATCCATCTAGCGAAAACGCTCAAGGAACTTAGCCTTGTTTCTAAATAGGGTCAATCCTTAGTATCCATGCTTTATCAATGTAATCCAATTTCTTTCATGAAATAAAACATCTTACATTTGATATCTTAGTGTTAGAACTTCTTAAACTAACCTTGAAATATGATGCATTGTCAAAATCATTGCATACATTTTGTAAAGGTTCTGCTTAGCAGATAGACGGATCCCAAAGTTTGTTCTAGACGGATTCCTACTCTTTGGGAACCGTGGGATCCGGCAAATAGAAAATACAATTGCAATCATCGTATTTCAAACATGTCTTCAGATCACTTCACACTAAGCTAGACATAGTGCCTTAAGGCAAATTAAGTCCTTATCAAAGTTGAGTAGATTTTCCGTACTCACACATAACTCATTTAGATCACACTAGAAAACACCCGCAGATCTATTGTCTCTCCAAAACTCATTACTCTTTCGCTCCTATACTCACACATGATCCCTCACATGTTAAAACATCTAGCTTTGGAAATCTTTCAATCATTGCAAAAATTGATTATAATCATCCTTACCTCAAAATTGGTCGAAATTGATCAAATTCTAGTTTTTCCATCTTAAAGCCTTTAGGATATCCTCCAAGTCATTAACCTAAGTTACTATCTGATCTCTAGGATCATTTAGCTCCATTTGACACTCTCAAATCTTTAGTGTCATCTTTAGTCACTCATTGGTACTCATAAAAGTTCCAATTTATTCCATTAAAGAAAATCATTAGCTACATCACTCATTACCCTTAAGTACTTAAGTACCTCCTCATTTAAGACACTTAGATGGACTGAAACACTCAAGAAGAAATAGGCATTAGACCTTACAAACATCATTGTTAGATTTTTCTAGCTGCTGAAAGACGGATTCCTAGGATTAGCCTAGACGGATCCCTCATTGGAGGGAACCGTGGGATCCGTATGACAGACTCATGTCAACTCTAGCTAAAACAATCATTTCAAGATCATCTTGCTAACTTGAACACTCCATCTCATCTTAAACAAGTTCCTAGATCGGTACAACTCTGATGTTGACTCTTGTGCATGCTAATCATCACACTCCAATGAAATTTAGTGGCTTAAGTCTTGAATGCACTTATTAAATCCCTTGCTTTATAAACCACATTGTTAGGACTCCTAAAGTCATCATCTTCATCCTCATTTTCAACACTTAGAAACATTTACAAACCTTTTTGAATCATCTCATCATGAGGAAAGCTCCAAGTGGTAACTCATCCAGCAAAGGACCACCCAAGAAAATTGCTCGTATTATACACAAAATTTCTTCAACCGAATCATCTCCGGTCAAATACACAAATGCAAGGATTTCTCCTCCACCAAATCAACGAATCAAACCAATCCCTAAAAGGATAGTTCCTACAAAACTACCCATGCCGAGCACCACCATACCTCCTAAACCAAACAATCCCATTTCCACTAAACCATCACCATCGGTGCCTAGAGCTATCTCATTCACGACTCTACTCTCATCACCACACCTCTATAATCTAGAGGATTTTCCTCCTAGGCCGACTCATCCTCCTCCACCGGCAACATTCTCCTCATTAGGAGGAATAATGGTACAAAATCAAGGTGTTGAGTCAGTACTAGCTCCGGCTTCCTTTTCGCCGTCACCATCAAATAATCCCATTTGGATTATGAGAAATAATCAAAGTCAACCACCCGGCCATATGGAAGTTGACACTTCTCTACCACCAACATCATTCTTGGTTGAGCCATCTTCAAATGCGCCTTCACCAATCCCTCCGTTGTTTGAAGCTCCCCAACCCGCTTCACTTCATCCTTCGAATCAAGCAAATTCCTTTCTTCCACCACCACTACCTAGCCATGACAAAGATTTTTATCATTGTCAAGATGTTGAAAGTTTGATACATGAAGTACGGGAAGATCAACGTTTCATGTTCTATCACCTCCTCGAACGTTTCGACGAGATTAAACCTAAACAAACTTGAGCTAGAGAATTTTAGTGGTGTCCTAGTATCAAGCGTTACTTAGATAAATCTAGTAATTCCAAGTCATGTATCGTTCATTTTCTTATTTTTTAGAGTCATGTGTATCATATCTGTAGTTTTATTAAATAAAATTACATGATACTTGCTATATTTCTGAGTATATGATTATATTGTATAACACATATCTCACTTTGATGTTAACATTATTTGTTATATCACCATTACTGAATTTTGTCATCAGCCAGACGGATCCCTGATATTTGCCAGACGAATACCTCCAAGGAGGGAACCGTGGGATCCGTGCAACAGAAAACTAGTTTTCTACTAACTTGAGTCATATTTTCAGGAAATTATGCGTTATATACCTGTTTTTCTAACCTTAGTTTTGTAGTTGTTCAATTTACACATGAAGACTTTGACACTCTAAGCTAGGGGGAACTTTGTGTCAAAGCAATACATTGCAAAATCACTTGCAATATTAGGATTACATTTCATGACATCCCTTTGCAAAGTTGCAATCATCAAGGGGGAGCATATTCGTCACATTGATGAAATCTTCTGCAAACTTAGTTGCAAATGAACTAGCTTAGTATTATTTCTACTTGACGCCCTCACATAGGGATGGACTCGTCAAGGGGGAGTTAAGACGAGGTCTTTTCCCGTTATTTGCTCTCTATTTTTTTTCTTTCTTTTCTATTTTCACATGTTTTTCTTAAAACAATGTGTTGGTTTCTTTTCAAAGCTCTTTTTGTTTCGAAAAAAGGGGGAGAAGAAAGTAAAAATTACAAATTCAAACTTTTACAAATTTTAGCTTTTCCTTAAAATAATTTTATGTTTTGTCATCAACAAAAAGGGGGAGATTGTTAATACAAATAATCCGTAAAAACGTTTATTTATATTTTACGATCTTCTAATGTTTTTTCGATAACAAACGTAAAATCAATTTTTACGAAATAAATAAAATAAGTAAATGGTTTGAGCCAATAGTTTTCTAACACACTTACGTTTTCACATAAAACACTAAAACAAGTATAAGTGATTTTATGATTTAATTATACATATGTACAACAACTAGTGTTTACATATTGGGCAAATATATACATAACTAGTGTGTATTATAAATGGGTAAAAACTAAAACCCATGGTATTGACCCCTACCCATTTGACTAGATGCATTGCATCTATTTGGTACATTGTATCTAATGAAATACCCATGGATCAACCCATAACCCATGACCCATGACCCATGACCCATAACCAAAATACCCATGGGCAAAGAGGAGCGTCCCACGGATCCCTAGCATTACACTAGACGGATCCCTTGAGGGTGGGATCCGTGGAACAGTAGACATTTTCTCTCTATAAATAGTGAGCCATTTCTTCATTGTTTCTCACCCCTTTCTCACATACTTTCTCCTTGAGTTAAAAACTCTCTAACCCCAGATCCAAGTGATCTATGTATGTAGTTTTGTTTTTGTGTGATCCTCTAGGTTCCTCTTAAAGGCGAGATCACCACCTTTGAAGTCAAGCAAGCTCAAGTCCATGAGTTGCCATGCTTCCTCATCATCAAGACTACTGAAGTTATCTTGTTGATGGTTCTTTCTCTAAGAAGTGTAATGTTGTAGACATTAGTGAAAGATGTCTCAAGTGTCAAGACGAAGACATTATTGAAGGGTGTCGATCGTCCGTATTGTAGGCATTAGTGAAGGGTGCCTAAGAAGTCAAGTCACAAGACATTAGTGAAGGGTGTCTTGAAGATCTAGTCAAAGGCATTAGTGAAAGGTGCTGTAACATATTAGATTTCACAAACACATCAAACCATGATACAAAGTGGCGTATAACTATAGGTTTTAGAGAGAGAAAGGTTAGAGGTTTAGGGAACTTAGTGAGAGAAAGTAAAAGTATTATTATGAGCTCCAACCCTCTACCTTGGGAGGTAGAGGGTATTTATAGTATCATACATAAATGCCACCTACGGGCTGTGGATCAGGCATACAGTGGGTAAAGACCCGTCCGTCCTCCACGGTGTTACTAAACTAAATACTAACTAACATTAAACAACTACGACTACGAGCTTTCTAATGATTACATACACTTGAGGTGACCTACACTTTAATAACTGGATTTACTAAATCCTATGAATCTCCCCCTAAGGGAGGTCACCTCAAATTACATTGAAAACAAACAGATATTACATTAAGATTGTTCTTGGATTCTTGTTAAAGTTCTTTGCTCAGTAGCCCGTAGTGTTTGATTCTTCATGTTTTGCATGTTTGGTTAATCCGAGTGGATGTCTTTAACTGATCCAGATCACCAACTACCATAAATCTCTGACTCTTCCTTTGTAGTGTTGACATTATGTGATGGTGTGACTTTTGGAGCAACATGCTCACATTCTGGATCATGATATCTTCTCATCAGAGTAGCGGAAGCTTTAGATGATTCATGATATTTGCAGCAGCGTAGCAGAAGCATGGAGCGAAAATATCAAATTCGTTGATGCACGTATCATGATTTCTTTAGAAATGAATGTGTTGTGTGAGCATGCAGCTATGGATTGACCTCTCCATTCTGATCAGCTGCAATCGTCGGGTGTACTTGCGTACAACAATTAGCAATAAAGCGCACGAAAGTTTCTTTGATCACTTTCGTTGAATTAAGGTACACGGCCCACGGTTCCCCGTTGATCAGTACAAGTACTGCCTGTGATCAGGTATAATTCCGAAGAATCTCCTTGACAGGGTTTCGCAGCTGCTCTAGCTGTTCTCAAACAGGAACGTCTCAAAGAAGACAACACGGAGTGAGTGAACCAGCGAATTGAGATTCACTGATTGATGAAAAATGATTTGAAAAACAATCGTGTATAGCTTAATATATAAAGGGTTTTGCAATACAACGAAGGTTTTATGGTAAATCAATTATCAATCATAAATACCTTTTAATTTTGAAAAATTAATACACAGTCGATGTGCTAGAGAAAAGAATTTTAGGCACAACGACCGGTTTTTCAAAGGCATCCGTCAATCCATAACCTGAACCAGGATTGATTCATAATTTTGAATCGCCCCATTGTTTCTGTTCAGTTGTCACATGGTTGATCTATTGTATATATCTCACATACCACCTACCAAGAGCTTGTTTGATGTTGGCTCTAGAAGGCTTTCCATCTTCATTGTGAATATGTTTTCATATTACTCAGATGTTCTGGCAATACCACAAGGATAATGCATAGGACTCTTAAAATATAATCTCTCTTTCCACATTGTGTGAAACAGAGAATCTTCATTGACAGTGTCCTAAAGAGATATTGTGGATGATCTCTTGGCTCTATACTTGATAGTGCACATTTAGTTCCTATGCCGGAGACTAGGGAGAGGGTCTCCTTATTCAATATCAACAATCTCTTAGAGAAACTCAATAGATTATGTGGGTTCCTCGTGAGAATGAAACAAGCCCTTTTAAGAGGAACTTGAGTAGCTTGAGAAGTTAGGTGCAGTGCGTCACTGGGTCCATGACGTCTTGTCTTCAATACTAGTGTTACCTTAGTAACCACCAGTAGCATATATATTGAACCCGTTTTCTGGACTAAGGATGAATTATTGGAGGGCTATTTCTTTTCACCCTTTTCACATTCAATTCTTTTTAATTCTTCAACCCCTTCAGTGCTTACCTAGACTTCATAGCTAGAACCTTGTTAGGTTTATTCCAGTACTAGCTCTGTCTCAGTCCGCACTCTTCTCATATCTCACTTTTCTCCTTTTTTCATCATACCTAAGGACTCTACACTATCTAGTGGATTGTCCCTGGGTAGATCCCTCCGGCTCTGGAGGGATCGTGGGAACGAATACCTAACCTAACCATCCTTATATCACCATACATAAAGTAAATTTGGTCGGTCTTTTTGGTATTGTTCATCTGCCATTAGAACCAATTGAAAACAATTTGAGAAATCAATCTAGATACTTGTGATATATTATCAAAGCATTTTATACTTGAATTTTTTTTGATATTTCAGAAAATGAGCTCCCCCTCAACATGTGCATCTTATATTTGAAATCATTTTGACACGTGGAGGCAAGAGGAAGAATTTAATTCATTGATTATCATTTTCAAAAAATATCTACATCACCTTCCCGATCAAGATTCGTACTTTTCATACTTAGTTAAAGATATTTTTGGGGAAGAATATGCTTTTCAAAAAGTTGCTCCCCCTTAATATGTGCATCGAGATTCGAATTTTTTTTGCACATATAAGGGAAAACCTGCACATTGAAACAAATCAATCACGTTTCAATCCTTTTTGGTTTGAAATAGATGATCCCCCTCAACATGTGCATGGAAAATTTGAAATCGTTTGGCACATGTAGGGAGGAGAGCTTGTGAATCACTATAAAACCATTTATCGAATTATCAGTTTAAATCCTATTTAAATCACAAATTCTCCCCCGATCACAATTTTCAAATCATTTGAGATTTATGATCTCTATAGATTTAAATTGATTTTGAAAGCTTTTTTAGGAGAATTGTGACTTGCTTATGAAAACATTTAACCGATACGGATCAAATATGAGACTTTAAACTCCGAAGATTAGACATGCTTGAGTATCTTTTGGAAACATGACATAAACCTTGGTTTGAAGCAATTGTATGACAAATAACCTTTTGGTTTAAATGAAATCATTCTCTCCTTCAATCAGTGACATAAGTTGTTGATTGAGAGATAGAGATTTTGACAAATGTCAAGTCCAGATAATTTTTTTTTTAAATTGAGTCTGAGTTATTTTTATTACTTTTCATTTAGATAACAAATATTTTTCAGAAGAATTTTTATAGAAGGAAAAATATTTGTGAAGGAAACATTTGTCTTTTTAGTGACAAACATTTGATTTTAGAATCAGAGCATGAGATTTGAAAAATAAGATAAAGTATGGCTCTGTTCTTTCCTTTTAAAAACGGGTTATAGACTGAAATGAGTATAAGCCTTGGTTTTTCCTTCTCTCAATTTTGTTTAATGAATTATGTACATTCGAACAACATCTAAAGACCCATGTCACTCTTTGAGTTACAACACAAAGACCGTAGATGTTATCGAATCAAGAAAAACATGACAAAACGACAATATTTTTGAAAATTTTTAGAGTTTTTCAAATTTTTATGGATTTTTGAAAGTTTTATATTTTTGTATTCGCTTTTTGTTGGTTTTATAATTTTGTATTTTTCTTTTTTTGAATAAATATTTACAAGATGGATGAAGAAAAACTTTTACTCCTCGTCTTCCTCTTGAAGACGTTTGAGTGTTTCCGGTTGTAGACTCTTTAGACCAAGTCGTGGAAGGATAAACTCAAAACGTTCTCTAGGAAGAGCTTTGGTGAAGATGTCTACTAATTGGTATTCAGTCCTCACAAAATAAAGTTCCACCACCCCGTTCTCCACTTGCTCCTTGATGAAATGATGTCGAATGTCGATATGCTTTGGTCTTGAATGTTGAACGTTGTTGCATGAGAGAGCAATGGCACTTTTGTTATCAAAATACAGAGGGATTTTGTTGAATTCAAAGCCATAGTCAGATAATTGGGATCTCATCCATAGGATTTGAGCACAACAAGATGACATGGCTATGTATTCAGCCTTTGTAGAGGATATAGATGTACTCATATGTTTCTTTGAAGACCAGCTCACAAGCTTATCACCCAAAAACTGAGCACCGCCTGACGTGCTTCGACGTATATCTTGACATCCTGCATGGTCAGCATCCGCATAGGCTGTTAGTGACATACCGGTGTCCTTCGGGTACCAAAGACCCATATTGATGGTTCCTTGGAGATACCGAAAAACCCGTTTAACCGCTTCAATGTACTTTTTGGTAGGCTTCGCCTGGTATCTAGCACACATGCATACAGCGAACAGAATATCAGGTCTACTGGTTGTGAGGTACATCAGGGATCCAATCATACTACGATATTTCGTTTGATCTACCATGATCCCTGAGTCGTCCTCATCCAGTTTATTACGCTCTATCTTGGGAGTGTCAACAGGGTCACAAGAATCAAATCCAAATTTCTTTAAAATCACATTTGCATATTTAGATTGATTGATAAAAATGCCTCCGGGACTTTGTGAAATTTGTAATCCCAAGAAAAATGACATTTGTCCCATCATTGACATTTGAAATTTGGAGCCCATCTCCTTAGAAAAACGGTCACATTCATTGGGGTCAGTCGAGGAAAAATAATATCATCAACATAGATTTGAACGTGAATTAAATGTTTGCCTGACTTTCTGGTGAACAATGTCGGATCAACTGCTCCTTTGCTGAATCCAGTAGATAGAAGAAACTTTGATAGCGTATCATACTATGCCCTTGGAGCTTGCTTCAAACCGTAAAGAGCCTTCTTAAAGCGATAGACATGAGTAGGATGCTCTGGATTCACAAAACCATCAGGTTGGCTGACGTATACGACTTCTTTAAGATCAACGTTAAGAAAAGCCGTCTTTACATCCATCTGATAGACTACCGTATTCCTACTTGCAGCATTAGCCAGGAAGATTCTGATTGCCTCGATACGTGCAACTGGAGCAAATGATTCTTCAAAGTCAATACCCTCCTCTTGACGGTATCCTTTTGCAACCAATCGAGCCTTGTTCTTTAATACATCACCATGCTCATCAAGTTTTACTTTGAATATCCACTTTAGAGCAATGATCATAGCACAATCAGGAGCAGGTACTAATTCCCATACATCTAGTCGATCAAACTCATGAATTTCTTCTTGCATGGCATTGAACCAGCTGTCTTCATTCATGGCAGTTTTAACGTCTTTTGGTTCGATCTTAGAGAGTACGGAGTTGAAGAAGCACCATAAGGCATCAGTTGCAAGTTGTTTACGAGTGGATACTAGACGAGAGGGGTTTCCAATGATGTTGTCCAATGGATGGTCATGTGTCCATTTTCTAAGGTGTTCATGTGGTTGTTGTTGAGGAACTGAAGTAGCAGAGTCGTTTTCTCCTGATGAAGATGGTTCTGATGATGGTTCAGGAGCAAATATGTTCTCAAAGGGAGCATCTTCAGGAGTAGCAAAGGGATTATCTCCATCATAGGTGCCAGAAACAATTCCATGATGTACACTTGATGATTGAGGAATTGATGATGAGACTGAGTGATCAGCAGAAGGCGCTTCTTGACTCAATGACATAGAAACTGAAGGGTTATCTACGTCGAAAGGGATAGGAGTAGTCTCTGTTGATGGATTTGACCGATCATTAGTAATCGGCTCATAGTGTTCATCAAACATTGGATCAAACAATTTCTTCAAATCATCTTCAGAAGGTGGTACATATGGAGTTACTGGTGAGGGATTTTGTACAAGAGAAGAACTAATGGGACTACTTGATGAAGGTTGTGATACGGGTCCAGAACTTGATTGTCCTGGAGCCATTTGCCCAGAAAGCTCATCGAATGTAACGTGAATAGTTCCATGATATCTCGGGTTCTTTTGTTGTAGATTCGGTAACCCTTTTTGTTTGATGCATAACCCAAAAAAACTCCAATGGCCGCCTTAGCTCTTAAATTTCCTAAATCTTGACCGTTATTCGTTGGATAGCACAAAGCACCAAATACACGTAGGTAGGAGAGATCAGGTTTTCGTTTATGAACAAGTTCGTATGGAGTTTTTTAATGAGAGGTGTGTATGAGGGAACGATTTTGGGTGTAGCAAGCAGTGGCAATGGCCTCAGCCCAAAGAAACATTGGAACCTTTGAATAAATTAGCATAGTTCTTGCAGCTTCAACAAGGGTCCGATTTCGTCTTTCAACTACACCATTCTGTTGAGGCATGCGTGGAACACTTCTTTGATGACTGATTCCAATGCTTTCATAAAATTTACTAAGGTCTTTGTTAACAAACTCAGTGCCATTGTCTGTTCGAATAATTCTAACAGTCTTGTTAAGTCGAACCTGAAGCTGCTTGATAAGTTTGATGATGACATCTGGAGTTTCATCCTTTGTCCTCAAAAACTTTACCCAAGTAAATCGAGAGTAGTCATCAACAATGACTAAAATATATTTCTTCCCATTTATCGTTTGCACTCTCATTGGTCCGCACAAATCCATATGAAGGGTATGAAGAACTTCCATAACTGAGTTTGCAGGTTTGGGTTTGTGGGCATATTTCCTGCTTTTTCCCAATTGGCATGCTGAACAAAGATGATCTTTTTCATACTTTAATCTGGGTAAGCCTCTTACAAGGTCCTTTCTGGAAAGATCATTAATGGTGCCGAAGTTCAAGTGATTGAGACGACGATGCCATAACCATGACATTGTTTTCGAAGCCTTTGACAACAAGCAGATTGGAGAAGACTTTATCATGTCTTCGATAGAGATGGTGTATAGATTTGAACCCCGTGTTCTTATTAAAAGTTTCACACCATCAAGTTCTCTAACGAAACAAGTATGTTTTCTAAAAGCCACCTCTTGATCGGAATCACAGAATTGACCAACAGAAAAAAAATTATGACCAAGACCTTCAACATAATATACCCTGGAGATTACACTATCACCAACAACATAGTCTCCATAACCCATAATTGCACCAAAATGGTTGTTCCCGAATCTAACAGTCCCGATGAATTTACTCACGAAGTTCATGAGCCGCGAGCGATCTCCAATCATATGCTTGGAGCAGCCTGAGTCCAGGTACCACAGAACGATTTGAACGATCTGCAGTTGAACACACACAAGAATGGATAACTGGATGATTGGGAACCCCATGCAATAATGGGTTCCACTTGGTTAGACAAAGAGATTGGAACAACCACATCAGAAACATAGTCAATAAAGTCATTAGTGGTAGAAGCCGGGCTAGTAGAAACAGTAGATCTATTCAAAGCATGTTCACTTCTTAAAGGTATAGTTCTACCAGTGGGCATCCATTTCTTAATGGGCATTTACTTAGAAAATTTAGGGCTCATCTCATTAAGATTAAATTTTCGGCCAGTAGGTATCCACTGATAACCTACTGATTCGTTCCAAACAGTCAGGTTTATTACACAAATCAACCACTTGTGAATGGTCAACCGTAATAAAAGTCAAACAGTCTAAAACCAATGCAATATCCCTTGGAATTTAGTGGATTCCCGGATCGTTAAGTCCCACGGAGGTTGAATGGTGTTTGAAAACGTTCAGACGTAGAATGATCACTAAGGATAATGATCAGTAAGGATTTTGATTGATAACTACACTACTGATTGATTGGAATTGTATTTGGATACAGAACTATAAAGCACAACAATCAGATTAAACAAACGTAAACGCGTACGTTTACTAAATTTTACGTAAACGTATAAAATAAAACGTAAATTTAAAAGAATAAAACACCTATGGATACGAAAATGATATTTTTACAATCCTAATAACAAAAGAAAATTATTGGAAAAAGAAAATTATTTGTATGACTATTTATTTAATTATTATTAATTAAAAACTATTTTTAACTATTTAATAATACCCTAAAATATAAGAAAATATTAAATAAAGCTAGAAAAGTGAAATTTTAACTTAGAAAAATCCAAAATATTATAAAACTTATTTTAAAACTGAAAATATATTTTGTACACTTTTTATCTATTTATTATTAATTATTTAATACTTTTTAACTATTTAAAATTCTAATAAATACTAAACAAACTAAGAAAATTCTGAAATTTTCTCTATAATTATCCTATGGTGACAGAAAACTAAGAAAATTATAAAAACAGAAAGGGCTTAATAATAAGCTAAAAAAGAAAATTAAAAAGCTAATTTATATTAAATAAACGCTATCACTATTTTTAAAATGATGTTTTTGTGTTTTTTATTTTTACAAAACTATTATACTACTGATTATAAGAAACTTTAATGAAGACAAAAATTTTGGAACTTGAAAATAAGCAGTTTGAGAGCTTATGAGCTCAACAGCTTAAGCTTTTTGGCTTTTCAAAAGGATTTTAAGCTCAAACAAGCTTACACGCTGGAACCAAAAGTAAAATAAGGTACAAATAAGCTAAAGTTACTTAAATGAAGCTAAAAGATACAAAGGAATACACTGATAAGCTTTAAATAAGCAAATAAGCAATTACACTAAACCTACTATCCAAACAGGCCTGCACAGTTTTTGTAGGCTAGATTAAGATAGGGGCAAAAGCTCCAAAGCTCAAAATGAGCACTGAGGCAACAAGCTTGTTAGGTGAGCTTCTCAGAAAACTAAAATATACAAGGTTGGGCCCACTATTAAGCTCTGTGTTAGCTTGTGAAAGTGGCTTATAAACACTGACTACTTAGTGTACACAGAAATGGGACAAGGTAAAAGCTACTTGCAGCCCTAATAAATAAGCTAAAAAGTAGAAAATAAGCACTGGACTAAAGAGATGGGTAGTTAAGCTACACAAAAAGCTAAAGCACACAAGCTGGGACTCACTAATGAGCTTTTGACAAGCTTATGAAGTAAGCTAGCTCAACTGTGCACAGGGGAAGTTTTTGAAAAAGTACTTAAAACAAGCTAGCAAATAAGCAGTTTAATAAGCTAACTAGAGATTATAAAAAATACTATGATGAAGATGAGCAGCTAAATACTAATATCCTAAAAGCATAAAACATGAAACTTAATATTAAATCCTATAAAAAATTATCTATTTTATTCAAAAACTGATTAAGTGAAAATTTTGACTTTTTAAGTTATACTCAAAAGTTGACTTATATGAACTTTGGATTGATCCTACTCACTGATTATGTTATATTAACCTAAGATAAGATGAAATTAAGCTATGTGACCAAGTTTTAAACAACTGTGATGAATTTTGTTTCCTAAATCCTAACAGTGAACAACTAGAGTAAGATTAGAAAAGATTTTGACTTTTTAACAAGTGAGCACTGGATTTTATTGTTTATCTGAGCTATATTGACCTAATGTAACATGAATCAACCAAGAACAATAATATTGTTGGATCGATATACTTTAATCAAACTATCTTAACTAGCTTGTTAAGGTTTAATAACCTCGGATAAATCCTAAGTTATTAACAAAGAAACACTGAGTAATCTTTATTAAGTACGCGGAATTTACTTAACAAAGCTAAGAAGAATAACCTTTTATTATAAACTCTAAATCTGCTTATTATGCAGATACTCTAATACAACTCTAAGATAATCGAACTTTTCTCTAAAACTCTAATTCTGAAATCGTAAGTCATATCTCTAATGCCAATCTAGGAGTCCTTTTATAGGCTCAAGGATATCCTAGTCGGTTTACAATTGATAACCTTGTACGACAAGTAATCTAAACATAGAATACAATTCTTTCCATAAACGAATATAACAGTTCTTTTGTTCTTGCAGTACTTTGACTTCATATTGCAGTACTTTGACTTTGTCTTTAACAGTACTTTGAGTCTTTAACTTCTTCCAGTACTTTGCAACTTACAGTACTTTGATATCTTCAGTACTTTGATATCTTCAGCACTTTCATATCCCAACAATCCTCCCCTAACTTGAATTCTACTTGCTTGACTTCAAGTTCCTTTGTGAATATATCTTTAACAGCTTCATCATTTAAAGACGGATTGTTTCTTAGTCTTCAAGCTTTTATCTTTGTAACATCTGTTCTTGTCAAAGTATCTCTTAGAATTATTCTCTTTACAGCAGCATCCAGCAAGCTCCATCTTTTCAGCAACACAGCAACATATGACAATTTGTACATTTAATTCATTTTAAGTTGCATACTATTCTCATCACTTTCAAGTGAATCATTGAAAAATTAATGGATTTAGAACTCTTTACCAAAGCCATTATCTCTGGAGTAGCCAAATGTTTTGGTGTGTAAGACCATGGTACATTGATAACCATATGATTTTTAGCAAACCACCAGCTATCAACAGATTTGTTTTGTCTTTACCAAAAGCTGTACCCTTCTGGACTAGTTAGTTCTTCTATTTAATGGTGAACTAATTACCAATAATGGTTTTTCCACAGCCTTTACCACAAGCCATTTTCTTGTGGGCTAGCCAACTCTTCACATTACTGATATGGTGAGTTGAATACCATCCAACTTATTAGCAAGTTGTCAACTAAAAACGGATTTGATATATCTTTACCAGAGCCGTTTGCTCATGGATTAGTCAATCCTTTTGTTAACCATGGTGGATTGATAACCTATTGATGTTATCATCACAAAAACCATTTATTAAACCTTTATTTCAAAATATTTATTACTTAGCAACAAGGTTTCTTCTAAAATTTATTTAACTGGTTTAGTTCAGCAAACAGTACTTTGATGAAAGTACTGTCTGATCAGCAGTACTTTGAATAAAAGTACTGATATATCAAAAAGTATTTATTCAAATAAAATTCATACAAGTTATTGATCATTCTCAGCAATGGTAGTCCAGTTTATAAACAAGTTGATAACCATGCAAGCAGTTTCATTATCCTCTTCCACTTCCAATCCATGCTCTAGCATTCTTCTCATGATCTCAACTGTGAGAGGGTATCTTCTTTCTGCAAACATGTGTATCATTGTTCCATTTTCTAGCTCCAAAACATGAACTCCAGATTCTTCAAAGAATCTCCAGCAAACTATTTCACAGCTTTCTTGATTCTTCCAGATATCATCAGTGCTCTCTTCTTCAGTTTCCCATAAAGTTATAAGATCACCATGTAAAATCAAACCAATCCCTTCCAATGGATTATTTTCAAAGTAAGCCTTCACAACATGATATAAGTAGAATAGGTCTACTCTATCTATAATATGCAGTAAATCCCATAGCCTTTTGAAAACTTTGAAGCTTTCATCTTCTTTATGAAAAATCATGTAATCTCCATTCTTGGATTTCACAACTTTAAAAACACTGATCTTTGATCTGTTCATCTTCATGTTATCATCTTCCTTTGTATAATCAAAATCTACCACTCTGAGATAATTCTTCAATTCATCTCTAGTTTCAGATCTTAATTCAACCTTTTCTTTCTTTGAAAACCGAACATCTGTAACTTCAGTTTTTCTTTTTCTCTTTAAGCTCTTCTTCCTTTCAGATTCAGTCCAATGAGCTTCTTCTCTAAAGTCTTTAATATCAGCAACACTCTTCTTATAAGCTGCTGTTTCAGCATCATAAAGTCTTTTCATATCAACATAGTTTAACTTCTGCAAACCCTTATATCCTCGACCTTTTAAATAAGCCATCATAGCATTCCTATCCTTAGCTAAATTAGGTCTTCTTGGCATATATCTAACAGGTGTAGGGGACTGTAAAGGTTCAGTAGCTTCAGCATCTAATTTATCTTGCACCTTTTGAGCTGCTTTTCTATTCAGAGCTTCTTGAGCTTCCTGTTCTTTTCTATCTTGAGCATCTAACTCTTCTTGAACTTTTCTAGCTGCAGCTTCATTCCTAGCAACTTCAATTGCTCTAAGTTCTGCCAAAGTAAGTTTCTTTTTCTTTGTTTCAACCAAAATACCTTTCCCTTTATCTTTTGGATCAATTGAAGGTTGAGAAGTTCTTGGTTGTTCTTCTTCTTGTACATCTCTAATAGTAACTCCTCCTCTTGGTTGTGACAAATCTAATATTGTAGCAATTAATTCATCATCACTTGCAGAGTAAATGGGTTTGAATGTAGCTTCCTCCTCTTCTTCTATAACAATTGTAGAAGGACCAGCATCTTCTTCAAAATTCAATACCCTTGGTGTAATTACTTCTTGACTAGATGTATCATGAAAAAATTACTTTGATGTTCAAGCATCTTGAACATCGTACCTTGAACATCAGTACCTTGATGGTCAGTACTTTGAATATCAATACTTTGAACTTGCACTTCCTCGAATCTGAAATAATCTTTTCTGCAGTACTTACAGATTCTTTCTTCTTCGCAACATCTTCTTTCAAATTTTCCTTTTCTAAATTCCTCCCCAAGTTGACAGAAGATGATTTAGGAACCTTCTTTCGTTTTAATTCCTTTCGAAGTTGTTTACGACATTTGTTTTCCTCTTTAACCCATAAGTTGAAACCTTGAATATATGGTTTAATAAAATTCCTCAACCAAACATACCTACGCTTCAATTTCCTAAGTGCTTTAGCTTGAAACTCAACAGTTTTGTTCAATCTAACAAGCTCCCTTGTCAAAGCGTAATTATCCAAAGTCAATCACCTTGAAGATGTGAATGTTCTTCTTAAACAGGAACAGAATGTTGTGGAGATGGAGTAGGTGTTCTTTCAATCTCTGCTTGAACCTCAGGGCTTGGAGAAACAGTACCCTGTAAAGATGCAGTACCTTCAATGGAATCAGTACTTTCAGATGCAGTACTTTGTGAGGCAGCACTTTGTGAAGCAGATCTTGGAGAAACAGAACTTTGTGACGGTACCATGTACGAATCAGGAGCTTCACTTTCTTCATCCTCTCCAACTTCATTACGTACAGCTTGAACAACTTCCATCATTGTAGAAGTTAATGGAATATCTCCACCTCTGAACAAAGCACTTCGCCTAGCCATAAATGTAAAGATTTTGGCTTGTTGCACAATAACAGGTAACAAAGCAGTAGGTTTTGGAACATCAGCCAATTGCTTGTTTAAGAAAACATGTACAAACCTTGGGTACAGTAGCCATTTTGACCCGAGGATATATGTGATAGCATCCCATCCAAAATAAGCTTTGAAAAATTAAACACTCTGTCAGTAGCTAGTCCAACCACTGCAGATGCTATATTAGACCCAAACTGCTCCCAAGAAGTACTTTTAGAACTTATGCAATGAAGCAGTACATGAATCAAGAACTTCCATTGAGGACAGAATAATGCTTTCTTGAATGTTTGTTCTGTTAAAGATCCTTCATAACCAAGATTCCGAAAAGTATCCCAAATCAGTTGCTTGTCAAATCGAATAGACCCATCTTCATCTCCAAATAATAAATCTTCTCGAATAGAGGCTTCTGTAATCTTGATAGTCCGTCCAGCAACTGTAGATCTAATATAATATTCATCCTCATCCATGTTATCTCTAGCATTAGCCCAAAATTCTTGAATCCATGGTTCAATAACATCCGGTTCAACCAAAAGAGCATAACTAATAGGCGACCCAGTAAGATAATCAACAATATCATAAAAAGCCATATTCGCCTCAGTCTTGTCCAAATTAGCCACCATATTGTGCTTAGAAACAGTTAAACGATTCGCCATTTTGAATGAGTGAGCACAATAAAGATTTTATTGAAGAATAAAGAGATGGTGATTGGGAGATAAGTATGGAAAAGATGTAAAGTAATAATATGAGAGGGAAAATCGGAAAGTAGTTATTTATAGGTAGGATTTGAAAAATCACAGCCTATAATAACAAAGTTACCGTTATTATCAATTACCCATCAATATTACCGTTGGAACAGTACTTTAATACGACAAACAGTACTTTCCACATAAGCAGTACTTTCCCAAGCAGTACTTTCCAAGCAGTACTTTAAGAAAAACAGTACTTTGCCAAAATTTCTTCATATAAACTAAGTATCAACAAGCATCCTCCCCTCAAGCAATACACAGGACTATACTAACCAAGTGACTGAATCGTGACACATCAAAACCTTTTGTAAGTAAATCAGCTACATTGTCATCCGTGTGAACCTTAACTACATTGATGAGCCTATGCTCATAACAATCTCTGATAAAGTGATGCCTAATCTGAATATGCTTTGTCTTGGAATGATACACAGGATTCTTAACAATACAAATTGTACTCTCACTATCAATATTGATAGGAGTATTTTTGAAATTGAACCCATAGTCCAAGAGTGGATTCTGCATCCACAAAACTTGACCACAACAACTTGCAGCAGCTACATATTCAGCTTGTAGATGATGTTGCTGCAATTGTCTGCTTTTTGCATTGCCAGGAGACTAGCCTTCTTCCAAGATATTGGCATCCACCAGTTGTGGATCTTCTATCATAATTATCACCAGCATAGTCACTATCTGAAAAAGCTTCCAAGTGAAAAGGTGACTCTTTAGGATACCACAACCCCAACTTAGGTTGTTGTTTCAAATAACAGAAAACTCTTTTTACTGCATTCATGTGAGAGATCCTTGGTGAGACTTGATATCTTGCACATAGACAAACTGCAAACATGATATCAGGCCTGGATGCAGTAAGATACATAAGAGAGCCAATCATTGATCTATAAAGCTTGACTTCAACAGAGTGTCCATCTTCATCTTTGCCCAATGAATTGATAGATTTAATAGGTGTAGTAACAGCCTTCATATCATCAAAATTGAATTTCTTAAGTATGTCAGTAACATACTTTTCTTGACTGATAAAAATACCTTCCTTTGACTGCTTAACCTGAAGTCCTAAAAAGAAAGTCAACTCTCCCATTGAACTCATTTGAAATTCTTTCTACATCAGTTGCTCAAACTCCTTAACCATGGACTGTTTGGTAGCCCCAAAGATGATATCATCAACATAAACTTGAACTAACATGATATCTTTCTTGTCTCTCTTGATAAACAAAGTCTTGTCAATAGCTCCCCTTCTATATCCATGTTGCAATAAGAATGTGGAGAGTCTCTCATACCAAGCTCTAGGTGCCTGATGAAGGCCATAAAGAGCCTTAACAACCTTGTAGACTTTGTTTGGATGTTTAGGATCTTCAAAACCAGGAGGTTGTTTGACATAAACTTCCTCTGTAATCTTGCCATATAAAAAGGAACTTTTAACATCCATCGGTAAACTTGAAAGCCCATATAAGAAGCAAAGGCAAGAAATATTCTAATAGCTTCTATTCTTGCTACAGGAGCAAATACCTCATCATAATCTACCCCTTCCTCCTGTCTATAACCCTGAGCAACTAACCTTGCCTTGTTTTTGATAACATTGCCTCTTTCATCTCTTTTAACTCTAAAACCCCACCTGGTTCCAATAACTCTCTTCCCACCTGGAAGATCACATAAAACCCAAACTTCTTGAAGTTTAAATTGAAGAAGTTCTTCCTGCATAGCTTCAACCCAGCTTTCTTTAGTCAAAGCTTGAGCAATATTCTTGGGTTCCTCTTGAGAGATAAAACAAGTAAATAAACAGGTTTGATGGTCCTTATGATTCAGCCTGTTTTGTTTATACACAAAGCTAAGTGAAGCATTGTGAGGTTTTGTGAAACCCTTAGCTTTGTGTCTAGTCAATACTCCAGAAGTAGAAGGACCAATGATTTGATCAGAAGGATGATCCTTATGAGTTCTTAAGTTTGGAGACTGTGGAACTTCATAATTATCATCTAAATTAGTAACATCAGCACCTTCATTGGAATTTGGAAAAATACCTTCATCTTCAAATTCATCATCAGTATCTTCTAATCCAGGCATGGTAGGATCATCCAGATCATCTAAAGTACTGTCAACTGGTGCAGCAGTACTTTGTTCAAAAGTACTGTCCAAAGTACTGTGAGAGTACTCTGCAGTCTTGTTCTTCTTCTTTGCCTCTTCATAAGCTCTCCTTTGTTCATCAGTGTAAGAATGTGCTAAAACATCTTGAAGAAGCATCTGATTAAGTTCCTCTTGAATAGATTGATCCTCAGCAGATAATGAGGATTGTGGTGCAACAGTACTTTGTTTTGAAGAATCAGTACTTTGCTTAGGAACAATAGTACTTTGGTTTGAACTTACAGGATCTTTATCAGGAACATCATCAGGTCTAATATGAACATCATGAACAACATATTGGATATCTTCTTCATTGTGCATAGGTTGATTTTCTTCTCTCACAGGAACATAATTCATTGAAGGAGATAAAATCTCAAGATCAAACATCCAATCAGGACCTTTACCTTTCTCATTGTCTTGATCTTCTAAAAACTCAACATGAAGACAATCTTGAACCTTCTTAGTAACTTTGTTGTATACTCTAAAGCCCTTACTGTTAGTGCAATAACCCAATAAATATCCTTCTTCGGACTTGCCATCAAACTTCCCTAGATTATCAAGAGTGTTTAAAATAGTAAGAGGGCATCCAAAGGTTTCATAAAACGAATGTTGGGTTTAGTGCCCATCAGCAATTCATAGGGTGTCTTCATCTGTGGTTTAGTGACTGAGACTCTGTTAAGTACAGAACAAGCAGTACTTACACCTGCCCGAACTGAATAGGTAGGTGAGAATCTGCTAACATTGTTCTTGTTGCTTCAATCAAAGTCCTATTCTTCCTTTCTGCAACACCATTCTGTTGTGGTGTTCTTGCAATACTAAACTCCCTTTTATGCCTTTGTTTGCACAAAATTCATCCATAAGTTTGTTCTTGAATTCAGTCCCATTGTCACATCTAATACCTCTAACCTTGAGTCTCAATTGGTTTTCAAGAGCAATAATCAGTGTCTGGATAGCATCAAAAGTATCATCTTTAAAACCCCAAAAGAAAACCCAACTGAATCTACTACAATCATCAGTAACAACCAAACAGTACTTTTTCTTATTTAAACTTGCCACAGAGACCGGTCCAAATAAATCCATATGTAACAGCTCCAATGGTTCTCTAATAGTTCTTTCCTCAAGCTTCTTGCAGGAAGCTTTGTGTTGTTTACCCTTCTTGCATGCCAAACATGATTGATCATTCTTGTAAGTCTTTGAAGGTAGACCTCTAACTAAATTGCCTTTGACCAGTTTGTTGATATTCTTGAAATTAACATGACCCAATCTTCTATGCCATTGATGTGCCTCTTCAGATGTTGCTTTAGCCACCAAACATGTGGCTCTGCCATATGAATGTAGACTCTTCATGTCTAAACTATACACATCATTTGTCCTTGGTACTCTAAGTACTACCAAGTCATCATCAACAGGTTTAAAGTCAGAGGAAAGGATGAGACATTCTGTGTCAGTGAATAACACAGGATGCTTTTATCACAAATTTGAGAGACTGACAACAAGTTGAACTTAAGCTCCTTCACATATCTGACATTCTCAAAATCGATTCTTCCAGCTTTAATTGTTCCTTTCCCCGTAATCCTTCCTCCATTGGGATCATTCCCAAATGCAACTTTTCCTCCACTAATCTTCCTAAAATCAGACAGGATCTCTTTGTCTCTGTCATACTTCCAGAGCAACCACTATCCACAATAAGATGATCTTTAAGCTCCTCTTCAGGGTTGCCCTGCACACAAAGAAAAGAGTTAGAAAATTTTAGGAACCCAAGCCATTACTGACTTGTGTTCCCCTTGTGGAGTTACAAACTCAAATTCTTTGAGAATGTAATTCCCACTATCTTTCAAATGATGATCCAAAATTATCTTTTGATTTTTAGCATGTGGATTTTCAAAACTTTCTGGTTTGTCAACAGAAATCTCTTTCACCAGATTTTTAGCATTTTCTTGTGTCACACAAACATCTGATTCACTTTTTGTTGAACGTACTATTTGTCTCTCTGCAATACTTTCCCTTTTAACCCATTCTTTTTAACACTTGGTTCCTCTGATCTAAATCTCCTATGTGAATTGGAATACCTTCTAGGTTGATAGTGAGATTGGCTAGAATTTCTATACCAAGTATTGTGATCAGTACCTTGTTTTGTCTGAGCAGTACTTTGTGAAAGTATTGGGCCAGAGTTAACAGTACTTTGGAAAGTACTGTGAGATACTGAAGGTCTTCTCTGTTGTGGGTATCTATGATCTGATGTGAAGTTTCTGTGATTAACCCTATTTGAATTAGTCCAAACTGGTTTGTACTCTCTAGGTTTCTGGTTGGCAGTCCTGTTCTTTGGAAATTTTCTAAGGTATTTTGAGTGATGTTCACAATCCTTAATTAGATGAGTAGGACTGAAACACACAAAACACAGTTTCTGACCCATATTGTCAAAGTGACATTTTCTATGTCTATGCCCAAAATTATTTTGCCTTCTTGGTGAGTGATTAAACTTGTTTTGACCAAAATTATCCCAAAAAGGTTTAGCAGTACTGTTTTGAAAAGGTTTTGAAGAAGGTACTGCTTGTGGAGCAGTACTTTGATTTAAAGGTACTGCTTGATTTTGAACACCGTTTTCAACAGTTTCTTTGGGTGTTTCAGACCTAGATTTAGCAACTAGCTTTTTCCTAAACTCTAGACTGTCTATTCCAAAACGAGAAACATCAGGCCTAAGGGGTTGATGAATGCCAGGAGGATGTGGAACAGCATGATAATCATTAGCTTTCTTATATGCAGGAGGTGAGTCACTTAATGAACCATCATTACTAGATGTATCTACATAATTAATGAGTTCTTCATCACTAGTGGTTATATCCTCATACTCACCTTCATCCTGATTACTAGATTGGTTTTCTTCTATCTTACTAAAATCCATACCAAAACCTAATCCAGTTTTAGGATAAGCTCTTTCTGTTTTTGAACATAAGAAACATGTGACAAACCAGCTTCACCCCAAGCAGCAAACTTAGCTAACAAATCATCTCTTTCCTTAGTTAATTTCTCAATTTCAGCAATTTACAGTTTAATTTCCATTCACTAAGCTTTAACTGGTAATCCTGTTGTGCATATTTTTCAGGCCAAGCTACTTCATTAGTTTCATGTGCTAAAATTTTGGCTTCCATAGATTCTAAGGTTATTTGATAACCTGCTACCTCAGCCCTAGCCTTAACACAATTATCTCTCTCAATCACATAACTGCTAAGCAATTTATGATAAAAATCATAGCAATTTGAGCATACCTCAGAGATAGGAGATTGATTTGGTGAAGTAGCCACCAATGCGAGTTGAACAGGATCATCTTCACTTTCCTTGCTCCAGTCAAATCCTCCAAAGCCATCATCAGATTCCAAAGCAGCATGTTCAGATTCTTCATCAAAAGCAGTACTCCAGTCCAATGCTTCCACTCTGTCTTCAACTGCATCTTCCACTGCTACCATACAGTAAGTCACCGGTTCATCATCAAACTCTTCACTCCAGTCAACTTCTGATAACTTCTCTTGAGCAACCAAAGCCTTTGTTTCAGTAATGGGAATTTCCTTGAGCTCAAGTTTTGGCTTTTCAGATGTCCTGTTTGCTTGATACTTAGCAAACCTGCACTCCCTTGCAAAGTGACCAGTCTTTTGACAATTGAAGCATTCAATTTTAGATTTGTCAAAAGTTATGCCCTGTTTTGGTTTGAAATCAATGCTTTTGCCTGTCTTCTTCATGTACTTTTTGATTCTTGCAGTGATCATAGCAACTTGCCACCCGATATCAATTTCTTCAAGTGCATCTTCTTCAATCTGTGCTAGATCTTCTTCATAAGTGACAGGTAAACTAGCTTGTTGTGCAAAGAAGGAGCACATAACTTCATCTGAGGCCATAGTGGTAGTTTGTGGGGCCTGTTGAACATATGAGGAGGGGTGTATAGACAGCAGTACTTTGAGAAACAGTACTTTGAGGAGAAGCAGTACTTTTGGAAGTACTGGCCTTCTTTTCAGATGATAGAAAAGCAATACTGTGAGACTTAGAACTTGTTTGACCACTCATCTCATGCTCATACACCTTAAGTTGATGATATAGATCATCAAAGTCCATGACATCCAAACCTTGTTGTCCTCTGATCATTGTAGCAATCACATGCCATGAAGATGGCAAACTCCTTAGAAACTTCAAGTTAGCATCTTCAACTGATACTTCTGCCTTGTATAGCTCCAACATGTTGAGAAGATTCTGAAACCTATCATATGCAGCATCAAGACTCTCTCTTTCACCAACTGTGAAAGTTTCAAACTGTTGCTTTAGCAAATTTCTGTGCATCTTTTTAGAGGCTTCATTCCCTCCAAATCTGGTCTTGAGAGCAGCCCAGAGTTGCTTAGCATCTTTAGCATCATGAAATTTGAGAAGATGACCATCTGGAATGGCAGATAAGAGAATATTGAGTGCCTTCTCTTGATTCCTTAAGGTTGCTGCTGGTAATACTGGTTTAGGTTCCTTTGGTTGTCCAGGAATATCAATGGGTCTGCTACAACTTCATTCCCATTCACAATAACATTCCAAAGAGCATGGTCTGTGATGGCAATGTACTGCCTCATCTTCATACACCAGAGGTCATATTCTCCCTTCTTGAGGTGATTGAGGGTGGTGGAACAGCTTCAGTCGACATCTTGAATATAGTTGAAGTAGGGTTTCTTCCTAGTCAGAGTTTCCACACAAGCTCAGCAAACTATCTTAACTAGCTTGTTAAGGTTTAATAACCTCGGATAAATCCTAAGTTATTAACAAAGAAACACTGAGTAATCTTTATTAAGTACGCGGAATTTACTTAACAAAGCTAAGAAGAATAACCTTTTATTATAAACTCTAAATCTGCTTATTATGCAGATACTCTCATACAACTCTAATTCTAAAATCGTAAGTTGTAAGTCATATCTCTAATGCCAATCTAGGAGTCCTTTTATAGGCTCAAGGATATCCTAGTCGGTTTACAATTGATAACCTTGTACGACAAGTAAATTAAACATAGAATACAATTCTTTCCATAAACGAATATAACAGTTCTTTTGTTCTTGCGGTACTTTGACTTCATATTGCAGTACTTTGACTTTGTCTTTAACAGTACTTTGAGTCTTTAACTTCTTCCAGTACTTTGCAACTTACAGTACTTTGATATCTTCAGTACTTTGATATCTTCAGCACTTTCATATCCCAACAAATATGAACAAACTCTAAGACAGTTAACTAAGCAAATCCAGACAACCCTTTATAAAACTGTTTTGAAGCTTTAGGTACTAAAACAGATTTTTAAGCCAAGAAATCTAGTGATTAACTTATAATAACTATATTGATCTGAGTTAAGCTAAAATTAACAGGATTTAAACACTTATACTAGAAAATGCAAATTTTGAAGAAATAGCTTACAAGTTATGTCCAAGCACAAAACAGAGAACTGATAACCAAGAACACTTCCTATAGCTTCCCAAGAAGCACTAAACCAAGGAAATCCAAAATCAACCCGCTCCGCCTTCTTGATCTTCATTTCCATTTATTTTTGATTTTATATATTTTTATGTGATTTTTGGTATTTCGAATTATAACTCTAAACCATGTTTTAAAGTTTCTAAAAGCTTTAAAAAGCTTTACGAGGCTTATATGAGCTTATGAGTCCAAAGCAACATCTAATAACAACTTTAAGCTAACATGATAATTTTGACATGAAAATTGCATAAGGAAAGTTGGCGAAACTTTGAAATTGATTATTGAAAAGGTTGTACAATACACTGAAATTGATAACAAGAGTACTTGAAAGCTAAGAAATACACTGGAAAGCTTAAATTGATTAAAACGACTAAGAAAATTAAAGATTACACTAGATTACTCTTCACATTGCTCCAAGCTTCCTTTTTAAAGATCTTTTTGAGTCTTTGTCGACCTCTGAGACTTTCCCACTTCATTCCAACCATTGGATCCTCCAAAATCATCATAATCATCCATTTGGCATTTTGAGCCAAAAGTATTTTGAGTGGATTAGAGCAGGTTTTAGCAATTAAGGATTTTTGGGTGATTGTGGAGGTGGAGGAGACAAGTTGGGAAGTAGATATGGAGCTAGGGGGTGATTTAGTAAAAACAGGGTTTTGCGAGTGAGGTGAAGTGTTTGATAGTGGGGAAGCATTTATTGATTGTAGGTAGTATAGGAGGAGGGGGATGAGCTGGAGAGAGTAGGTAGTGAGGTGGAAAGGTGGTGAGGTGGTGGTAAAACCACCGGTTTTGGAATTGCGGCGTGGGAGAGGCGATGAACAGTGAGACTAGTTTTGGCGCGTTTGACTGGGTTTGACCATTTTTATTAATAACGGGGTGAGTTCAAAATGAGGGGGGGGGGTCAAATGGTTTTGGACTGACTCAGGTTCATGGTCCAAGGGATTGGGTTGGGCTTATGTTTCATAAGCGTTTGGGCAGCTGGGTTTGTGCTAATAATAACAAAGTGGTCCGTTTGTTTTGTAGCTTAATAACACAAGGACCATTGTTGCAATTTTCGCAAAAACTTGAGGACTGAACCTGAACTTTTTCCAATGTTAACACAAGGACCAAATTTGATTATTTTCACTTTTAAAATTTCCAAGGACCTTTTGTGTCATTTTTGAAACTTCAGGGACCTAAGTTGCCTTTTTGCAATTTTAAACTTCAAGGACCAAGTTTGACAACTCAAGAATCCCTAGGGACTTTAAATGATATTTTGCTTTATTTTGATTTACCAGGGACTAGATTTGACAACTTTTTAAAACTTGGGGGACTAAAACTGCCAATTATGCAAACTTGATACATTTTTCATCCGATTTTGTATTTTTTGCATTTAAAACACATAAAACACTTATTTGTGATATTTTTATCATTTTGATGCTTTGACGGGTGTTTTTTGGATGTTTTTGCACTAAAAGGTATAAAATGATGAGTATTTGCATACTCATCAATCCTCCACACTAAGATATTGCTAGTCCCTAGCAATCTTTTGAAACTTTAATGGATTTCATCTCTTTACCAAAAGCCATTATTTCTGGAGTAGCCAATTGTTTCAGTTCAAGTAAGAACCTTGGTACAATGATAACCAAATGATTTTGAGCAAATCACCGGCTTTCAACGGTTTTGATTTGTCTTTACCGGAAGCCGTTTGCTTCTGGACTAGCCAACTCTTAGATAAAATATCTTTGGTGAGTCGATTACCAATTATGGTTTTCCAACTTCCTTTACCACAAGCCAAAACTTATGCGGGCTAGCCAACTCTTCACTAATTAAAGATATGGTGAGCTGAACACTATACAATTTTGGGAAAATTGCAAGCCGTCAACGGATTTGAGATATCTTTACCAAGAGCCGTTTGCTCCTGATTAGCCAATCCTTTTGTTTGTTAGACATGGCGGACTGATAACCGTAAGATGAGTAAGTGCAAAACACTTACTCCAAAAAAAAATTTGGCCAAAAATGGCGGAATTGGGTGGTATAATTACATGATAAAATTCGTGAGAATTCCCCCCCACACTAGAAATGAATATTGCCCTTAATATTCAAAGTACCGGCTGTTATGCCAAAACATTGAACGTAAAAGGGAAATACTACGACCATTATTTTATTTTTTTATTTTTTATTATTATTATTTTTTTTTTAGTTGAAACTTCTTATATACAACAGCGGGGGGCAACTCCCCCACACTAGGGTGGTAGAAAGTAGAAAGAAGTCATAAATATGGGTGAAAACCCATATTGTGTGCTACTGTTTTTGATTACCGAGTCACTAGCTTGACTCAATCCCCGCATTCATTGGTTCATGGGGAAAGTTTGTAAATCCGGGACAACCATGGGTGGAATGTCCTCTCCAAAATAGTGTTTCAATCGATGACCATTCACTTTAAAATTTGGACCATCGGGTTGAGATAACTCAATGGTACCATAAGGAAATACTTTAGTGATGGTGAATGGTCCAGACCAGCGGGATTTTAGTTTTCCTGAGAAAATCTTCAATCTTGAATTGAAAAGATGGACTCGATCACCGACGCTTGAAAACGCGGTTCTTGATTTTGGAGTCATGAATCTTCTTTGTCTTTTGTTTGTAGATCAAAGAGTTCTCGTATGCTTGATCACGGAGTTCATTTAATTAATTCATTTGAACTTTCTGGTGATCACCAGCTGTCTAAATATCGAAGTTGGCATGTTTCAAGGCCCAGTATGCTTTGTGCTCAAGTTCAATTGGTAGATGACAATGCCTTTCCGTACACTAGCTTGTATGGAGTACACCCGATGGGTGTTTTATAAGTCAGTACGGAAGGCCCGAGTGCGTCATCAGTTTATCCGACAAGAGGCACGGTTTTCACCTTGTCCTTTCCAGAATTCTTTTTATACCTCGGTTAGAAACTTCCACTTGCCCACTTGTTTTGGGGGTGGTACAAGTGAGAGACGGTGAGTTACACCATACTTTTGCATGACTCTATCAAACTGGTCATTGCAGAAATGCGTACCACGATCACCGATTATAGCTCGTGGAGTTCCAAACCTAGCAAAAGAGATTTTAAGAATTTCACAACAACTCGGGCATCATTGGTAGGCAAAGCTTTCGCTTCAACCCATTTTGACAAATAGTCAACGGCCACGAGTATGTATTTGTTTCCTCGAGATGATGGAAATGGCCCCATAAAGTCAATGCCCCAGATGTCAAAAATCTCACACTTGAATGGCGTTTTGTGGCATTTCATTTCTTTGTGAGATATTTCCGTGACGTTGACAAGCGTCACAGGTTTGACAAATTCGTGGGCATCCTTGTAAATCGGGCCAATAAAACCCGAATCAAACACCTTTTGGCGGTGTAATTTGGACTATGATGGCCCCGGTGGGTCCAGCATGGCAAGCTTTGAGAATGTCCATAGCTTCCTGTCCATAAACACACCGTCGAATGACTTGATCTGCATGATTTTGAATAAGTAGGGTCGTCCCAGAAGTAATGTTTAACATCCTTGAAGAATTTGTTCTTCTGTTGGGTCGACATTCCTTTCACTATGAAGTTACCCGCATGGTAATTTGCGAAGTCATCAAACCATGGGGTAGTAGAGTTTCCACGAAAAGTAACCGCATTGAGTGTCTCGAGAGGAAATGTTTCATTTATTTCCTTTTTCTCAAAAACATCTTGGTGTGGGTTTTCTAATCGGGACAGATGATCGCCAGCCTAGGTTCTCAGCTCCTTTTTTATCACGTATAATGATATCAAATTCTTGCAGGAGGAGAACCCAACGGAGCAATCTCGGCTTTGCATCTTGTTTTGCAAAGAGATATTTGAGAGCCGAGTGATCCGTATACACCACGCATTTGGTCAAGATTAGGTATGGCCGAAACTTCTCAAACGAGAATGGGTGCTTCAGTAAGCTTTTTCTTTAATGTTTCAAAAGCTTTGATGCACTCGGGTGAGAAGATAAAAGGAGCATCTTTTTCAAGAAGATGGGTCATAGGCCGAGCGATTTTAGAAAAATTTTGTATGAATCATGATAAAACCGGCATGACCTAAAAAACTCCTAATACCTTTGACAGTAGTAGGATGAGGCAATTTAGCAATAACATCGACTTTTGCTCTATCGACCTCAATCCCGTTTTTTGAAATCTTATGGCCAAGGACTATGCCTTCTTTGACCATAAAGTGGCTCTTCTCCCAATTTAGACAAAGATTGGTGTCTTCACACCGTTTGAGCATTTTTCTAAATGGGAGAGACATGTTTGAAATGAATCCCCAATGACCGAGAAGTCATCCATAAACACCTCCATTGTTTCCCATATCATGTCGTGGAAAATGGCCATCATACATCGTTGGAACGTGCTAGGAGCATTACATAAGCCAAAAGGCATACGTCGTAGGCAAAAGTTCGTATCAGTGAATGTAGTATTTTCTTGATCCCGTGGATCAATGGGGATCTGAAAATAACCCGAGAAACCATCAAGGAAACAATAGTAATCTTTCCCGCTAATCTCTCAAGCATTTGGTCCATGAAGGGTAGAGGAAAATGGTCTTTTCTGGTGGCGTCATTCAACTTACGATAGTCAATGCAAACACGCCATCCCGTAACCAATCGAGTTGGAATTAACTCGTTTTCTTCATTTGTGACAACAGTAATGCCACCCTTTTTAGGAACACAGTGAATTGGACTAACCCAAGGACTATCTCGAGATCGGGTAAGTTAATCCCGCATCAAGAAGTTTAAGAACCTCTTGTTTAATAACATCATGGATTTTTGGATTCACCCTTCTCGATGTTGGACCGGCTTGAAGTCATCCTCCATCAAGATTTTGTGAGTACAAAACTCAGGGTTGATACCCTTAATGTCCGAGAGTTTCCAAGCAATTGCTTGCTTGTGTGACTTCAAGACCTTTATGAGAGCAGCTTTTTCATCTTTATTCAAATCTCGAGCAATAATGACGGGTAATTTATCATCACCCTCAAGAAATGCATACTCGAGATGAGGTGGTAAGTCCTTAAGTTCTACCACAGGAAATTCTTCAGTTTTCTCAACTGACTTGACTTCCTTATTATGAAGCTCGACGAGGGGGGGGGGGGGGGGGATGATGGATCATCATTGAGCATCTTCTCGATGAGAAGAATATCTCCCTCGATGTTAATTGGAGCGTGATCAATTTCCCATGAAACCGAATCACTAGACAAGTATGCTTCAATCTCTTCCAAGATGAAGTCACTTTCCTCAAACGGAGTGAGAGAAGGAGTAGAATTGGCAATGATGGTTGAGATGAATGAGTGAGATTATCACTAGAAGAATTATGAACATAACCGAGAACTTCTTGAGAGTACTCTTCAGAAGCAACATCAATGATATCTAAGCGGTTAACCGACTCGTAATCATAGTTTCGGAGTACCTCGAAGTTTGATCAAGGTTAAAGGTGACAGCTTCATTACCTACACGTAATGTGATTTCTTGCTCAAATACATCAATGAGAGCATGGCCCGTTCTCAGGAATCGTCGTCCAACAATGAGGGGAACCGATGATCGCAATCGAAGTCAACAACCACAAAGTCACCGGTGAAATGGAACTTTCCTACTTTCACAAATACATCCTCGGCAATGCCAAGTGGACGGGATATTGTACGATCTGCAAGCTCAAGATTCATGCATGTAGGAGTAAGGTCCGGAAGAGAAAGTTTCTTCCATACTGAATGAGGCATCAGGTTAATGCTTGCACCAAGATCGGCTAAGGCAAAGCATTCAACCATCCCTGGAAATACACAAGGTAAGAGAAATTTTCCAGGATCTCCTAGCTTCTCGGGAAGCTTTTTAACAGAAGCTAAGGGCTAGATTCTCGTTCAGAGGAGTTTTAGCCATTTCAAACAGTTTTTCCTTGTTGCTTAACATGTGGTTGAGAGTTGATGCAAACTTGGGCATCAGCATGATAGCATCCGCAAAGCTTATGTCAAAATGTAGTTCTTGGAAAATTTGATAAAATTTGTCCATTTGATGATGGCTTTTTCATGAGCTTTTGCTCATTTAAACGTGATGGGTAAGGAATAGAGGATTTGGATTTGGGGTTTTCAATGGGAGCTACAGGAGGTTCAAAAACAACTCCTGGATTGGATTTGGGTTTCGGGACAACTTGAGGATGGACATCGTTGGTACCTCCGTTATTAGTAGGAAGTTCCTTGTCCTTTGTAGCCTCAGGTTCACTTTCCACTACCTTCAGGAGAGAAGAAGAAGAAGAGGTAGTAGGAATAGCGGGTCCATCGTATGATACACCACTTCTGGTTGTGATCGCCTTTGCATCGCCCCTCTGGTTAGCGATCGTGTTGCTCGGAAGTTTTCCTGAGCCCGAGGGTTGATCATTTAAAGATTTCTTAATGTCGAAATCTGGCTAACCAACAACCTGTTCATTTCATCTTGGGATTTCATGAATTTCTTCAATAGCTCATCGATGATGGTCCAGTTGGAACAATGGCTTGAGTTTGATTAGGAAAATTCTGGCCTCTATTATTCAGATTAAGGCCTTGATTTTGAAATTTTCCTTGGTTAGGATTCATATTCCCATGAAATTGATTCCCTCGATTGAAATTGTTTTGATTAAAGTTTCCTTGATGTTGGAAACCTTGATTTGGTCCAGGATAGAAATTACCTTGGTTTTGATAACCTTGATTCATTCTAGGTTGGTTCGATTCGGTTTTGTATGTTAGGATTCGTTAAAACCGGTGGTCCCTCGATAAGTATTAGCACGGTAGTTTGGCTCATTTTGAGGACGATATTGATTACCTCCTTGATGTGAAGTACCGGCTATAGCATTGGCTTCAAACGGACTACCATCGGTGGCAGTACAATTGTAGTATGCATGAGGGCCACCACAAGTAACACAGACCTCGACTTTCTTCACTTCACCATGTGATGGTGTTTGTGTGAAAGTGACTTTCTTTTGGTTTGCAAGAACCAAAGCTTGAATAGCATCCGTGAGTTTGTCAATCTTAGCATCGGTGCTAGATGTACTCACGTGAGATGAAGTAGAAGGTCCTGCATTAGACTGATATGTCTTTGTTCGTATGGACCGGGACTTGTTTTCTATGATTTGCAAGGCTTCTTTTGTGGTCTTGCTCAGAAATTACCTCCCGCGGAGGCATTTAAAGAGTCTTGGTCAGCTTGGCTCATACCATTGTAGAAAGTATCCATTTGCATTAACTCGGTAAAACCATGATGCGACACTTCGAGCAACTCTTTGTAACGATACCATGCCTCACCGAATGATTCCTCAAATCTTTGAGTGAATTTCATTATCTCATTCTTAAGACTTGTAGTTCGGGATGGAGGATAGAATTCGTTAACAAACTTAGTGACTAAATCCTCCCATGTCTCTATGGAACGAGGGGGTTATTTCTCAAGCCAAATCCGGCTTGTCCTCTAAAGAGAATGGGAACAGAAGAAGCTTAATTGCTTCATGTGGGACATCCTTGTATTTGATGGTCGATGCAATCTTGTTGAACCATCGAATATGTGCATGAGGGTCGTCCCGCTCAAAACCATAAATTGGCTTTGGGTTACAAGATTAAGCAACCCGGTTTTGAGCTCGAAGGTATCGCCCACGATGGTCTGGGACAACAATGGCATCTCCGTAACCCTCGATGGGTGCTTGGAGAAGCTCTTTCATCGGTTTATCTTCTGCCATTACGACAGGGGATGGTGGTGCTAGACGCTCTCACGGCCAGGAGCGAACGCCCTCACGCTCTACGAGGAATACTTGCAAGCTCGAAAGTGGACTGTGGAGTGGAAGAACGAGCGCATGCACTAAGTTTAAAAATCAGCTTTCAAAAACAAATGCGAGGCAAAACGACAAGTGAACTTAAACCAATAATTACAAATGAAATGGCTTTGAAAAGGTATACCAAATCACAAGGACACAAAGGCAAGTTTTGATCTTTAAGATTGGGAACTAATTAATGTTCACACCCCGGTTGGTAGGTGTTCGCTTTGGTTTCATGCGTGGTTGATTTTATGTATTTATTAAATACCACTAAAAGACGAGGTATGGATTTGTGCTAAGGGTTTAAAAACTTTTGGACAATATTTTTGGTATCGCCTCGCTTAGCCAAATCATACCTCTTTAAGAATCACCTTAAAGAAAATACAAGATAGAAAACGTTACGATTGTTTTGTTTTTATATTTTGTTTGGTGTTGTTAACACTTTAGGAAAAGTGTTAATGAACTTTTTGATAACTTTACAAAAAAAACTGCTACAAAAGGTGGTATATGTGCAAGTATGGGTCGAAAATGTTTAAAACACGCCATACCTTCACGCGGCCCAAAATTTGATTCGTTCCAAACAACCGATTTATTACACAAATCAACCACTTGTGAATGGTCAACCGTAATAAAAGTCAAACAGTCTAAAACCAATGCAATATCCCTTGGAATTTAGTGGATTACCGGATCGTTAAGTCCCACTAGGTTGAATGTGTTTGAAAACGTTGACGTAGAATGATCACTAAGGATAATGATCAAGAAGGATTTTGATTGATAACTACACTCACGATTGATTGGAATTGTATTTGGATACGTAACTATAAAGCACAACAATCGATTAAACAAACGAACGCTGCGACGCGTTTATTTAAATTTTACGAACGATAAAATAAAACGTAAATTTAAAAGAATAAAACACCTATGGATATGAAAATGATATTTTTACAATCCTAATAACAAAAGAAAATTATTGGAAAAAGAAAATTATTTTTATGACTATTTATTTAATTATTATTAATTAAAAACTATTTTTAACTATTTAATAATACCCTAAAATATAAGAAAATATTAAATAAAGCTAGAAAAGTGAAATTTTAACTTAGAAAAATCCAAAATATTATAAAACTTATTTTAAAACTGAAAATATATTTTTTACACTTTTTATCTATTTATTATTAATTATTTAATACTTTTAACTATTTAAAATTCTAATAAATACTAAACAAACTAAGAAAATTCTGAAATTTTCTCTATAATTATCCTATGGTGACAGAAAACTAAGAAAATTATAAAAACAGAAAGTGCTTAATAATAAGTTAAAAAAGAAAATTAAAAGCTAATTTATATTAAATAAACGCTATCACTATTTTTAAAATGATGTTTTTGTGTTTTTTATTTTCACAAAACTATTATACTACTGATTATAAGAAACTTTAATGAAGACAAAAATTTTGGAACTTGAAAATAAGCAGTTTGAGAGCTTATGAGCTCAAACTTAAGCTTTTAGCTTTTCAAAAGGATTTTAAGCTCAAACAAGCTTACACTGAACCAAAAGTAAAATAAGGTACAAATAAGCTAAAGTTACTTAAATGAAGCTAAAAGATACAAAGGAATACACTGATAAGCTTTAAATAAGCAAATAAGCAATTACACTAAACCTACTATCCAAACAGCTGCCACATAGCTTTTGTAGGCTAGATTAAGCTAGGGGCAAAAGCTCCAAAGCTCAAAATGAGCACTGAGGCAACAAGCTTGTTAGGTGAGCTTCTCAGAAAACTAAAATATACAAGGTTGGGCCCACTATTAAGCTCTGTGTTAGCTTGTGAAAGTGGCTTATAAACACTGACTACTTAGTGTACACGTAAAATGGGACAAGGTAAAAGCTACTTGCAACCCTAATAAATAAGCTAAAAAGTAGAAAATAAGCACTGGACTAAAGAGATGGGTAGTTAAGCTACACAAAAAGCTAAAGCACACAAGCTGGGACTCACTAATGAGCTTTTGACAAGCTTATGAAATAAGCTAGCTCAACTGCAGCAGGGAAGTTTTGAAAAGTACTTAAAACAAGCTAGCAAATAAGCAGTTTAATAAGCTAACTAGAGATTATAAAAAATACTATGATGAAGATGAGCAGCTAAATACTAATATCCTAAAAGCATAAAACATGAAACTTAATATTAAATCCTATAAAAAATTATCTATTTTATTCAAAAACTGATTAAGTGAAAATTTTGACTTTTTAAGTTATACTCAAAAGTTGACTTATATGAACTTTGGATTGATCCTACTCACTGATTATGTTATATTAACCTAAGATAAGATGAAATTAAGCTATGTGACCAAGTTTTAAACAACTGTGATGAATTTTTTTTTCCTAAATCCTAACAAAGGAACAACTAGAGTAAGATTAGAAAAGATTTTGACTTTTTAACAAGTGAGCACCGGTTTTATTGTTTATCCGGGCTATATTGACCTAATGTAACATGTATCAACCAAGAACAATAATATGAACAAACTCTAAGACAGTTAACTAAGCAAATCCAAACAACCCTTTATAAAACTGTTTTGAAGCTTTAGGTACTAAAACATATTTTTAAGCCAAGAAATCTAGTGATTCACTTATAATAACTATATTGAAAACAGATTAAGCTAAAATTATCAAGATTTAAACACTTATGCTAGAAAATGCAAATTTTGAAGAAATAGCTTACAAGTTGTGTCCAAGCACAAAACAGAGAACTGATAACCAAGAACACTTCCTATAGCTTCCCAAGAAGCACTAAACCAAGGGCAATCCAAAATCAACCCTGCTCCAGCTTCTTGATCTTCATTTCCATTTATTTTTGATTTTTATATATTTTTATGTGATTTTTTGGTATTTTCAATTATAACTCTAAACTGATTTTTAAAGTTTCTAAAATCTTTAAAAAGCTTTCTGAGGAGCTTATATGAGCTTATGAGTCCAAAGCAACATCTAATAACAACTTTAAGCTAACATGAGAATTTTGACATGAAAATTGCATAAACCTAAAGTTGAAACTAAACTTTGAAATTGATTCGAAAAGGTTGTACAATACATTGAAATTGATAACAAGAGTACTTGAAAGCTAAGAAATACACTAGAAAGCTTAAATTGATTAAAACGATTAAGAAAATTAAAGATTACACTATATTACTCTCTACATTGCTCCAATCCTTCTTTATATAGATCTTTTAGAGTCTTTTGTCGACCTCGAGACTTTCCCACTTCATTCCAACCATTGGATCCTCCAAAATCATCATAATCGTCCATTTGGCATTTTTGGGGCCAAAAAGTATTTTGAGTGGATTAGAGCAGGTTTTAGCAATTAAGGATTTTTGGGTGATTGTGGAGGTGGAGGAGACAAGTTGGGAAGTAGATATGGAGCTAGGGGTGATTTGGCAAGAAAATGTGTTTTGTGAGTGAAAGGTGAAGTGTTTGATAGTGGGGAAGCATTTATTGATTGTGGGCTGGTAAAGGAGGAGGGGGATGAGCCGAGAGAGTAGGTAGTGAGGTGGAAAGGTGGTGAGGTGGTGGTAAAACCACCGGTTTTGGAATTGCGTGTGGGAGAGGACGATGAACAAGTGAGACTAGTTTTGGCGCGTTTGACTGGTTTGACCATTTTATTAATAACGGGTGAGTTCAAAATGGGGGTCAAAGGGTTTTGGACCGACTCAGGTTCATGGTCCAAGGGATTGGGTTGGGCTTATGTTTGCGCTTAGCCACCGGTTTGTGCTAATAATAACAAAGGGTCCGTTTGTTTTTGTAGCTTAATAACACAAGGACCATTGTTGCAATTCGCAAGAAAACTTGAGGGACTGAACCTGCACTTTTTCCAATGTTAACACAAGGACCAAATTTGATTATTTTAACTTTTTAAATTTCCAAGGACCTTTTGTGTCATTTTTGAAACTTCAGGGACCTAAGTTGCCTTTTTTGCAATTTTAAACTTCAAGGACCAAGTTTGACAACTCAAGAATCCCTAGGGACTTTAAATGATATTTTTCTTTATTTTGATTTACCAGGGACTAGATTTGACAACTTTTGAAACTTGGGGACTAAAACTGCCAATTATGCAAACTTGATACCTTTTTCATCTGATTTTGGTATTTTTGCATTTAAAACACATAAAACACTTATTTGTGATATTTTTAACATTTTGATGCTTTGATCGGGTGTTTTGGATGTTTTATAGACTGTGGTACAAAAATGATGAGTATTTGCATACTCATCACCTACATTACTAAATTTTCTTCCTGTGGGTTTCCAATGTTTTCTAGCCTTCTTCCACCATTGCTTTCTATCCTTCTTAACATGATTGTTGGCATTAACGATTTTAACTGGGTGTTTAACAGAATTAATCAAATCATTCATGCCACATAAATGATTAGTAACAGAAACCAAGCAATCATCATTACATGTTTTATAGATAGTAGCGTAATTCAAATTAATTACAAGACGCTTTATAGCTAATACTAGAATCAAAACGATTCATTTTATTCAACGCAAACTTAATGTTCCTAGGGTGGTCTTCTACTCTCTTCCATTGCACATTCTTAGCTTTCGAGGTCCTATCTTGCTTTGTATTGCCTGGAGGCTTTGACCCGCTTGCTTTTGTGTCACTGATTACTCTTGTAGAGGGAATTATGGGAACATTAGTTGGTTGGGCTACCTTTAGCATTCCTGAACTAGAAGTGCAGGATCTCAACTACTTGAAGGAACTTTAGAGTTCACTTTCTTAATATTGGGCATAGAATGGGTTGCATACTTAGCATTAGGCATAGAACAAGGCATCACAACTTTATCTTTCTCACATAAGGATTTAGGACATGTTGCTATTAAACATTCTAACACCTAGATCATTTGGCTCGAATGCAAGCAAACCTAATTTCACTATCAAGTGGCTTATTTATGAAATCCTCTTCTACAATCTCACGGAGACATTCAAGACTATCCTTAAGGTGAGCGAAATAGTTATGAAACACAAGTTCGTTATTTCTAGGATAAGGAGGAATGTATTTAACAGTCATAGTATATTAGTGTCTCCAGATGACTTTGATGCAACATTCTCATTAAAGACAAGTGGCATTTTCCCTTTACCGACTCCTCTGATTCTCAATTTCCTTTTGTAACGAAGTTATTTTTTATAATTTTTGTCACGAGTGACTTTCATCAATCGTATAACTCTTTGAAATGTTGTTTGACCTTTTCATTTTCTACTAGAAAACTCTCATTTTCTTGTTGTAATGCGTTAATGATGTTTTGAAGATGAAAGTTTTGAGAATACTGAGAATCTAAAGGAGGAGGCATTTGGGAGCCAACCACATTGTTCTTTTCACCCTTTAATTGAGAGATTTGGGCTTTCAACTTTCTGATCGTGTTACAAATGAGATTGAATATGTTCGTCACGCTTGTTTATTTCCAAAAGTGCATCAAACTCGAACATTTGAGGATGTCCGATGTTTGAGGTCTTGACATTTTCTTTGAGATATTGATATTTTAGTTGCAAATCAAAATGTTCAACTTCTAGCTTAGAAAAGTGTTTTACCAAATTATCGTGATCATCCTGATTAATTTTCTCATTTAGTTCGAAGTTTTTGTTTTCGTGCTCAATGACACGATCATGGGAAACTTTCAAAGCAACAAGTTAATTCATAAAATTGAGAAGCAAGAATAGAATGCTTAGTAAATGATAAAACACATCTTGAGCCACACAACTTAATACTAAGTTCTCATTTAAGATATGTAGATTCTTCCTTTCAATTTCATTATATTTGAGTTCCCGCTCATAATCATTGACCTCAACTATCATTGCATCAAATTCCTTTTCCATTTCTTTAATATTTGAGTCTATCCCTTTGAAGACTCTCAAATTGACCTTTTAATTGTTTAAAGAAAGGCATGACCTCGGTTAAATAACATTCTTTAGTTTGCTCAAAACCCCTTTCCCCTTCAGCTTATCCCCTCAGTAGGTGTGATTCTCTTTTTACATGTCTTCTCAAAATCAACGAATAGTTGATACACAACATACAAAATGATTAAGGTCTTACTATTAGTGGAAATAGTTCTAGGAACTAAATGCATTGGTGTATTCTGAGGATACCACAAGTAGCTCGTGCACTTTCCTAAGAGGAGTGTTTGTTTCAACAAGTACCTTAGCTTTTTGCTTATCCATATCTTTCTTCCAAAATATTTGTTTTGGGGTTAATTGGGTTTGAGGATTAAACATGTTCAGAGTGATCCAATTCTCTTTAGTGTAATCATGGGGTTTGATCGTTATGTTTTTCTTTTTACACTCGGATCTTTTAGCTTCTTATCCATTTTCTCCCTAGAGGCATCTTCTAATTTTCTATCCTCTTCCGTGCTTCCAGTACATGATGGTTTTTGCCTAGGCTTGAGGATCTCATTTCCATCATATACAATCGTATAAGCTTTTAGCCTTTTTACAATACTCGAGATTTGGCTCCTCTACTAGGGGAATACTATGCTTATCGCTTAAGACTTTGTGCTTAGTGATCATGTGAGCAAATCTAATGGTATTCCCTTGTATCGCATAACTTATTTTCAAGCTTGTTTTTCAAATTTTTTAGATTGGAAAAATCGTTCAAAAGTTTTGATTCCTTAGTATGAAATTCCTGTTTAAGCACTTTAACATTATCTTGAAGCTCTTGCTTTTGCTTAACAGTTTTAGAAAGCTTTTCTTGTAAGGAGTTTAACTCTGGTTTTAACACTTCTTCTCTAAAATTACTTTTTCTAATAATTGTCGCGATTTGGTCATCCATTTCCCGCCGGGTAGTTAACTCAAACTTAGCACGTTGTTCATAAATAGCAACTTGTTCTTTATATGCATTCATTAGATAACCGAATCATCGGGGGCACATGCAGTTGTATTCATCAAAACATAGTATCATTGATCATAGAAGATGCATCACTTGGTACAATCTCACTTTCACTTTGTGTCACATATTGATCATATGGGACAATATTACTATTACCCTCATTATCAATATCTTATTCATAAGTTTCAAGAGATTGTACTTGCTGTTATGTATCATTTGCTCATCCACCTCATCAGATAGTTTTAATACCTCGAGATGATTGAATCTTTGGATGGACCATTGTGTTGATGAGACCTTTGAGAGACCATAGGTGAAATGCTAGCCATTAAGATTGTCCGAAAAGGTTCATCATCGACATCGAGTCAAATGCATCACGGTAAAGAACTTGAAAGGCATTTTGATGATCTGTGACCTATTTCGAATTGGTGCTCATCCACATCAAGATCATAGGTTTTGCATTTCTTCAGCAAGAAACAAAGAACTCTTCTTCATCCAAAACCGCTCCATCTGTCCGAGCTTGTACCAAAGAAGAATCTTGTCCCCAAATACTCTGCATTTTGATATGCTTTTGGAGATGTGCCTCTAATATGTCCTTCACCACCACAGTTGTAACACTTGATTGAATTTCCTTGTCCTTGATTTACATTCCTTCCACGATTCGAATTACCCATATATCTACCACCACCGCCAGCGTTCCCATATTCAGCTCCAACATTACCTTGCTCATTATGTGGAAGGTACGCATTTTGTCTTCCTTGCACATTTTGCACCACTACCTTTCCTTCTCTTACTGCAGTAGCATGATTGTGGAGATAAGAAGTTTATCTGAAGTTGATTGTTGGAAGGGGGTAAAGTTCGGTTTTGTTTAACCATTAGAGCCACTTGATGAGCAACTTGTTCCAAGAATCTGTTTGAGGGTTGATACCTCGGATCGGAATGAGTTTGTGGTTACCGTTACCCATTGGTATGACTTGAGAAGCTTTAGTGGTAATTCCTACATTGATGTAAAAGGTCATGGAATCATTTGACTAACTTGCTCCCTGCTTAGATTTGAACTGCTCAAGAATCATTCGCTCAAACATAGCATGTCTCTCATTCTGCGGGAATGCATACAATTGTTCATAGTTAGTGTTCCTCAAACCCTTAATTAACTTGATCAAGTGACAAATTTGTGCCATTCGGGATTAATGTTGTTCACAAACTTTGAGTTTAGCTGAGTATTTGGCATAGTCATTTTGATATTCCTCATGTCATTCACAAGCTTGTGGAACCTCATGTAATATTCAATGACACTTTCCCCTGGTTTCATCTTAAAGTGCTCAAAGTCATCATATAGTGGGGATTCTCTGTCATCTTTAGTTAATTCTGAACTGTGCAGAGAAGCATCTTGACATTGTCCCAAACCGCCTTTAGTCAGTTGTTGTGATCGATTAACTTGTAGATGTCTTTTGGAAGACCCCAAGTATAATGTTTGAAGCCCCGATATCAGCATCGATTCTTTTCTCCTTACCACCGAGCTCATCATACGCTCTTTTGGTCTTTCCAAACCTAAGATCACCGTACTCATCCGCAGCTAGCTTCAAGTTTGTCTCGTAGTTTCAATCTGATAAGGTCCTTCATCAATTGATTTGATAATGTTAACCCCATTTTCCTTTCCAAAACAAGATACAACCTAATTCGCTTAGCCCATGAGTCATAGTCGGGCCGGCTAAGCATAGTGGACTATGTATCCAGCTTGCTTGAACATCCTCAAGAATGTAAGAGATGATTGTAGGCACGTTGGTAGACATGATTACAAATTTCACATGATTTTATAACTCTATGATTAAACCGGGAAATAGATTCTTTCACGGATTTTACTAAATCAAGATAAAAGCATATCGTAAACAATAAGTAATCAAGTCACTATAAACCTTGAAGACAAGTCGCTAAGTCACCAAGTTGCTAAGTATACAAGTCGCTTTAGTGGACAAGTCGCTAGGCTCATAAGTTGCTAGAGTGACAACTCGCTAGAAGCACAAGTCGCTAGTGATACAAGTCGCTAGACACTGTGTCGCTAAAGTGACAACTCGCTAAGTGGACAAGTCGCTAAAGAACAACTCGCTAGACTTGAACAAGACGACCACTACTTTGTACTATATGTCGCTTGTCTCAAAAGACAAGTCGCCAGGCACAAGTCGCTTCCCACAATAAAGTCAAGTCGCTGAAGATTGTAAAGACAAGTCGCTAAGTTGACAACTCGCTAGCTGAAATGGTATAGCCACTTGATGAGTGTGTAAATACTCATCATTTTTGTACAATATAAACTGCAAAATCATCTGAAAACACTCACAAACACATCAAAATGATCAAAATATCACAAATCAGTGTTTTATGTGTTTTAAATGCAAAAATATCAAAATCAGATGAAAACATATCAAATTTGTAAAATTGCAGTTTTAGTCCCCAAGTTTCAAAAGTTGTCAAAATGCAGCCCCTACCGAAAGTACATAATTTCAAAAGAAAAATCATCAAAGGTCCTTTTTAAATCATAACTTGTCAAATTTAGTCCTTTGGTGAAAAATATCAAAAGTTTGAGAAAATTACAAGTTTGGTCCTCTAACTTTGAAAATTGGCGAAAATGGTCCCCGAAAATTGCAAAGTGGCAATTTTTGTCCTTATACTTAAGTAGATTGTCGCTTTAGCCCTTGGATTAACTTTGAGATAATGGCACCTCAGGTCCCTACATTTTCTAAAAATTGCACAAGTAGTCCTTATGATTATTATCCTTACACCTTTTGGACCCTCACAAAGCATTTTGGACCCCTCATCTAACCAATGTGAACTCCCCTAGTATTAACCACTGTCAGTGGTCAAAAACGTCAAAAGCAGTTGGCGCCAAATAGTCACCATTCTCAACTGCTTCTGCTTCAACCTGCTACAACCATCCCCCCAGCTCACCCTTATCACTCCTTGTCCCCCCACCTCATCACAACTCCAAGAATCATTAAATGATCCTTCCCTCATATCACTCAACCCTCTCCAGCTGGTACACCAAATTGGCGCCAAAATTCAATCAAAGGCCAAAAATGATTCTACCAATCCAATGGCTATTATTATTGGTGGGAAGTGCAAAAGTCATGGATAGCAGCCTTGGAGTATAAAAGAAAGAAAGAGAAGCTTGAAAAGTGGAGTAGCTAGTTTTTTTTATTTCTTTAATGTCGTTTTTAATTAAATGTTTTTAATTTTAGTTAAAGTAATGTAATTTCAGTTTTTTTTGTATCAAATTTAAGATTATAACATCTTTGTAATATGTTTTGAGTTTTCAATCCAAGTTCTATGTTAAAATTTCAAGTTTCAGCCATCAATGAAAAGTTATGCTCAAATTCTTGTGTTAAAGCTTCATAGTAGCTTTGTGATAGCTTAAATAAGCTTCTTTAAGCTTTTCATAACTTTTGCAACCGACAAATTATTTCCAAGCAAAATTTGTTATATGGTCAACCAAGGTCTCAGGAGCTCAAATTGAAGAAGGAAATGGAATTGGTGTTGCAGAAGTTGGATGTGGGTTGGAATAGCTTAATATAGTGTAGTTGGTATCGGTCTTAGCCTACAAAAATGACATATGCGAAGTTTGTAGTTCATTTTTCATTTTCATTCCATTTTGCACATTGTACTTGAAATTGTGCCTGTGGTTTAAATTAGTTTCCTTCTATTGATTAAGTAATTGTTGATTAAACTCGGTTTGAATGTTCATAGGCTAGCTTAGCGCTTAGCTTAGTTTAAATCACATCGCTTTCTTGCGGTGTTTGAATTGTTGTTTAGTGTAGGTTTAAGGTCTGCTTTTGATTTGAGACTTGTTGGTTCATGTCTATTTATCATTATTTAGCTCATTTCTGTCTTTATTTTGTACCGCGAACCACTCAAGTCAAACTTTTCAAATTGCCTCAGCTTTCTTATCTCTGTCAAGATTTTCAAAAGTTAAAAACTTGTTTTGTGTGTTAAATTCATAAGTCAAGCTTATAGTAGCTTTATTTCATACATTAACATCACTTCGGGCCCTCAAATCAAGATCAAAGTTGGAAAAGTCAACTTTTCATTTTTCTTCAAAAGTCAAATTGCAAAACTTGCTTTGGTCAGTTGAAGAATTTTCATGGACTCATTATTGGGTCATCTTAAGTGAAACTTGTTGCTTTGTAATCTTCCACTGGTCTACTTTCCTATGGTCATTTTAGTAGATTTTTCCAATTTTTTCTTTAAGCTCAAAGGAGCTTATCAAATCGCTTCAAATCCCCAATGCAGGGAGCCTGTTATTGCACAGAGTCATAAGCAGTTTTAGACCTTTGGGGCTCACTTGAGCTCCTCTGGGTCTAATTTTTGGTTTAAGTACTCTTGGCCAGGTCTGCTGTAGGTTCCATTTGGTAGTTTTAAGTTTCAAATTTTATTTTGAGTCTTGTGCAAGTGCTTAAAGTTGCCCCCTGTGAACGCTTTTAGCCAAAATCTCGGCCTTCATCAAATCAGGAATCTAGCTTATCGGCTAGGATTGTTGAAACTTGTTCCATTTCTGTCCTTTTAGCTTATTATTGCTTCCTTATCGGGCTTGGTACCCTTTGGACTCATTTAGTTATGTAAGTGCTTATTTCAATAAGCACTTACTCATCGGGCTTTCATATTTCTCCACATAAGGGCCTGTTTTTCCATTTTTATCATATTCCTAATATTATTTTAAGCATTTCCTGAATTTTTCAGATTTTTCCTAGCTTGTTTGTATTTTTCACATTTTATTTAGTTTTTAATCCTTTTTAAATAAAGATTTAAAACAAATAATTAAGAAAAGCTTCTAAAAAATAATTTTTCAATTTTCTTAGGTTTAGATAAATATAAATAGCCTAAAAAGTATTTTTTCCTATTTTTCTCCTTTTATTTGGTATTTTTAATAATTTAAATTAGTTTTAAATAGTTTTAAATTAATAATAAATACATAAAAAGTCCAAAAAAATATATTTTCAGTTTTAAAATTAGTTTTATAGTATTTTAGATTTTTCAGAATCATAAGTTTATTTTTCTAGTCTTATTTCATATTTTCTTTTAATTTAGAGTATTATTAAATAGTTTAAAATAGTTTTTAATTAATAATAATTAATTAAATAGTTATAAAAATAATTTTCCTTTTCTAATAATTTTCTTATATAATTAGGATTGTAAAAATGTATTTTTCATATCCTTAGGTATTTTCCTTCTTTATTTTCACTTTTTATTTTGGACGTTAACGTAGTTTTAATTTAAACGTCACGTTTTAGGTTTTAAACGCTCATCACTTTAAAAATAGTGATAGCTTATTTAATATCTTTATCTTTTAATTTTCTTAATTTGTATTTAACGCTTTATGTATTATCTTTTTTCTCGTAGTATAATTTCCATCAATACCCCTTTTTCATCATCACTTTATTAGTGATCATTCTATCGTCTCAATTGGTTTTGACACACCATTGAGTCTCCAGGACTTAACGACGGGAATCCATTGTATTCTCTGATCTTCATTTGTATTTGCGTCTGAGCTGTTTTAAGTCTGTTTAGACTTGACGGTTTTTGGATCAAATTTTGGCGCGTAGCCACGGGAGGCTTTAGCGTGTGTTTAGCCTTTTCTAACCCATTCTTGCACATACCCCATCCTTTGTAAAAGTTTTTGTAATGTTTTCAAAAACACCAAAATATTCCTCTTTACCCTCTCACATATTTGATTCTTCATTTCTTACCCTCTAAAACCATTTGATTCTTTCTATGTCTTTCATTTCTTTGTCCCATTTCGACTCTTCCATTTCTTCTCACCTCCGATGAGGAAGATGACAAATTTTGGAAGGAGGTCGATGATTTTCTTAGTGATGAGTCGATTCCAACAGGAATTGACAATACTTACTTTGATTCGGAAGGAGACATCCTCTTTCTTGAAAATCTATTGATTGAAGAACCGTTTCCAGCTCTCCTCCTGAATTTTGTTACCAATCACCATACAAGCTTCAAATTTAAGCTTAAATATGTCAAAAATGGTGATTTGCTTCTTCTCGATGAGGAATGGACATGCATTTTGATGCACATATTTATTCCATTCTTCACAAATGGTGTGGTTGCTCTTTTCCTTTTCTCCTCTTGGGAATGAGGACACTATTTTGATCCCTAAGCATTTTCATTTCTCATTTTTGAGCGGTTGCCTCTCTATATCTCATCATCGGTGGAACTTTCATCGTGCTTCAAATGTTTATTCAAACATCTTTAATGAAAGTCCGATGAAGATAGTTTCTTCCACTTTGCTTCCCATGAACCACTATAATCGCGGGTCGAATGTTAGCAACCAAAACAAGAGCACACACCATATGGGTTTTCACCCATATTTGCTTTCTTTCTATCTTTCTACCACCCTAGTGTGGGGGGGTTTGCCCTACATGTTATATATATATATATATTATTATTAAAAAAAAAAAAAAAAAAAAAAAAAAAAAAAATTGGATGGTTTTGTCTTGGAACTCAATTGTGTTTGAAAACTGTGTTAACTTGTCATTTTACATAATCCTTGATAATCATAGGTCTTGACCGCTTTGACCATCGGTTTAGACTAAAAAGGTTTAATTTGACACTTTAAATCTTCGATTGGATAGGATTTGTTTATGCAAAGGTATGGTATGGGAAGCTCAGTTTGGTAACATTTAAGGGTTGTTTGGATCTATGGGTAACTGAGCTGATCGTTATGAGTGTTGTCATTGTTTGATTTAGACTCAATATAGCCTAAGAAACTCACCGGCACCTTAATCAATGAGTTTAGCATGGTAGATAGTCAATTTGACACTTGACTGTCTCATTATGAGAATTTTGAGATTGGTAGAACCTAGAATCTCGCATATATATATCCGGTTAAAAAAAAAAAAAAATATCTTTCTAAATAATGGCCGTAGTATTTCCCTTCACGTTCTTTGTTTCGCATAACCGCCGTACTTTGAATATTGAGGGCAATATTCATTTCTAAGTGTGGGGGGGAATTCTCACGAATTTTATCACATAATTATACCAATTCCCCGCTTTTGGCCAAAATTTTTTTGGAGTAAGTGTTCTACACTTACTCATTTGGTTATCATCCGCCATGTCTCAGAAGACAAAAGGATTGGCTAATCCAGAGCAAACGGCTCTTGGTAAAGATTCTCAACCGCTTATATGGCTTGCAATTTGTTCCAAAATTGTATGGTTCTCAACTCACCATATCCTAAAAGTGAAGAATACAGTTCTAGTTGCAAGATTATGGCTTGTGGTAAAGGCAAAGGGAAAACCATAATTGGTAATCGACTCACCAAAGACAATATTGATAATTTATCTAAGAGTTGGCTAGTCCGTTGGTACGGCTCTGTAAAGACAAAATCAAACTGCTGAAAGTCGGTGGTTTGCTCAAAATCACATGGTTATCAGCTGTACCATGGTTCTACTTGAACCGAAACATTTGGCTACCCGGTAGTAATGGCTTTTGGTAAAGAGATTAAAATCCATTATGTTTTCTCAAATCATTGCTAAGGACTAGCAATATCTACATGTAGGGGATTGATGAATGGTAAATACTCATCATTTTTGTACAATATAAACCGCAAAATCATCCGAAAACACCGAAAACACATCAAAATGATCAAAATATCACAAATCAGTGTTTTATGTGTTTTAAATGCAAAAATATCAAAATCAGATGATAAACATATCAAATTTAAAAATTGCGCTTTAGTCCCCAGTTTCAAAAGTTGTCAAAACAGTCCACCGAAAGCACATAATTTCAAAAGAAAAATCATCAAAGGTCCTTTTTAAATCATAACTTGTCAAATTTAGTCCTTTGGTGAAAAATATAAAAAGTTTGAGAAAATTACAAAAATGGTCCTCCAAGTTTGAAAATTGGCGAATGGTCCCTGGAAAATTGCAAAGTGGCAATTTTGTCTATACTTTGTGAGATTGTCGGTTTAGCCCTTGGATTAACTTTGAGATAATGGCACCAGGGTCCCTACATTCGTTAAAATTGCACAAGTAGTCCTTATGATTATTATCCTTACACCTTTTGGACCCTCACAAAGCATTTTGGACCCCACGTCATCTAACCAATTGTGAACTCCCTCTAGTATTAACCACTTGCCTGTGGTCAAATGTCCGGGTCAAAAGCAGCCTTGGCGCCAAATAGTCACCATTCTCAACCGCTTCCGCTTCAACCTCATACAACCATCCCCCCCCCTACCACCCTTATCACTCCTTGTCCCACCTCATCACAACTCAAGAATCATTAAATGATCCTTCCTCATATCACTCAACCTCCACTGGTACACCAAATTACGCCAAAATTCAATCAAAGGCCAAAATGATTCTACCAATCCAATGGCTATTATTATTATGGGGGAAGTGCAAAAGTCGTGGAGGCAGCCTTGGAGTATAAAAAGAGAGAGAAGCTTGAAAAGGGAGTAGCTAGTTTTTTATTTCTTTAATGTCGCTTTTAATTAAATGTTTTTAATTTTAGTTAAAGTAATGTAATTTCGCTTTTTTGTATCAAATTTAAGATTATAACATCTTTGTAATATGTTTTGAGTTTTCAATCCAAGTTCTATGTTAAAATTTCAAGTTTCATTCTTATCATGAAAAAGTTATGCTAAATTTTGTGTTAAAGCTTCATAGTAGCTTTGTGATAGCTTAAATAAGCTTCTTTAAGCTTTTCATAACTTCTTGTAAACCTGACAAATTATTTCCAAGCAAAATTTGTTATATGGTCAACCAAGGTCAATCAGGAGCTCAAATTGAAGAAGGAAATGGAATTTGGTGTTGCAAAAAAAAGTAGAGTTGATGTGGGTTGAATAGCTTAATATAGTGTAGTCTTGGTATCTGGTCTTAGCCTACAAAGCAGTGGACATATGTGAGTTTGTAGTTCATTTTTCATTTTCATTCCATTTTGCACATTGTACTTGAAATTGTGCCTGTGGTTTAAATTAGTTTCCTTCTATTGATTAAGTGTTAATTAAGTTGATTAAACTCAGTTTGAATGTTTGCATAGGCCTATTTTAGCAAATTAGCTTAGTTTAAATTGCTTATCGCTTTTTTAAAAGGGTGTTTGGAATTGTTGTTTAGTGTAGGTTTAAGGTCTGCTTTTGATTTGAGACTTGTTGGTTCATGTCTATTTATCATTATTTAGCTCATTTCTCTTTATTTTGTACTTCAAGAACCACTAAGTCAAACTTTTCAAATTCTCTCGCTTTCTTATCTCGCCAAGATTTTCAAAAGTTAAAAACTTGTTTTGTGTGTTAAATTCATAAGTCAAGCTTATAGTAGCTTTATTTCATACATTAACATCACTTTCAGTCCTCAAATCAAGATCAAAGTTGGAAAAAGTCAACTTTTCATTTTTCTTCAAAAAGTCAAATTGCAAAACTTGTTTTGGGTCGATTAGCGTAGAATTTTCATGGACTCATTATTGGGTCATCTTAAGTGAAACTTGTTGCTTTGTAATCTTCCACTGGTCTACTTTCCTATGGTCATTTTAGTAGATTTTTCCAACTTTTTCTTAAGCTCAAAGAGCTTATCAACCGCTCTCAAATCCACTAGGCAGGCTTTGCTACTCCCATTGTGAGTTTGTCATTTGCAGACCTTGCACAGGGCTCACTTGAGCTCCTCTGGGTCTAATTTTTGGTTTAAGTACTCTTGGCCGTCCGTTGTCACAGGTTCCATTTGGTAGTTTTAAGTTTCAGCTTATTTTGAGTCTTGTGCAAGTGCTTAAAGTTGCCCCCAGAATCTGCTTTTTAGCCAAAATCTCAGCTCATCAAATCGTGAATCTAGCTTATCGGTGGCTATTAGGGATTGTTGAAACTTGTTCCATTTCTCGTCCTTTAGCTTATTATTGCTTCCTTATCGGGTTTGTACCTTTGGACTCCATTTTCTTATGTAAGTGCTTATTTCAATAAGCACTTACTCATCAGTTTCATATTTCTCCACATAAAGGCCTGTTTTTCCATTTTATCATATTCTAATATTATTTTAAGCATTTCCTGAATTTTTCAGATTTTTCCAGCTTGTTTGGTATTTTTTCAGATTTTATTTAGTTTTTAATCCTTTTTAAATAGCATTTAAAACAAATAATTAAGAAAAGCTTCTAAAAAATAATTTTTCAATTTTCTTAGGTTTAGATAAATATAAATAGCCTAAAAAGTATTTTTCCCTATTTTTCTCCTTTTATTTGGTATTTTTAATAATTTAAATTAGTTTTAAATAGTTTTAAATTAATAATAAATACATAAAAAGTCCAAAAAAATATATTTTCAGTTTTAAAATTAGTTTTATAGTATTTTAGATTTTTCAGAATCATAAGTTTATTTTTCTAGTCTTATTTTCATATTTTCTTTAATTTAGAGTATTATTAAATAGTTTAAAATAGTTTTTAATTAATAATAATTAATTAAATAGTTATAAAAATAATTTTCCTTTTCTAATAATTTTCTTATATAATTAGATTGTAAAATGTATTTTCATATCCTGTAGGTATTTTCCTTCTTTATTTTCACTTTTATTTTGTAACTGCTAACGTAGTTTTTAATTTAAACGCATCGTTTAGGTTTTAAACGCTCATCACTTTAAAATAGTGATAGCGCTATTTTAATATCTTTATCTTTTTAATTTTCTTAATTTGTATTTAAGTCGCTTATGTATTATCTTTTTTCAGTAGTATAATTTCCATCACTAACCCTTTTCTCTGACACTTTTATTAGTGATCATTCTATCAGTTCTGAATTGGTTTTGACACACCATTGAGGACTTAACGACCCGGAATCCATTGTATTCTCTGATCTTCATTTGTATTTGCGTCTGAGCTGTTTTAAGTCTGTTTAGACTTGACGGTTTTGCGCGGATCACCACTACTTTGTACTATTTGTCGCTTTGTCTCAAAAGACAAGTCGCTACCACACCAACTACAAGTCGCTGAATAAAACAGAAGCAAGTCGCTACAAAGAACACTATTCCGAGACTTAAGTAGCTAGCTAGAAAAGTTCCAACACAACACTTTTCAATCCAAAACTAACCCAACCATAGTGATTCAAGCTTTCCAAATCAAAAGCCAAGCACATTCAATGAGTCTAAACACAAAAGTACACACAAAATCAAAACTTTAACACAAGAAATGATCCAAATGATGCAAATACCACTAAACTTTTTCAAACCCAAAAACCATATGAAACCACTAGAAATCCAAGAACATGTAAGAGAGATGATCAAACCATGGCTCTTGATACCATTTGTAACATATTGGATTTCACAAACACATCAAACCATGATACAAAGTGGAGTATAACTATAGGTTTTTGAGAGAGAAAGGTTAGAGGTTTGGGGAACTTAGTGAGAGAAAGTAAAAGTATTGTTATGAGCTCCAATCCTCTACCTTGGGAGGTAGAGGGTATTTATAGTATCATACAAAAATGCCACCTCCACGGGATGGATCGCATACAGCTGGTAAACACCGTCTGCTCACTCTGGTGTTACTAAACTAAATACTAACTAACATTAAACAACTACTACTACGAGCTTAACGATTACATACACTTGAGGTGACCAACATTTTAATAACTGGATTTACTAAATCCTAACAGGTGCCTAAGATGTACATTCGATATGGTGTGATTTGATGTATAAGATAGATTAGTATTGGGTCAAAGGATATTGTTATCCTTGTTGATATTATAAGGAGTAGATCTCTTTTAGGGTTAGGTGATTGGTGTAGTGTTGGGTAGTAGTTACTCCATTGTAATGGAACTCGGTATCTAGCCTAGTACCGTATAAAGGGTAGGCGACGTTGTGATAGGATTGGTTCTCCATGGTGAAAAGGACCCGGTATCTAGCCTTGTACCGGATAAAGTGTAGGCAACGTTGTGAAGGTTTCTCCACCATAGGGAGTCAGTGTTGTGTAGTGATTACGTAACTCTAGTAGGTGACTCGGGAGGGAGTAGCAAGGAAGGTGTCCTTGTAGCCAAACCACTATAAATACTCGCGTTGTGGTTTTGTGCTTCTTACACTTTATCTTTTCATTACATATTTATATTTCTATATGTTTGTTTATCAACATCCAACACACATCTAAATAGATTGACATAAGTTGATCTAAATGTTTTAAAACGAAGTTTTAATTAGTAAAACTATTCAACCCCCTTCTAGTTTTGCACAATTGGCATCGTGAGCTTCGTCAAGTACTAAGTTTCTTCTAGTATATTGTACTTTAAAAACTTGATACGATCCGTGGTTAATTGAAAACTACAAAGAAGGTTTTTTATAAAAACAAACACCATGTCTTTTAAAACTCTTTGTTTGGATGTTAATTAGATGACAACATTTTTTTACTGTTCATTTAATTGCACTAATCTTCTTTGTCATGTTGCTTAGTTAAAGCTCATACCTACCAAGCCATAGGAATCGCTTGGTAAAAAGAATATCTTCCCTAAGAAGGTATCTTAAACACAAAGGAGCCGAAATTGTCTACTGACATTTGTTGTGTCATTTGTAAATACATTCCTAAGTGCATTAGAGGTATGACTTTCCACTTATCTCTAAATTACATTAGCTTGATAAATAAGTATGCTTACATAGGTATTTATATGATTATCCTTTGTGCATATTCATGTATTACATGTAGCTTCATTAGGAAGCCTTTCTCACATACGTGTTACCTTTTTGTCTAAAGTCGTGGTTTATAAAATTTGTGTTTTATTTCATTTAATCCAAACATCATATCCTTCTAATAATAAAACAAACACAATTCTCAAAAAATTCCTCCTTCCTATAAAACCCCTCCGTCACGTTTCACTCTATCAAATCCCCACTTTTTCAAATCTTCCACTTTCAAAAATTACCTCTCATTCAAAACTTCATCTTCCTCTTTATCTCATCTCATCTCAAACCAAAACCAAGAAGGTTCACATCAACATGCTTTACATCGCCTCGTGTTTCATCGCCTTTAACGCCATCGCCTTGTGTTCCCTATGATGAAGTTCTCATACGGAGACATATACTTTGTGTTGTTGATCTACATTGGGGTTATATACCCAATCCTTTGTATCATTCTTAGCATTGAAATGAAATATTACTAATATTCTAGTTTATCTAGTTTATTATCTTAATGTGTTTTTTCAATTCCTTTGATTTACATCTTTCGTATATTTTCGTGATATATTAGAAACCATTAATTCATGCTAAAATAAAATGTAGGCTAATATACATATCTTGGTATAAAATATAAAAAAAAAATTATGTTTTATCAAAAATCCTTACATTACAGATCCACGGATACCTGATGTATACTAGCGGATCCTGATAGAAGGGAACCTGGGAAACGCCCCTCGATAACATATTTTCCATGCAAAATAAAAACAACTTTCTTCCTAAAAGAAATGTTCTACTAGAATGTCAAACATTAAGTAAGTTAAATGTCATTGTTAATAAACGTCTTGTAAAAATGTTAGGTAATCATTGTTTTACCCGTAATACGTCAAATCCTATTAACTTCTCTTTCCAATAGGTTTCGCTATGTCGCATGAATTTGAGTTTGATTTTTCACTCACTAGCGTCTACACTCCTAACATCTCCCTTGAGTCCAACACACCTGGCAATCATCTCCGGGTGTTAAATAATCTCGAAACCCGTAACTTCCACGAAGGACGTATTGTCGACACCTCTCTACAATTCTAAGAAGGTATCAATACTTCCTTCCGAGCCATAGGACTAGAATGTCTTTTCGAAATTAACGAGAAAATATGTCCAAGGTTTGTATTGGAATTATTCTCGTCAAGTTGAACTCGTTCGTAACGAGGATCGCTCTCTATCTCTTTGGTTTTGGATTAAAAACCAACAGTTTGTTTTAACCCTTGCAATTTGTTCACTTCCTCCTGACGGATTACAAATCATGGACAATGTGCTTCATCAAGATTGGTCTCTTGATTCTCTCTTCAACTTTTGTGAAGAAAATATCCCATATTGTTCACACATACCTTCCTCGGAAGACTTGAATCGCATAATATGCAAACCCCATTACTCAGATCCAAACATTATACATACACGGGATATCGGAGAAGAGTACAATCCTCTTGCACTCATCCTACGTGAAAATGTTTTGAGCCTTAGGGGAAATCGAGAAATCCTTCTCGCTTGTTGTGCTCACATAATGTATTGTTTGCTAACACAACAACCATATAATCTCGCCTACTTCTTCGCAAGGTGAATTGTAAATCTTCAAGGCTCCAAGAATAAACTTATCCCTTATGGAATGTTCTTGACACGCCTTTATCATAACATCATGCACTTTCATCCTCAATTTCAAAGTCCGTTGTACCTACTTGTGAAAAAGATGATGGAACCTCTAAACGCATCTCTCATGAAGACTTTCTTCATTCCCATCGAATCGCAAACACTCATCAACCATTTGATGATCCATCTAGCAAAAATGCTCAAGGAACTTAGCCTTCTTTCTAAATAGGGTCAATCCTTAGGATCCATGCTTTATCAATGTAATCCAATTTCTTTCATGAAATAAAACATCTTACATTTGATATCTTAGTGTTAGAACTTCTTAAACTAACCTTGAACTATGATGCATTGTCAAAATCATTGCATACCTTTTTGTAAAGGTTCTCAGGCGATAGACGGATCCCAAAGTTTGTGCTAGACGGATTCCTAATCTTTGGGAACCGTGGGATCCGGAAAATAGAAAATACAATTGCAATCATTGTATTTCAAACATGTCTTTAGATCACTTCACACTAAGCTAGACATAGTGCCTAAAGGCAAATTAAGTCCTTATCAAAGTTGAGTAGATTTTCCGTACTCACACATAACTCATTTAGATCACACTAGAAAACACCCGTAGATCTATTGTCTCACCAAAAATCATTACTCTTCCGCTCCTATACTCACACATGATCCCTCACATGTTAAAACATCTAGCTTTGGAAATCTTTCAATCATTGCAAAAATTGATTATAATCATCCTTACCTCAAAATTGGTCGAAATTGATCAAATTCTAGTTTTTCCATATTAAAGCCTTTAGGATATCCTCCAAGACATTATCCTATGTTACTATCTGATACCTAGGATCATTTAGCTCCATTTGACACTCTCAAATCTTTAGTGTCATCTTTAGTTACTCATTGGTACCCATAAAAGTTCCAATTTATTCCATAAAAGACAATCATTAGCTACATCATTTATTACCCTTAAGTACTTAAGTACCTTTTCATTTAAGACACTTAGATGGACTGAAACACTCAAGAAGAAATAGGAATTAGACCTTACAAACATCATTGTTAGATTTTTCTAGTCGCCAAAAGACGGATCCCTAGGATTAGCCTAGATCGGATCCCTCATTGGAGGTGGGGAACAGGGGATCCGTGATGACGACTCTTGTCAACTCTAGCTAAAACAATCATTTCAAGCTCATCCTGCTAACTTGAACACTCTATCTCATCATAAATAAGTTCCTAGATTAGTACAACTCTGAAGTTGACTCTTGTGCATGCTAATCATCACACTCCAATAAAATTTAGTGGCTTAAGTCTTGAATGCACTAGTTCTGGCTTCCTTTTCGCCGTCACCATCAAATAATCCCATTTGGATTATGAGAAATTATCAAAGTCAACCACCCCACCATATGGAAGTTGACACTTCTCTACCACCACCATCATTCTTGGTCGAGCCATCTTCAAATGATCCTCCACCAATCCCTCCCGTCGTTTGAAGCTCCCTCAACCCGCTTCACTTGATCCTTTCTCGCAAGCAAATTTCTTCCACCACCACTACCTAGCCATGACAAAGATTGTTATCATTGTCAACATATGGAAAGTTTGATACATGAAGTACGGGAAGATCAACGTTTCATGTTCTATCACCTCCTAACATTTCGACAAGATTAAACCTAAACAAAACTCGAGCTAGAAGATTTTAGTGGTGTCCTAGTATCAATGCTACTTAGATAAATCTAGTAATTCCAAGTCATGTATCATTATTTTCTTAGTTTTTAGAGTCATGTGTATCATATCTCTAGTTTTATTAAATGAAATTACATGATACTTGCTATATTTCTGAGTATATGATTATGTTGTATAACACATATCTCACTTGGATGCTAACATTATTTGTTATATCACCATTGCTGAATTTAGTCATCAGCCATGCGGATCCCTGATATTTGCCTAGACGGATCCCCCCAAGGAGGGAATAGTGGGATCCGTGCAACAGAAAACTAGTTTTCTACTAACTTGAGTCATATTTTTAGGAAATTATGCATTATATACCTGTTCTTCTAACCTTTGTTTTGTAGTTGTTCAATTTACACATGAAGACTTTGACACTCTAAGCTAGAGGGAATTTTGTGTCAAAGCAATACATTGCAAAATCACTTGCAATATTAGGATTACATTTCATAACATCCCTTTGCAAAGTTGCAATCATCAGGCGGAGCATATTCGTCACATTGAAATCTTCTGAAACTTAGTTGCAAATGAACTAGCTTAGTATTATTATTTTTTACGCCCTCACATAGGGATGGACTCGTCATGGGGAGTTAAGACGGTCTTTTTCCTCGCTATTTTCTCTCTATTTTTTTCTTTTTTTTTATTTTCACATGTTTTTCTTAAAACAATGTGTTGGTTTTTTTCAAAGCTCTTTTGTTTCTACAAAAAAGGGAGAAGAAAGTAAAACTACAAATTCAAACTTTACGAATTTTAGCTTTTCCTTAAAATAATTTTATGTTTTGTCATCAACAAAAGGGGAGATTGTTAATACAAATAAGCCGTAAAATGTTTATTTATATTTTACGATCTTCTAATGTTTTGTCGATAACTGTTAGGAATTGGAAATTCCTAGTGAAGTGTCGGTCACCCCATCTATAGTCTAGCATATGTTAGCTCGTAGACATATCGTTATTTACTGTTAGTGTAGTGTAACACCGTGGAGGAAGGACTGGTCTTTACCCATCTATGCCCTGATCCACACCGATAGAGGACGTAGTATTTGTAACTATAAATACCCCTTCCATCCTGGAAGGGGTGTGCTTCTCAATCTAACATTCCATTTTTTACAAAGCAAGTCTCTAACAAGAAATACCCTCTCACTCTTTTTCTCTCTAAACATGGCTTTCTTTGTATCACCATTAGATTATCCTAGACCACCCGAATCATCAAACATAATAATATTTAGGATCCTACATTGGTATCGAGCCATGGTTATTGTGTTGTGTTGATTTGTTGTGGTTTTTGTATCTTGTTAAATCTGTTTTGGTACTTTTATCAGGAAAATTTTTTTGGTTTCGAAGTTTTGTGGTTAACAGTTTTTAACAAGTATTTGTATTCATCTTTTTGGTCAATAATGTGATCATGTGGTCTTTACTTGGTTTTAAATCAGATTGTGTCAATGTTATGTCCAAAACAATATCATCCTTTTATGACCTTTGGTTACCAATCCGTGATATTAAGTGGTCTAATACTTGCTTTCATATCCTGGTCTTGTTTTATGGTCAAATGGCTCAAAAGGTGCATCCTTTGTGCATGTTTTCTAGGTAAGTTTGATGTCGAACGCAAATCTTAGTCGGAAAACTCGCCGAAAAATCCTAGCGACTTGTTTGTCATCGCTTTCTTAGCTAATTTGTTTCAAGTAATGGTGACAAGTTCGGTACACTGTATTTACAAGTTGTCTAGATTCATTGAATAATGGGTAGCGAGTTGATTTTTGAGTCAACTCAGGTCAAAGGAACTTGTCTGTTAAAAAATGAAGTTTACTAGTCCTATTATTCGGTGGCGGTTTGACTTTTGAGTCAAACTACATAGTTAGTTTAATTTGTTTACGTTAGCTTAATTTGTTTACAAGTTAGTGGCCACTTGTTGGTTATACTTATGATTATAAAATAAATGACTTGCCTACTAGACTTGACAGAAAGGAAGAAGAAGAAGATGAACTTGAACTCGACCACATGACCAACAAATACCAAATACCAATCAATACATCAAACGACTTCGTGGTTAAACCCATCATGAGTTCAAGCACAACTTCAATCTATAAGAAGGTGTCCAAATGTATCAATCATCTCCCACTAACACCGCCAAATAAAATCAAATGCAACAACCTCAAAACTCTCATCTATCCTAATCATCTTAGAACGTGAATAAATCTAAAGGATCTCAGATCCATTACTTTCTCATGACTATCAAAGTTTCATCAAGCCTTAAAAGGACTCACATGAGAAGATAATAATTTCATCATCGATCTATATTTGTTTAATATCCGAATACATTGAAAGAAGAACGTAACCTTTCATGGCTTCATTTTTTCTTTTCGGTTAGTATGAACCAAGTGAAGAAAGTGATAGATTAACAATCAAAACATTTTTCTTTGTAATTATTCGAAGGTAATGAAATGATTTCAACAAACTTGTTGGATCATTTCGTTATTTCGGTATAATTTGAATTGTCAATCTTAGCTTAAAACATGTTTTATCACAATTAAAACCTACCCAAAGGATTGAAGCCGCCTCCATGCTCAAACCATCTCGTGGTTGGGATGTCGTGGTCTCAAAACCATCCCCACATAATAGACTAAGTTACCTTTAAACATCAAGGGTAATGGGGCGGATTATTCGTGATAAGGATTAGGGTTGGGTGAAGTTTATTTGTCTGCACAAAGTGAGGTGGAATACTAGGGTTGTTTGTGTGAGTAAGTGGCGCTTTATATCACATAAGATGAGGGTATGTGTTTTTTCGAATTAGTCTTGGGTCTCACATGGTTGAAGTGTTTTTGGTAATGGGCCCGGACTTCATGAGTAATGATCGCCCTGATTGGACTTGGATCCGCTATGGAGTAATGATGATTGCATTGATACTTAACAAAATATAAATGATAGCTATACCTCAAAATCACTTATACGCAATTCTATGTTTGTTTCTAAATTCTTTATCATGGGATTACCGACTGCTTGTTCACTCGAGGATTTTGTCGAGAATGGATTTAGGCCTCATATTATGAATATGGACTGGCCGGTGGTTGTAGTTTGTTGAGTCAAGAGTACACATGCTGAATATCTTCATATTTGTCATCCGAATTTTTGTGAAGTTTACACACACATGAATTTTTGTGGTACAAAATTTTGGATACAAATTTTGGTTAAAGAGTGGATATGTGATGTGTTAATTAATACATAGGCCTTTATGTGTTAGTGTGATTTTGATATTGAGTTTGGATCGGGTATAATAATCTCATGGGATATTGGTGAAAGTGAAATGGACCGTGACTTGAGGTGAAAATTGTGTTGCAATGTACATGGCTAATGGACACATTTCGGACACCTAGTATTGCTATAATGATGAGTACTCACGTTGGTCAAATTATTTACCTTTTAGAGTATTTTAATCGGTATTGAATGTTGTAATCGAACCTCGCTTTATTTTGATTTGGATTGGGAGTCATTATATCAATTGGGCCGAATGTGTAGAAGTGACCGATGGTCTTATGTTAATCTTATTGGACCACATAAAGTGGGCGAACATATATGCGAAGATTAGGTTAAGTGCGGGTTGAATTGAACTAGATGCGATGGTCGCTTTTGTGAGATTGGATCTGGCCGGTGTTGTATATGTGATGACTTGATCTGGATACAATGGACCTGATGGGTGAATCGTTCACATGTGATTTGGTGTGAGATTTGATACGTGGTGATTTTTATGAGATTTGAGATTTGACGATATGAGTTGAGGAGATAATGAGATTCGTTATGAGGTTTGATACTTTGGTTTATGCATTTTCACAGAAATTATTATGTCACGGCTTGAAGTGTTTATTGAAAATGTAAACTACGAGGTGTTTGGACGACATTTCTTATTTGGATTTGATGTGAGGATTTTCCGGCGCTTACTTGTTTCCTTCCTTCTTTCTACCCTTCAAACAAGATGACTTGTTTGGGCATTTATTGAGTGTGATAAAGACTTGGCTATTTAGTTACTTTTGTGATTCTTTCTAGCTTAACCCACAACGTAACTATCACTTCTCTGTCTCACGCATTGAGGATACGCCAAGAGGTTTTGTACATTGGGTACACCGCTTCTTTCTTCACAAGGATTAGTACAAGTTTATGTTAACAAATCTGGGGAATTCTACTTCGTGATCAAGTTTGGTATATCGGATTTACTTCTCCATGTAGTCACAAAGAATAGCCGTCGAATATGTGGAAGATGTGTTTACCAAAGTGTTTATTGGATGGTTGATGATAATGTTGATGTTGGATGATGAACGCAGCATGTTCCCTAAAATAGATATTCACCAAACCAAAGTTGTCATAACACTTACAAGCCGATATTGTTTACGGTTTTTCTTGATTTTGTAAAATCCCGAAAGAACCTATTTCTCAAATCATAGACTTGTAAAATCCGTGACAACGGAAACATCCCGGTAATTATAAAGTGCATTTCAGTTCGATCACCGGTTTATTCTTGGTTTTGTAAAATCCCGCGAAAGAAACTATTTCTTGGTTTAGACCATAGAATTGTAAAACTCCGTGATGATGGAACCATCCCCGAGAAAGGAAAGTGTATGTCGATCCTTTCTCGATGTTGGTGTTACGGTTTCTACTTAAGAAGGGATAAAAGGGTGTACTTCATGAATTGGATGTGTGTTTGGATATTCGCCATGGCAGTTTGGTTATTACATGCTTTACGGGGTTATGTGCTTTAAACCATGGTCGGATGAAACCATTATCATAGTTCACTTAAAACGTCAAAGGAGGCTAGAATTGAGCTTTTAACCAGAAGATGTGACAACGGGGTTAATTCACTATTATTTATTTGAGGTTGAAGTAAAATATCACGGGCGAGTGTACTTAGTGTCTGAAGGTATCAGAGATGGTTGGATGAAGATTCTTCATGATCCTTATTCAAGCTTATTATCAAAAACGAAGACTTGGAAATCTAGTTATTCTTGGGTGACTTTTTCCTTTTCTTTTACCACTTGGGGGAATTGGGCTCTTATCACCACAAAATAACTATCACTTTAAGGAGTTACATTGTAGTGCTCAGTGTCACACTCAATGTGGATTTTCAAGAGGTGATGTACGTCTTATACTTGATGGTTGGTTGGTTGAAGATTATGGAGTACTTAGAAAGTACTTAGAGATGCTAATGGAAATCGGCACCGCTCCTTGTTACATATGTGCAAGTTTAAGTCACGAAGTTCGTTAGTTTACTTCGGTCAAATTCATCATATTGTTTTTCCATCACCGCCTTCACACAACAAAGAGCCCACTGAATGATAATGGGTTTGATTACAAGTTTTGCCAAGAGAGATTGAAAAGAGAGAGATTATGACTTCGCTCACATCTGCCTGTGCCTCAGACTTCATCATTATGACGCTTAATACTTTAGTTCAAACCTCATTCTCTAAAGAAAAGAAAAGTGCACGTTCCATGCTTATCTTGAAGAAGAGAAATCTTCTTATGACGTACGGCACACAAATTTCATGCCTCGTACTCTAAAGAAAAGAAAGTGTATGCTTCAGTTAGCTTATCTTCCGATTTAAGAGAAATCTTCTTATTATGACCATTCTCATCAACATGCTTCATGCTTTTCCATGCTACTTCGTCATCAAGTGATCGGACTACTGATAATTACTCTTATTCCACTTGCTCAATATAATGAAGATGGAGACATCATGTGCTAATTTTGTGGGGAGTATGTGAATAGAATACATTTGGATGATAATCACTTGTTTAATCAAGAATGGCATCTCGTATGCAATTTCGGAGGGGGAGAAGAATGTGAAACTATCAATGTTGATTGATATTAGAGAATAAATGGTCAAACGGCTCCAAACTCATGTAAGAACCGAGCTTCTTCTTATCGGGTCATTTCTACATGGATTTTCTTCTAAGAGCCGTTGGTTGACATCTTCACATGGCCTGATATGATTAAATGACAAAGTGCTTCTAGTTGTTGGGTTGTTTTCGATGAACATCTTTCGTTTCTGTTTGATTGGGAGGGATTTGAGTTAAAGGATTTGCTATTTGTAAGTTAACGGGAATGCATTTGGTGAGTTGAAGATGTTGACTTTCTATTCCCAACCGGAAAATCTTGAAGAAGGTCGAGTCTACAGCCGGCTTCTACATTTTTCGTTGCATGTTAGAAGACTAAAGACGAAGTTGCACTTAACGATCCAAAGACCTCTTCTAACCGCATTTATCAAACGAGTCGGTTTAGGAGAGCACTAATTGGGGAGAGTAAAATGTCAATTTAATCCCCAATTAGACTGGCCACATTCTTCAGAAGTTGATTCTCACAAAGACTTCTAAGGTTCTTCTCAAATGATTTGAGTATATGGCTTACAATGTGTAGCTGACTCGGTATCAAAACCAGAAGGGGGGGAAGGAGACTCAGATCAAACACGAAGTAAACTTGATGAACTTAATACTTCTAAGTGATTGAAGTTATCCCTGAAGACAAATGTCATTACCGCAGAAACTCAAGGTTTGACTCATGCGCTTAGTGTTCTTATTCCAAGTATGTGGGGGAAGATATGGAAGAGTTAGTTTCTAGTGATAAAAGAGGTACACAAGTGTGTAATGATTTATGCTATCCAACAATCATCGGGAGAGATTGTGTACATTGGGGATGCTCGCTATTTCACTTGAGTGCTTAATCGATTCGAGATATAATCACTTATTCCGGATATGAAATCCATAGAGATTGTCCTCCCAGAGATAATCGATTCGCCTGCTTCTTCAATGTTATCGTTATTCTTTTTGGGCATTCGTATTTCGGTACTTCTTGAGCTTCATACACTTTCTTCTGGGGGAGAGAAAAGTATACATTGGGGTTATTCTTTGGCTATTGGACTTAATCTGCTACTTCGATGGAATAAGTTTCTCTCTTCTGTATATGTGTATTCGGTTCGTGAGCTCTAGTCTAAGAGACCGACCGCATCAATTCAACTACGTGGGGAAGTTGTCTCGTGACACCTTTTGGAATGGACTCGACTTCGGAAAAGGAATTTGAGAAGAGTTATTTGCTGGGATGAAACGTTGTCGTTCTTCTATTAGATGATATAACCCGAACGATGAATCACGATGATTATTCTTAAAATGAGTGCAAGTTCGATGATAATGGTGTGCTTCTTTGTGCAACTGGCTAAGGGAAGCTTGAAAGAAAGCATTGAATCTGCTTCGCCTAAAGGATTTTCCGCTTGGGGAAGGTGCCAAAGTCTCTCTTTCAGATGGTTCAATTTCTTTCTTTAATGCAAGAGCCTGAAGCTTTGGTGGTGAATGTTTAAGAGATGATGACTTCTATCTTCTTCAACAAGGTCGTCTTCGATATCCTTATCTCGGTACTCGTATCATCATCTTCTTAAACTATATCATCTACTCTATCTTTGTAAATATTTATTAAAAAGCAAAATACAAAAATATAAAAACATCAAAAGAAAATAGGGAAATAGAAAATTTCAAAACCCATAAAAATTAGAAAATTTTGAAAAAGACCAAAAAGTATTGTTTTCTCAAGACATGTCTTCTCTGTATCGATAACATCTCAGGGTCTTAGAAATGTCATTCAATAATTACGGGACCATAGATGAAGTTCGGCGAGGTGTAAATATTCTTTTCCAAAACATGTCTCAAAATATGGCTTACGCTTATTTCAGACTGATCAGAACTCGCTTCAAAAATGGCTTGTTACTTCGATCAGAATCCATGCTTAAACCATGGTTTGTTATTATTTAGATAGCAACCCTTCTTCAAGAAAGGAAAGTGTGCGCTAAACCATTTTTCAAATATTTATGCACTTATCCTAAAAAACAAACCTGAGGAAAGTATGTCAAAGGATCATTGTTCCTACACAAATGTTTTTCCGTCTAAAATTCTTCGAAAAATATTTGTTGTATTTCAAAATGGTGGAAAATGAGTTGCTTGAAAAACCAATCGATTCGAGTTTTTGCAGTTGAAAACTCAATCAATGACTTCGTGTTTTAAACTGCTCGTAAAAAATAAGTCATTGATTGAGGGGAGAATGTTTTCAAATCTATATCATCTAACGAGCTTATCTAATTATCCTATATGCTTAACTGAAAATGATATTAACCTACTGAAGGACTAGGTGCCTAGGATATGATTGTTAGGATTAGATGATTAGAGTTTGATAAACACATAATTCCCATGTTGCACATGATCCATTGATAATGTTGAATTGACTTTTATTAGTCGATTGTTATTTGGGTGATGTCGACCACCATATATCATTGTATGTCTACTAACGTATGCATATCATGGATTATAAGAATGTTCCCATCCGATCCCACAATTGATGATTGGATGCCGAAAGGAAAGGGCAACTATATCTTGGGTTGACAAATGAAGAAACGGAGCTTAATTTGACTTCTATGGAAAGCTGGCATGAAATGCAACATAAGAGGTCTCACTGCATCACAGATGGTTTTCTTCATCATCAAATGAAGAAACGGAGCTTAATTGGACCTCTATGGAGAGTTGGCATGAAAATGCAACGAAGAGGTCTCACTGCATCGCCAGATGGTTTTCTTCCAACCCTCAAGAACAACAACAAAAGCTTCTCAACCACCTAACGTATCTCTATGCATGACAAGTAGTGATGACGCCATTTTTTTAACAATTTTTGAATAATATTGTTTTGAAAATGGAAAAATATTGTTTTGAAAATAAATCTGATTCAAAGTTTTGAAATCAACCGGACTTTATTTTGTCAAATCATAAGTTATTTCTTATAAAATATTTTCAATCGATATCTCTTCATAAAAGTCCGGCGGTCGTAATAAAGTGATGATCTAAAGATTTAATGTTATGTCATGGTATGATTTTCTTTAAAACTCAAAGATCTTTCAAAATGAAATTTTTTCTGCTCTTGTTTGATTGTGAAATTGTTTTATTTTACTTAAAGATCTCTTAAAACTATCATACCTGACACTAACAATCTTTAATGTCTTAATTTGATCCTTATCACCATTTTTCAAAATTAAATCTTGCCACGTCTTTCCCTAAAATTTTCTAAATGATTTAAATCAATTGGGATCACAAATCTCAAAAGGTTTGAAATTTTTTATCTGGGAGAGTTTGTGATTTAAATCTCAAATCGGTTTTAAAGGGTAATTGTTTCAAAAGCACTCCTTCCTTCATGTGCCAAACAATTTCAAACACATAATACACATGATTGTGGAGGAGAATTTAACCATAAACCGTAAGAGTATTTAAACAAGGCCACATTTTTCCCATGTTTTCTGATGACGATAGTCCGTGATTCGGTCATGAACCCGCCAATAACGCTACTAGCAATTGAGCCCAAGACGCGATGGGCCAAATCCAAGAATAGCTTGGGCTCACGGCGCCCAAACCCAAAGTTATTTATGGTTTTGATATCTATTCTCATTAAACGATATGTATTGATTGCCCGACTTAGGCGGATAATGCCTAAAAACGTCGTGAAATAAATCAATAAGGATTTCAGTGTATATAAACGCATTCCAAAATTCTCATTAAAGGTGCATGATCTAATAACCCTAACTCTTAAACTAAACCCTAAACCGACATTACTTACTCACGCCAGAGGATAATCGCTGGGAGACAATCCCACTTAGCCTAACGGCTTTTTCTGCTTTTTAGTGCGTTGCATGTCCCAAGCATTAAGAACCAATTGATACAGGAACCGGAGTCCAAACAAGGAATGCCTAACTTTTGTATCAACAAGTGGCGCCATCCGTGGGACCCATCACTAAGAACTAGAATGACGGCAAGAAACCAAAATCGATCGCGTGATGAACCTCAATAGGAAAGAAACAAGAAAGCGGATCAACCTCAAACAAGCTCTGAACAATCCCAACAAATGCTAAAACCAAGGGCGATCGATCCGTCTTCCGACATGGAACCCAGACGGAACAACCCATGCCGCCTACAACAACATCCAACGAAGATCCACTACGAATCTTTATACCACTCCCTACTAGAAAAGTTTGACCTCACAAAAACGCCAGACCACTCTCCAAACAGAGTCCAAATATCGAAAACATATTCTTGCACTAGAAGGAGTCGCTAGCACAAGCAATGTTTAACTTCATGTCTCAAAACTATTTAAACCTTGGCGGCTCTCATGAAAAGAGGAGGCAAAAAAGAGGTCGAGGGAGAGTCTAAAAGCCCTGCTAAACTTCAACACCGGAGGCATCCCCATCACGCTACCAATGAGGGATAAGGCCGCCGCTGAAAGAATAGCCCGCCCCCGTTTACCACGTTAGAGGAGAGGGAGGAACCATGAAGTGCGATGAACTGGCAAGATCCGGAAGAAATATTAAGAAGACTGACGGCGATCACGTCCAATGAAGGCTTGGAAGCTGCAGGGTACATGACGACTTGACTGGACGGCGCTCCCCAAGTGGAAGCCCTTCAAGTTCAGATTCTAGGACATTCGGCGCAAGCTGCCGAAAGAGAAGAAGTTCATCCTCTAGAGACTCTTACCAGAGGCTTAAGCGCCAACAAAGGGAAAGCACGTCCTCCGGTGATTCCTGGACAATGAGGACAAATAAACTGGACACTGGAAGTCCGGGAAGATATCGCGACCGAGGGAGGAAGATATGTCTCTCCGGGCGCCAAAAGGTGGATGCGTTCACTCGGCGCATTAGTGATTTCTCATAAAATAAGAGAAGGCGCATGCCCGCCAATGTTAAAACCTATGACGGAACGGGCGATCCAGACGATCACCTAAAAATTTTCGAATCAGCCGCCACCATCGAAAATTGGCCACAACCTGTGTGGTGCCACATGTTCAATTCCACATTAGTGGGTAACGCAAAACGGTTCAAAGCTTCCACGCAGAAGCATTGATGGTTTTGATGAATTGTGAAAGGCTTTTTCTGAACTTCAAGAAAAGAGTGCCAAAAACTCTTCGAACTCGCCAGGTAAAAGGGCCGGGGAATCTACAGCGCTATGTGAAGCGCCAAAGATGAGTGCATGTTAAGGCATGCCCGAAGTATCAAGATCTCAAGGTTTATGAATGGGATCAATAACCCAGAACTCGTCAAAAGGTTGAATGACAAGATCCCCTAGACCTTTGATGAACTTATGAAACGGACAAGGTCTTTATCCAGGGGAAGCAGCTGGCGATGACAAAGGAAGGGCTACTCAAACAATAGGTCACAAGAACAAAGACAATCCATCCACTGTGAAAGTAGCAACGCAACAAGAATTACCGGCCAAGGGAGGCGGACGAGATAATGACAAATATACCCCGCTAACCAAGACTCAAAGGAGATATCGCGATGGAAGCGAACTTCCTGGCCTCCACCGATGCACCCCGAAGATAAGCGCATGGGAAATGGATCGCGACTTCCATGGACGTATAACACACCACCAATGAGTGTGTCCAATTGCGACAGCTAATAGATAAGCTAGTAAAGAAGGCGATTGGACCACTTGGTTAAAAACATCAAGGAGGAGAAGGATAAGGAAAGACCGGGAACAAGAAAGAAGTACCCAAAGAAAAAGCTGATACCATATACATGATACAATCATGGCAACGAATGACTAGGCAGAAGATCAGCCAAAAGTTTTTTCGTGGAAGCGAAATCTCCTTCCCTACCTTGGTCTGTGGACAACACAAGTAGAACCGCTCACCATTGAAATTAACGCAGGGGGTCATGACATCCACCGCATGTATGTTGATGGAGGAGCATCCGCAGATATCATGTATGAACACTGTTTCAAACGATCGCACCGAGATACAAAGTCGGTAGATCCCGCCAAGACGCCGCTAACTGGTTTTAGGAGAAAAATATGGCCCATGGGGCAAATACGCTTCAGTCAATGTTGGCAATCGAGCACTCCACTACTTGGATGAATTTTATGGTAATTAAATCCCCTTCGCCATACAATGGCATCATTGGAAGACCAGGGATTTCACCAGCCATGTCGCTGGTACCATCTACAGCATGGAATGCTCAAATTCCGGTAAGGAGGCATTGTTACTCTACAATACCACCGTACCATCTAGAGAATGTAACACTTACATGAGACGGCGCACATTACGTAACATCGCGCACCTAAGGTACCAAACTCGAGGGTTGCAATTCATCCCGAGTACCCGAACAAGAGGTATCTATTGGAGGATCGCAGACCGATAATGGGGGCAGCAATGCGTGCACTCTTGCAAAAGAACCGGATATCTTTGCATGGGAACCAAACACAATGACTGGTGTACCACGCTCAATTACGTAACACGAGGTTGCGATCCGACAAGGATACCTCCCAAAGACGCAAGAAGCGCCAGGCGCCCGAGCCGCACAAGCAATCTGGTAGAAGTACATAAACTTGTGGATGCGGTGTATCATGAGAAGTCTCCTACCATGATTCGGCTTTCCAACCTAGTGATGGTCAAGAGCGATGGTAGTTGGAGGATGTGCTGACTTTACAGATCTCAACAAGGCATGTCCACAAGACTGCTACCCGCTACCGGAGATAGACTGGAAGGTAGAATCTTTGTGTTGGTACCCACTTAAATGCTTCCTAGAAGCATACAAAGGATACCACCAAATTGCATGGCTAAGAAAGATGTGGAAAACGGCCTTCCATACAAGCCAAGGCGCTATTGTTACACTAAGTTGCCCCTTGGCTTGAAGAACGGCGCTACCTACCGCCGATGGTGGATAACGATTTAGCAAAGGGCCGCAACCCGAGGTTTATATTGATGATCTTGTCATAAAAGCCATACCGAGGAAATTGGTGCGACATGAGGAGACATTTAGAACACTACGAGATCAAGCATGAAGTTAAATCCTAGAAATGCATCTTGTCGCTACAAAGGGCATGTTCCTAGGATACTTGATAGAGCCCAATGGCATTAAACCGTATCCAAAAACGTCGTTATTCAACTTCCCTCACCGACGTTGAAGGAAGTCCAGTCTTTGAATGGAAAACAGCCGCTTAAACAGATTCTTATCCAAATCGCCAGCAAGTCACTACCTCTTCAAAACGCTCAAGAAGTGTACAAAAGGGGCATTTTCCCGGACAGCTGGAGGCGAATAGCTTTTATACATTTTAAACAACACTTAGCGGCGCTCCCCACGTTAGTCGCTACCGCCAGGAGGAGGAACTAATTATGTACCTATCCGCTACTCATGGAGCAGCGGCGGTCCTTACAAAGCAGTGGATTCAAGATAAAAACACCTAGATAACTTTGTAAGCAAAGCGCCAAGAAAACGGAGGTTAACTATAGTGCAATGGAGAAGTTGGTCTTGCGCTAGTATTCGCCTAAACGGTGGCAGGGTACTTGCTACGCACCCAATAGCGGTGATCACGGACCAACCTATCAAGCAAATCATCTCCAAACCCTGACGATCGACGCTCTACAGAAGTGGAGTGTGTTGTTAGGTGAGCACAACATTTCCTACATGCTACAACACAGCAGTTAAGGGGCGATACTAGCAGACTTCATCATCAAAACCGACAATGATGACACACCCTCCCAAAACAAGGTGGAATTACAAGAACCATGGATCTTATTCACTGATGGATCCTCATGTGTGACGTCATCGCAGGCCTTATTCTCACGAGTCCGGATGGAACGGAATTAACTTACGCATTGCATTTTGATTTTACAAAGAACAAACAACGAGGCAGAGTATGAAGCCTTGATTGCAAGACTACGCATTGCAGCTCGAATGGGCATATGTAACCTAGAAGCAAATGTGGATTCCCGATTAGTAGCCAACCACGTGTTAGGTAGTATGTGGCTAAGGAGGAAAACATGGTTCAATACCTTGACAAAACCAAGTCCCTAATCCAGACTTCATGGTTTACCATCAAGCAAGTTCCAGAGGGAGAACGTAAAGGAGGATGCACTAAGAAAGATCGCATCCACAAGCTTTGCGCACCTGTCAAAACAAGTATTGGTGGAAACCCTGAAGAGAAAGTCCATCATGGAGATGGAGATATCCACGGTGATAGAGGAACAAGGTCCTACATGGATGACCCCAATAGTCGAGTTCATAAGCAAGGGTGTCACACCCCAAATTACCTTTTTGCAGCGGAATGGAATTCCTGGGATTGATCATAGCATCACAAATATAAAGATATGAACGACCTAAAGTGTCGTTTAAAAACACATCGTTTGATATTTATTTAAAAAATTCAGAGTTACAAGATAGGTCCCAAAAGTTGATAAAGTTTGCGGAAAATATTCATTACAAGTCAAACGATGTTTTGAAAAAGCCATAATATACAATGAGACGCTGCCGTTGCCGCGACTCTATGAGGGTTCCTTAGTCGCGCCATGATGCTAATGTCTTAGTTACCTGAAAATACATTGCTAAAAAGGTCAACAATAATGTTGGTGAGAAATCATAGGTTTATGAAAATAATTTATACGACTACACAAGGACGCACTGTATGACAATCATGCCACATAAAAATGTTACATTTGCTATAAGTCCATGACACCGAAACTAATCGATCATGATGTTCACCTACCAGAGTGTTTGCCAAACAACTCAAATAATGATATTAAATTAAATGCATCCGCTTAACCGCTTGGAATCCACCAACCCGGATGGAGGAGTCACCCTCGATAGATCTATCCACTCACCCTCGCTCCTATGAAATTAACGGTTCATGTTATATAATGGGGACATTCAATTGGCATGAGGTAACTTAAGCAATGTAATGAATTTGATATACTTGGTATCGTAATAAAATGATGTGCAATGTATTCTCCCTCGTAGGTTTGAAAATAAGTATAAACATGTACAACGGGCTATGAAAACTCACTTGATGAATTGATGCGAAGACAAAAGTGAGTACACCGAAATGTAGCGTGAATCTCTAACCTTGACCTATTATGAATGATATGATATGTAATAAGTTATGATGTAATGTTATGCATGCAATTCGGATGATATTTATACCACTTATGAATTCTTGAAAATAATACTTTTCAAGAAAAATAATATTTTAACGCCTTGACCATTTTAAATTACTTTACATGTATTTATGTTGAAATGATATCCGATGATAATCATTTAGTGATTTATTAAGAAATTATAACTTTTCGTCGTAAAATAATGTCGTTGAAATTTTCATGAAAGAGACTAAACGGCCTCAAAAGCTAGTCGAATGGTGCACGCCGAAATGCTAGGAAACGAACTCAACGGTTTTGGGAAGCTTGTATCATTATCTCAAAGTTTTAGTATTTAAGTTTTCATCCTAGAGGTCTCTATCATGGAGAAAAATATAGGTTAAGTATGGTACTTTTGTCCAAAATATCGTTTAAGTGGTTTTCGCAAAGTTTAAGTGACCGATTTAATTCATTACAACCCGCTGACAAACGGTCGGACATTTTGGAAAATATGCTTGGCTAACTTACTTTTACTAGAAGACATCACTTTATAAAAAGTTCTACATCAATGTTAAAAACGACCTTCAACATGGTCACTTGTTGCCGTAATACTTGTCTTATAGAAATATAATAGTTTTTCTTATATAATAAAGTTACGGCAACTTTGGGTAAACGTATAATTTAATCGCTACAAGTCCGCTTTTATATGTCCTTAGCTTCGTATCAAAGTATACTAATATATTTTGATAAGTCGACACATTTATAACGCCTAAGCCTCATTTTTGACTCGCATAAAGTAGACGTAACATGCTGAATTTTCAGAATTTTATAGCTTTCGTCGTCTAACTTGAAAAATTCATAACTCTTCGTTATAGCCTGCGTTTTAACCTGTTCAAGCGCCACGCTTTTCTTTTAAAGTGTATTTTCTAAATATCTAGGCCAAAATTTTTATCTCTGTCGATTTCCAGATTTCAAAAATAAGGACAGACCCTTTTGAAAACATGTCGAAATGAGTTTTTCTCGCGCCAAACCTATTCTAACCAATTCAAAACAAGCTATTCTAATCCTACCATACACCTTCTTAGGGTGTCATGGATTCCTAGACATCACCAAGAGTGATATATTACAAGGAGTAATTATAGGATGACATATATATATAACTCTTAAAAACAATGAAAAAAGTGGTATAAACATCCATAAGACTTGCATGTTTTTCTCAAATATGATGAAATGAACATAAAATAAATATGAAAGATGAAAATGGATATGAGATGCTTACTAGTTATTTCACAACCTTAATCAAGAGTGTAACTAGAGTGTAAATAACTTGTCTTGAAAATTTTTGATGATCTCCTCTTGATCCTGGTTGGTTGCCTGAAGAGAGGAAGAGAAGGATATTTTGATCTTACACTTAATGATTTAACTTGTATGTGTTTATTGCAAAGTATAATATAATTATAAGTGAAGATATTTAGAAATTTTAGGTGACTCATCCCCCTTGTGTCGACAAGGGGGTATTTAAGTTAGATGATACATTTTTTTTTATTAGTATTAAGATGTAGATAAGATGTATACTTGAAAGTATATTTGAGTAATTAGGTATATATTTAAGCTTGTAAGGTAGTGCTAATTAAAAATAAATTTTAACGGGTCAAAATAAAACATATTGAAGTCATAAAAATTATAAAAATACATTTCTTGCAAAATTTGAGTGAAATAATAATTATCGTGTAGTATTTAAGAAAACCGTCTAATTATATAAATATAACTATTTATATACAAAATAAATTTAAAACACTGGGTAAAAACTATAATATTATTTTATAATCTTAATATAAGGTATAAAAATATATCGATAATTTTGAAGTATCGATCAATTGTTCAAAATAATTATTTACTGATAGCGCTTATTTAATATGAAATTATACGTTTAATGTAATATGCAAAACCATGCATGAACTAATATGATGATAATGATGCTAATGATGTGTAGACTAAACCTAGTCTATATGGAATGTCCTTGATGATTGTTCATGAATTCGCAGCTAAACCATTAAGGTTACGCGAATTTGATACTCGTAAACCTAGTTTACGGAAGACAATGAATAGTGAAGCATGAGTAGAAATTTTTCTCCGTGAAAGAATAGTGTTGTGAATAGTAAATTTTTGAATACGTTCTCAAATATTACTTTGACTCCAAAAATGAATAGTAAAATTTTGAATAGTAACCGTGAATAGTAAATTCTATTGAATAGTAAATTTAAGAAATGAACCTGAAAGTTCGAGTTGTCACATTCAGCCTATCCAAAAGGAATTCACCCCAATTCAAATTCCTTGTTGGGTCCTACGTTGTTGTCGGAAAAGATGAGGATATTTGAGGCGATATGGTCTTCCCGCTCCAAGTAAACCGTGGACCTCTTGTAATTCCAGCCAACCTTCAACATTGGAATACCTACTGTTTCAACCGCTTGACCTCGTCCATGATTTCGCAGTTCCTCCACAAAATTGAGTTTATCGTCGAGTTGAATTTCTTCCAATGGAATAACGAAAGACTATGAAAGACATTTCTTCGTGTTTGAAACGGAAACGGTTGTGTAATGCGGACCAAGTTCTCATCGGAAGATCAAGTCTATAAGCTAGCTATATGACTCGCCAAAATTTTGAATGGCCCAATGTACCTCCTGTTCAACTTCGCTGCTTTCCAAATCGTGACCACTTCCTTCCCAAGTGATATTTTCAACATCACTTTGTCAACTTGAAATTCTAATGGTTTGCGCTAACATCCGTGGTAACTTTCCGTCAAGCCCGCGCTGAAGTCTATCTCTGATTTGGACTATCTTTTCGTGGTTTCTCACTATCTGGACTAGTGAGTTGCTGCCTCCAACCTCGCCCAACAAATGTGGATCTGCACTGACCATAGAGTGCCTCAAATGGTGCCTTTTATACTGGTGTGATAACTATTGTTAAAATGAGAATTCGATCAATGGCAAATTGTTAGCCCAACCATTTCCAAAATCAATCACACATGCTCTCAAAGATATCTCTAATGTTTGAATTGTCCTTTCACTTTGACCATCGGTTTGAGGATGATATGTTGTGCTCATCTCTAATTTGGTTCCAAATGAATCTTGTAATGATTTCCGAAGTTTGAAGTGAATCGATTATCTCGGGCCGGAAATGATGGAAATTGGTGCACCGCAATTGAGACTATTTCCTGACATAAAGTCTAGTAAGTTGTTCCATGGAATAAGTCTCTAATTGGTACGAATACATTTGTAAGACGAATCAACGATTACCCATATAGCGTAACCTCCCGATGTCTTAGGAAGTTTCGTGGATCAAGTCCATCGTATGCCCCATTTCCATTGGGGAATTTCTAGTTGTTGAGTATCCCAAGGTTTCCTCGATTTTACCCAGCAAGTGGCATCGCAACTTAGGTGGTATTTCCGCCATGTTCGGCCACCAATAAAGTTTCTGAGATCCTGATACATTCTATCAACCTGGGTGAATAGAATACTTTGACTTATGCACTCATGCATAATCAATTCTCGATCCCGCCTAAAATGGTACCCACATTCTATCCTTGAAGCATAATACACCCATCTTCTTTCTACAAAGCCATTTGCATTTTCAGTGCATACCATAAAGCTTTTCACTTGGTCGGTTTTCCTTGAGTGCCTGACGACTTTCAGTATTTTTGATGGTTAAGGTGAACTGATCGTCATTCCTAATGATCGGACTCTTAAAGTTGGGTCTTCTTCCGCTAAGAGCATCACCACAACATTGGTTTCTTCCGTGATACTTGATTTTACAATCATAATCACGGAATTCAACCAACGACGTTGTCTCATGTTAAGTTCCTCTTCATCAAGAACATATTGTAAACTCTGTGGTCCCAGAACACTGTGCACTTTGTACCGTAAAGGTAGTGTCTCCAAATCTTGAGTGCAAAACTACGCCCCAACTTCAAGATCATGAGTGGTGTAATTCTTCTTATGAACCTTAAGTTGTCGAAGCATAGCTATCACCTTCTGCTTTTGCATTAATACACCAAGCCCTATGTAGCGCATCAAGATACAACGGAAATTCTCAATTCCTTCGTAATGCAAAATTACGCGACCGTCAAAGCTTTTGCTTCAACAACCAAAAGTGCAGCTTCTTGTTTCTTCCCCATTCGTACTTTTGTTTTTCGTGTCAACTTGGTCAAAGCTTTTGCTATCTTGAAAAACTTTCATGAATCTTGGAATACCCTATTTAGTCCTAGAAATTGTCTGATCTGAGGATTTGTTGGAGTAGCCCAATCTTTACGGCTTCAATCTTTGCAGGGTCTACTTGTAATCCTTGACTATCAATGACATGACCAAGAATTGTACTTTCTGTTCCAAAATCACACTTCAAATTGGCATACAACTTCTCCTCTTGAGTAGTCCTAAAATCGCTCTTAAATGCCCTTCGATATTCTTTGCTCTTTGAGTAAATCAATATCGCCGATAAACACTATAACAAACTTGTCCAAATACGGTTTACATATTCTATTCTGAGATCCATGAATACTTCAGAGTATTAGTTAATCCCAACGGCATTACTTGAAACTCATAATGACCATAACGAAGTTCTAATGTTGTTTTCTTCGGATATCCTCCTCCTAACTCTAAGTTGATGGTAACCTGACCTTAGGGCAATCTTTGAGTAGATACTAGAGCCTTGCAACTCGATCGAACAAGTCGCATTCTGGGAGTGGTAACGATTCTTCACCGTTAACTTGTTCAAATCTCTATAATTTACACATTCTCAAGGATCCATCTTTCTTCTTCACAAACAAGACCGTGTCCCTTGCCAGGCAGGAATTGGCCTAATGAATCCTTTGTCTAAAAGTTCTTGCAACCGAGCACAAATCTTGCATCTCCTGGTGGCAAACAAGAAGGTGCTCAAGCATTGGTGTCGGCACTAAGTCAATATGAAATTTACTTCGACGCAATTTGGAAGTCCTAGTAAGTCTTCGTGAAAGACTCGAAATTTCGAGCAATCGGTACATTCTCAAGTCAAGCCTCCGACTTCTCTCAAGTTATATGTGCTAAGAAAGCAAAACAACATTTCTTTATGTACTTTTCCGTCTTGATGCATGATATACACTCAGTCTAGTTCCACTTCGCTCCCCACATGATCAAAATTACGCTATAAGGAAGATGAACAAATTTTTCATCACAAATGATTCTTGCACGATGTTTGGATAAACCAACCATGCCGATGATAATGTCAAACCACCAAGTTCTACTCGCATAAGGTCTATATTGAAGGGATGATTTAGAAAATTGAGTGTACAACCACTATCAAATGGTGTCGGTATAATTAAATTACCAAGTTAGCTAATTCAATGTTGTATGATGTGTCTAATGTGGTTAGTTTGATATTGAGTAAAGGTGCAAATATAGTGGACACAAAGCTTTTATCAGCTCCCGAATCAAATAAAACCGATGCATAACGATATTGATAAGGAACGCATCTGTGACAACATTCGGGTCCTCCTCAGCTTCTCCACCTCCCATGACATAGGCTCTTCCTGTGCCATTCCACCTTGATTCTTGTTTGGTTCCTTCCCTTGGACACTTCGCCTTGTAGTGTTTCTCCACAACCAAAACATGTCACCGGTGGTTTTTGATTTTCCCAGAGTCAGCATCTTGCATTTCTAGTTTGATGACCCACTTTCTACAATTCGCATGGATCAGACAACGTCCCGACTTGTGATGACTCAACACCTCTCACACTTAAAACCTCCTGTACCCATTTTTCTCCTGAACTTAAACATAGGCCTTTGCAACCTCTTGTCTCTTAGGTATTGTTGAGTGACATTTTTTGTCCCACTTTCGCTTGTTGTTGTTATTGTTGTTATAGTTGGTGTAATTGTTTCGCTATTGTTGTAATTGAAGCGTTGTTGGTATTGTTGTTGTTTTGGTGTGGTGATGTTGCCTCTCTTTACTACTTGTGCCATGAGCTTTTGAGACACTCGAAATGATTCTCAATCGCTTTCTATCAAAGAAATCACGCCTCCTTGGACCCTGGGAAGTCCCCAATGAAAGCCTTTATTTCTCACATTCCGAAACCATAGATGGGCATAACGCTGCCAATTTTAAACCTCGAATGAGTACAATGTCATACCCAATAGTTACCGCCTATAAATCGGTCTCCTTTTTTTCACCTCCGTATTAACTGACAATACTTCTCTTCTGCTAGCAACTTTTGAATTGCTCCTGTTAGCTTGAAAGCATTTTCCATTCCCATTGGTGAAAGCATACTGAATTTCTACCCACGCATTATGCCCCATCAAGCAGTACCAGAGTAAACTTAACCTTGCTATCCTCCTGCAATTTATAACAAAACATACTCCATTTTTCTAAACCATCTAACCATGGCAAATTGCCCTCAAGCATTCTTTGAACTTAGTGGGATCCACTTTAAAATCCTTATAACAACAACTTCTAACCCTGGACCCTCCCTGCAATACCAAGAAGAAGAAGCATAGTTCAAGGCTTTCAGTAGCGCCCTCAAAGAAGCCAGCCACACCGATGCTCTTTCAGCCTTAATGCATCGGTTGCTATCGTTCACATACTTCATAGCCATTGAGTCAATTCGTGTGTGCTTTCTTTGGCTTCATTACTCTTCAAACCATAAGATGAAACAATTATGATAACCTCGTATAACAAACACACATATATATCCACAACCACAACATGCATAATATAAATGAAATCACAAACTAACAACCAAAATATCACAATAAAATCACAACAATACACTGGAGGCATACATGAAAATTTCGCCTACGTGGACCCATATCATAGATAAAAACCATTCCCATAGTAGAGTCAACACTTGATATATTTGTTTGTACAACAAACCAAAAGACAACAAGTTCTAACTATGTCACACACCTTGTGACTAATAGGATAATAGATAAAACTATACATGATAAAAGTCTACACTAGGGCACCTCCCTGTGTTCACCGATCCTCAGAGATCTCGAACCTGTAGTCAAACTAGCAACCAAACCCCAACCGCTAATCAATCGTATGGGTAACAATGCTCTCACGAAGCAAATCCAACTCTTGAGCAATTTAAAGTCTCACCTCGTGCCATCTCGCTCTATCATATAACCAGTGCATCTCCTCGCCCAAGAACAATATGCCCTCCGTTTCTCTAACTGCCTAGATTCTAAACCTGGTGAGCATATCAATCAAACCCTACCTACTAACGCAGGCCCTCAACCTCCTCCTCAATGGTCTCACTGATCCAATGACAGCTTCCTCCAACCTGTCTAACATCCCATCTATCTCAGATCTGCTGGCTATCTACATGCAGCCCTAATGTCTTAAAGTGGAAGATCGCTCAGCCAAAGAAATTTTGAGCTCACTTCATCTCAACCTAGCGGTGGTTCTAGCTCTCAGTAGGGCCAGGGATGTCAAAACGTGCACGCTTTTGAGCGGCAAGTCCAATGTAGGTATAGGATCCCTAAGATAGTATGATGAAGATGATGATGATAAAAGTGGTGATGGTGGGTGAATCGGGCCATGTATAGCTATCAGTGGGTAGGTGCGACTGGGCCTCTCAAAGGGTTCTACTTGGGTCGGGCTATAAGTGGTAGATCCAGCGAGAGCCGCATAAAGATAAAACTACGCTGGTGTGTGATAAGGCATCGCTCATGTTGGTGTCGGATGAGACATCCCGTTCGCGGTGTCGTATATAGACAAAGGTCGGAATCAAGACATCTCCTCTGTAAACCGATGTAAAATAAAAGTAAATAATCGAATAAAATGTATATGAACTGCATAAGTGAGTACGACCATGATGAAATGATGAGATGCTATGATGATGTAGTTATAGTCTAGGTCAATGATGCAACCTAGTTCTCTATAACTCAAGCTCGATGCCAACTGTCACACCCCAAATTACCTGCTTTGCGATGAATGGAATTCGATTGACCGTCATAGCATCACAAATACGTTATATTGAACGACCTAAAGTGTCGCTTTTAAAACACAACGGTTTGGATATTTAGCCAAACATTCCTGAAGTTAAGCAAGATAGGTCCCAAAAGCTGGACAAAGTTTGGCGGAAACATTCATTACAGTCAAACAATAATGACACATCATGATTGTCACAATCACCACATAGCCATGCGACACTGATTCATGACACCACATTTAACGAATTGATCATCATGATTTGCCAAACAATCAAATAATGATATTAAATGAAATGCATCAACTGGAATCCACCACCCGGATGGAGGAGTCACCTCGATAGATCTATCCACCTCACCTTCTATGAAATTCAACGGTTCATGATATATAATGGGGAATTCAATTGGCATGAGGTAACTAAGCAATGTAATGAATTTGATATACTTGGTACTCTAATAAAATAATGTACATCAAAGGTTTGGAAAATAAGTATAAACATGTACAACGAGGCTATGAAAACTCACCTTTGAATTGATGCAAGACAAAAGTAGTAAACAACGAAATGTAGCGAATTCTAACCTTGACCTATATGAATGATATGATATGTAATAAGTCATGATGTAATGTTATGCATGCGATTCAGATGATATTTATACCACATGAATTTGAAAATAATACTTTGGTCAGAAAAATAATCTTTTAACGCCTTGACCATTTTTAAATTATTTACATGTATTTATGTTGAAATGATATCCGATTTATAATCATTTAGTGATTTATTAAGAAATTATAACTTTTTCATTAAAATAATGTCGTTGAAATTTTCATGAAGTGACTAAACGGCCTCAAAAGCTAGTCGTAAATGGTGCACGCCGAAGCGTAGGAAACGAACTCAACGGTTTTGGGAAGCTTGTATCATTATCTCAAAGTTTTAGTATTTAATATTTCATCCTAGAGGTCTCTCGATCAAGGAGAAAATATAGGTTAAGTATGGTACTTGTCCAAAATATCGCTTAAGGGTGGTTTTCGCAAAGTTTAAGTGACCGTATTTAATTCATTACAACCAACACAAACGTCGGACATTTTGGAAAATATGCTTGGCTTAACTTACTTTTTACTAGAAGACATCACTTTATAAAAAGTTCTACATCAATGTTAAAACGACCTTCAACATGGTCACTTGTTGCCGTAATACTTGTCTAATAGAAATATAATAGTTTTTCTTATATAATATAGTTACGGCAACTTTAAATGGTATAATTTAATCGTTACAAGTCCGTTTTCGCTTTATATGTCCAGTTTCGTATCAAAGTATACCATATATTTTTGATGTTCGACACAATTTATAACGCCTAAGCCTCATTTTTGACTCGCAAAGTAGAATGAATACATGGTGAATTTTCAATTATAGTTTGCCGCCTAACTTGAAAAAATCATAACTTCCTCATAGCTCCGTTTTAACCTCGCTCAAGCTGCCAATGCTGTTTTAAAGTGTATTTTCTAAATATCTAGGCCAAAAAATTTTATCTACTGTCGAGATTTCCAGATTTAAAAAATAAGGATGACCCTCTTTGAAAATCTTGTCGAAATGAGTTTTTCTCACCAAACCTATTCTAACCAATTCAAAACAACTCCCAAGTTTCTAATCCTACCATACACCTTCTTAGGGTGTCATGGGTTCCTAGACATCACCAAGAGTGATATATTACAAGGAGTAATTATAGGATGACATAAATATATATATAACTCTAAAAACAATGAAAAGTGGTGGTATAAACATCCATAAGACTTGCATGTTTTTCTCAAATTTGATGAAATGAACATAAAATAAATATGAAGGATGAAAATGGATATGAGATGCTTACTAGTTAACTTGATGAGGTTTATGAACAAAGGTTTAATCCTAATCACCCAAGGTTTTTATTTCACAACCAAGGTTTTTATTTCACAACCTTAATCAAGAGTGTAACTAGATTGTATATAACTTGTCTTGAAAATTTTTGGATGATCTCCTCTTGATCCTTTGGTTGGCCGGTTTGTGAAGAGAGAAGAGAAAGGGATATTTGATCTTACACTTAATGATTTTACTTGTATGTGTTTATTGCAAAGTATAATATAATTATAAGTGAAGATATTTAGAAATTTTAGGTGACTCATCCCTCTGTGTCGTAGGGGGTATGTCTAAATGATACATTTTTTTTATTATTAGTATTAAGGTGTAGATAAGATGTATACTTGAAAGTATATTTGAGTAATTAGGTATATATTTAAAGCTTGTAAGGTAGAAGTTAATTAAAAATAAATTTTAACGGGTCAAAATAAAACATATTGAAGTCATAGAAATTATAAAAATACATTTCTTGAAAAATTTGAGTGTAATAATAATTATCATGTAGTATTTAAGAAAATCTCAGAATTATATAAATATAACTATTTATATACAAAATAAATTTAAAACACCGGGTAAACTAATAATATTATTTTTATAATCTTAAAATGAGTATAAAATATATCGGATATTTTGGAAGTATCGGATCAATTGTTCAAAATAATTATTTAATGATAGCTGCTTATTTAATATGAAATTATATCGCTTAATGTAATATGCAAAACCATGCATGAACTAATATGATGATAATGATGCTAATGATGTGTAGACTAAACCTAGTCTATATGGAATGTCCTTGATGAAATGTTCATGAATTCGCAAGCCAAACCATTAAGGTTACGCTAATTTGATACTCGTGAAACCTAGTTTACTAAGACAATGAATAAAGAAGCATGAGTAGAAATTTTCTCCGGGAATGAATAGTATTTCGTGAATAGTAAATTTTGAAATACGTTCTCAAAATAGTACTGACTCCAAAAACGTGAATAGTAAAAAATTTTAATAGTAATAGGTGAATATAAATTCCCGTGGATGAATAGTAAATTTGAGAAATGACCAAAGTATCGAGTTGTCATTAAAGGGCATGATTGCCCAGAGCAAAAGGTCGCCTCAAGGATACATCAGACATCACGTAGGTTTGAACTTCGGATGGTATACCTATGGGCGCCCTTTCTACAACCATGGCTTCGCATGTTGGACCACCGCAATTTTTACTACGACCGGAGAAATCCAAGTCGGTTCATGTAGTATGCACTCGACCACGGTCCGTTGTATGTGCCAAGGTCGATACCATCAGCCTACAAAATGCACGTGGATGCTGGACCATTAAGAAAGAGTGGCGATTGCCAAGTTCACGCACTCTATTCCACGCCAACCACAAATGAGCTAACACCTATTAATACGTCATATGGCCATTCTATAAAATGAGGTATCGATTACTGGGTGTGACCCTTCCCTGCTGCAAAACAGGAGGATTGAAATTCCTATAGTAGCTAGACCATTTCACTAAGTGGATTGAAGCAAAGGCGCCGTGACAATCACAGAAAACGTGTAAAACTAGCTTGTTTGGGAAAATATTGTATGTTCCTTTCTGCATTACCTGGAAATCATTTCTGCATAACGGAAAACAATATTTGTGACAACCCTGTTAGCCTTAAGGTTTGCAGAAGTGATGGTCATTCATTTAGGTTTGTAACGCTGTGGTTAGATATCATGATAGAATAGTCAATCCGCTCGCGGATGGACTAAGCTAAATGGGTACTAGTTGGTATTGCTTGCCTTTATCCAATCCAACCCATGTCCAACCAAATTTAAGCCCATAGAAAGCCTTTTAGGGCATCATGTTACTTGTACTATATAAACCCTCAAAGTCTCATTTGAGGGGTGTGCTTGAGTGTGTGTGTGTGTTTTCTTTGGAATATATAACATATTGTGTTCATCTTTTCTCTACACATATACACGGTTTTAACATCAAGTCACCATTTTTCTCTATCTTTATTTCTTTCTATCTTCACGATAGTTTGTGTTTGTATTAACGAAGTTCTACGATAACGCGTTGTATAATGGTTATTTGTGATAAGGTTGAGATATTTAAGGTCCTACAATTGGTATTAATCGGCTAACAATGGTTTAGGAGTGTTTGTGTTTGTTTTGATGTTTGGCACTGTAATGAAAGAAAGCTCGTTATACATCTTTGACACGCTTAAAACCTTAATTTTTGCAACCTAAAATTCAAGATTCTTGTGGTTTGCTATTTATTTGTGCTAAAGTTTCAGTTTTGCAAAAGTTCAAAGCTTTAATGTTTTTTTCGCTTTAAATTGCATCGAATCAGGTTCATTTCTACGCATAAGCTTTCAAGGCACTTTGGGTGATTAAGGTCAATAATTGTTGTGTTATTTGAGTGTTTTTATATCGTTTTGTGCATCGAAATCGGTTGAATCAATCGGAAATTTTTTACGCCAGAATCAAAACCCTATTCTACACGCCAGAAGAAAAGTCAAACCCTTTTCTAATGAGATAAGGTTTTACGATAAGCTTTTGGTACGCAGCTGGAAAGAGGAACGGTGGACTCGTTTCACTTAGATAAGTGTGGAAACACTTCGACTTTCTGGATATCTTTTACGCCGTGATAGTGTAAAGGATTTTGGTTTTAAACCAACTCTTTACGATAAGCGTAAAGTCGAAGTAAGGACTCTACGACAGTTTCCTCAGTAAGGTACTTTACTTCTAATGCTTTTAAAGTTTTCGCATAAGACTTACGCTTAACCTTAGGTTTACTGCAGATAAGAATCCTAATGCCTAAGCTCTTACGATAAGGACCCCTCAATGATAAGCAATCCCACTTAAGACAATCTCACCAAGCATCCTATCAGAATCCTCTTTTGTGTGTACTAAGCTCTACATTTAAAAAAATAATAATAATAAAAAATAAAAAATTTGAGTAAAATTAAATTTTGAAGAAACTAAACGCTCAATTTTTACTAAATTCAAATTTTGTATAACTTGAAAATTTTGGTCAAAATTCAAATTTTGGACCCTAATTCAAATTTCTGGTCAAATTTACAAAATTGTCATAACTCAAATTTTTCATACAACCTAGAATTGATTTATAGTGAATTTCAAATTTTAGAGAAAAATTTTAGGCGTAACCAAGTTCACGAAAGTACGACTCTTCTAAAAAACTTCAACCCAACATCTTCTCAAACACAACCTATATCGTTGAATCGATCCTACATCAACTTTATCATAACATACCTTCATCAATGGCAACTCAACAAGACATTCACGCAAACTGTGCCGAAACCGTCCTCCTATGTTGGAAAAAGGTGGTTATCTTCAATGGACAAGTCGTATGCTTCGCCACATCAAGACCAAACCTAATGGAAAATTGATGATTCAATCCATTAAGAATAGACCCTTCATACCTCGACAAGTCCAAGTCCTTGGAGATCCCGATGAAACACCTCATCCCACCATCTTATCGTGTATTCAAAACGAATCTGTAATAATCAAGAGGATCGAAACAAGTCGATGCGCATGACATGGCAATTCATATTGTCCAACCGGTTTACCAAGAGACATCTTTTGCTGTAGACAGCCAGAAACCGCTTTTCGATAATGGGAAAGTGTTAGACGGCTTTGTCATGGAACGTAAATTGGTCAACAAGACATGGAGAACAAGCCGCTAACTGAATGGGAAAGTTCACTTCAACTCCGGAGAACCATTGAATCCTACTATGGAAGGTTTTGTACTTTATGAATGAGTTTATCGTAAACAAGTTAGCACCCGTAACTATCGTAAACATCAAGTTCTGAACAATCTTCAGAAGAATGGGAATTTATGTACTATTGTCAACCAAACAAAAGACCTACATAAGTGAACTTTGATCAACTAAACGATTTTCTCAAACAAAACCAAGTCAAGGAATGAAGTCGAAAGAAAGATTGGCTAAAAATCAAGGATCCATTGGCACTAATTGCAAAGACTCAACCCTCAAGTGAATACACAACAACAAGCTTCATCATCTTCCACCAACAACAACTTGCAACAATACGTTCCACAACCACAAGTCGTTCCCCGAACAACAATTCTATCCACCAACAAGTCATTCAACAACAACAAAGATCCACAATACCGAACAAGGAATCATCGATCCGAACTGAACAAGAAGTATGCTTTGTTACACGATTTTCTTGGGTAAAGATTCGGTCGCTATTCCACACCAACTAACAACAATCAAAGGATTTCATCAAACACTCGCACAGCAAATTGCAACAGCCCGGGTGTGAATATGGGTAATCAAGGACAAATGGTTGGAGTTATTGGGAATCAACAAGGATATGCTACCGGATTTCTCGCATGGGTAATCAGCGGTTCCGTATCAGTAACTGGGTCATCGTAATGTTGGAAATCGCATGGGACGTAATGTTGGAATAGAGCAAAGGTAATCGTAATATGAATGCCAAATGCGGGTGAATTATGGAAATGTGAATCGTGGTAATCAGTTAAGTGGTTAACTGTCAAGGAGTGGGTCACATGGCAAGGAATTATCCCACTGCCGGGTTAAGGATCTTGCGTGACTTTAAAGCTATCTTGTTGGTACAAAAGGAAAACGCAGTCTTCAGCTGAGGCTAAGGAACATGACTTTATGGCTATTATGGATGATTTGGAAGACCTCGAGGAACTCAATGCAACCTGCATCTTCATGGCAAATCTTCGTGAGACTAAGTACCATTAATCGACTCGACACACCTCCCGCCTATGACGCCAACGCAGATTCGAGGTACCAATCATTGATCCATGCTATAACAATGTCATATTTGATGTGTTTACTCATGACGAAGATTCTGGACGCCACACCTACTTATGATACATACACGACAATCCGAGTTGTAGCAATACTAACTCTGAAACTCCGGATGTGGATCCTAGTGGAGGCTGTGTGGCACAAAATACTGAGACCGATGAGGAAACACGTGCTTATTTTGAATCATTAATCAATAACTGTGGCATTGAAATTGAGAAAGTTAGAACGTCAATCGCGGTTAAGGCGCGAATGCTAAATTGACCGTTGAGCTTGAGAGTTACAAAGAGAACGCCAGAGCCTTTGAATTTCATACAAACAAACTATCACAATTAGAAATTGGTTATCGAGATTATGTTTTAAGAGAAAAACAATTGCAACTCAAGTATGACACACTTGATGTGAATTTGAACTTGAAAATAAAATCTTTAAACAAGGAAATTTCTTAACTAAATGACCAACTTTCTAAACAAAAAGCACCTGTTTCTCGATCTTGAAAAAGAGAAAAAGTTGATTGCTGATTTTTAAAACGAGAAGATTCTCTTCTTGACGAAATTCTTGATAAAAATGAAACTATCAAAAAATTGGATAATTTGCTTCTTACAACGGGTCATTCAGCTAAAACAAACAAGATGCTTTCTAATCAAGTAAATCCAATTTTTCATACTATGCATAAAATGGCTCTTGGCAACACACCTCCTTGTTTCCTCAAGAAAGCTCAGAAAGAACGGAATGTGTTGAACAATGGAAAACCTTTGCATGCACCCATAATTGTACATGATTCTCTTGAAACGTTGGAACTATGTGAGGAGAGTAGATAAAAAATGAAACAAAAACATCCGGAAATCAAACCAATTGATTATAACAAATGGAACAAAATTAATGGTATTTCGTTTGTTCCTCATAAAGAACAATCAACGTTTTCCACACAAAGTGTTTCAAACAAAGTGTCAACACAGCCGCTGTAATCAGCTCAAAACCAGCTTGTTGTCTCCAAATCTCTTTCAAACATTGAACAAATGTCTTCAAGCAATCCTTTTAACACAAGTGATGCGCGAAGTATTTTAGAAAATGTGAAAACTAGAATTACGGATCTTCAAGAGACTATTAAAACTAAAACCAATATTACAACAAACATCCGTTCAATAGTTTTGATAATGAACGAGAAAAGTTTTTTGAAACTCAAATTGCCCTCACTGAATAACATCAACTCAAGGGTAATTCATTTTGAACAAGCATTTTTGAAAGAAACAACTGACTTTGTCAAGGACCATAAATCCCCGGTAAAGCAAGCTAATGAAAGTGTTGAACACATCAAAGTTTTGGAAAATTTAAATGATTCTCTCTTCGAAGATGTTCTGACTACCGATATTATGTCCATCATTTTGCAAACATATTCTGTTGAAGATCATGAAAGACTCACCGAGACCTCCAAATTATTTCAAAATATGAAAAAGCTCTTGAAAAACTTGAAAAAGAAAATGTCTCATATTTTAAACAACTTGATCGGAAAACCGAGGAATGCAAGTATGACAAACTGTCGTATGAGCGTGCCTACAATGACATGCAAGCAAAACATGATCTTTTGAGGGCTCACCGAAAGTCAAAAAGGAAAGGCAAGTGGATACCGTGGATTACAAAACCATTGACCGAGGAGAGCAAATGTTCCCAAACCGTTTCCAAACCAAAATGTCCGTTTCTATGCCTCCTCCAAAAGTCAATGAGAAAAATGTTTCATCAAAACCAGTCACTCCACCTGCCCTACCTAAACATAATGTTGATAAAGGAAAAGCGGTTATCGAGAAACCAAAAGTTTTAGCACCTGGCCTTTTAAGATGAGTACCACTAATGCGTCTACCTCCACATCTAAAACATATGGAACAAACGACATAAGTTTAGAAAAGCACTCTAAAGAGACTAGGAAAGATGAAACCACCTCCCTTCATAAAAATGTGAATCCTAATGCGTGTGCCTTACCTTCTATAGGACTAGAAAGCACCTCTAGGAGCAGCAGACTAAAGCCTAAGAGCAATACAAGGAACAATAGAGTCTCGACTGCCTCTAGGAGTAGTAGCTTGAATAAAGAGAAGAAAGTAGAAGAACACCCTAGGAATTTACCGCTTTTGAATAAGAAAGACATTTCATCTAAATGTACTGAACCTATGAAACTTGCTAAGTCTTATGCATGTGTTGAATCTCTTTGTTTAACTTGCAAGAAATCTTTAATTAATGTTCAAGATGATTGTGTTTCTAACAATGTGAATGATAAGCCTGTTAAGAAGAACGTTCTAAAAAGATCTTACGCTAAATGAGTAGGAAGACTAGTTGCAAAACTTAGGCTTTTCACTACTGACAAGAACCATACTGTTTACTTTTGGGATGATATTTGGAAACCCACAGGTAGAACTTTCACACTCCAGAATGGAAAAATGAGCGATAAACCAGAACTCCCTGTAGCAAACCTCTTTGAGTGTGATCAGGATTTTACATCTAACCCAAAGGAACCAACATCACAACGGTTTCCAAATATTCTTTTTCATATCTGGCAGTTATCGAAATTTGTCTTTGGATCGTCGACTCGGGTTGCTCCAAGCACATGACCGAATCAAGTGGCGATCAATTTCGCCTCGCGAAATTCATGGAACCGACGCTTTTGGAAATGATCATGTAGCAGCTATCATGGGTTATGGAGATCTACCTTTTGGAAATTATTTGATCACTCGGGTTTACTATGTCGAAGTGTTGGGACACAATTTGTTTTCACGAGTAGTTCTCGGATGCGATTTAGAGGTTGCTTTTAGGAAAAATGCTTGCTTCGTTAGAAACTTGGATGTCACTGATCTCTTAACCGGGAATCGCGGATACAAACTTGTATGCTATCGACATCAATCAAATGGCCTCTTCATCACCAATATGTTTTATGACACGAGCATCCGAAACATAGTCCCTGTTGTGGCATAGAAGGTTATCCCATCTCAATTTTGACACCATCAATAATCTTGCCAAAGACAACATCGCCAACGGACTTCCAAAGTTCAAATACACCAAGGATCACTTATGTCCATCATGCAAACAAGGAAAAGCAAAAGAGCATCATATAAACCCAAACCGCACCTAGTTCGAAGAAAAGTTGCATATGTTGCACATGGACTTATGTGGCCCAATGAGAGTTGAAAGCTTTAATGGGAAAAGTATATTCTTGTCATCGCCGATGATTATTCGAGATATACATGGGTTAAGTTTCTGAGATCAAAAGACGAAGCACCGTGCATTATCATCACCTTCAAACGTATTCAAGTACTTCTTCAAACTCCAAGTAGGGTTGTAAGAACGAAAACGCATCGAATTTACAAATCGAGTTAAGAACTTATTTTGAAGATGTTGGAATTACACATCAAACATCGCTTGTTAGAACTCCACAAAGATAATGGGGTAGTTGAAAGAAGAAATAGTACTCTTGTGGAAGCTGCTCGCACAATGCTAATTTATTCTAGTGCACCGTTATTTCTGTGGGTTGATGTTGTTGCCACCGCTTGTTTCACTCGTAACCGATCCCTCATCCATCCAAGATTCAATAAAACCCCATATGAGCTTGTGAACAACAGAAAACCCGATATCTCTTACTTTCACGTGTTTGGCGCTTTGTGCTATCCTACGAATGACAGAGAAGATCTTGGAAAACCGAAAGCAAAGGTGATATTGGAATCTTCATTGGATATTCAGATAACTCGAGGGCATTCAGGTGTATAACGGAGAACTAGGAGGATCATGGAGACGATGAATGTGAAGTTTGACGAACTTTCACATATGGCTTCCGAGAGACTCGCTCTAGAACCCGCACTAAACCAACAGACTTCCGACACATTAGTTCAGACTCGTACCTCAAAGAGCTCAATCAACTTCGCTTGACAATCCTAAAGAACAAGAATGGGATAATTTCTTCGAGTTAATGTTCGATGAATACTATGGTGGAACTTCGACAAATGTATCAAACCATCATTCCGCTACACCCGCTCAAAATCTTCCACCACCACCAACAGAAGATGCATCTACAACGGTCGAAACCAATGCACCAATTCTGTCTACATCATCTACATCTACTACAGTTATTGCACCCATTCTACCAGCAGTTGATGAGCAAAACCAAAACCCGAACGATGCAACGTTAGATGAAGACTTATTTGAAAACCCGTTTGCTACGGAATCAACTGAATCATCTTCAAGCTTACGAGAACCATCTAACTCGCATACATTTAACCAACGGTATCCTTCTACTCTAAAGTGGACAAAAGACCACCCAATTGAACAAGTTATTGGTGAACCGTCACGGCCAATTCATACGAGATGCCAACTTTCCACCGATTGCGACTTATGCATTTACCTTTGCTAAATTAGCAATATCGAGCCAAAGAACATTCGCGAGGCAATGGCATAACCCGCATGGATAGAAGCGATGCAGGAGGAACTTCTCCAATACCGTCTACATGACTCTTGGGAAATGGTTCCAAGACCAATTGACGTTCGCCTCATCGATCTCAAATGGTTATGGAAGAACAAAAGGGATGAAGAGATGACTGTAATTCGCAACAAAGCTCGGCTTGTGGCCAAAGGATACGACAGTGAAGAGGGAATAGATTTGAAGAGTCATTCGCTACGGTAGAAGACTAGAAGCACCAGATATTCTTAGCCTATGCGTACTCACAAAAACATCACGGTTTATCAGATGGACATTAAGACCGCGTTCTTGAATGGAACTCTAAAACAAGAAGTGTACGTGAGTCACCGGTAAGGCTTCATAGACTTGGAACATCCGACTACGCCCACAAACTCAAAAAGGCAATCTATGGATTGAAACAAGCTCCGAGAGCGTGGTATGACAAACTATCCTCTTTCCTTATCCAAAACAATTTCACCAAAGGAACAGTTGATCCTACCTTGTTTACACAAAAATGCAAAACGACATTTTGATTGTTCAGATTTATGTGGACGACATCATCTTTGGGTCCACTAATCCCAATCTTTCAAAACATTTTGAAAATCTCATGAAAAGCAAATTTGAAATGTCCATGATGGGGAACTAAAATTCTTTCTTGGTTTACAAATACATCAATCCCCTCGTGGAATTTTTATAAATCAAGCTAAATATACGACCGAGATTTTGAAAAATCATGGTATGGATAATTGTGATTCGGTCGGAACACCAATGGTAACTTCATCAAAAATTGGAGCCGATTTGTTTGGAAAACCTATTGATCCGAAGAAATATCGGAGCATGATTGGTTCTCTCATGTACCTCACTGCTAGTCAACCAGATATTCATTTTGTTGTTTGCTTATTAGCACGGTTTGAGCAAAGCCTACCGAACCGCACCTCAAAGAGGTTAAACGGATCTTTGGTACTCAAGACATCCATTCACATGGTACATTGGTATCCGAAGGAATCCGGATTTGATCTAATTGCCTTTTCGCATGCGGACCACGCAGTGATCAAGTTACGCAAAAAGTACATCCGGAGGAGCACAATTTTGGGTGAAAAGTTAGTCACCTGGTCTTCAAAGAAACAAGATTGCACCTGACTTTCAACCGGCAAGCTGAAAGTATGTGTCTCTATCTCGTGTTGTGCTCAAGTTCTATGGATGAGAACACAACTCACAGATTATGGCTTTACTTTCGATAAAATACCTATGTATTGTGACTCTAAAAGTGCCATAGCCATATCATGCAATCCTGTTCATCACTCAAAGACTAAGCATATCCGTGTCCGCTACCACTTCATCAAAGAGTACGCCGAAAATGGTACTGTTGAATTATTCTTCGTGAAGACCGATTACCAACTCGCCGATCTATTTACTAAAGCCCTTCCAAAAGAAAGGTTTGACGATTTAGTTCGACGAATTGGAATGCGAAGCCTAACCCCCGAGGAGTTAGATCGTCTTCTAATCTTCTTGAAAATGATTTTCCAACAAGCTTCACAGAAATATTTTGAAAAACAAAATACAAAATTTGAAAAACCAACAAAAGCAAAATATAAAAATATAAAATTCTCAAAAATTCAAAAACAATATAAAATCAAAAATCCAAAAATATTCTTCTCACGACATGTCTCTCAGATAATCGATATATTCAGACGCTTTCTAGAAATGTCATTCAACAATGATACGGGTATGTACAGATGCTTGAGCGAGAGTTCTTTAATGTTTTTCAAAACATGTTGTTTCTCAAAACTTCTAAACTATGGCTTTCATATACTTCAAGACGAAACCCGGACAAAAATGATGACTTTTGATTATTGTTCAAATCAAAACTCGTGCTTTTAAAGAAAAATCAAGTGTACGCTTAAAAGATTGCACTACATTTAAAAACGGTGAGAAATCATCATCATCTTGAGCACCTTTTCAAGATTGTTCAAAAAGATTTTTCAAAATCTTTCAAAATATTTTGTGCTCAAGATAACTCCCTCTAAAACCCTTTAATTGATTATGCTTTATTAAAGGGGAGTATAAAACTAAAATGTTCCAAATTCATGCTTAAATCAAATCCCTTTGTCTCCCCAAAAGATTCTAAAATGTTGTTTAATCCGTTGATATCAAAAATATCACGAATATGCTATTTTTGAGGGGAGGAGACGTGATTAAAATGTGATCAAAAATGCTTAATGATCGTTGTTTGAATCTCAAAATGAGCTCGACTCAGACGAAACCAATGAATTGACGGGAATCAAAGTCAGTATATGTACCATCTCGAGAAACTTGTGATAGATATGCACTTTCATGGGTCTAACCTCCTTTTAAAGCTAGTTGTCACCTAAAAACTGACAATGGAACTCTTTAACTAGGCAACGTAACCGTGTCTCATGAGGAATTGTCTATCATAAGCCGATCAATTCAAAAAGTGCAAACTCTACCCTCGATGTGCATATTTTTGTTAAAACTCATAAGCACATGTGAAGGGGGAGTGTTTCTGAAAATATAAAACTCGCGGAGCGTCTCAAACATGTTTTCAATCATAAACACTCTGAGAGATTTTCAAGAAATGGTTTTATGGCAACATGGGATAGTCATGGAGTTATAAGGTGACTAAGGATAGGAAATTCGTCCTATGATCCGCCAGAGCCGGAGGGATCTACCCAAGGACATCACAAATAGTTAGTATTAGAAGTCCTTAGGAATGATTGAAAAAAGGAGTAATGTGAGAAAGGAGAAAGAAGGGGTTGAAGAATTATAAAGAAATTTAATGAAAAGGGGAGAAAAGAAATAGCCCTCCATACTCAACCTTAGGCGTAAACCGGTTCAATTCATCACTCAAGCATGGTTGTCACTAAGTTGACACTGTATTGAAGACAAAGACGTCATGGACCCAGGTGGACGACCGCACTAAACCTTCTAGCCACTCAATTCCTCTTAAAAGGATTTGTTTCATTCTCACTGGGAACCCTACATAATCTATCGACTTACTCTTAGAGATGGTTGGTATTGAAGAAGGAGACCCTCTCCCTAGTCTCCGCTTAGGAAAACCAAAACGGACTATTGAGTCTAAAGCCACGAGATTCATCAAAAGATCTCATAGGAACACTTGACATGACATCGCTTGTTGTTCATCAATAAGGACACAAGTGATATATTCTAGAGTCCTACGCAGATCTTAGCAATTTTCCAGAACATTTATGAGAAGTTTCACATCTGTGATCTTCAGTGATTGAATGGAAACTCCTGCCATGGTCAACTTCAAGTAGCCCTGACAGCAGGTCACTTCGGTAACTCCCCGTGGATTACACTTAGTGTGTCTCAAACGGTCTACAGTCGTGAAGTGATGCTTCGGTGTACTTCACTCATGAACTATAGGTGTACTTCGGTATATCGCGTGTTATCTCACTTGTGGGACTCAGTCAGAACGGCCTTTGTGAGAATTAGAGACGTGTTTTCACACTATGCTGTTAACACCCTCGAAATTTAAACTTGTAAATGCCGAATCCGCTTATTACTAACCTGTTTTATGTTTTCTTCTTATGGAAGCTCCGTAGCGGATTGATCGTGCAGATTCTACACATGCTCATACCAACAACACATGAAAGTTCTCATCATAATCAAAGGCTACACAAAGTTAAAGATGATTCTTCGTCAATGTCAAAGAATCTACAAAGTTTAAAGACTAGAGAACTTCATCTCATCGGAACTTCAAAGTCAAATAGAAGTGTGAGCATGGTGGAGAATGACGTGGAGACACCTAACCAACGAAGTTGACAACGGCAGACAACCACATTAATTGATCACAAAGCATGAAGGAACAAAGATTCGAGACTATTCTATATCTACACACAAAGTTCAAGCTCGAGAAAAGTAAAGATCTTATCAAGTGGAGCATCATTTGAATGACCACCCCTTAGGGGGAGATTGTTAGCCTTAATAGTTTTTATTAGAAGTGATGGTCATTCACATTTAGGAACTTTGTAACGTGTGTTAGATATCATGATAGAATAGTCAACGGGCTCATGGATTGGACTAAGCTAAATGGGTACTAGTTATGTTAAGCTTGCCTTTTATCCAATCCAACCCATGTCCAACCCACGAAGCCCATAGAAAGCCTTTTAGGGCATCATGTTACTTGTACTATATAAACCCCTCAAAGTCTCATTTGAAGGATGTGCTTGAGTGTGTGTGTGTGTGTGTTTTATTTGAATATACAACATATTGTGTTCATATTTTCTCTACACACATACACGGTTTTAACATCAAGTCACCATCTTTCTCATCTTTATTTCTTTCATCTTCATGCATAGTTTGTGTTTGTGTTAACGAGTTCTAAGCATAATGTGGTATACGTGTTGGGTTTGTGATAAGGTTGAGATATTTAAGGTCCTACACAACCCTTTCAAGGAATGGTGCGAGAAACTGAATATTGTACAACACTTCGCGTCAGTTAAACACCCACAAACCAATGGTTTGGTCGAACGTGCAAACCGTAGTCTAGGTGAAGGAATTAAAGCACGCTTAGACAAACACAAAGTAAGGTGGGTGGAAGAATTATCGCATGTTTTGTGTGCACACCGCACTTTAATCAAAACTAGCACGGGAGACACTCCCTTTTCCCTCGTCTATGGGACGAATAGCCGCCATACCGGTAGAATTGGGATGCCAACTATTCGCACCTTTACCAAAGTTAACGTTGCAACCAATGACGATGAACGGCGTATCGACTTGGACCTGTTGGAAGAAAGCGTAACGCAGCAGCGGCTATATGTGAAGCAAGAGCTAAGTCGAAAATGAAGGGATACTACGATGCCAAAGTGCGCAGTGTTTCATTCAGAACGGGGCGACTTCGGTATATCGCTACCAATGCTGCAAGCCACGCAGAAGATACAGGAAAACTAGGACCGAAGTGGGAAGGACCTTATGAGGTCATTGAAGCATTAGGAAAAGGCGCGTACAAGCTGCGTGACATGGATGGCCGTGAGCTACCACGCACATGGAACATCTGCAATCTCAAACGATGCTATCTCTAGGAATGCCTACGGCCTAGCGCACAGATACTCCTGCACTTTAGTATAGTGTTCAATAAATATCCGTGTATTTACATTTTGTTTACTTAGGCAAATGTTTTTTCTTTCTTTTTTACAAAAACTTGCAAGTATTAATAAAATGTCGTGGTTTCTAGCTAACTCCACGACACATTTTAATTTGTTATTTACGTATTATTCATATCTCAACATTGTTGTTATATTATCTTTTGCCTACATGGCGTGCATGCACATAATACACCCACGATGGTGCAAAGGATGAGTAAACCTACTAAATAACTCGTTGAGTAAGAGGGTTGCAAACCCATCAACATTGGATGACGCATCCTTGTTACACACCTTATTTTCAAGACGTTCGAATAAGTTCGATACGCATTCCACGACGGATGCGCAACAACGCACACTGTGCACGTTTGATAAACCAGGAACCAAGACTCTTGGCTCTTTGCTATGATATTTACAGTACGCTGCATACACGATTATGTTAAACTACTTACACATTATAAGTATGATAATCCATACATGATTATGAACTCCACATATATGTGAAGCAAGGGCGTTTTTACAGTTTGATTCTTAGACAATGAGAACGTTTTTACGTAAAGACGGATAACTAGTACAAACAATACAAGTTACAACCACATCAACATACAAAAAGGGATATTTCATTAAGGACCATGAGTTCTTAAAAATGATATTTACAACTCAGATATAACCTACATGCTATTACAACGCCTAATAGATGACCTCTCCACATGCCGTCTTGGCGTCCCGACCTCCTTTAGCTTCTTCAACAAATCAGAGTCTTGGCGAGAAACCGTGGCAACACTAATAGGTACCCCGTCAGACCTAGAAAGATGCGCTGCGCCAATACCACACAAAATAGCCTTGCCTTTAACACCTTTCTTCTTGGCAAGTCTCGTAGCATGAGCTTCCAAAGATTCCTTCAAAGGGATTTCCTTCTCTAGTGCGAAAGGATTCGTGATGTCGGGGCGAGCAAAATAGGCACAGCTACTTGGTGGGACTCATCGGGCTTCAAATAATGATCGGTCAGCGCTACCAAGATTTTCAAGACGATGGCGGGCCAAGGTTAGCCCCTCCATAATTACCCTTATGGGATAATCCGGTCGCAGCACCAATAGCAAGAATCAGCGGAAGCTCCAGCAGCTTCATCTCCCCCATTGTAGCGACCAGGTCGTCATAGGCGTGCTCATTCTAGCCAGGCACCTTATTAGCAGGAACTTTCAATAGACCACTCTCATGGAGCTCCTCTATAGCTTCTGCCTTGCCACACGCAAGCGCGCACTACACCACCGCCCCAAACTTCTCAACAACTTCGCGAGACTCCAAGGTACTTAGGGCAGCAAGGCGCACTCCATGGCCGATGAGCCACCTGCGCTCAGCAATAGAAGACATGAGTTGAGGATACAACTCCTCGTCATACTCAATACTGAGCTTACGCAGCTTCATTTCCTGCTCCTCTATTGCGCTTCCCACCGTTGCACCAAACTCCCCCAAATGAGAGAACAACTCATTTTTCCCATTGTCCAAATACTTAAGCGCCCAGGAGAAATTATCCTTATAAACCTCTAGCGCCGCACGCCCTCGCCCACTAGGATCATCACGACATCTCTCCTCACCAGTTTTGGGAATGATTTCAGCCTCTACCTCCTACCGAGCACTAGCTAAGAAGCGCTTAATTCATGCGCAATTTATTCATCTTTATGCTCTCCGGCTACTTTCCCCAAAGATATCGGCCTTTAGTCAGCAAGAACCAATGCAAACAGCAAAGCAGTGTGGCCAACGTAACTTGCAGATCTTCAACAAGCGGATCAATCGGTGAGTCCCCTACGCCAATGGCTCAAGACTTTGACTCTGGGTCCAGAAGATTCAGCGCGCACAGGACTAGCTTTGGGGGGCGACTCCCCAGAGTATTCCAAACTGCACGCAAAAATGATAATTAGCGATTGCTTCATAACATAAACAGAGAATGAGATAAGGGCTTTGAAAATACAACTTATTGGGGAGAAGTGCTCAAGACGTGACTCGGGGGAGGGAGGGGGGCAAGGCATCATCGAGGATCGACTCCACATCCGTAACGACAGGATGTTTCTTCCTGGATGAGCTCGCGCCATCGCCACTCCGCGCTCTCTTACGCTCCAATCCGTGGTTGGCCTCCTCCTCCTCTTCTTCCATGTGTTCTGCCACACCTGTGTGCGACGGCTCCACTAACGGGGAAGGTACCCTGGGGCTAGGCACGCTTTGTAGCGGGGTCACCTCCAAAGACGACGGAGGAACTACCTCCCGTCTCTCCCAACTCCATTTCTAAGGTCCGCCCCGATGTAGCCTCTAGAATGGGCTTTTCCCCTTCTATCAACGGGTGCGCCCCTACAGTAACCTGGCGCGGTTTCGCCAACTGTACAACTCCGTATAGAT
>OU343222.1:180594710-180627135 GCA_910596185.1 Chrysanthemum makinoi
GTTTCTAAAATTCCATTAAGTAAAAATATTTAGAAATATTTAGAGATCCATGAAAAATATTAATCTCGATTTAAAATCTTTCATGGACAAGCGTAACTAGGTGTATTGGTGAACCATTTGTAAAGGAAAGAAAGTTAAGTAATTCAATAACATTGCAAAGTTTTTTTTTAAGTATTTCTCTTTTCATAAGCCTAAAAGGCCTTTGTATTTTCAACAAATTAGTATTTGAGCTACAAGATCGAGATGTCAGGTGTAATGAACTCATTACAATTTCCTTGGATTACTAAAAACAACTATGGTAGTTGGTGCATTCATGTGAAGGCGTGTGACAACTGTCAAGCTCAGATTGGCGACCGATAATGACTTTTGACATTTTTTACTAATTTTATGTTTGTTGAGTTAGTCTTGTGATTATAGTCACGTGTTCACTTTCTTTAGGAACCATTGCTTTACGAACGTACATTCGACATACAATTTTAATTAAACGTCATCTAGACGTCATGATATGTTCAAGTCGATTTAAGTTAGTGTTGTCACCTTTGAAAGATGTTAGTTTAACCAACTTGTACATTTCACTTCAAAAGTTGCGTTTTCCTTAAGCTTTCATTTATAATTTAACACTTACATACATTTAACTTACACATTTTATGTACATAACTTTTAAAATAAAATATAGAATATATAAACATATCCCCCCCACCCACCCCCAAGGCCGACCTCCCCTTCTCCCTTCCCTATATTTTTCAATCAATCCCTATCTTGGACACTTATATACTCTTAACTCTATTATGCTTTCCCATAAGCACTCCAACACTTCACCATCATTTCATTTTCACTCTCAGTTGTCTTTCACACAGAAACTAGGTTTTTCTCTCCTCTCCACCCCTTTTGAACGCCGTCCATACACCATTGCCACCCTCCATAATCATTTTTTGAAGGTAAAATCTAGGTGCAAGAAGGTATCATACCCACTCTTACACCCCAAGCTTTTGTTTCAATATCTTTGAGTTTTTAATCTAATAACTAAAAGAGAAATGTAACCTACTGAGATTTTACAAATAAAAACATAAAAATACGTTTAAAAGATTGTATAAATGATATAAGGTGTTGTTTGAGTCATTTTTTAGGTTTTGGTTTAGAGGAAAGTGCATGAAAATGAGTTAATTTGTTAACAGCTTGCTGATAGGAAGTTATGGTTGACTTTAGAAAGCCATAAATCCCTCATAACTCATCTTCATGACATGATCTTTGGACATAAATTTAGCTTTATGAGTTAGCTTTCAAGCACAGTGGTTTGGTGGAAAAATAAGAAGTTTTGGTCGTCCAAATGATAGATAGAAAACAAGGTGTCAAAACTGTGTTTTTAAGCTGTTTTGCTAAGTCAACTTCATATGGCCATAACTTGGTCATATTTTTTTTTACTCTTTTTCATAGATTTGAACTCTGAGAGTTAGATCTATGTAATGTCTTGAAAACGCATATGGTCCCATGGGGAGAAACAAAGATTTGGTTCCCTAAACAACTGTCACAAATAAGGGTATAAAACTGACATACATGCACTAATTTTGAAGGCCCACTTTAAAAGACCATATCTCACTGATTTCTTGTTAAAAATAACGTATTTTACCTCTGAGAGTTCATTGTAAGGGTTAATATTAAGATCCATGTGGTTTTGTTGGATAAAACACGTTTTTGAACCCCTAAAGGGTCGTCACAAAATGAGTTACAAAAACTGACTGATTTGGCAGATTTGCATGACCAACTTAGCATAGCCATATCTCTCTCAAAAATCCATTTTAAGAATTGATTTTTGGTTTGGGAATAGATCTATATGTTAACTTAACTATGGCAAAGTCCTACATCCTAACTCAATAATTTTGACCCTCTGATCATTAACATGCATGAACTGGTCTATCGACTTTCTAAAACTGATGAGATTCTTTTGTCTAACCCTTTTTTGCATAATCTAAAGACTTCTATAAATTTTACAAAATATGACCCTATATTTTATGGTATGTGGAGGATTAGGTCATATTCACTTTTAATCTTGGTCAAGTGGTCACTTAAAGTTACCCTATTTTGGTTTGGGAATAGATCTATATGTTAACTTAACTGTGGCAAAGTCCCAAAGCCTAACATAAGAATTTTGACCCTCTGATCGTTGACATGCATGAACTGGTCTCTCGACTTTCTAAAACTGGTGAGATTCTTTAGTCTAACCCTTTTTTCATAAGCTAAATACTTTTATAAACTTTACAAAATATGACCTTATATTTTATGGTATGTGAAGGATTAGGTCAGATTCACTTTTAATCTTAGTCAAGTGGTCACTTAAAGTGACCCTATTTTGGTTTGGGAATAGATCTATATATTAACTTAACTGTGGCAAAGTCCTAGAGCCTAACTCAATAATTCTGACCCTATGATCATTGACATGCATGAACTGGTCTATCGACTTTCTAAAACTGATGAGATTCTTTTGGCTAACCCTTTTTTGCATAAGCTAAAGACTTCTATAAATTTTACAAAATATGACCCTATATTTTATGGTATGTGAAGGATTATGTCAAATTCACTTTTAATCTTGGTCAAGTGGTCACTTAAAATGACCCTATTTTGGGACAGTTTTGAGATTTTATGTGTAGTGGTAAAAATAGCATATTTTGAAAAGTCTAAATTTGGAAACCTAATTAATAGTCATTTTTTAGTCTAAGCATGTCGTTTAGATATTAATAAGTACTTTTACTTGCCTTAGGTCGTGTCAGGAAGGGATACGTTCGAAGTGTCTTGCCTAAGTGATCGTTCATTTGCGTTCGTGTCATGACATTCCTTGTTCATACTCTATTATCTCGTTAAGGTGAGTTATCATAGCTCATTTTTACTATTTTCTCGTTTTGGAGTAAAACGTGTGATGTGGTCTTAAATTGGTCTTGATTTGATATCTTACTTTATATTGATTGTGGACTTATAAACGTTTTAAAAGTTGAGACTTTATTAGACATATATTTTGGATCATACATTTTCACAAATGTATATTTTGACATCTTTTGCTGTTGGTATGTATGCTATGTTAAGTTTAGAGATAGTATTAAGTCCCTACACTACTTATTAACCTTTGTCCCGTTAGACTAGTAGGGACGAGGCCGTGGATATTTGTAGATATTGCTATTAGAGAGGGTCACTTCCCTTACTCCTGTAGACATAGGTGGTACATATTATCTAAATGCTCATTTCTGATGCAAAGAATGAGTGGAAAGTGTCAGGGTGTCATTGGTTTATTCGGTTTAAGTAGTGGCTTTCGGCATTAACATGGGAGCATACAATAATACTATTTTGCATCTTTTACAAAATCAATTATTTACTCTATGACATGACTTTATTATTTGAAAACCCGTTTGCTATGAGCCTTGTATGGGCGGGGCTCATAATAGTATGGTTGACTTTATTTTTCTCATCCACCACCTTGGATGATATGACTTTTACATTGTAAACATTTTACTAAAATGTTGCGTTTTGATATTCATGTGTACTCGCCAACTATTTCATAGTTGACCCTTTTCTTTTATCATGCTTTTCAGGTGATCGTATTTAGGTGGAATTTTAAGAAAGAATATGCATGGGTGCTTTCAGTTATGTCATGATTTGTGTTGTGTTTCAAAAACAATTATCCAATCTTTTGTTAAACTTATGTCCTAAATAATTTATTTCGCTATCTTGAAACATGTATTAAGAAAATGATGTAAATTGGATTATATTTTATAATTAAATCATGTATGGTGTTATATACAGTCTTATGTTTTATGCCTCGCGTTGTTGCACTTCGTGTTTCCGCTGGGTGTGACAGATTTGGTGTCAAATTTAATGATTATAGAGAATGCCGGTTTTTCTAAATAAAAACCTCAACTATAACCAAAAATATTATTTTCTTAAAACACCAAACATGAAACAAGTCGACTAGTCCGAGAATTGCATCATAACTCCTCAATTATACATAACCTGTATAACTCAGGAAGGAACATGGAATCCTGGGAGTATTTACCTTTTTATTACGTTTTTAAAAATCGACTTCTACTTAGATCCTTGAAAATCAACTTTTGGTGTGAGTATGCATGGCATGTAGAGACATTTATACCTTTCATAATTAGCATTTAAGTATGCCTTCATTTTTGGTTATTTTTATTCATATTATGTCACACTATGTCACTAAGTATGCTTTATTAACGGTCACTTTTCAGTCACATTATGTCCCAGAGATTGTATTCACGTGCTACTGACTCCACGAGTGAGTCAAGCTACACCCCGATATCTCTAGGTACCCCAACTGAGTGCCGAGGAAGACCCCTCGATGGATTCCGAGTCGAAAATCGAGGTGAGCAGTAGAGGGACTGCTAGTCTCCTTGCACCTACACCACCCATCGTCCTACTACTGCTAGTCTACCGAGGACTTCAACAAACATTTTGGAAGAGAGTCCAAATCCCCATGAGGGTGTCATTAGGGACTTTACCTCAGGGGATTCCCCCACAGCCTCTACACCCCACACAACCAGTCAAAAGTGAGTACCACCTCGGCATGCCATTTGCACCTGCCTTGACAAGAGTGAGGAACATTTACTCATGGTAGAGTCGTATGGGCCACAAAGGGCCCTCTGCTGGACCTTGGTATGATATACTCTAGACACCGCACCGTGTCACTGGAATACCAGTGAACTACGAGACCGATATGACCCATCAGGAGCTCGAGAGGATGCTACAGCTAACTGCAGTGACGCGTGATTGTAGGTCTAGGCTTGACCTTTAGTCACAGAATTTACATCATATATTGGATTTTGTTGAGAGGTTGGCTCATTGGACAGATAGGGGTTAGGACTTTTAGAAATGAAAGTGTCGATCATTATTAGTTATTTGATATCGTTTATTATGTAATAGTTAAATGTAATAGATTAGAAACAAGCCCGACCATGGTAAGCCCATGTCCGGCCTAACTTGTGTACAAGTCCTATATATACACCTCTTACACAATGTAGGAGGTGTGGTTCTTAGGTCTATTTTGGTTTAATCAAAGTTTGGCACATGTTCTCTTAAGAACTCACCATCTCTCACTCTCTTTTTAACCTCTTTCTCTAAATCGTTCATATGTGTAATGATACCATTATGACCAATGTGAGAACCGTCATCGGATCGGATTAGTCAACGGTGACTTTGACCCGATTCTTCCGTTTTCTATTAAGCTTGTGAAACCCTAAGCTCTAAATCCACATATATAATTAACTTGAAAGCTAACTGATGCAGTTTTAACGACCAGGTTTTAATATTTATAATTACTCGTTATACCTATGGTCTACCCTAATGCACTAACGGGCAGTGTACCTTGTCGTGTGTAGTGTAGTAATCGGTAAAACCGAAGTCGTCCCAAGAGCTATGTGTGTGGATTTATACTAAGTCTAGGTGTCACAGATTTTAATATGATTATGAGGTTTATTTAACTAATTAACTCTTGAAAATAAAGGCGAGGTTGTGATCAATGGAGGAGAGAGGTGCTAACCTAGTTACTCATCTAATTAGTAGTGTTTTACGTCTAATTACTTCCAATTACTTCTGGTGGGGTCAAAGTCGCTAGGACAACATTTGGTCAGTTCGTCCTAACCTATTAGCAAAGGGTCCCCTGGAGAAGTCGTGTCCTCATAAGTCAGTTGTTCCGGTCCCCTAAGCCAAGTCATTAAGTATCGCTACATGCTAGATTTATAATAGTGAGTGCACGGTAGCAACTTAAACACTCACCCCTTACCTCTTAAGTTCATCCAAACGGTAGGTGATCAGTTGGTCAAATCGCACAAGTAGAAAGGGTCGTCAGTTGGTCATATCTTACCCTACCCGTCTCAGTCTGCTCACTTAGGGTTAGTTGGTCATACCTCCTAAGTAACTAGCCTTTACCGCCATTCAAAACTACCGACACAAGGGTAGCTACCAATAAACTATGCATGCATACACTTAGAAATAATTATACGGAAGCAATGTAAACGCAAACAAAACAATTAAGGATTCATAACTAGGCCAACACCAAGAGGTGATTAGCCGCTCAAATTAACTATAACAATCAATTCAATGTTTAATGTTACGAAATACATAAATGGAAAGTAAAGAAAAGATAAAAAGCTAATGCTTATCGTAGGGATAGCTCCGTATGCTCCTCTAGACCTGCCTTCGACTTCTTCTCACGTTCTCTGATTGTTGTGTGTGAAATGGGATGATTTGAAATGCTGGAAATCGTGGGGTATTTATAGGCCAGATCTGGTTACGGCGTAACTAGTTATAAGAGTTACTCCGTAACATACAATTCTTCGTATTTTGCACTAAAATGCTGGTTACAACGTAACCTTTGGAAGGAGTTACGTTGTATCTTCAAAAATCCTTGGTTACGCCGTAGTTTGTTGCATGAGTTACGGCGTAATTAGTAGCGGCGCGGAACCTCATTTGACCTAATATGGTTACGTCGTAATATTGGATAGAGTTCGCCGTAATCTTACGTTAAGTTGGTTTTGAGCCACGCTTTGAATTGCAGTAATGTGAGAGAGGAGTTACGCCGTAACTTTTCAAAGTGAGCATACTATGATAAATCTTCAATAAACTCTCCAAATCCGCGTCTCTTTAGCTTAAATGCTCGTAATTTACCTGAAAGTGAAATATAATGGAAAACAAACGTAAATCCATATAAATGATATAAATTACAAGCATTATCGCGGGAAATTGACACTTAATATTCAGGATAATTTGATGTTATCAAATATCCCCCCACTTGAACTCTACTTGCCCTCAAGTAGACCTTATTAGAAAAATTCCTAAAAAGATATCTCTCATAACCTGGAAAATATTGGTTTACAAATCCCTTATGTTAGAATAAAACAAATCCGAATACCTCACGAAATGGGAACGAAACACTCAAATCTCTCAACTATTCTAAGTGTCAATTTCGGGGTGATCACTCAATCGCACAGTCATAGCATGTATTCTATCATAAGCTTGGTGGTTACACAAAACTCCACCACTAGAGTTAAGGGCTAAACAATTCTCGAAGGAAATATGGGTAGACACGAAAAAGGTTAAGGGTGACTCGTCATTACTAACATGTCACGGAGAAGTGGATAAAACCAATGGTACATGACCAAATCCATGGCCAAGACACCAAAGATTGCTCGCTGTATCACCTAGACATGCTTCATGACTAAAGGGTAGGATAAGACATGGGACATATAAATGGTGTAAAATAAAAATCAAGCAAATAGTCTAAATCTATAACAAAGTCATCACCACTTATTTGTCAGCCCAGTTCAAGCTTCGAAGTTAAGAAACCTGATCATGATATACTAGGTAGATGTGTCATTAGAGGACGTCGTGATGGGCACATTACCTTTTCTCCAACTGTTGGCGCAATTACCAACTCCAATCTTCAAAAGCGACCGAGGTGGCCTCCTCGATACTAAATTTATATTAATCTCATAACATAGTGCTTATAACATCGCACTTTACAATCAACTGAATAACCAATACATAACCTTTTTTTTCCCTTCAATCATAAACATAACATAACATCCCCCCACTTGAGATGAACAATGGGAATTCGGGGGGTCTTAAATGATCTTTAAGAATATGTCATCGACGAAAGCGTGATTCCCGAACCTTTCCACTTGAACCTTGAACTTAGGCAAATGATGACTTCCCAATCAAAAATAAAGACTACAGGGTAGGCTAAGGTGTATAGGTGTAAAGAAACAATATATTGGTTTAAAAAATGAAAGGAATGGCTCAGATGGGTGTATCTAGGGGTATCTTACACTAAAGGTGAGTGCAACAAAAGGATTTCACATGGGGGTCGATGTAGGATCATGAATATTATGTTGTTTAATGATTCGGGTGGTCTAGGATTGTGATTAAATAAGAAAGCCATTTTAGATAGATGAAGAGAGTTGAGAGGAGGTTCTTGAAAGAGAGTTGCTTAAACAAATGAAAGGTTAGATTCAAAGAAGTCACACCCCTTCCATGGATGGAAGGGGTATTTATACTTACAAACAATACATCCTCCTATCGGTTGTGGATCAGGCATACAGTGGGTAAAGACCCGTCCTTCCTCCACGGTGTTGTACTAAACTAAACTACGCTACAAACTAACTAATTAACTACAAAATAACGTAAATAAGGACACGTCTACGAGCTAACATATGCTAGACCATAATTGGGGTGACCGACACTTTAACATGGAATTTTCTAATTCATAACAATCTCCCCATAAGGGAGGTCACCCCATGTTTTACATTTCGAATCCTAGCATTCTATTTTGTCTTCTGTTTTGAGCTCGTAGACTTCAATTCTTCAATGTCCGCATTCTTTGTGCATTTTTAGTGACTCTTTATAGTCCGATTATTTTGTACTTTCAGTGGAGGTATTTGAACTGATCCACATCTTGATGATCTTCGAGCTTTCTTTGAGATCATCAGCCACAGTAAATCTCGGATCACCCTTTATTGTGTTGCCATCATGTGAAGTTGTGACTTCGGACCGACATGCTCACATTTTTGAATCATGACATCTTTCCATCAGTAGCGACTTTTGGTTCATGATATTTGCGGATAGCGAGAAGCATAGTATAAAATATCGAGAACCGGTTATGTAGATATGCACCGGTCATGATTTCTTCAATTAAGTGTGGATGTTGTGAGCATGCGGCTTTGGAATGACTCCTCAATTCATCGGTACCGCAACCGTCCAAATGTACACGCAAACAACGGTTAGCAATAAAACACACGCAAAAGTGTCTTTGATCACATCGTTGAATTGAGAATTACCACGGCCCGCGGTTCCTCGCTGATCGATACAAATCGCCGCGTCGTAGGATTCCTAAGAATCTCCTCCTTGGCAGGGGTTTGTGGTACGAATGCTCTAGTGTTCTCAAACCGAACGTCTCAAAGAAGATAACGGAGTGAGTGAACCGGCCAATTGAGATTTCTTGATTGATGAAAAATTGATTTAAAAACAATCGCGTATTGCTTAGAAGAAAGAGTTTTGCAATACGACGAAGGTTTTATGAGAAAGATCAATTTTTCAATTAAAAATACCTTTTGTATTTGAAAGAGAATACACATTCGATGTGCTAGAGAAAAGAAGATTTGCACATCAAACGGTTTTTCCAAAATTATTTTTTCAATCAGATATACTTTTTGAGTTTGAAATATGAATACACATTCGACGTGCTAGAGAAAAGAAGGTTTGCACATCGAACAGTTTTTCCAAAAGTATTCGTCAATTCCAATCCTGGACCAAGGTTGATTCACAAGTTAATCGTCCCATCGTTTCTATCCAGTTGTCACAAGCTTGATCTTACGAGAAGATCTCACATGTCACCCACCAAGAGCTTTTTTGACGTTGGCTCTAGAAGGATTTCCATCTTCATCGTGAATATTTTCATATCACTCGGATGTTCTGGCAATACCACAAGGATAATGCGTAGGACTCTTAATATATTCTTACTTTCCAGATTGTGTAAACAGCAAGTTTTCATTAATTTTGTGTCCTAACAAGATATTGTGGATGATCTCTTGGCTCTTGACTCAATAGTGCACATTTGGTTCCTATGCCGGAGACTAGGGAGATGGTCTCTTTCTTCAATATCAACTATCTCTAAAAGAAAGTCGATAGATTATGTAGGTTCCCCGTGAGAATGAAACAAGTCCTTTTAAGAGGAACTTGAGTAGCTTTAGGAAGTTTAGTGCGGTCGTCCTTTGGGTCCATGGCGCCTTGTCTTCAATACCAGTGTTACCTTAGTAACCACCAGTAGCATATGTATTGAACCCGGTTTTCGCCCTAAGGTTGAATTATTGGAGGGCTATTTCTTTTCACCCTTTTCATATTCATTTCATTTTCATTCTTCAACCTTGATTGCTTACCGAGACTTCATAACTAGAACCTTGTTGGGTTTATTCCAAAGACTAGCTCTTCTCACCGCACTCTTCCCATATCTCACTTTTCTCCTTTTTCATTATACCTAAGGACTCTACACTATCTAGTGGATTGTCCACAGGTAGATCCCTCCCGATTCGGCGGATCGTGGGAACAAAAACCTAACCTAACCATCCTTATAACACCATGCATAAAGTAAATTGGTCGGTCTTTTGGTATTGTTCTTTCCTTCTTGAAACCAATTGAAAAATCATTTGGAAAAATCAATCAAGGTACTTGTGATATAAAATCAAAATATTTTGCACCTTAATTGTTTTGATCATTTAGAAAACCTCCCCCTCAACATGTGCATATGATTTAGAAATTGTTTAGCACATGGAGGCAAGAGGACTTTGAAATATTTTCTTTGATCACAATTTTCATAGAAAAAGCCTTTTGATTTTCTTTGGTAACTTCTCCCCCTCAATATGTGCATAGGATATTTGAAATCATTTTATCACATAGAGGAAAGAGTTCTTTTGAAATACATCCACGATCACAAAAACCATTACGAAAACCATTTGAAAACTCAATCAAGGTACTTTATGTTAAAACATAAAAGCTTTTGTACCTCGATAGTTTATTTTCTTTTAAAATGCTCTCCCTTAATATGTGCTTCAAGATTGGCGTTTAGCATATATGAGAGAGCAAGATGCACAATTGAATCAAAGCGATCACCTTTTATCAAATTTCATTATTAAATCACAAATTCTCCCCCGATCAAAATATCAAACCCTTTGAGATTTTGGATCCCAAGTGATTTAATAAGGTTTAGAAAACATAGGACAAAATGTGGCCAGGTTTAAATACTCATCTTGTTTTTGGATAAATGCTCCCCTCAACATGTGCATTATGTATTAGAAATCATTTGGCACATGGAGGCAGGAGTGTCTTTGAAGGACTAAAACCAATTCCATTATTAAAACGATTTGAGATTTAAATCACGATCTCTCCCCAGATCAACAAATTTCAAACCATTTGAGATTTGTGCTCCCAAAAGATTTAAATCATTTAGAAAATTTTGGGGAAAGACGTGGCAAGATTTGATTTTGAAAAATGAGAGATAAGGACCATTTTAAGACATTAAAGATTGTTAGTGTAAGGTATGATTGTTTTAAGAGATCTTTTAGTAAAATAAAACAATTTCACAATCAAACAGAACGAGAGAAAGAATTTCATTTTGACAGATCTTTGAGTTTTAAAGAAAATCATATCATGACATAACATTAAATCTTTAGATCACCACATTTTAATGTACAACCGGAACTTTTATGAAGAAATATTGTTTGAAAATATTATATTTTAAATCACTCTCCCCTCAATCGATGACCGAAGTCGATAATTGAGTGACATAGGTTTTGATAAAAAGAAGTCCGGTGATTTTCAAAATTAATTCCAATTAATTTTCAAAACAAATATTTTTCCATTTTTCAAAACAATATTAGTTAAAATTGTTTAAAGAAAATGGTATAATCACAATTATCCTGCACAAAGATATGTTAGGTGGTTGAGCCGCTCGTTGATGTTGTGAGGGCTTGGAAGAAAACCGTCTGGCGATGCGGGAGACTTTTACGTTGCATTTTAATGCCAACTTAGGTCAAATTTAAGCTCCGTTTCTTCAATCACTTAGAAGAAAAACCATCTGCTGATGCAGTGAGACCTCTTACGTTGCATTTATGCCAACTCTCCATTGAAGTCAAATTAAGCTCCGTTACCTCATTTGTCAACCCAAGATGTAGTTACCCTTTCCTTTCGGCATCCAATCATCTTCAATTGTGGGATCCGGATCGGGAACATTCTTATATACCAATATACCTGCATACGTTAGTGAACACACATACAGATATATGGTGGTCGACATCACCCAAACAACAATCGACTAATAAAAGTCAATGCAACATATCAATCAAATCATGTAAAGGCATGGGAATAATGTTTTCATCAAACTATAATCATCTAATCCTAACAATCTTATCCTAGGCACCTAGTTGATAAGGTTTTAAAAGGTATCTTTTTGAGGGGTCGTTTAAGCCCTTATTTGATCACTTTTGTATCCATTATTACTTAATATCATTTTCACCTAGGTCTCTGAAGGCAAAATGCCGAATGGCACTTATTTGGACGAAAGCCGACATCAAGAAAATGACCAAATTTTAATCGAGACACTCAAAGTAGCTGAAAACATACTGCGATTAGTGTTAAGAAGCGCGACGCCGTGGAGGATCTTTGTGACCCGGACGGCCAAAACTCCCATTTTCAAGTGGAATGCGATGTCAAGTTATAAAAGAGTAGCCGTCGCAACTCAGACGCCTAGATGTAATCAGCGATCCAGTGCCGAAAGAAGAAGGACGTCACAATCATAAAGGTGACGCATGCAAGTCTAACGCTGGCCAAGGCGAAACCCTAATGATGGCGCATACGACGGCGCCACAAAACATGAAGTGGCACGCCGTCGCATGTGTAATATTATATATAGAATCAATTTTTCAGTATTAGTGTGTAGTCTTTTGGAGTAAAAACCTAAACCGAACCAAGGCTGTCTTGTACAGGATTTTAGGGTTCCAAACCCTATCTTACACCAAGATAAGTGTTTTACTTCATTAATACAATTATGTCTTTGATTATTTGTGTGTATGCTTGCATGTTTTCCATGTCCGACTAATTTACTTGTGTGTTTGCTTAGGGAATATGAAACTTAATTATTGAATATTGACTGGTTGTTTCTTATCTTAGTTGATTAATGATCTAGTAATGCGATAGGTCATTCGTTGTGTACTTAATGCTTGATTAAATCTTTGTGAACCTTAGAATATGACTCCTTGAGTAGTTGTAAGCTAAACCATCCAAAGAGTGCCTTAGAGTAAGAGTTTATTATCCCTAGTGGGTTTTGTATACGAGACCCTTTGGTAAGTTCAAAGAGTTAGGGAACATACGCATACCCTACAACCTTAGACACATAACGCAATTAGGAATAAGGACGTGACAATTCAACCACCAATAGGAGATAATTAAGGAGTAGTAAAACCTAAGTAAACACATCTTTAAACTATCATACGAGCACACATTAATTAGACATAGACTACATACACCTTAGATTAGATAATTAGATAAGTAGAGTAATCGGTAGCAATACCAACCCCCCCAAATTCAAACCTCGAGATTCGTACGTTTCCTTTCCAAAAAAACATAAAAAGATAAAAAATAATCTTCCTCAACCCCAACCTTAGCGTAGTAACTCCTTACTAGCATTCCTATTCCCTAGAGAACGATATCAATACCCGTGGCTTACCCTAATTACTACACTACAACGCTTAGGTTCACTGCCTAGGGTGTTATAAAACTTGCTCGAGAAGAAAGGAAGTTTGACTTCAACGAGCGGCGCATGTAGCGTTATCAAGTTTTGGCGCCACGCCGGGAATAGAATAGCTAGTTAGTAGTCCACCTCGTTTAGGTTTCTTTACTTGATTCCTATCAAGTAAATTTTTCTCATTTTTAGCTTCCTCTTAGTCTATCTCCCTTCTTCGTGACCTTTGTTCAGTAAAATCTATCACTCACCATGATCAATTATCTTCCACAAGATTCTTCACCTACCGTTCCCAATCCCGGAATTGAGAACGACTCCACAAAAATCCCTCACCCGTTCACCATTTTGGAAATCACCTAGGGCATAATGAGATAAATTGGCAACAACAAAGTCCTTTCTATGACTCAGGTTCCGATGAGGAATTTGATTATGGTGAAGCACTTGATAGTGGGGAGGTAGTCAATGAGGTTAGTTTTGAAATTAAAGAAGACCCCTCCCAAAGTTTTGACTCTAGGTGTAGAATCAAGAAAGATGGTCCCTTTAACATGCAATTCCCCTGCAAAATAGGATTAGAAGGGTTCGATGCTTACTTAAATTCATTTTTCCCTTTGAACTTAATCTCAAGGAACCTATACAATAAAATCAAAATTAATGAGTTAACCTATCAAGGGAACAATGTTGTTGAAGCAATCACTCATTTGCACGTGTTTGTTGGAAGCTTTGCTTATTTGGTAGAGTTCATGGTCTTAGAAGACTTAGGAGAATTTATTGATAAGGACCTTACTCAAGTAATTTTTGGAAAACCTTTCAAAATAATGACTAGGTTAAATGAACGGATGGTTGATGGTCTAATCACATTCTCTGATGAAGTTGAGGACTTTATCTACCAAATGTCACGTACTCATCCTAGGTTCAAAAACAAGGATATAGAGGCTTGTAATAGAATGACCCTATTCCATTGCTTAGTGAAAGGGATAAGCAAAGAGGACTTAGGTACCCATATGAGAAAACTAAAAGGTATTAAACAAATGCCTTGAATTAGAGAGATGATTACAAAAGAGTAAAAGAACATTGGAATGGCTTGGGTATAAGCTGCGTGGCGTGCATGATAAAACGAACACGACTACGAGTCTAGCTACAAGACTCTTAAATAAAGAAAACGCTTGTGGGGAGGCAACCCATGCTTAATTGTTTGCTTGTTAGTGTCATATATCTTTTATCGATTGTTTATTCTCATGTTTAAATTTGTAAAAATGCTTTATTTTGTTTTTAACCTCGTCTTAATTGCATATAAAGTTATTTTACATAAGGGATAAGTGTAGGGAGGATTACACACGTTTTCAAGGAAACGTAATGGTATGTGCTAAAACACATACCTTTTTATTATCAAAACTGACCCAAAATAACCAAGAAAGAGCCGTTTATTGCTAATATTTGTTGTTTTCTTGAGTTTGTGCTTGTGCAGGTATGGATATGTAAAAATACACAAAAAGGAACCAAATCGACGTGAACTGTAAATCCGAGCGAGAGATTAAGAGAGCTTAAGCTGAGCCGGAAGGTCAGAATTATGCATTTATAAAGATTTCTAATCTCTGAGGATGATTTGTGAAGATTTGATCAAAAGTTTGAAGAAATGTCGAAAATAGTCCCTCGAACTTTCAAAGAAATGTGACAGAAAATACCCTTGAAGAATCAGAAATTTGCAAATTAGCCCTTGGTCTATTTGAAGATTGTCAAGAATGATCCTTGAAGATACTTTCAAAAGTTGCATGTTTGGTCCCTCAAAATATGATTTTATATTTAGTCCCTATAATATCACTTGGATCACACTTAATATCCTAAGTCCATTTATACTAGTCCAAGTTAAATCCATGTTCCAATACATCCGCCCAATCCCAAACTAAAAACCAGTCCAAATTCCAACCCGAATAAACCTTTTACCCTGCTCCAAACCCAAGTCAATGCACCAATAACCCCAACAAGTTTGAGATATATTAAAATATCCAACGCCCCAAACACCCTCGCCTTCTTCCCCAACCAAACACACCCGTCTACCACCATATCACCAATCCCAAACAGAAACCTCGTACTAGAATCTATTCAAGACCTTATCCTCAGCTGACTTGTCAGATATATCTGCCACGTGGACAAATTGCACACTCCCATTGGCCGTGACACCTCAATGAAGGAAATGGAGCACTCTGATTGGTGCAAGTGACAAGGATTGAATGAGTGGCTCAAAATAGCTTCTAGGCTCTTCTGAAAAGGATCCCAAGCTGATTCTGTTAGCCTCGCTAAAGTGAAGTCATTACGGGAATTGCATTAGTTTCTTTCTTTACTCATTCATAAGGACTAGTTTAGTCAATAGTGCTAAGTTAGGCTTGTTGAAGTATAAATACCCCTCCTAGTCCTAACTAGGAGGGTAGGAAGTTCATATTTTGTAAAGAAGTGTGTGTGGTTTCTTCTTCTTCTCTCTAGAAACACACACATCTTCCCTTTACATCAATCTAAACAATAACCATGTTTTTCTCATTCTTTGAGCTTCCCGGACCCCCCGAACCACATAAATCTTAAGCTTTTCGATCCTACAATTGGTATAACGAGCCAGGTTGTTGTTTTTATCGATTTGTGTGGTTTCGAATGTTTGTTTAAACTGTTTTTCAACTGTTTTTATGTCTCGGAAATTTTTTTTCCACCTTTTGTTGTTAACAGTTTTTACATATGTTGGTATCTTTTTGGTCAAAGAAAGTCAACAAGTTATTTGCAGTGTTTCCAGTTCCTGTTTTTTGTACCTTTCTGTCCAAGATTCAGTTTTTGGTAACATATATTTTTGTGACTTATTTTTTGTACCAAACTCGTGACAATTTTTTGTGGTCAACCGTTCATCTTTTCATGGTCAAAAGACAAAAAGAAGAGTTTTTTAGTAGCTTTTCTGAGTAAAAATGAAGATTGACGGAAAAACATGGTCGGAAAAACTCGTCGGAAAAAGTGGTCAAAGGGTCAAAACCCTAAACTTACGCATAAGGAGAATCTACAGAGTTGTTACGCGTAGCTGTGAAGTTACGCGTATGAAATTTTTACGCGTATGCTTTTACGCCTAACCCAAGGCTTACGCCTAAGCCTAGTTACGCATAAATGGTTTACGCTTAAGAAACTGCTTACGCATAAAGGAAAAGAAGTTACGCGTAAGATTTTTTTTCAAAAAATCTTATGCGTAAAACAGATGAGAAGAAGCAGTTACGCGTAAAACAGACCATAACCACAAACATATACCATATACCAAATACCTTTACAACATCAAGACCTCAGTTTCAACCATAAACATCATCAGTCCGAAACAACCATTACCAAAAACCAATCCTAGACCTAGACTCACCAATATACCCTCACATCTCTCCCCAACTCTCATATTTGAATCACCAATCGTTAAAACAAGAACTAACTCAGATTCGGATTCAATTTGTTGCAATCCTTTTAAGATTTTTTCACTTGAATCATTAATCCATCATTGCTAAGCTTCTTGTTAATATCCGAATTTGAAAGCAATGAATATAACAATTATGTTATTTCATCCCTTTAATTCGTTAAGAAACCCGTACTCAAAACAAAAGTAAAAACCTACCCGAAGACCTTTATCAAGATCTTGAAGTGACAAATCGGTTGTTCTTCATACGAGCTATCAAATGGAAAGGCCTTGTGCTTTTTATTTTGTTTTTGAAGATTAAGGAGAAGTGATGGAGAAGAGATGAATTTGAGTTGAGATATTAGATGGGGGTGGGAGAAAAACCGAAAGGCAATGGGGGCGGATTTTTTAGAGATGTGTTTTAGGTTTAAGACGATTAGGTTATCACAAGATTTATAACCGGTATGTGAATCTCTTGGATAGTTGGATCGGGTATTCCAATTTACTATGGGCTTCAGCGTTCAAATGGTTATATATTGGAATTGGTCTTTAGGCTGAAATGTGTTATCAAAGTGGATTTAGCTAGGTGTAATGGGCCGAATTTACTTGCATCTGTTGGACTTTGGATTGGAAGATCATATTGGGCTGGCAATTATCAAACAATTATTCTGAATTTTGGCTTACGTTAGTCACAATTTGTAATTAATTTTTTGGTTTAAATGAGTGGTATTATTGGTATTGATAATATTTTCACGAGGTTACTATTCCACGGCTAAAGGTTTCGATGAATTTCAAATGTGACCACGAAGAGGATGCTTTATTATTTATTTGGGTTTGAAGTGACGTTTGACGGACGAGTTTTCTTATTTCGTCTTCTTTCTTTCTTCCCTTCCGCGAAGATGGCTTGTCTGGGCAAATATATTGAGTGTGATGAAGACTTGCTATCTAGTTACTTTTGTGATTCTTTCTCTCTTAACCCATAAAGTAGCTATCACTTGATTGTCTCACGTAGTTGAGGATACGTCAAGAGGTTTTGTACAATGGGTACACCGTTCTTTTTCACAAGGATAGTACAAGCTTAAGTAACTATTCCGGAAGATTTTACTTCATCCTCAAGTTCGTCATATTGGGTTATCCTCATGTGGTTACTACGAATATAGCCATTGAATTTTGATCTGAGGGGTTGAGATGAGTTAGACAATTTCAAATGGTATTGTTCATCGACATCTTCTCAAGGGCTGATTTGATTTATGATAGAATGCTTCCGCTTAATGCTTCATGTACACAATTATATGATTTAGATAAATCGTAACCTTCAGGGGAGAGAAATGTGTACATTATGGGTTGATTTGATATATGAAAGATAACTGGAATGCATTTGGTGAGATGAAGATGTTGATATATTATTCCCCCGAATGGACAATCTTGAAGAAGGTCGAGTCGTCAGTCTTTTCTACATTTTCCGGCGCGTGTTAGAAGACTAAAGGCGGTTCTAATTTAATTATCAAAGACTTCTTCAATTGGAAATTCATCTAAAGGTTGTCAGTTTGGGGAGAGCACTAATTAGGGGAGAGCAAAATGGTTGATTTAATCCCTAATTAGATTTGCTTCGCATTGTTCTTCTTCCGCAAGTAAAGAGATGGCGGTGAGAAGATTCATGAAGTTTGATATTTGGAAGACACTCTTGGGAGCTGGCGCTTATCTCATTGTGTTTAATTTTGCTTGTAGGGAACATTGTAAGCAACTCCCGTATGACATCACTTGGGGAGAGATTGTTAGCCTCGCTAAAGTGAAGTCATTACGGGAATTGCATTAGTTTCTTTCTTTACTCATTCATAAGGACTAGTTTAGTCAATAGTGCTAAGTTAGGCTTGTTGAAGTATAAATACCCCTCCTAGTCCTAACTAGGAGGGTAGGAAGTTCATATTTTGTAAAGAAGTGTGTGTGGTTTCTTCTTCTTCTCTCTAGAAACACACACATCTTCCCTTTACATCAATCTAAACAATAACCATGTTTTTCTCATTCTTTGAGCTTCCCCGACCCCCCGAACCACATAAATCTTAAGCTTTTCGATCCTACAGATTCAAGGCTATTTAAAGACCTCTTAGCTCACATTGCAATTCGTCCAATTCCTTAAGTCTTTGAGGAATTTTGGCCATGTCATTTCCTTTCAATTTAAATGTTTTTAGAAGTTAAGTAATTTGTAATTTCAGATTTTCATTGTAATTTCAGTTTCTTTAATACAAATCTCTCTTTTATTTATCAAATTACTGTTATCAGTTTTAATAATTGCAATCTGTTTTGAGGTCTCATTTCCTGTTCAGTTAAGCTTACATAAGCTTGTTTCAGCTTATGTGAGCTTGTTGTTGCTTAATCTTCTCTCAATCTCAGTTTTAGAAAAAGGTCAAATAAAGTCAACTTTCAAAGTCAAATGAATTTTAGAGTAAATTCTGTTTTGAGATTGTTAAAATGATGAGTTTAAAAGTGTTTTGAGTAGTTGGATTAAGTTGAGCTCAGTTTCCTTATGATTTCAGTGATTTAATTGCTTCAAGTTAGTATTAAGGAGTGTTTGGTTTATTGTTTTAAACTATTTTAGAGGTTACAAGATTTGATTAGATCAGTTGATATAAGCTTGATATAGTTTATTGATATCATAGCTGTTCTTGTTTTGTGCTTGTCCTCATCAAAAGCCAACATAAGTTTGAAACTGTTCTTGTTTTCATTACTGTTGAAATCAGTGGTTAAGAATTAGCATATAGGTGTAAGATTGGATAATCTAGCTTGATATAACTGTCATACATCATTATTCATCCATATCAGTCCTGCATTTGATCTTGAATCTCAATAAAGTCAACCTAGTCACTGTTTTAAAAAGTCAAAACCAGGTCATAAGTCAGTTTTATGCAGAAAGTGCAGGCCTTGCACAATGTTCATTTCAACTAGTGAGGGTCTGATTTTTGGTTTAAGTACAGCCTGCTAGGTGGTCTTGAAGATCACATAACTGTTTCTCACTTTGGCTTACTGAATAAGTTTATAGAACAACTTAAACATAGGGGGCAGTTCACTGTTTTGCTAAATAGATCAGTCAAGCATAATCATAGGTAAACTGCTTATCAGAGGTTAGGAGTAGTGTTAATTAGTTGCTATTAGCTTATTTTAGCATACATTAGCTTCTCTTACTGTTTGGTAGCTTAATGCATTGTTTAGCTTATTTCTAAGTACTTATTTTAGTATCAGTTACACATCAGCTCTATATTCTTCCACATAAGCCCATGTTTTTATATTTTTCATAGCTTTAGAATAATATTTTAGGATTTCCCTGAATTTTTCATAATTTTTAGCTACTGTTTAGTATTTTTCTTATTTAAAATAGTTTTTAATCACTTTTAAATAGCTTTAATTGCAATTAATTGAGAAAAAGTTCCAAAAAATATTTTTTCAATTTTTCCAGTTTAAGAAAAATATAAAAAGCATAAAAAAGATTTTTCCATACTTTTCCCCTTTTTATTTGGTATTTTTCATAATTTAAATTAGAATAAAATAGTTTAAAATTAGTAGAAATTAGAAAAATAATCAAAAAAATAAAAAAATAGTTTTGAAAAGTCTTTTGTGTTATTTTAGATTTTTGAAAAGTAATTCCATAATTTTCCCCTTTGTTTTTATAATTTTTAGTTATTTAGTCTTATTTTTAAAAAGTTAAAAATTAGTGTTTAATTTAAATAAAATCTAGAAAAATCCAAAAAAAATAGTTTTAATTCATAAATAGTTTTCTAATATCATTTTTAGAATAAAAGTAATTTTAGGTTATTTTTAGGATTTAGAATAGTCGTAGTTGCAATTTATTCGCGTTACGTTTTAATCCCGTATTTGCGTTGTAGTGTAGAATTGCGTAGTTTGCCTTAATTCTTAGGATTTCCCATAGATTTCATTTCCATGTTACTTTCCTTATCCCGTAGTTTAGAATACTTCATTTTATCCCCTTTTCTTATTCAAATCCCGATAATCAAGACGTGAGTTGGAAATTCCATTCAACCCTCGTTCGGAACGATCTCGGTGCTCAAACCTAACACGTTTGAGTTACCCGAATACTACACTTCTCATCATTATTGATCAGTGTCCGAATCGTTTTAAGTTTCTTACGGTTAGTCATTCACAAGTGGCTAGCTTGAGTGAGATAACTTGACGGTTTGGACATATCAATTTTTGGCGCCGCTGCCGGGGAGGGCTTGTAGCGAGTTTTCGTATTCCATCTCGAATCGTGTGCATTTGAAGATCCTTCCTCGAGTGAAGTTACCGTCGTTTTTGTAAATATATCTTTTCAAAACCCAAAAGATTTTCCTTTTCAAAATATGTTTTCAAAAAACCCAAAAATATTCTTCTTTACCCTCTGAACCGTCAATTCTTTATCCCTTAACCTTCTTATTCGTATAATTCTCGATGTCTTCGTCTTACCATTATGGTTGTCAATGGTGTGGTGGACCTCAAAATGGTGGGAATTGTCCCGATTGTAGCATTGTGAATCTGGAAACGAGTTTGTCTACGACCAACATCCCTACAATGATAACGTAGATTTCCTTAACCAATCCCATACCATGAGGCAGTCATACTCATGTAATGTTGTGGAGGTCCTCACCAAGGTTTTCAATGTCAAGCCCAATTTAACAATACAACCTTTGGTTATGAACCTTATCCATATACTTCACCAAACCCGTCACAACAATCATACTATTGTGAGTATTGTGGAGGTCCACACTTTAATTCCGATTGTCAAATGCAGAATCCAATTGTTTATGAGCAAGTTCCTTATGACTATTCTTATGACCCACCTCCACAATACCAAGAAATTCAACCACAACCTCCGATAATTTCTCCAGAAATTCAAAGATGTCTTAAAATACTCGAAGAATTTGTTAATGAACATACCGAAGATCGAGCATCTCGAAACGAAAGATCTATGTTAGAACTACTCGAAGAAGAAAAGCGAAGCATTTCGGATTGAAAAGTGTCTTGAAGAAATACGAATTGAGGAGCAAGCACTTAAAAAGGCGTGCCGATGGCTCAAGACTTACATTGATGATGATGATGAGGATTCCATCCAAATGAAAGAATATTATGAAAGTTTGTCGGCTGAACCCACTCCCGTTTCTAAGCCTTTCATTTCGACCCTCCCCTTCACTCACGCGGTTGAGAGAAGTGGACGTCATTTGGAAGAGGTCGATGATTCTATTTCTTCAAACATTGTTGAACCCGTTGACTCTCTCATAATGGGGGACTAGCCTCTTAGTACTATTCGGAAGCGGAATCTTCTTGTGTTGAGAGCCTTATCCCAATCCCAAGAGAGTCCGAGGTTGTAGATGATATTTGTGATGAGCTTTCTCTTGATATTCGAATGATCATGATGAGATGTTTTCCGATTCGAGGATGTATCGGCCGGTGATTGTGATTCGCTTTTATGTGATTCTCTTGACATCTCGAGGTTACTTAGGGATTTTCTCAAATCCGGTTTCAAGTTCAAGATGACTACACCTTTTGTGAAGTTAATCCTCTTTTCGACCAAGATTTTGAGTCCGATTCAGAGACCACAGCGGAAGTGGTGGATATTGCTAGCTCTAAGAGCACACCATTTGTCCCATCTCCGTGTTCCGACCTTTCTCTCCCGTCATGTGATGTTATGCAAGATGAAGAACGTGATGAATCCGACACTGAAGATATTATGGAGATTGATGAATTGACTAAAGTGGGTGACGACGATATTCTTGATAATCCTCCTTATGATTATGATATGGAAGAAATCGATTTATTTCTTGATGATCCAATACCACCGGGTATTGAGAGTGATGGGTGCGACTCTGATCATGATGTCCTTTTTCTTGAAAGCTTGCTTAATGATGATTCTTCTTCCTCTGTTGAGTCGACCCTCACTTATCCCGTTGAGCCCACATGTGAAGACAAGATTTTCAACCCCGGGATATGCATTGATGAGTTCTTTGTTAGAAACGTTTTTTGAGATAAGGATCCTCCGATGGATGCCTTCAGTATTGAGCTTTCACCTCTTATCCTCTACCATGTACTCCCGACTTCTTTGGAGTATTCTCTTATCGATCCTTCATCCCTTCGTCCGCCCGCAAAACCACCGGATGATGGATCGATCTTTCACATGCCTTATGTGAGTTTGGGAGGAGTCATTCCGTATGTGCTTGAGCCCGACATTTTCTTTCCCTCCCAAACCACCCAGTCTCATTCTTTCGGGAATGAGGACACCGTTTTAGACCCTGGTATCTCTACCACTTTCTTCCCCAAGGAAAAATGAATTGGGGGCGAGTCAAGCTAGCGACTTCGTTTAAGAAAAACAAGATGGCGCTTCGTGGGAGGCACCCCATGCTTATCTCTATCTTCTTTCTATTTTCTAATAAGTGACGCGAAGGGGTCTGCCTCTTCAATTTCTCGTGTTTGGTTGTTTGTGATGTTGTGTAGGATTTTCCCGATATGAAGACTCTCGTGCTCGAAGTTTGTCATTTTTTCTACTCGAGTTTCATGATCGTTGCTGATGGAAATCCGATATCCTAAATCTTATCGACTAACGTTTATCTTCTAGCATACTTAATAAACGGCTTTTAGATTTTCGTGATACCCTTGCTTTAAACATTGAGGACAATGTTTCGTTCTAGTCTGGGGTAGGGTAATCTTCGATTTGATTTGACCGCACTTGCTTATTTTCTGTCGTGTACTTTCGTAACCCCGTTTTTCCTTGGAAAATGAATTTTTGTGCAAAAATGAGAAAAATTTTAAAATTTTTGTAAGCTTTTGTTAAGTCTTTTTGATTGAAAAGTTTGCTAGTCTCTTAGATAAGAAGCTATAAAATGCGAATTCTAGCTCACAAGGCCAAGAATTTGCAAGTTTCCCTGAGTAACTTTAAATATGCATAACTTGATTTCATTAGACGAAGCATTTGCTAAGTTAATATATGTTTTGTCACCTTGTTGACTTTCATTTGGTGAGAGTAGGAATAGAATTCTGACTTGACAGGGCGTGTTGAGCCCTAGCTTGTTCCCTTAACCATAGATAATCTAAAAATTATCGGCTAAGCATCTGCGGATCTCATTATTTGGGATTTTAAATTTGCAGAGATCGAGAAATGATAGAGTTACTTATGAGTTTAGATGCTAAGCGTGGAGTAGTTGGTTCTCTTTAGAGCCCATCGAAGGTACTTATGGCTTTTTGTTCTCACAAAATTGTTTCACCCCATATCTGTCTAATAATAATTAGAGATGTCGAGTTTTTGGCGATAGTTAGTTCTTTATCTTCTTAAAAGAATCTTTGTTTTAAAAATTGGGTACACATCAAGGATCCGTAAGGAATAAGAAATAAGTAATAAGTGATATGTGAAACGTAATAAGTAAAGTTGTGAGCTGCGGTGTCGAGATCGGACCCTTGGATCTTTAGCCGGGATTGAGTGAGGTCTTAGCCTAGCCAGCCGGGATCCTCATTTCATGAAGCCTATAGTCTTGGAATTACCCGTGAAGCTCCGTGGTTCATAGCTCATACACGTAAAAGTCTAAGTGAATATAAATGAATGTTGAAAAAAAAAAAAAAAATGTTGAAAAATGAAAATGAAAAAATCAAGTATAAGTGACTAAAAATTCCTTGATGTGGACCTCATTTTTACGACAATGGTTCTTGATGGAAGGCGGATAACTAATTATCGACTTAGCTTTATATCTTTATCGGAATAAAAGTTATCGAAACGAGAATTTGAAGAAATTCATTTCTCACAAAAATAAAAAAATCTAGAGGAAAATAGGAAAATGGGAGCAAAAGGTAATTACACAAGTAACTTCCATGGGTAGTGTTAGCATCTAGAATCATACTTAACAATGATTTCGGTTTTACGCTTAGTTTGGGGACTTGTGAAAAATCAGGGACGATGTATTCTATCCGTATGGTCACTTCACGCTGTGTTGTGTTTTCTACTCCGTGATCCTAACGTGTCGTTTGAAAAATGTTGGAGTTATTGATCGACATGAAAGTTCAACAAACCGTCATTCATAATCGGAATGTGCTTAATCGTGATATCTATATATGTGAATTAAAAGGTAAGATGCGTTTTTAGAATTAAGGCTTTCTTAATCTCTTTTGAGGAACCTTGACTACTTCTTCTCTAATTGGTTTGTCTAAACTGTTTTAAGTTTCTTACGGTTAGTCATTCACAAGTGGCTAGCTTGTGTGAGATAACTTGACGGTTTGGACATATCAATGGTTTAGTAGAAAGAGATTGAAATCCTTGGTTTTAGAAGCGTGAGTTGATTGCATTGCGTGAGGACACGGCAATGGTCTCGTCTGGGTATTTTGGTATGTGCTAAAACACATACCTTTTATTATCAAATGACCCAAAATAACCAAGAAAGAGCCGTTTATTGCTAATATTTGTGGTTTTCTTGAGTTTGTGCTTGTGCAGGTATGGATATGTAAAAACACGCAAAAAGAAACCAAATCAGACGTAAATCCGAGCACGAGAGATTAAGGGAGCTTAAGCTGAGCCGGAAGGTCAGAATTATGCATTTATGAAGATTTCTAATCTATGAGGATGATTTGTGAAGAGTTGATCAAAGTTTGAAGAAATGGTCCCTGAACTTTCAGCAAATGACAGAAAATACCCTTGAAGAATCAGAAATTTGCAAATTAGCCCTTGGTCTATTTGAAGATTGTCAAGAATGATCCTTGAAGATACTTTCAGAAGTTGCATGTTTGGTCCTCAAAATTGATTTTACATATTTAGTCCCTATAATATCACTTGGATCACACTTAATATCCTAAGTCCATTTATACTAGTCCAAGTTAAATCCATGATCCAATACATCCGGCCCAATCCCAAAACTAAACAACCCGTCCAAATTCCAACCCGAATAAACCTTTTACCCGGTTCCAAACCCAAGTCAATGCACCAATAACCCGGTCAACAAGTTTGAGATATATTAAAATATCCAAACGCGCCCAAACACCAATGCCCTTCTTCCCCAACCAAACACACCCGTCTACCACCATATCACCAATCCCAAACACAAACCTCGTACTAGAATCTATTCAAGACCTTATCCTCAGCTGACTTGTCAGATATATCTGCCACGTGGACAAATGGCACACTCCCATTGGTCGTGACACCTCAATGAAGGAAATGGAGCACTCTGATTGGTGCAAGTGACAAGGATTGAATGAGTGGCTCAAAATAGCTTCTAGGCTCTTCTGAAAAGGATCCCAAGCTGATTCAAGGCTATTTAAAGACCTCTTAGCTCACATTGCAATTCGTCCAATTCCTTAAGTCTTAGAGGAATTTTGGCCATGTCATTTCCTTTCAATTTAAATGTTTTTAGAAGTTAAGTAATTTGTAATTTCAGATTTTCATTGTAATTTCAGTTTCTTTAATACAAATCTCTCTTTTATTTATCAAATTACTGTTATCAGTTTTAATAATTGCAATCTGTTTTGAGGTCTCATTTCCTGTTCAGTTAAGCTTACATAAGCTTGTTTCAGCTTATGTGAGCTTGTTGTTGCTTAATCTTCTCTCAATCTCAGTTTTAGAAAAAGGTCAAATAAAGTCAACTTTCAAAGTCAAATGAATTTTAGAGTAAATTCTGTTTTGAGATTGTTAAAATGATGAGTTTAAAAGTGTTTTGAGTAGTTGGATTAAGTTGAGCTCAGTTTCCTTATGATTTCAGTGATTTAATTGCTTCTAGTTAGTATTAAGGAGTGTTTGGTTTATTGTTTTAAACTGTTTTAGAGGTTACAAGATTTGATTAGATCAGTTGATATAAGCTTGATATAGTTTATTGATATCATAGCTGTTCTTGTTTTGTGCTTGTCCTCATCAAAAGCCAACATAAGTTTGAAACTGTTCTTGTTTTCATTACTGTTGAAATCAGTGGTTAAGAATTAGCATATAGGTGTAAGATTGGATAATCTAGCTTGATATAACTGTCATACATCATTATTCATCCATATCAGTCCTGCATTTGATCTTGAATCTCAATAAAGTCAACCTAGTCACTGTTTTAAAAAGTCAATACCACGTCATAAGTCAGTTTTATGCAAAAAGTGCAGGCCTTGCACAATGTTCATTTCAACTAGTGAGGGTCTGATTTTTGGTTTAAGTACAGCCTGCTAGGTGGTCTTGAAGATCACATAACTGTTTCTCACTTTGGCTTACTGAATAAGTTTATAGAACAGCTTAAACATAGGGGGCAGTTCACTGTTTTGCTAAATAGATCAGTCAAGCATAATCATAGGTAAACTGCTTATCAGAGGTTAGGAGTAGTGTTAATTAGTTGCTATTAGCTTATTTTAGCATACATTAGCTTCTCTTCTTTGTTTGGTAGTAATGCATTGTTTAGCTTATTTCTAAGTACTTATTTTAGTATCAGTTACACATCAGCTCTATATTCTTCCACATAAGCCCATGTTTTTATATTTTTCATAGCTTTAGAATAATATTTTAGGATTTCCCTGAATTTTTCATAATTTTTAGCTACTGTTTAGTATTTTTCTTATTTAAAAATAGTTTTTAATCACTTTTAAATAGCTTTAATTGCAATTAATTGAGAAAAAGTTCCAAAAAATATTTTTTCAATTTTTCCAGTTTAAGAAAAATATAAAAAGCATAAAAAAGATTTTTCCATACTTTTCCCCTTTTTATTTGGTATTTTTCATAATTTAAATTAGAATAAAATAGTTTAAAATTAGTAGAAATTAGAAAAATAATCAAAAAAATAAAAAAATAGTTTTGAAAAGTCTTTTGTGTTATTTTAGATTTTTGAAAAGTAATTCCATAATTTTCCCCTTTGTTTTTATAATTTTTAGTTATTTAGTCTTATTTTTAAAAAGTTAAAAATTAGTGTTTAATTTAAATAAAATCTAGAAAAATCCAAAAAAAATAGTTTTAATTCATAAATAGTTTTCTAATATCATTTTTAGAATAAAAGTAATTTTAGGTTATTTTTAGGATTTAGAATAGTCGTAGTTGCAATTTATTAAGCGTTACGTTTTAATCCCGTATTTGCGTTGTAGTGTAGAATTGCGTAGTTTGCCTTAATTCTTAGGATTTCCCATAGATTTCATTTCCATGTTACTTTCCTTATCCCGTAGTTTAGAATACTTCATTTTATCCCCTTTTCTTATTCAAATCCCGATAATCAAGACGTGAGTTGGAAATTCCATTCAACCCTCGTTCGGAACGATCTCGGTGCTCAAACCTAACACGTTTGAGTTACCCGCATACTACACTTCTCATCATTATTGATCAGTGTCCGAATCGTTTTAAGTTTCTTACGGTTAGTCATTCACAAGTGGCTAGCTTGAGTGAGATAACTTGACGGTTTGGACATATCACGTAAACATGAGAATAACAATTCATTAAAAGATATATTTGTGTGTTTGTTCGAGTCAAATGCTTGTATCGAGTCATAATGGATGTTTTCCAGAAATTTTTTCCAGATTCTAAAGATGTAAGTTTTCCAGAATTTTTTTTGAGAAAATCGCACGTTTTTGTCGGGATAACCCTTTGACGGCGTCAGGATCGCAATGACTTTGGCGTCGAGGAAGGAGTAAAACAACATATTACTTTTTTCTCGTTTCACGAGGCTACTAAAAAATTTGGAATTTTCGAGGTCTTAATTTTCTAGAAATTTTGTAAACATCCATTCCACAAGCATTATATCCTAGTTTAAATCGAGTCTTATGTATATTATTACCGATTTTACGCTTGAAGGTTTCGTTTGTTTTCTTCAAGTGTGCTGTTTAATTTATCAAGAAGAAGTTACATAAGATTGGAAGGAGCTTTTCACGCATAACTTCTTCTTGGAAAGAATTTAACCACTACTTCACACACGGATCCTACCGAGCTAATCAGGGGAGTACTAGTTTCTTTCGTTTTTTTGATTACCTTCCATTATCATAACTTTGATACTTTCGGGGAACATTGGGGACAATGTTCAGTTTAAGTGTAGGGAGGGAAAATAAAACGGGAACTTTGAAACTATGCTTATCCTTGATTATTTGCTTTGTCCAATTGTATTTGTGTAATAAACTATGAGAAAATGTCGGTTAGGGTAATTTTGGCACCAAATTTTTAATTTTTCATGACATATAGGAGTGGGCCATTAGTTTTAACAAAAGCGTCTCACGGATAGGAAGTTGCATGACTAGCACAAAAACCCTTTACCACCTAAATTCCACCCAAAATGTGAGGATCGCCCTTAGATTAGTAGGAATTAAAGCATTCATCTTTAATGCTTAGAGTGTAAACCAGTAGTATATTAGATTCTAGAACTTGTTTTGTGATGCATCCCGAGATCGCTAGTAAGACACACTTGTGTAGTTAGGAATAACTAAATGATAAGAGGCATTAGGATAACCCTTGTTTGAAACCCGTAATATAATTACTTCTTCCACATCGGTTGAGTAATTCCCCACACCTTTGTGTTGTACTCATCTTTAGTACACGATACCCCTAGTTAACCCCTTTGAGCCTATCCTTTTCAGCGGTTCTCGTGATGTTTCGAGTTTTCGGAATATTAATGAAGAGCATTGTTTACACCCCACCCCCAAATGTACACCCAAATCGCCTTAGCCTACCTTGTATGCACTCACTTTTAGTGCATTATTGTTATCACCTTAAACCCTTAGTTCAATTATCTAGTTGCTTGCATGAGTTGCTAAGTCGAGTCATATCCTTTGTATACAGTTTTGGGACGATTGGGATTCATGGGAAAAGTTAAAGTTTATGAAATGACGGGAAGGGAACGTTAATTCAAATTCCCTTTGTTTGCATAATAATGTACCCCAAGTGTTTTGATCTTTTCAATTCGGGTCAAATTAGTATTAGATTAATAAAAACTCAAGTGTAGGGATGTGCCTATAAATCCCTATCATTTTGATGTTACCGTAGAGGATGGTAGAGTAAAAGTTTATGAAAAAAAAAAAAAAAAAAAAAAAAAAAAAAAAATAGAAAAAGAGAAAAGAAAAAAATAGAGTGATTAAAAAAAAAAAAAATACGGGCTACCATCCTACATCTATCCTTTAATTTTATGTTTGTTTATTTCAGTTAGCTAGAGTTTAGAGTGTCGAGTCTTGGCTTAGCAACGCCATTCTTCGTATACTTGCAACATAGAGATTTTTGACTTGCCACCACTATATAGCCTATCCCACCAAACCTTTTGTTTCCCTACCGTAAGCCTAACATTACAACCCTTTAAAGACCTCTTTGATAGTCTTGCCTAGGTGCTTACGCCAAAGCGATGGAGGTTGGATCTATTCTCAAGCCTATGGTAATCTATGTACTAGGACCGGTTAATGAGTGTTTATCTTCCATTTCCAATTTGTTATATTTCATATACACCCGAGAGAGATGTGAGTATCCAAACACCCTATGTGAGGTGCTAGTATGTAATTTCCGTGCTTGTTATGACTTTTGCGGGGCTTATATGTGTTGTGGACTGTTTTAAACCAATGCTTCATGACCTCTAACTTAGAAATTAATTGGCTAAAAGCACATTTGCTTGAGGACAAGCAAATACCAAGTGTAGGGATATTTGATAAGGTTTTAAAAGGTACCTTTTTGAGGGTCGTTTAAGCCCTTATTTGATCACTTTTGTATCCGTTATTGCTTAATATCGTTCCTTTTCACTTTTAGGTCTCTTGAAGGCAAAATGCTGGAATGGCACTTATTTGGACGAAAGGCGATTATCTGAAGAAAATGACCAAAGTCAATCGAGACACTCAAAGTGCTGAAAACATAAGGTGACGGTGTCGGTGTTAAGTGTGACGCGTCGGAGGATCTTTGTGACGGGACGAAGCCAAAACTCCCATTTTCAAGTGACGGCGTCAAGTTATAAAAGAGTAGGCCGTCGCAACTCAGACGGCCTAGATGTAATCCGCGTCGGCGGCGAAGAGGACGGCGTCACAATCATAAGGTGACGCCGCGCAAGTCTAACGTGGCCAAGACGAAACCCTAATGACGGCGACACGACGGCGTCACAAAACATAAGGTGACGCCGTCGCATGTGTAATATTATATATAGAATCCGAATTTTTCATTATTAGTGTGTAGTCTTTTGGAGTAAAAACCTAAACCGAACCAAGGCTGTCTTGTACAGTATTTTAGGGTTCCAAACCCTATCTTACACCAAGATAAGTGTTTTACTTCATTAATACAATTATGTCTTTGATTATTTGTGTGTATGCTTGCATGTTTTCCATGTCCGGCTAATTTACTTGTGTGTTTGCTTAGGGAATATGAAGCTTAATTATTGAATATTGATTGGTTGTTTCTTATCTTAGTTGATTAATGATCTAGTAATGCGATAGGTCATTCGTTGTGTACTTAATGCTTGATTAAATCTTTGTGAACCTCCTTGAGTAGTTGTAAGCTAAACCATCCAAAGAGTGCCTTAGAGTAAGAGTTTATTATCCCTAGTGGGTTTTGTAGATGAGACCCTTTGGTAAGTTCAAAGAGTTAGGGAACATACGCATACCCTACAACCTTAGACACACAACGCAACTAGGAATAAGGACGTGACAATTCAACCACCAATAGGAGATAATTAAGGAGTAGTAAAACCTAAGTAAACACATCTTTAAACTATCATACGAGCACACATTAATTAGACATAGACTACATACACCTTAGATTAGATAATTAGATAAGTAGAGTAATCGGTAGCAATATGTTGGAATTAAAGTAGGAATTCATTGATGTTCTTTGCGAAGCTGAATGAAGAAGACTTGGATTCTCTGAAGAAGACATGGATTCTCGAAGAAGAGTTTCTTGAAGTAATATTAGCATAGTTTGTTTTCTGGATATAGATATTCCGTATATTTATTAATTTGTTAGGATATGCATGAGCTATTTTAGGTAGTGATATGCATTTATTTTATATTATTGTTTATTTAGGGTTCCTTGTGTATACAAGGAACTGATAGCTTTTGTATTGCATAACTCTAGAACTCTGAGAAAAAATATTCCAGAGAAACACATTAAGAGAGAGTGGAAAAGATCCATAGAGGATCATTGTTTCTTGAAGAAAAACCTTGTTTGTAACTCTGAAACCAATTGTTGAAACCAAGATCCGGACTCAACTAGGGTATAATAACAATGATTGAATAGATGCACAGCGGATAATAATTAACACAATCAAAGTTACAAACAAGGTTTTTCTTCAAGAAACAATGATCCTCTATGGATCTTTTCCACTCTCTCTTAATGTGTTTCTCTGGAATATTTTTTCTCAGAGTTCTAGAGTTATGCAATACAAAAGCTATCAGTTCCTTTTATACACAAGGAACCCTAAATAAACAATAATATAAAATAAATGCATATCACTACCTAAAATAGCTCATGCATATCCTAACAAACTAATAAATATACGGAATATCTATATCCGTAGAAACAAACTATGTGCTAATATTACTTCAGCAGAAACTCTTCTTCAGCAGAATCCATGTCTTCTTCAGTAGAATCCATGTCTTCTTCACCAGTAACATCAACAGAATTCCTACTTTCCAGAATTCCTACTTTCCAGAATTCCCAACAATCCTCCCTTAAACTGGAATTTGACTTGGTTAAGTTCCAGTTTCCTGATATGTCTTTAAAAGTGCAGAACAAGAGGATTGTACTCGAACATCAGCAGCAAATAATCAAAACAATGACATCTCTATGATGACAAACTTTGAAAATCCAGATC
>OU343222.1:180627235-180643654 GCA_910596185.1 Chrysanthemum makinoi
CGTCTTCTTTCTTTCTACCCTTCCGCGAAGATGACTTGTTTGAGCGTTTATTGAGTGTGATAAAGACTTGGCTATTTAGTTACGGTTGCGATTCTTTCTCGCTTAACCTACAACGTAGCTATCACTTTGGTGTCTCACTCAGTTGAGAATGTCAAGAGGTTTTGTACATTGGGTACACCGTTTCTTCTTCACAAGGATTAGTACAAGTTTAAGTAACAAATCTGGGGAATTTTATTTCATGATCAAGTTTGGTATATCGGGTTTACTTCTCTAAGAGGTCACAACATTAGCCGACAGATTGTGTGAATGATGTGTTTACCAAAGTGTTTATTGGATGGTTGATGATAATGTTGATGGTGGATGATGAACCGCTGCATGTTCCCCTAAAACAGATATTCACTGAAACTAATGTTGTCATAACACATTCAAACTGACATTGTTTACGGTTTTGTCTTGATTTTGTAAAATCCCGCGAAAGAAACTATTTCTCGGTTTAAATCATAGACATGTAAAATCCCGTGACAATGGAAACATCCTGATTATAGTAAAGTGCATTTCTGGATCTATCTTACGGTTTATTCTTGGTCTTGTAAAATCCCGCGAAATAAATTATTTCTCGGTTTAAACCATAGAATTGTAAAATCCCGTGATGATGGAATCATCCTGGAGAAAGGAAAGTGTATTTCGGGATCTTATCTGATGCTGGTGCTACGATCTCTACTTCGAAGAAGGGATAAAGGGGTGTACTTCATGTACTGGGTGTGTGTTTGGGTTGTCTTCATGGCAGTTTGGTTATTACATGGTTTTACGGGGTTATGTGCTTTTAACCATGGTCGGGATGAAAACCATTATCAAAGTTCACTTAAAACGTCAAAGGAGGCTAGAATTCAGCAGTTAACCAGAAGATGTGACAACGGCGTTAATTCAGTATTATTCATTTGAGGTTGAAGTGAAATATCACGGGCGAGTGTACTTAGTATCTGAAGGTATCGGGGATGGATGGATGAAGATTCTTCAAGATCCTTGTTCGAGCTTATTATCAAAAACAAAGACTTGGAAATCTAGTTATTGTTGGGTGTCTTTTACCTTTTCTTTTACCACTTGGGGGAATTGGGCTCTTACCACTACAAAATAACTATCACTTTAAGGAGTTACGATGTAGTGCTCAATGTCACATTCAATTGTGGATTTTCAAAAGGTAATGTACGTCTTATACTTGATGGTTGGTTGGTTGAAGAGTATAGAGTACATAGAGAGTACTTAGAGATGCTAATGGAAATCGGCACCGCTCTTTGTTACATATGTGCAAGTTTAAGTCACGAGTTCGGGGTAGTTTACTTCAGGGTCAAATTCATTATATCGGGTTTTCTCCATCAGCTGTCACGACAAAGAGCCTACTGAATGATAATGGGGTTGATTATAAGTCTGCCAAGAGATGATGAAAAGAGAGAGATTATGACGTATGAACACATCAGTTCATGCCTCGTACTCTAAAGAAAAGAAATTTGTACGTTTCAGTGCGCATTATCTTCAAAAGAAGAGAAATCTTCTTATGACGTTTGAACACAACAGTTCAAGCCTCGTTCCTCTAAAGAAAAGAAAAGTGTACGTGTCAGTGCGCTTTATCTTCTGAAGAAGATAAATCTTCTTATTAATGACCATTCTCATCAACATGCTTCATACTTTTTCCATGCGCTTCAGTCATCAAGTGAACCGGGCTACCATTGATTGTTTTTCTTATTCCACTTGCTCAACTATAATGACGATGGCAACATCATGTGCTAATTTTGCGAGGGAGAAGTGTGAATAGAATACTTTTTGATGATTTCACTTATTTAGTCAAGAATGGCATCTCCGTATGCAATTCTTGAGGGTGAGAAGAAGTGTGAATTTTTTGCATTGTTGATTGATATTTGAGAATATAAATGGTCATACGGCTCTAAACTCATGTAAGAACCGAGCTTCTTCTTATCGGGTCATCTTCACATGGAGTTTTTCTCTTCTAAGAGCCGTTGGTTGACATTTTCACTCGGATTGATGAGTTTATCGACAAAGTGCTTCCGGTTAATGCTTCACGTATACATCAACATGATGATTCCGAACAATCTCTCTGTTCTTGTTTGATGTGATTGGTAGTTTGGTGTTTCCATCTTGTGTTTTCGTTGCGGCTTGATTGCTGATTTCCTTGATGAACATCTTTTTGTTCTTGTTTTATTGGGAGGGATTTTAGTTAAGGGGATTTGCAAGATGTAAGTTAATTGGGATGCTTCTTGGTGGGATGCTTTTTGGTGTGAGTTGAAGATGTTAACACTCTATTCCCCATTTGGAAAATCTTGAAGATGGTCGAGTCTACAGTCAGTTCTACATTCTCTGCTACATGTTAGAAGACTTAAGACGAGTTGCATTTGATTATCTAAAGACTTCTTCTTAATCTGGGCATTTATCAAACAGATTGTCGGTTTATGGGAGGCGTTGATATTGACTATTGTAATATTGCAGTTGCACTATTGAATAATAATCCGCGCTTTGGTATTCCTTTGCCAAATCTTCACGGATTATTGTTCATGAAAAATGATCCGCTCTTTGGTATTCCTTTACCAAATCTTCACGGATTATTGTGCACTCTGTAAATCAACCACATGAACATTAAGGAAAATGACTTCCTCATCTGCTTGAAGACATTATTGGTGAATCTTCCAGATCAGTCTCTATATATATATCTTGAGGAAGATGGAATTGATGTTGAGGAATCATTTGTTCCAGTTCATTAAGTGGGTCAATGTACATCCGGTTGTACATTTATTCACGTGTTGTACATTTGACACAAGTTGATTACTTCGGAGTTAATCATTTATCACTTATTTGAGATTGAAGTTGACTTTCACAAAGGCGTGTTCTTATTTGATAACTTGCTCGGGCTTAAGAATTTGAGTTGAAGACTTGGTTTATCTAGTTACCACCAGTCGGGGTGGATGGTTGAAGACCAGGTTAACTATCACTATTAGGAGTTACTTTGTTTTACTCAGTGTCACACGCATATGACGGTGTGGATAATCACAAGAGGTGTTAATGTCTCATACTTTGTTTGGGTAGTGAGTACTTAGAGATTTGCTTGAAGCATAAATTCTCGACACCGTTCTTCCATCATTAGGTGCAAGCTTAAGATACAAATGTGGGGAAGTTGACTTCAGTTTCAAGTATGGTATATCGGGTTTTCTTCTTCAGTGGTCACTTCAAATTGTCTACATGAGGGTTGATAAAAATAGTCAGAGAGAGTCTTCAGCAAGTTGGTTCTCATAAGAGTTCAAGTGTTCTTCTCAACAAATTTCTAGTATACGGGCTTATAATGATTTGCTGACTCTGAAGTGTCAAAACCAGCAAGGGGGGAGGAGACAAGCATCTAAACGCGAGTAAACTTGATGAACTTAATACTTCTAAGTAATTGAAGATATCCCGGGAAGACAAATGTTATTACGGCAGAGAAACTCAAGGTTTAACTCATGGCGAGTAAACTTGATGAACTTAATTCTTCTAAGTGATTGAAGATATCCCGGGAAAACAAATGTCATGACCGCAGAGAAACTCAAGGTTTTACTCATCAAGGCGTTTAGTATTCTTATTCCAACTATGTGGGGGAAGAGATGTAAGAGAAAGTTTCTGAAGATAAAAGAGGTACTAACCGGGGTAAGTGGTTTGGTCCTTGTGTTATTAACATTCAGAAAAATCCGGAGGTGGGACAAGTGGTGTGCTCTGAGAGCTAGCAATTTCCACCACTTCCGTTATGGTCTCCGGTTCTTGAATGGGTTCATCGGGTTGTGGCGGATGGTCGGAAAAACTTGGAGAATCATCGAGAGTTATCGATAATTCGCACCAATGACAATATTTGCTTGCACCTATCCTTCCACATTGCTTGCATAAACAATCCGGATTCTGACAACAGATCTGATCATCTTCCATACGGCTTTTGCAGTGGAAACAACGAGGATAATCGATCGTCGCCATGAGAATTAAACATGTAGAGGATTAAGAAGAGAATCAAATGGTTGAGAGGATACGAAGAATAGAATTAAACGGCAAAAGAGGGTAAGAGAAATAGAATCATACGGATAAGAGGAATGAGAAGAGTATTTTTGTATTTTTGAATAAGAAAATATAAACATATACAGATGGATGGTATGAACAAAGAGTGAATATCCAAATTACTGGACCGGGGTATACTGGACCGGGTAAGTGGTTTGGGCCAAGGGGTTTAGATTGGGCTTGGGTAGTTAATTAGGTCCGGTTTGGTTTGTAATATTAATAACACAAGGACCAAAAATGTAACTTCTGAATTTCCAAGGACCAAACATGTAAATTATGAAGATGTAGTCAAAGGGTTGGTTTTGCCAACCTCCAATATTCCAAGGACCATTATTGCCAATTGTGAAATTCCAAGGATTAATTTTGAACATTTTTGGATTTTCAGGGACTAAACTGTAATTTCTCAAAACTTTTAGATTTTCCACCAAAGGACTAAATATGACAATTTATGATTACAAAAGGACCTTTGGTGACTTTTCTTTTGAAATAAATGGTTAGGGACTAATTTTGCCATTTTCTGAAAGTCGGGGGACTGAAACTGCCAATTATGCAAACTTTGCTCGTTTTTCATCGGATTTTGAACATTTTGCATCTCAAAACATATAAAATGCACTTTTGGAATATTTTCGGTTTTGATGCATTTCTGAGCATTTTTAACCGTTTTGCAGTTCAGAATAAACCAAAAATGATGAGTATTTACACACTCATCAATCCCCCACACTAAACTATTGCTAGTCCCTAGCAATATTTTGAGAAAAACATAATGGATTTGCATCTCTTTACCAAAAGCCATTACTTCTGGAGTAGCCAAATGTTTCAGTTCAAGCAAGAACCATGGTACAACGATAACCATGTGATTTTGAGCAAACCACCGCCTTCCAAGCGGTTTTGATTTGTCTTGACCAGAAGCCGTTTGCTCTGGACTAGCCAACTCTTAGATAAATTATCAGAATTATCTTTGGTGAGCTGAATACCAATTATGGATTTTCCACTGCCTTTACCACAAGCCATAACCTTGCGGGCTAGCCAACTCTTCACTTTTTAGGACATGGTGAGTTGAGAACCATACAATTTTGGGCAAATTGCAAGCCATATAAACGGATTTGAGAAATCTTTACCAAGAGCCGTTTGCTCCTGGATTAGCCAATCCTTTTGTTTATTAGACAAGGCGGACTGATAACCAATTGAGTAAGTGCAAAACACTTACTCCAAAAAAAAATTTTGGCCAAAAACGGGGGAATTAGGCGGATAATTACATGATAAAATTCGTGAGAATTCCCCCCCACACTTAGAAATGAATATTGCCCTCAATATTCAAAGTACCGGCGGTTATGCCGAAACAAAGAACGTAAAAGGGAAATACTACGGCCATTATTTAGAAAGAAGATTTTTTGAAACATGTGGGCAACCCCCCCACACTAGGGTGGTAGAAAGTAGAAAGAAGTCAGAAATATGGGTGAAAACCCATATGGCATGCTACTGTTTTTGATTCCCGAATCGCTAGCTTGACTCGACCCCGTATTCATTGGTTCATGGGGAAGCAAGGTGGAAGAAACAATCTCCATCGGACTTTCATTCAAGATGTTTGAATAAACATTGAAGCACGCGAAAGTTCCACACCGACGAGATATACAGAGAAAGATGCACCCGGCTCACGATGATAAATGAAAATACCGGGGTCAAAGATAGTGTCTTCATTCCCGAAGGAGTGAAGAAGAGAGGAAGTCACATCATGAGTGAGGAATGGAAGAAAGATGTTGATAACAATCAAGATCCATTCTTCATCCTCAAATGTAGACATATCGGGAGGAAGGGTGAAGGTAGTATCATCAATAAGCAAACTCTTATGATAGAGTACACCTTCCTCCGAGCCAATATCATCCTCAAGATCAAAATAGAAATGATCATATTCCGAAGGAGATATGTCATGAGAGAGTTCACCGGAGAACTCTTCATGAAGAGAATCATTGGAAAAAGCCTCAAGCTCAAGAGATGTTTCGGGCTTGTCCAATGTAGAGTCACTATCCACAACGGGGATAGGAGATGAAGCTGACTTAGCACAGAATGATTCGATCTTAGAAACGAGGAGATTTATATTGAACAATTTTTCACGAAGTATCTCGTCCTCAATCTCCGGATCATCGAATCTCTCACTTCTTCTAAACTAACTAGCTCAGAAGGTAGCTCCTCGACATAATCGATGTCTCCATAGGATAAAGAATCGTCAAACGAAGTACAATCGTTGTCAGAATCGGAGAACATATCAACATGATCATTTGGAATGTCAAGAGGAGGGTAAGAATCATCATCAAGAGGCTTATCACACATATTACCGGAGATAACCTCGGACTCACTTGGGATTGGAACAAGGCTCTCAACACTAGACGATTCCATTTCTGGAATAGTGCTACGAGGCTCGTCCCCATTATGAGAGTCAATGGAGCTTCGGTGTGATTTCAGTTGTTTGAGATGCAATCTCAATCATGCTGGGATATCAACTGACTGAGGAGGTTGAGAAATATTATTTCTGAAAGGATAAAAACCCTCCTCGTCATCATCATACATAGCTGCCTTAAGAAATTGGGAACGCCTTAGAGCTGCATGCTCTAGGGCTAATAATTCTTCCCTTGATTGGCGGGCCTCTCGCTCTTCGGCTAGCAATTCTCCAATGGTTTTCTCACCACTCACTTGATTCTTAAGGTTTTGAATTATATCATCAAGTTTTTCATTGTGGTTTCCAAATCTTGGGAATTTTCTTTAGGCAACGGTTCAGGTGGAGTTTGAACCGTATGGTGTTGTGGAGGTTGGAAATTGTCAAAACCGGAAGTATAGCAATTTTGATTCCATGGTTGACATTGAAAAATTATCGGAGGACCTCCACAATTCTCACAACAGTAAAACTGATGTGGCTGTGAGTCGTATGTGCCGGAGTCATAATTGTTATCGGAACGCCCATAGACAAGCGTGTTCCGATTGACAATCGAACTGTAGTGTGAACCACCACAGTACTCACAACAAGATAAAACTGTTGAGTCTGTACTGGTGAATCATATGGATTTTGGTTATAACCAAAGTTCTGAGCATCACTGGAAAACTGTTCATAGACAAACGTGTTTCCGGATTGACACTCAAATCCTTGGTGAGGGCCTCCACAATATTCACAACAGTAATGTTGATTATATGAAGATAGGTCGGGCTGTGGTGGGTAAGTGGAAAAGTTTGAGGAGTCGTTAAATGAGTTCGGATTAGGATCATAATCAAATGAATTCCTCGAACCACAAAACAAACAACTCCCGTTATGAATATCATTACCACATTGTACACATGTACACCAACGACAGGGTGAACCAAAAAGAGGCTCACCACAACCGACACAAGGAATAAACGATTGCATTTGAGAGTAATGAGAAAAAATCGGTTTATTCAAAGAATCAACAAAACCAACATGGTGATCCGGATGACTATCAAGTCTCGAAGAACATTCAGAAAAATCCGGAGGTGGGACAAGTGGTGTGCTCTGAGAGCTAGCAATTTCCACCACTTCCGTTATGGTCTCCGGTTCTTGAATGGGTTCATCGGGTTGTGGCGGATGGTCGGAAAAACTTGGAGAATCATCGAGAGAGTTATCAGATAATTCGCACCAATAACAATATTTGCTTGCACCTATCCTTCCACATTGCTTGCATAAACAATCCGGATTCTGACAACAGATCTGATCCTCTTCCATACGGCTTTTGCAGTGGAAACAACGAGGATAATCGATCGTCGCCATGAGAATTAAACATGTAGAGGATTAAGAAGAGAATCAAATGGTTGAGAGGATACGAAGAATAGAATTAAACGGCAAAAGAGGGTAAGAGAAATAGAATCATACGGATAAGAGGAATGAGAAGAGTATTTTTGTATTTTTGAATAAGAAAATATAAACATATACAGATGGATGGTATGAACAAAGAGTGAATATCCAAATTACTAATCAAGCTAAACGTAAGATAATCAAGACAGCTTAGGGGCCAAAATTTTGATGCGCTCCCGAACAGTCAAGCTTTATCACACAAGCCTGCCACTTGTGAATGGCGGACCGTAACAAGCTTAAAACGGCTCAGGAACGAACTCAATGAAGATCTGGGGAGTATAGGGTTTCCCGGGTCGTTATGTCCCAGCGAGCTATGCAATGGATTATCAAACGTATAGTGATCGAGAGATTTGAACGGGAAAAGGATTTGAGATTATTATAACTACAGAAGAAGTACATAAACTACAAGGGCTTAAATGCAAATTAAAGGAAATTAAAAAGATAAAATCTATTAAATAAACGCTATCACTATATTTAAAATGATGTTTTTTTGTTTTTATGTTTTACGAAACTGAAATTAAAAACTACGCGACGTACAAGATAAAAACGTGAAACTTACTCAATATAAATCCTAAAAATATGAAAAATACATTTTTACAATCCTAATGATAAAAGAAAATTTATGGAAAAAGAAAATTATTTTTACAACTATTTATCTAATTAAAAACTATTTTTTAACTATTAAATAATTACCTAAAATGCAAGAAAATAGGAAATTAAGCTAGAAAAATAAAATTAAGACTTAGAAAAATCTAAAATATCAAAATAGAATTTTCAAAACTATTTTTGTATTTTTCTGATTATTTTTCTATTTTCTAGGAATTTTAAACTATTAAAAACTAATTAAATTACTAAAAAATTACAAAATGAACTATGAAAAATCTGGAAAATTACTTTTTTGGCTTTTTATATTTATCTAAACTTAATAAAATTGAAAATTTATTTTTTTGAAGCTTTTCTGAATTTTTTGTATTAAAGGCTAATTAAAAAGTGCTAAAAAATGATTTAAATGCAGAAAAATATCAAACAAGCTTGGAAAAATATGAAAATTTCAGGAAAACTCTAAAATGATATTAAGAAGCTAGGAAAAATGGAAAAACAGTAGGTTATATGGAAGAAAATGAAACTGATGCACAAGTGCTTATTGAAATAAGCACTAAATAAGCCAAATGAACAAGCTAAGCTACCAACTGTTAACATAAGCTATATTATGCAAAAGTTACTCTAAATGAACTAAAAGGAACAACACTTAACCACTGAAATGCAAGATAAACAGATTTGGTGATTTTGATTAAAGTGCTAAAACAGTTTTGAGATGCCTACTTTAAGCCCAAGAAAAAGCACTCAAATAAGCTGCAAACCAGAAACCAATTATGAAGACATAAACTAGACCTAAGTGGCTACTTGAAACCAAAAGACCAGAACTAGGAAGGCTCTAATGAATCCTGTGCACCCCTGGACAAATCTGAGAAAAACTCAGATTCTGCAAAGGTAATGAACAGGGCAACTAGTACCACATTGAGAAGCTTATTTGAAGCTTATAAGAATTTGACAAAATTCAGTAAAAATGGTAATAAGATAGAAGACCAGTTGAAGTTTCTAAAATGCCAAATCTCAATGAAATTGGCTCAAAGATGAGATCATGATAAATCCTTGCAGTTGGCCAAAAATCAGGTTTTTCCACTTTTTGACTTTTGAAATTGGTTGTAAACTTTGACTAACATGGACTTTGAATCAACTTTTAAGACTGATGGTGATGTAATAAGGTGTAATAAGCTTAATGCAAGCAAGGTTTATGAATTCCAAACACAAAACAAGGATTTCCAAATCCAAAGATCCAACAGTTTAACAGTGAGACAGATTTAAGCACAATTTTGACTTTAAGTACTAAGCAGGCATAAACTTAGACAGATAAGGACTAAAATGAACCAAACAAACATGATATTACAAGGCTTGACCACTGAATGTACCCAAAAGACAGATAAATCAGCAGAGCCAAACACCCCTATATTGAACTGTTTTGCAATCAATTACTAAACTAAAGACTGACCAAGCACAAGTTATGATCAAACTACTTTAAAATAACTAAAATACTACTATTGAAACAAGTTTTAACTACTGAGTACCACTGAAACAGATTAAGCTAAAAATGAGCTTGAACTTACATTCAGTCCAAAGCCACAATGGCCTGCCAACTATGAACCCAGAACACTAGCCTAATCCAACCAAATGAATCTAAATCAACCCATATTCCTGTCTGAATCAACCCATATCATCCCTGCATCAGTTTTGCTCCTTGCTTTGACTTTCATTGACTTTAAGCACTTTTGATTGAAATTGTTTGAAACTTAAAAATGAGCTCACAGAAAGCTATGATAAGTTAGTGTGAACTTGTTTGAGCTTATAAACAAGCTTATTGAAGCTTATTCATGAGATTTGGACTTTGCAATTTTCAACAGTTAAGTGAAATACATGAAATGAAAATGCCACACAAATTTATGCCTGAAAATGGTTTATATTAATAGAGTAACTTGAAAATGAGTACATAGAACTAGAAAATTACAATTTAAAACTTAGATTAAGCTATTGCTACTAAAACGACATACATTTTATAAAAATAAAAACTAACTCTCCTCTCTTGCTTCCTCTTGGCTTCTTATAAGCTCCATACTCTTTCTCTCTCCTTTCTGAGTGGATCCCAGCAACAATATGAGCCATTGATTGGCTATAATTCATCTTAGCCATTAATTTGGTTTTGGCGCCAATTCCTGGTTTTGATATCAGGGACAGGAAAGAGGATGCATTAAATGCATTGGGATGGGTAGGTGAGGTGGGGAAGACAATATGTGAGGTAGGGTGGGTTGTTGGTGGCTGGGGGGTTGGAGTTGCAGACATGTTGGTCGGGGAGTGACAGGGAAAAGGGGGCGGGTTTGTTTATTTTAAACATTGGGTTGGTCGGGTCATGGGTATACTGGACCGGGGTAAGTGGTTTGGGCCAAGGGGTTTAGATTGGGCTTGGGTAGTTAATTAGGTCCGGTTTGGTTTGTAATATTAATAACACAAGGACCAAAAATGTAACTTCTGAATTTCCAAGGACCAAACATGTAAATTATGAAGATGTAGTCAAAGGGTTGGTTTTGCCAACCTCCAATATTCCAAGGACCATTATTGCCAATTGTGAAATTCCAAGGATTAATTTTGAACATTTTTGGATTTTCAGGGACTAAACTGTAATTTCTCAAAACTTTTAGATTTTCCACCAAAGGGCTAAATATGACAATTTATGATTACAAAAGGACCTTTGGTGACTTTTCTTTTGAAATAAATGCTTAGGGACTAATTTTGCCATTTTATGAAAGTCGGGGGACTGAAACTGCCAATTATGCAAACTTTGCTCGTTTTTCATCTCATTTTGAACATTTTGCATCTGAAACATATAAAATGCACTTTTGGAATATTTTCAGTGCTTTGATGCATTTCTGAGCATTTTTAACCGTTTTTGCAGTTCAGATTAAACCAAAAATGATGAGTATTTACACACTCATCAAGGTATATATATTCTTTTCCAAAACATGTCTCTAAATATGGCCTGCAGTTAATTCAGACTGTAACCCGTGCTTAAACCATGGCTTGCTATTATTTCAGATAGCAACCCATTCTTCAAGAAAGGAAAGTGCTGCACTAAACCAATTTTCATATATTTCGTACACTTATCCTAAAACAAAATGAGGAAAGTATGTCGAAGGACTGCTGCTCCTACTCAAATATTTTTCCTTCAAAAATTCTTCAGAAAAATATTTGTTTTATCAAACATGGTGGTAAATGAGTTGCTTATAAAAACAATCAGATTCAGATTTTTCGTAAAAAAAAATGCAAACTCAATCTATGACTTCAGCGCTTTTAAATTTTTCAGAAAATGAGTCATCGATTGAGGAGGAGAATGTTTTCAAATCTATATCATCTAACAGGCTTTCTTAATTATCCTATATGCTTAATTAAAAATGATGTTAACCTACGTTGAAGGACTAGTGATAACGCTACACGCGTCGTTCGGGGTCAAGGAAACTTCTTTTTCTTCGAGCAAGTTTTATAACACCCTAGGCAGTGAACCTAATCGTTGTAGTGTAGTAATTAGGGTAAGCCACGGGTATTGATATCGTTCTCTAAGGGAATAGGAATGCTAGTAAGGAGTTACTACGCTAAGGTTGGGGTTGAGGAAGATTATTTTTTATCTTTTTATGTTTTTTTGGAAAGGAAAGGTACGAATCTCGGGGTTTGAATTTGGGGGGTTTGGTATTGTGTTGGGAATTCTGGAAAGTAGGAATTCTGTTGATGTTACTGCTGACGAATCTGCTGAAGAAGACATGGATTCTGCTGAAGAAGACATGGATTCTGCTGAAGAAGAGTTTCTGCTGAAGTAATATTAGCGCATAGTTTGTGTCTACGGATATAGATATTCCGTATATTTATTAGTTTGTTAGGATATGCATGAGCTATTTTAGGTAGTGATATGCATTTATTTTATATTATTGTTTATTTAGGGTTCCTTGTGTATAAAAGGAACTGATAGCTTTTGTATTGCATAACTCTAGAACTCTGAGAAAAAATATTCCAGAGAAACACATTAAGAGAGAGTGGAAAAGATCCATAGAGGATCATTGTTTCTTGAAGAAAAACCTTGTTTGTAACTTTGATTGTGTTAATTATTATCCGTTGTGCATCTATTCAATCATTGTTATTATACCCTAGTTGAGTCCGGATCTTCGTTTCAACAATTGGTATCAGAGCGGGTGGCTCTTGATCTAGGGTTAATAAGGTTTTTGGGTAATTAGGGTTTAGACCCTAATCGGTGTATTAGAACAGTCGTGATTGTGAAAAGAAAAGATAGCATCAGATTTGAGAAAGAGGCAGCGAATAAGGAATCATCGAATGCAAATACAAGGTATCCTCGTACTAATGTTAATTGTACCAGTTGTTATTTACATGGTATAATTTTTAATTGGCTATCGATTGGTATAATTGTTATTCACGTGTCATATGTTGGTGCGCTCCAACATTTATCTTATCCGCCATTTGTCAAAAGACCAAACGAATTATAGCTTGTTTTCTTGATATTTGGAGGATCACGTGAGTATGTTCTTTGTCTTATTGGCTAGTGTTTATTGGTATTGATCACGAGACACTTGTACTGAAAAGGGATTTAATTGATTTATTTGATTGACTCGTATTGAGCTCACGAGACCACATAAACCACGCATTTATTGGCTGACACAATTGATATTCATCACGTCAACAAGACAGCAGGTCAATTGATTTCATTGGTTGTTAAATTTGTGTGGGGCTCTTTGTTGAATTCGGTCTTAGTTTATTTTTGATATTGGTTGAATTTCGTTGATGTCTATAAGTCATTGCTGCTGAATTTTAGTGGGTCCCACGCATCTCAGTCATCAGTGGTTTTTGAGGATATTAAATAATTGATCTGATTATTCCTGTATGGTGAGGAGAATTTTTGACGCAAGTTTGCAATATTGAATGGGTCATGTGGGTTTCAATCTTGTGTGGTGCGGAGTATGGGTGTTATGATGGAAGTGATTTTTGATTGGCTACTATTTTTTTAATTCGCATATTGATTCAGTAGTTTTGGTGACTGGTGCACATGGTATTAGTTTGGTCCGAGGAATACAGGTCAACGATATTTTGGTCTCCACTATTTTATTGTTTCTACTGAAGCACATAAGGTTTTTGCTGGAACTTTACTGCTGTGATCACATATAATGGCTGAATTTGATAATAATAGTGATGATGTTATGTTTCCGTATTTGATGAATGATGCGTACGATGTCTGGGCTAAGAAGATGGAACACTGGATCATGAATAATGATATGAATATCTGGAAGGTGATCCAAAATGGCAACTGCTTGAAAAGGACTGGATGTGATCGTGATGGAAATATCTTTATTCATCCTCCAACAACTGCAGATGAACACATTGCTGTACAAAGAGAGTCAAAGGCCAGAAATATCTTGCTTAAATCTATTCCTGCTGATCATGTAGCAGATTTTCGTTATATGGATGATGCAAGTATTATATGGGATGCACTCAAAGAAAGGTATGGTGGAAAGGCTGAATTCAAGAAGATGAGCAAGGAAGCTGATGCTACAGGTTATGCTGAAGAACTTGCCAGTCCACACTTTGCATTCATGGGCATCTCTCAGGTACAAAATTGTGTGTTTGGTTGTAGTGATAAATACAATGAACTAAAAGAAGCCTATGATGAAATGAAACCTAAATATAATGAATGCTATGTTGAAGTTGAGGGTTATAAACAGGCCTTAAAAACATTAGAAAGACAAAAAGTATGGTTTCAAAAGAATCAGTTGGCTTATGATGAAAAGATAGGAGTGTTAGAAAGAGATCTAACTAATGCTAAAAATGAGTTAAAATATTCTGAGAAAGAAAGAGCTAAAGTAGAGCTAGAAAAACAAGAAGTGCAAGATAAGTTGGATACTGAAGTAGTTAGGCATAAAGAATGGCTAGTTTCTGGTGACAAGTTAGCTAGTCATCTATATGGTAGTCAAGCTCCTAATTCTGGGATAGGTTTAGGTTTTAAAAAGTATGTAGGATTAGAAGCTAGGCATGATGGGCGTAATACTACACCAGCAGGCTTAGCTAATAATGTTAAAGAAGGTGACCTACATGCTGTACGTGGACCTATTAGAGGTGAACATATTCCCACTGACCTTTCCATCACAGTTGACTTTGATGGATCACACCATTTATACGGCAAAAAGTCAAGTGACTTGCCAGACATTAGTAGCAAAACTAATGACTCTGTCTCTTGTTCTAAAAGTGACAAGTCATCAGACCTAAATGCCACTGACTATGCCTCATGTGATTCAAGTGAAAAGTCTGACTTACCTAGGCACACACCCATGTCCAAAGTAGCTAATCTTTGAGCCCAATATTGCTGAGCCCAAAACAAAGCCAGTTACTTATTCTATTAAACACAATATTGCAGCTAGTTCTGTTTCGGATAAATTTAAATGTAATAAACAAAGTTGTGTTAAGAATAAGTCTTTTAAGAAGAAATCTTGTTTTGTGTGTGGTAGTAAACTCCATCTTATTAAAGACTGTGATTATCATGAGAAAAGGATGGGTGTTTCCTCTGGCCATAAGAATTTTAGACCCACATGGACTATTGTTGCTAGTATTCCTCCATTTGTTACCAAAGGCAAATGTGAGAGCGGTAAACCGGTTTCTACCGGTAAACCAAAGGTGTATGCATCTGTTCGATAGGCATAATAGGCCTTTTCCAGTTCCTCGGTGGAGGATATTCTTCACCGCCATTACCTGGTTGGTGGAACAAGAATGCTCGACTTAGGCCCTATAGACCTACTAGTTCTTATTTTCATCCCTATACACCTTATGTATCTCATATGAATCTGGCACATGGTGGAGTTGGAGTGGCAAATATTGTTAAGCCCTCAACAGGTTATTCTTGGAAAACTCAAAGGAAAGGTTCATTCTGGGTACCCAAGAACAATAGTCCTTGTCAGGTGCATTGATTGAGGGGAGGCTTGTTGTTGTATTTTTGTTTTCTAACCATTTTTGCAGATGTTGAATCCTCATACGCCTAAGGGGAGGCTTAGTGTTTCTGCTGACACTACAACTGTCTTTGGTTTCTACTGATGCTTGATGGTTTATTTTCCATGTTTTGGTTATTTATTTATTTTTTCTTTATTTTATATTTCGTTAAAAATAATAATAATAATAATAATAAAATAAAATAAAAAATAAAAAAAAACAAAAAAAAAACGTATTATTTCTTTTTCTTAGTTAAAAAAATAAAAAATAAAAATCGTGTTATTTCTTTTAGTGATTAAAAAAAGCACTAACCGTCTGTGTTCGGTTTCTACTATTTCTTGCTTCAGGGTTTTGGTGTTGGTTAATAACCACACAACTAATGGTTTTCATCTCACCATGTCTTTCTGACACAAGAGTTGACTAGCCCACGGGATTATGGCTTGTGGTAACCGCTGCGGAAATCCATAAATGGTAATCAACTCACCATGATGATGACGACATTCCATCAAAGAGTTGGCTAGTCCAAAAGCAAACGGTTTTTGGTAAAGACATCTTAATTCCGTTGATAGTTGCTGATTTACTAAAAATCAGAGGGTTATCAATGTACCCTGGTCTCACACACCAAACATTGGCTAGTCCTGAGCAAACGGCTCCAGGTAAAGACATATCAAATCCGTTTATGGTTGCTGATTTGCTAATAAATCAGATGGTTATCAGTGTACCATAGTTTACGAACTTAAACATTTGGCTACTCCAGTAGTGATGGCTATTAGTAAAGAGACATCAAATCCATTATTTTCAATGATTCACCTCTCACAGGAGTTAACACACCTGGATGTGATGAGAATAGTTTGAAACTTATATGTTTTGATGAACATTTTGTCATTTGTTGCTGCAAA
>OU343222.1:180643754-180696494 GCA_910596185.1 Chrysanthemum makinoi
AGATGTACACCAAAGTATCAACTCAATCGAATCTCTCATCGACACAAAATCTCATCATCAAAATCACATTATCACAAATCTCTTAAAAAAAAAACTCATCATCATATCGCACGAAGCCCATCATGTTGATACGATCTTCAAGCCCTTAGAATACACCACGAACCTCGAAGCAATACCCTACAAGCCTCTATCAGCCTCTATACCTCCATTTTAAGCACAAGACTTACATACAAAAAAACAAGTGCAAACCCCATTTATGCCCAGTACCAAGTCCACATTTTAAATCCTTGAGACTAATTCCAATACTCGGATACAATTTATGCTCATAGTCAAATTTACCACAACATAATGATATCAGCCCTCTTCCAATGTACACGATATACCACATCCGAATACCCATTCAGCCCATGTCCAACTGTTATCCATACTGCATATAGCAATCTCCCTCAAGGCCCAAGTTCAAATGGTAAAGCCCATATCCAGTTCAATTTACCAATCCAAACACAGAAAACGCACGGTATACAATACATATGAGTTGCCCTAATTATTGGGGAGTATTTAAAGTCTCATATCTCATACTTGCCCTAAAAATACTCATACCCTAATCACCACAGCACACCCCAACTTCCAGTAATCTCACAAATATCCTAAAAATCCTCCACAAACCAATGGTGATCTGCCTTCATAGTAAGAACAAAACCAAGTCATATGCCTCGCCACAGAGATGGCTAGAGGCAGTCTTCAACGCCACAGGGATGCCTACAACTGATGTATACTCCACACACCATCTCAGGTAGGTTTTAATTCGAGTCATTCATGTTTTGGTTGTTTGAATCAGACCAAAGAGTATGAGAATAACGCCATGTTATATCTCTGCTCTTAAAGCCGAAAATAAACTGAGGTTTTAACAACTTCAAACAAACAAAAATTAGATCGATGAAGGTGGACTGAGATCCGTTTATTGATTCAATTAACATATTATTTTGGATTGGAACGAACACGTGAGAATGAATAACATAGTTGTTATATCATTTTCATCTTAGATTCGGATAGCCTTTAAAAGAATTATAATGGATCTATGATGAAAGACTGATTTCGTTGGTTGGATCTTAAAGATCTTGGTATTGTATTCTTAACCACGAAACAACTTGCTGAGATCAAAGGTCATTCTTTTATAAAAACTTTGAGACATGGATCGATGAAAGACAACCTTGTGTGTACGATCAAAAATTGGTCGAATATATTGAGAATCACACAAATAATCTGAGATCTTTTGAGTCATGAAAGTGAAAGTAGTTGATGAATAATAGGATTAGAATAGAATGATGTTGGTTTGTGAATGATGATTCTTGTCCAGTTAAGTCTTTGTTTTTGTTTTTGCGGTTGAGATCTGATGTTTGATTATTGAATGAGATTTAAGTCTTGTTTGAGATGGTTTGTTTAACTTCTTCATCTCATTCTTTTATAAATCACAAAATGCATGTGTCAGGTCACATTCAAGAATGTGACAACTCGCATCATCAAGAAACTCGCATTAACAACTTTCTTTTACAACTCTCTTTGACAACATGCTTTAATAACTCGCTTTGACAACTCGCTTGATAATTATTGACTCAACTCGCATCATAAAAAAGAAACAGTCAACATGCATAGATTACTTTGAATCAACTCGCAACATCAGCAATTCGCTCAAAAGCAAGTTGCACCCATAACATATGCGAGTTAAGTAACTCGCATCGTAACCATTGAGTCTGTACATATAATGGCAACTCGCATCCTGGATGCAATGAATCAGGACCAAAACATAACTCGCATTGAGTAACAATCACAACTCGCATCGAAGAATGTGACAACTCGCATTCATGAGATGAAGAAAAATGACACAGGTTGCATATAATTATACCAGCAGCAGACTTAAACCCATCCAATGTGACCCGTTTTGAACTTTTTGACCACAAAATCAAAAAAAGATATGAGTTATCAAAACTGTTTATCAAAAAAATATGAGTTATCAAAACCGTTTTGAACGTATTGTGACTTGATAGACCATATGAAATACTTAAAAGTGACAAAACTGTTCATCACAAAAAGAAAAGATTTCCAGCATCATAAAATCTTGGTAAAAGCAGTTTTGAAGCAAGATTCTAACCACAAAAATAACCACAAACTTCGACCAAATAACATAACCGGTATCAAACTGAATCAAACCATGAGATAAGCCACGAGAATCAGCACAAACAACACAACCTGGGCTCTGATTCCTATTGTTGGATCATGAATATTATGTTGTTTAATGATTCGGGTGGTCTAGGATTGTGATTAAATAAGAAAGCCATTTTAGATAGATGAAGAGAGTTGAGAGGAGGTTTCTTGAAGAGAGTTGCTTAAACAAATGAAAGGTTAGATTCAAAGAAGCCACACCCCTTCCATGGATGGAAGGGGTATTTATACTTACAAACAATACGTCCTCCTATCGGACTGTGGATCAGGCATACAGTGGGTAAAGACCCGTCCTTCCTCCACGGTGTTGCACTAAACTAAACTACGCTACAAACTAACTAATTAACTACTAAATAACGTAAATAACGACACGTCTACGAGCTAACATATGCTAGACCATAATTGGGGTGACCGACACTTTAACATGGAATTTTCTAATTCCTAACAGTCGAGAAGCCGAAGTGACTAATCGATAGACACACAATGGTAGGCTATTTAGGTGATAATCCTATAATATTGCCTTCTTAAACTAAAAAGTCCAAATACATCGAGCTAACTCAACATACCTCGTCTATGGTCTCGATATGATGCAAAGGCCAAGTTCTAAAGTTTACAAGCTACCGGCACACTCATAATTTGGTGGATTTGGGGTAAAAATATGGAAACAGATAAGGCTAATCTAACCATATAATATCAAGGGTTATATGTGCTCGGCTAAGGTCTAATCTAGTTAGGTTAAGAAAATTTTAAAAATGACATAATTTTTCAAAATAAACTAGAAAATCGAGGGCAAAATAAAATTCAAGAGACAATTCTACTCCCGTCCCCCCACTTGAATTGTACAAAGTCCTTTTGTACTAAGCGTTAAATAAAGGTGAAGAGAAAAGTAGAATTAGAGCGAGAACTTCCCTGAAATTTGCATCAAAAAGAAAGAAGCCCCGAAAAAAGAGTCTTGCCTTCGCATAAGCATCCACGAGCAAACTTCAATCCCTGAAATCAGACTACCGACAAGCATAATTCTAAAAAGAAAAAATGAAAATGAAAAATAAACCTAACTCACTTTCGTAGGAATCACGGTTGCATTTAGTGCATGCAACAAGCCTTTTAAACCACTTGGTGTCCCAAGTGGACGAGTGTAGTCTCGATAGGGCTTACAGGGAACATACCCACAAAGTTCATTTAAAAGACTAATACAAGGTTATTGTGTTTAAAATGAAAGAAGTACTGTAGAGGATTGTTACGTCGTAACTCCAGAAGGAGTTACGCCGTAACTAGGCAAAACCTGGCATATGCTGCAAAAGTGTAGCTACGACGTAACCGCTGAATGGGATTACGCCATAATTGGTAATGCTTCTGAAGTTCTGTTGCAAAGGGGCCTGTTACGGCGTAACCATAAGAATGAGTTACGCCGTAACTCTGGTTGGATCAGCATGCTATAGCAGCAACTCTTATTCTTTTCCTTCAAAAATGGTTAAAAACATAAAACGCAACAGAAATGGAAATAAAACAAAAGAAAGGGATAATTCGGGTTGTCTCCCGAAAGAGCACTTTTCTTTATTTATGAGTCTTTAAGTTAGACTCAGAGCCATGGGCCTTTATGGTGGCCTTTGGACTTGGCCAACTTCCTCCATGTCCTTCATCAAGTTATGTCTGACCCAAGCGACATTTGTAGCAGTTCGGAGGTACTCTTTAGTCTCGATCTTCCGAATTTTGCAAAATTTTTCCTCCGGCCCCAAGTGGTATCTAGTAAACTCATATTTTTCGCTATAATGGTGGCGACCTCTTATACGGAATGCCAAGAAGTTTTCACCTTCTTTTCTCGTGTGCTTCATCATCGGGGTCAATGAACCCATCTTCACCTTGTAGTTCAAGGTAATCAAAATCATCATCGTCGGAATCGGTATCTTTAAGTCGTTTATCGTCGAGTAAATTTTCCGCTAGCACCTGTTTGCATTCCTTTTTTTCCTTCCTCGATGAATCCTTGGTATCATTATCCGACTCTTCATTTGGAACTTTTCCGCTTGGTTCGTCTTTACTCATACATCCATTCTAGATTTTCTCCTTAGTTAGCGCATCTATCTTTCCATATTTGATTCTGACCCAATCGTCGAATCCTAAATCGTCTAGCCAAGGCAATTATGTTCTTTCCGAGTCATTAGTTGAGGTCCATAGGAACTCGTCTTGCCCAACTCTCTTTATACTGCTTCCCCCATTACATTCATAATCAAAAGGGTCGCAAGATGCCCAAAAAGTTTCGTCAGGGGTTTTAACTTTCTCACACCAATGACTTCGAGTTCCCTTGTCATCATTTTTGCTAGAAGGAATATCGTTGAGAGGTTTAATGGTCTTTCCTCGAAGAATATGTTTTTCATATATGAGCTCTAAATTTCTCAACAAAACTGAATTAATTATTGCGTCCCCGAACCTTACTAAATACCAATCACTGAATGATAGGTCCCCAAAATCAACGTCATGCCTTCCCGATTCATGTGGTCATATCCAAACTTCGTTCTTCACATTGCCCCCTCCGTTGCAATACTCACGAAAGGGGTTGCAAATCGGCCATGCTTGTGTGAACTCATCTTCCGTGATTAGTAAGGGCCTGCAACAATGTTTGATGGGTGGTCCTTCCACTTCGTTAATTGAGAATTTGGCTAATATTTCTTCATCGTTATGTGTAGTCCACATGTATCTGTCATCATTAATCCTTTCCTTATCGACCCCTCCATCACAGGCCTTGTTCCGAGGGTCGCATGAGGCCCATAGGTTATAACACTCTCCATCATCAATTGCAATAACCTTACACTAATGATTCTTCCTTTTAGAGTCGTCAATTTTGGTAGACTTGTCATTGCTCGTATCCTGGTTACGCTGTAACTCTGATGTTTGGTTACGGTGTAACTCTCTTATGCTATCAGCATCATTGTTTTTATTAGATTCATCGGTGGATTTGTCATTTTCAGAAAACACGGCTTTACATACTGTTTATTTGTTCTTTTGTACCTCATTTCTTTTTTTTACCTCGTCGCCAAGATTCCCAATCATAGTTTCCATGTTTTTTAGTGATACGGCATGGCTAGAAAGGCTTTTGTTTGTATTATCTTGGAAGTTTTTCAACCATTCTTCTTGCTCTTTTTGTCTCTTAGTCAAATCTACAAGGTACTTGTTAATCATTTCCTCCAAGTTAGCTCTTCTTTCGCCACGATCATAATATGGGGGAGGTCCTCCACGATAGCCATTACGATTATCTCCGTAAAATGGTCGATTTTCTCCATATTTAGCTTCTTCGATCGTGTTCTCTTCGTTAATGTTAGGACAATTCTTTGTGAGATGTCCTCCCCCACAGCTTTCGCAACCTACTTGGATGGCATCAATAGTTTCTTTGATTTTTAGCATAGCTCGACTTAGATTCTCTAGCTTGTTAGTGATCGCTTCAAATACGTCAAAACTTCCGCCTTAGTTTCTTTTGCTTCCTCCATCGTGCCATTTTTGGGAATGATCAGCCATTTTTTGGATGGCTTCAATTGCTAGAGTAGGAGTCATGCTCGAGATTGGTCCTTGATAGTCCAGCATCTGTCTTGTAGTTACGTTGATTCCTTTGTAGAAGATGTTGACCTTTTGCTGGTTGTTCAGATCATGTGTAGGACACTTGTAGAGGAGATCGTTGTATCTATCCCATGCTTGATACAACGTTTCATCGTCTTCTTGCTTGAAATTATGGATCTCCAAGAGCTGGTTAGATATCTTCGACGGAGGACAATACCTCTGGATGAAGTGTTTCTTAAGGAGAGCCCATGTATTAATTGCCCTGGCGGGCAATGTTTCTATCCATCTTCTGGCAACCCCAGTAAGAGTCATGGGGAACACCTTTAGCATACTAACACGTCATGAGACACACCCAAATGTTGAAAGGCTTGCGATGTATAAGACATTCTCAACGTGCTCATACGCATCTTCGTCCCTGTTTCCTGAAAAGGGTTAGCACGAAGCTCCCTAAAAAATTGGTCTTTAATCTCGAAACGGACATCAGCTCCAATTGCCGGTCTTACGAGCCCCAGCCCTTGTTCTTCTCTTGCCAACGCCAAATATTCCTCAAGAGTGAGGTCATCAATGTTAACAACTTCCATGGTACCTGAAACTTGAAAAGAGATCGTGAGAAAATTTAAAACAAAACAAAAATGAAAGACTTAATAGAAATCCTAATATAACACCCCGGCAACGGCGCCAAAAACTTGATGCAGGTTTTACTACTAGGTTTAATATTTATAATTACTCGTTATACCTATGGTCTACCCTAATGCACTAACGGGCAGTGTACTTGGTCGTGTGTAATGTAGTAATCGGTAAAACCGAGGTTGTCCCAAGAGCTATGTGTGTGGATTTATACTAAGTCTAGGTGTCACAGATTTTAATATGATTATGAGGTTGATTTAACTAATTAACTACTGAAGCAAATAAAGGCGAGGGTTGTGATCAATGGAGGAGAGAGGTGCTAACCTAGTTAATCATCCTAATTAGTAGTGTTTACGTCTAATTACTTTTAATTACTTCAGGTCAAAGTCGCTAGGACAACATTTGGTCAGTTCGTCATAACCTCTCAGCAAAGGGTCTCACTGGAGAAGTCAGGTGTCCCCTCATAAGTCCAGTTGTTCCTGGTCCCCTAAGCCAAGTCATTAAGTACCGCTACATGCTATATTTATAATAGTGAGTGCCCGGGCGCTAGCAACATAAACACTCACCCCTTACTTCTTAAGTTCATCCAAACAGTAGGTGATCAGTTGGTCAAATCGCACAAGTAGAAAGGGTCATCAGTTGGTCATATCTTACCATTCCCATCTCAATCTACTCACTTAGGGTCAGTTGGTCATATCTCCTAAGTAACTAGCCTCTACCGCCATTCAAAACTACCGAAACAAGGGTAGCTACCAATAAACTATGCATGCATACACTTAGAAATAATTATACGTAAGCAATGTAAATGCAAACAAAACAATTAAGGATTCATAACTAGGCCAACACCAAGAGGTGCTTAGCCGCTCATATTAACTATAACAATCAATTCAATGTTTAATGTTACGAAATACATGAATTGAAAGTAAAGAAAAGATAAAAAGCTAATGCTTATCGTAGGGGAGTGATTTCTCCCTTGGAGATAGCTCCGTATGCTCTTCTAGACCTACCTTCACTTACTTCTCTCACGTTCTCATGATTGTTGTGTGTGAAATGGGATGATTTGAAATGCTGGAAATCGTGGGTATTTTTTTAGGCCAGATCTGGTTACGGCGTAACTAATTATAAGAGTTACGTCGTAACATACAATTCTTCGTATTTTGCACTAAAATGCTGGTTACGGCATAACCTCTGGAAGGAGTTACGCCGTATCTTCAATAAATCTTTGGTTACGCCGTAGTTGTTGCATGAGTTACGGCGTAATTAGTAGCGGCGCGGAACCTCATTTGACCTAATATGGTTACGTCGTAATCTTTGATAGAGTTACGCTGTAATCTTCTGTTAAGTTGGTTTTCTGAGCCAAGCTTTAGCTACGGCGTAATGTGAGAGAGGAGTTATGCCGTAACTTCTTTAAAGTGGGCATACTATGATAAATCTTCAATAAACTCTCCAAATCTGCGTCTCTTTAGCTCCAATGCTTGTAATTTACCTGAAAGTGAAATATAATGGAAAACAAGCGTAAATCCATATAAATGATTTAAATTACAAGCATTATCGGGGGAAATTGACACTTAATATTCAGGATAATTTGATGTTATCACTAACCTAAGTTGTTATTGCTTAGAGCTAAGTGTGTAATATTTGCATAAGTAGTCTAGGTCCTTTTATATAAAAAAAAGTGAATAAATAAAATTTGTGTCCTACATTTTTAAGCATGCATTTTTCCCTTATTTAAATTTGAAATCATATACAAAAATGAACCCCTTAATTTTAGCCATTTGTGTGGCGCCTTTTAAAACCATATGAGTCAAAAATAAAAAAACATATAAATCATATTCCTTTCCAAAATTGTTGCACGCTCCTCTCCTAAAACGTCTATATGAACCGGACTTATGGTTCCTTCCTCCTTCTTTCAACTCAAATCAAAAGCTCACAAATTCTTCCATATTGATCTCGCGAAGGCGAATAAGTACTAGGGTTTTGTGGCTGTGATGTGTGCCTCCTGTTCTTCTATACCCGACTCGTTACAACAAGGTTAGAGGCTCGTAGCGGTTTCATCGGTTGGCTCGTGGTGTAAAAAAAACAAGGGTGTGTACGTATCCCGATCCGTGTGCCCTCCCTTCATGTTCTTGTCTCATAAAACTTCTCTAAAGATACATGGAAGAAAGAGTAGCTTGTGATTCCTTCGGTTGCTTGTGTGCTTTTGTTTCATTATCTCATTTGCTTTAAAGTGAGTATTTGTGGCCCCTTTTTCTATATTTTCTTGGGGGAAAATGGTACTCAAAATTATTCCAAATTTTTAATGCCATGATTGAATGTTTGTTTTATTATTTTGGACAAGCTTGTGTGCGGACATAATTGCGTTAGGAGCACTAGTGGTTTCTGGTTATTCTTTGTGATACTTTTGTGTTGTTCTTAGGTCATGGATTTAATCCACTTGACGTGAGAGTGCTCATGTTTTAGCTCTAGCTGGTAGGCATACGTCTAGTACATATGTGTTATGGGTGGTTACCTGACTAGCCAAATGGGTGGCAACCTGAATAGCCAAGTGATTTAATTGTGATATAACTATTTACCCTACGCTTTATTATTATTGCATACTTTTCCTACTTAAAAATCATGCACGATAATTTGTTTTGTTTACTTAAACCAGCGAGCTCACCAACGTTATGTTGACATTTTTGAGTATTCATTTTCAGGTTTAGAGAATAAGACAGCTTAAGGAAGTTTGAATCTTGCATGGCTTAGCGAGAGACCTTAGTCATTATCTTGGTGGATTACTATTATTTCTAGTTGAGACATTTATACTTGTTTCGGATTTTGTTGCATTTATTTGATGTAATTTCTACCTAGTTTGGGAGACTACTTGGTTGTTATATGATCATGTGGTTGTGATTCGACTAACCATGATACAAGTCCCCTACTTGTGTTTGGCGTCATCATGACATTTGATATTGTTTTCACTTAGTGCATTCTCTATTTACTTAACCATGTGTTATGACGATTCCAATCTGTTACGCCTCACGTTTCCGCCTTGGCGGGGCGTGACAACCTATAAGTTTTTTACAAGTTTGAAATCCTATGAGTTTCTACATGGATTTTTCTTATTTTATTTAGTTTCTCGCACTTTTATTTCAAAAGGTTTACCTTTTGTGGTAGTTGTAGTGTTTAGAAGCTATAATATACAAGAAAATGTGTTAGGTTAGCTTAAAATCATAACTTTTAGTCTAGTTTTTAGTTTGAACTTTTTTATTGTCAAATTACTTTATTTTACTTTGTACACTTGAAAGTTTGGATTTTTTATGATATATTAGGTGATATTAAGTAAGTTTGATAAAAAGGAACATATAAAAAACGTATTTATTTGAGTGTTTAATCGATTTGAAAGTGTTGGTGAAAATTGCGTATCTTCGAGTTTCTAGGAAAGTTTGTATTTTTCCGAGTTTAGACTTTTCGAATTTTGAATTTCTCCGAGCTTATTGGATTAGTTTCTCTGAGATTGTGGAAAATTTTAAACTACTCCGAGTTTGATAACTCAGATTTTTCAATCCGAGTTTAAGAATTCCAAGTTGGTTTTTCGGGTTTAAGATATTCCGACTTTGACTCCGAGAATTGAAGTTTCCGACTTTGACTCTGAAAATTGAAGTTTCCGACTTTGACTCCGAGTTTCTAAGATTTCTGAGTTTAAGGAATAGACTTCCAAGTTTCTAAGGTTTCCAAGTTTAAGGAATAGACTTATGAGATTCTAACATTTCTGCGTTTATGGAATAGACTTCCGAGTTTCTCTCCGAGTTTTTCTTAACACAAACAAGACTCAATCAAACGCAACAATAACACTCCTTTATCTTCAACAAGATCCATACATCATTACACATAATCCTTCCAAATGTCTCATCAATACCATCAACAAGTTACAAGACCTATTTCAAATGGACAACAATCAATCATTGATCACGTCCTCCAATACTCGAGAATGGTAGCTATATGCAATGGGCAAGTATGAGGTACATTGAATGCAATCAGGATATTGGAGAATGGGTGACTAAGTGTATCATGGAAGGACAGTATGAGGTGAAGAAATCACTATTCCAGGAGATCCCAATGCTACTCCACTAAGGCCAACGACTCATCGTCTACAGACTAAGGCTAAAATTACTATTGACGAGAGTAATTATAATGAAGCAGATGGGCCTACAATGCAAAAAATTATTCATGGTATTCCAAAGAACATTTTCGCCAGTGTTGACTCTCAAAAGACTGCTAAGTTGATGTGGGAGTGCGTTTGATGTCTTATGCAAGGAACTGAACTAAGCCAAATGGATATGGAGACTAGACTGGTGGATATTTATGGCAAGTTCAAGCAAGCACCTAGGGAACCTCTGGAATCATACTGATAAGGATTATTTGATACTCTTTTAAGGGGTCATTTAAGCCCAAAATCAAATAAATATGATCAAATATTTCCCTAAATCATTTCTTTTGCGTTTTTAGGTACTTGGGACAAACAAATCTAGAAAACGGCACATTTATTGCTTATTTGGACGAAAACATAAAGAAAAGGACGAAGTCGCAAATTCTATCAATAAAGGGAGTCTGACGGCGTCACACATCACAAAGTGACGCCGTCACTTGTTACTGAAGATGGATTTTTGGTGGAAAATTAACAAGCGACGCCTCAGTGGAATTTGAAGACACTACAACCTGACGGCGTCAGGTGTAATTTGAAGTTTACGGTCATGTAAAAATCTAAAAAGAGCAGCACAGATCATTTACAAGGGGCGACGTCAGGCATCACATGACGGCGTCAGAGATCCAAAGCACGACATCATACGGTGACTTGCCAGGACGAAACCATAATGACGGCGAGCTAACAACGTCACAACCTATAAGGTGACGTCATCACAAGTGTAATACTATATATATTTTCACATGTTTTCCATTATTTGTGTAATACTTTGGAGAGGAAAACCCTAGACGAATTTCACAGCTTTTGTGAAGGTTTTTTCCCACTTGGCTTATGTTTAATTGAAGATAAGTAATCCCATCTTTAAGGAAGCAATGTTAATGGCAAAGAAGGATAAAGCATGAGGCACTCTGATTAATAAGGAATACGATTTTCTATCTAACATATAGTCGGATAAGGATTATGAAGATTTGAATGTGTCAGTGATTATGATGGCCAACATTCAGGAGATGTATGACAGTGATACTGAAGCTGGACCAAAATATGATACTGATGGCTTATCCGAGGTACCAAATCATAACACTTGCTATATGAATGATATATTCTTTGTGTATTCTCATGATAGAGAGCATCCTGTGAAACTTGAATCGGTTAATGGTTCACATGTGGATTATCATGTTATATTTGATGATGATCCAGATGTGAATGTTAATTGAAACAAAGATGAAAATCTTGCGGTTTAAAATGATTAGAATAATGACTTTATGGATTCGTTAATTGAGACCCTGCAATTTGAGGTTGCAAGATCTAACACGGTCAATAAGGAAGCAAAAGAGGCAAATGCTTCATTGGCAGTAGAGCTTGAGAAATATAAAGAATGTGTAAAATTTTGGAAAAATATCTTAACTGAGAAATTTTTTTTGGAAAAGCTTTTCAAGATTCATATGCATTTGAACAAAAACTGCACATGGTTCTTCATAAGCAAGTTCAAATTGACAATCAGAAAATTTTTGCTCTTGAAAAGGAAAATGCAGTTTTTCAAAACCAACTTGCAATGCAACCAAATGAGATTTCCACTACTCAACAAAACTTTAATGTTTTCAAAAAGAAATCAAGAGTAAAACAAGATAAGTATGTTGAAGAAGTTATTGATTTTCAATACAAAATAAATGAACTTTAAAATACCATATATAAGATGGGTTGGTCAATTCAAATAACTCATATGCTCACCCATGAGCTTGGTCTGTATTTTGAAGGTAAATGTAGATTTGCACTTGGTTACAAAAATCCAAAGTTTCTCAAAATGGTTCTCAAGCAACAACCTAAGATATATCATGCTATTTCGTCGTATGATCCTTTTGTTTTGTGTATATGTATGAAAATGAGGAATTAATAGAATATGCTAAAGAGAGTCGATCAAAGCCAAATAAAGTTGAAGTTCCACCAACTGATTATTCTAAACATAACAAACTTTTTAAATAATTTTTTCCAAAAAGAGATTTTCTGATGATCAATGGTTACTTCCTTCCACTTCCACAACTGTTATGCTTCCAGCAAACAAAAAATTTCAAAGCAATGGCCCTTTACCTAAAATGCCTAGGAAGAGTTGTGTAAAAAGGTATTTTTCTTCTTTTAAAGAAGACGCCATTTTACTTGAAAACATTGCGTCGAGTCAAACCACTGTAACAGCTTCAAATTTTTAGTCACCGAATTTTCAAGAAATACATAAAATACTTAAAACTAAAGTTGAACCAATTGTTGCTCACATGCGTCTTTGCACAACACATTGAGATGTGGAACTTGCAAAAGAAGTGGAACAAATGACTAACATGAAACAAAAAGTTTGAGAATGAGATCGATTAACTCTTGGAGGCCACTATGATCACTAATATTAAGTAAACTGCTTTGTTTCCCAATGATCTTGATCATTATCATTCTTTAGTGTTCGAAAATAAGAAACTAAAAGAGGATATTGAATGAATTTCAAAAGAGTCAGATGATGTCTAAGAAAGTTTTGTAAAAACATTGTTCACTCTGAAAAGAATTTTCAAATATTTCAAGCCCAATGCATCAATTTTGAGCTACAATTACAACACAAAGCTGAAAAAGCATTTTTTGAAAAAATTTGGACATCAAATTGATAAGGATTTATAACGTACGCTTTTAGGGGGTCATTTAGGCCCTATTTTGACACATTTTATATCCGTTACTGCTTAATTTCGTTCCTTTCACTTTAAATATGGAGGGCGTCAAGACTGATCAGCAGAACCTGACGGCGTCCCATCCAAAGGGCGACGCTGTCCCTCTATGAAGACTTGATCAGAAAGTGCCCAAGACGGCTTAGTGAAATTCCTGGTTGTAAAGCCTGACGCCGTCAAGCTTTAAGTATGGAGGGCGTCACTCACAGTTTCAACTCCAGACGGCCCAGATCGAGAACCAAGACGACGTCTCAACTAAAGACTAATGGCGTCACAACTCTAAAGTGACACCGTCCCATCGATGACTTGGCCCAGACGAAACCCTAATGACGGCGACTTGATGGTGTCCCATGCATAAGGGTACGACGTCGCGATTGTAAATCTATATATAGAATTTGATTTTTCTGTATTTTAGGAGGTAGAATTTTGGAGAGCAAACCCTAACTCAGTTGTAGTCCAACTTGGGCAGTATTCTAGGGTCCCATACCCTATTTTACGCATCAAGATAAGTTTTTTAATCCAATTTATCATTATGTATACCCCATGTTCGATTGATTGTGTGTATGTGTAGAATATAGGATTTCACAAACACATTAAACCATAATCATATGAGGCGTTCAAGATGTTTTAGAGAGAGAAAGTTCTAGAGAGAGAGAAAGGGAAGAGAGTTGGGAACTATGTGAAACAAAGAAAAATGGTATTGAAGCTCCAACCCTCTACCTTGGGAGGTAGAGGTTATTTATAGTGTCTTACAAATAAACGCCACCTACAGGCTGTGGATCAGGCATACAGTGGGTAAAGACCCGTCCGTCCTCCACGGTGTTACTTAACAAACTACTTACTGATATAACTTGACTACGACTACGAGCTTTCTATCGAATACATATATTTGAGGTGACCGACTCTTTAACGACTGAATTTTCTAATTCCTAACAATCTCCCCCTAAGGGAGGTCACCTCAATTTACAATGAATACAAACAAATATTACATTAGATTGTTCTAGGATTCTTGATTAAGTTCTTTGCTCAGTAGCTCCTAGTCATTGATTCTTCATGTTTCGCATGTTTGGATAATTTCAAGTGGAGGTCTTTAACTGATCCACATGATGATGAGTTTTGAGCCAACATTGAGATCATCAGCTAACATAAATCTCTGACACTTCCTTTGTGGTGTTGGTATTATGTGATGTTGTGACATTTGGACCGACATGCTCACATTCTGGATCATGATATATTCTCATCAGAGTAGCGGAAGCTTTTACTGGTTCATGATATTTGCAGCAGCATAGCAGAAGCATGGAGTGAAACTATCAGAGTCGTTGAAGCACTTATCATGATTTCTTTTGAGATGAATGTGTAGTGTGAGCATGCGGCTATGGATTGACCGCTTCATTCTGATCAGCTGCAAACGTCGGGCGTACCTGCATACAACAGTTAGCAATAAAGTGCATGAAAGTGTCTTTGATCACTTTCATTGAATTGAGGTACACGCCCACGGTTCCCCGTTGATCAGTACAAGTACTGCCTGTGATCAGGTATAATTTTGAAAACCTGGCTAGACATGTTAGTTAATCGTAACAGGATATAATTACATCTTTTATCATATTAGCCGTTAAATCCATCTATAATACTTATTCAGACTCAACTAGACTTCTTACGCTAATAAATATACGCATAGACCTAGTGGTCAGCAAAACTGAGTGTAACCCGAACCGAAACCGACAAACCGAACCGATTGAAAGACGTCGGGTATGAGTCGGGTTACACATTTCTGGACAAGTCGGGTCGGCTCGAAACGGACAAAACCGACAAACCGTCCAAACTAGACGGAACCGAACCGACCAAAACCTAACCGATTAGGTTTCGGTTCGGTCTCGGGTTGGGTTTTGGGGGAATATCGGTTTCGGGTCGGGTTGACCCGAATGCTCACCCCTAAACTTAGATATGTGGTCACATATGAAACACAACATAAGAGGATCTAGTTGCACTTTCACCTCAACAACAAGAACCACCATATATAGACATCAATCAAGATCTACTACTTACCACTTGCACTTTAACCCCATTGGTCCTTTTCTGCCCCCCACTTATATAAATATCCCAACCCCCTTCTTCAGGGTTTAATACCATCATCTTCTTACAATGGCTGGATTGGTGTTATCAGGTCTTAACCTTAAACCTCTCAACACCAAAAAATCTTTAGCCTTACCCACAAAAAACTCCTTAAAAAACCAACCAAGAAACACTTTTTTAAACCTTAAAACCCCTAAAAAACACAACCCAGATGGTTTTTCCAAATGGGTATTGAATGTTAGTGCTCCTTTTAAAGTCCCATCATTAGAAAGTATCAGAGTCGTTGAAGCACTTATCATGATTTCTTTTGAGATGAATGTGTAGTGTGAGCATGCGGCTATGGATTGACCGCTTCATTTTGATCAGCTGCAAACGTCGGGCGTACCTGCATAAAACAGTTAGCAATAAAGTGCACGAAAGTGTCTTTGATCACTTTCGTTGAATTGAGGTACACGGCCCACGGTTCCCCGTTGATCAGTACAAGTACTGCCCGTGATCAGGTATAATTCTGAAGAATTTCCTTGACAGGGTTTTGCAGCTACTCTAGCTGTTCTCAAACCGGAACGTCTCAAAGAAGACAACACGGAGTGAGTGAACCAGCGAATTGAGATTCACTGATTGATGAAAAGAGATTTGAAAAACAATCGTGTATCGCTCAATAGGAATTGTTTTTGCAATACAACGAAGGTTTTAATGAAAATCAATTATCAATCATAAACACCTTTTAATTTTGAAATATTAGTACACAGTCGATGTGCTAAAGAAAAGAGTTTTTAAGCACAACGACTGGTTTTTTCAAAGGTATCCGTCAATCCATAACCTGAACCAGGATTGATTCAAAAGATTGAATCGCCCCATTGTTTCTGTTCAGTTGTCACATGTTTGATCTATTGGATAGATCTCACATGCCACCCACCAGGAGCTTGTTTGATGTTGGCTCCAGAAGGCTTTCCATCTTCATTGTGAATATGTTTGCATATCACTCAGATGTTCTGGCAATACCACAAGGATAATGCGTAGGACTCATAAGATATAATCTCTCTATCCACATTGTGTGAAATAGAGAGTCTTCATTGACAGTGTCCTAAAGAGATTTATTGATGATCTCGTGGCTCTAGACTCAATAGTGCATATTTGGATTCCTATATCGGAGACTAGGGAGAGGGTCTCCTTCTTCAATATCAACGAACTCTAAGAGAAAGTCGATAGATAATGTCGGTTCCCCGTGAGAATGAAACAAGTCCTTTTAAGAGGAACTTGAGTGGTTTGGGAAGTTGTAGTGCAGTGCGTCACTGGGTCCATGACGTCTTGTCTTCAATACCGATGTTACCTTGGTAACCACTAGTAGCATATGAATTGAACCCAGTTTCTGCCCTAAGGTTGAATAAATGGAGGGCTATTTCTTTTAACCCCTTTTATCATTTAATTCTTTTTCATTCTTCAACCCCTTCAGTGATTACCGAGACTTCATAACTAGAACCTTGTTGGGTTTATTCTAGTACTAGCTAAGTCTCAGTCCGCACTCTTCCCATATCTCACTTTTCTCCTTTTTTCATCATACCTAAGGACTTCTACACTATCTAGTGGATTGTCCCTGGGTAGATCCCTCCGGTTCTGGCGGATCATGGGAACAAATACCTAACCTTATCATCCTTATATCACCATGCATAAAGTAAATTTGGTCGGTCTATTTGGTATTGTTCATCTACCATTGGAACCAATCGAAAGCCATTTTAAAATCAATCCTGATACTTGTGATATATTATCAAAGCATTTTGTACCTGAATTGTTCTTGATATTTTTAGAAGAAAAAAAACTCCCCCTCAACATGTGCATCATGTATTTGAAATCGTTTTAGCACACAGAGGCAAGAGGAAGAATTAACTTCTTTTATTACCATTTTCTAAAAGATATCATCATCACTTCCCTGATTAAATCAAGTAGATAAAGCATATTGGGGAAGGATGAGGTTTTCAACAGTTTGCTCCCCCTCAATATGTGCCTCGAGGTTTGAAGAGTTTTGCACATAGTAGAGGGAACCTGCACTTAGAGACAAATCAATCACGTTTCAATTCTTAGTGGTTTTAAAAAAAATGCTCCCCCTCAACATGTGCATGGAAAATTTGAAATCGTTTGGCACATGTGGGGAGGAAAGCTTGCTAAACACTTATAAAACCAATTATCAAGTTATCAGTTTAATCACAAATTCTCCCCCGATCACACTTTCCAAATCCTTTAAGAGTTGTGATCTCTATTGATTTAAATTAAATTTTGGAAGCTTTTTGAGGGGAATAGTGACTTGCTTTTGAAAAGAACATTTTAACTGATAAGGATCAGATTTTCAGACTTTAAACTCCATTGTTTAAACATGCAAGAGTATCTTTTGAAAACATAACATTAGCAAAGGTTTTGAATCAACTGTATAAAGTATTGTTCCTTTTGATTTTCCAAGAATAACCCTTGCTCATTTACGTGCCAATTGTTTGAAAAATGACCTTTCAAAATAACCTTTTAATTCGAATAAAATCATTCTCCCCGTCAATCAATGACACAAGTTGTTGATTGAGAGATAGAGATTTTGACAGATGATAAGCACAAATGATTTACACGAATAATAGAGTACGAGGCATTTTCAAAGCAATTTAGTTTTTATTAGAATGGAAAATATTTTTCAGAAGAAACATTAGACGGAAAAATATTTGGAAAGAGAAAAATGTGTCTTTTTGATGACAAACATTTGTTTTAAGAAATAGAGCATGAGATTTGAAAAATAAGATAAAGCATGGCTCTGTTCTTTACTTTTTAAAATGGGTTACTGCCTGAAATGACAATAAACCACCATTTTTCTCCGCCTCATTTTTTTTAAACAAAACTATGTACATTCGAAGAACATCTAAAGACCCGTGACATTCTTTGAATGTCAACACAAAGTTCGTAGATGATATCGAATAAGGAAAAACATGACAACATAACAATATTTTTGGAATTTTTCAAGATTTTCTAATTTTATGGATTTTTGAAAGTTTTATATTTTTCTCTTTGCTTTTTGTTGGTTTTATAATTTTGTATTTTGTTTTTTGAATAAATATATACAAAGAGATGGATGAAGAAAGACCTTTTACTCCCCTTCTTCCTCTTGAAGACGTTTAAGTGTATCCGGTTGAAGACTCTTTAGACCAAGTCGTGGGAGGATAAACTAAAAACGTTCTCTAGGAAGAGCTTTGGTGAAGATGTCTGCTAACTGGTATTCAGTCCTCACAAAATAAAGTTCCACCACACCGTTTTCAACTTGCTCCCTGATGAAATGATGTCGAATGTCGATGTGCTTTGGTCTTGAGTGTTGTACATTGTTGCATGAGAGAGCAATAGCACTTTTATTATCACAATACAGAGGGATTTTGTTGAATTGAAAGCCATAGTCAGATAATTGGGATCTCATCCATAAGATTTGAGCTCAACAAGATGACATGACTATGTATTCAGCCTCTATAGAGGAAATAGAAGTACTCATTTGCTTCTTTGAAGACCAGCTCACAAGCTTATCACCCAAAAACTGAGCACCTCCTGACGTACTTCGACGTGTATCTTGACATCCTTCATGATCAGCATCTGCATAGGCTGTTAGTGACATACCGGTGTCCTTCGGGTACCAAAGTCCCATATTGATGGTTCCTTGGAGATACCGAAAGACCCGTTTAACCGCTTCAAGGTGCTTTTTGGTAGGCTTAGCCTGATATCTAGCACACATGCAAACAGCGAACAGAATGTCTGGTCTACTGGCTGTGAGGTACATCAGGGATCCGATCATACTACGATATTTCGTTTGGTCTACCATGATCCCTGAGTGGTCCTCATCCAATTTAGTACGCTCAATCATGGGAGTGTCAACAGGGTCACTAGAATCAAATTCAAATTTCTTTGAAATCTCATTTGCATATTTAGATTGATTTATAAAAATGCCTCCGGGACTTTGTGAAATTTGTAATCCCAAGAAAAATGACATTTGTCCCATCATTGACATTTGAAATTTGGAACCCATTTCATTTGAAAAACGATCACATTCATTGGGGTCAGTCGAGGCAAAAATAATATCATCAACATATATTTGAACATGAATTAAATGTTTTCCTGACTTTCTAGTGAACAATGTCGGATCAACTGCTCCTTTGCTGAATCCAGTAGATAGAAGAAACTTTGATAGCGTATCATACCATTCCCTTGGAGCTTGCTTCAAACCGTAAAGAGCTTTCTTCAGTCGGTAGACGTGAGTAGGATGCTCTGGGTTCACAAAGCCTTCAGGTTGGCTGACGTATACGACTTATTTCAGATCTCCGTTAAGAAAAGCTGTCTTTACATTCATCTGATAGACTACCATGTTCTTACTTGCAGCATTAGCCAAAAAGATTCTGATTGCCTCGATACGAGAAATAGGAGCAAATGATTCTTCAAAGTCAATACCCTCCTCTTGACGGTATCCTTTTGCAACTAATCAAGCCTTATTCTTTAAAACATCACCATGCTCATCAAGTTTCAATTTGAAGATCCACTTTAGAGCAATGATCATAGCACAATCTGGAGCAGGTACTAATTCCCATACATCTAGTCGATCAAACTCATGAATTTCTTCTTGCATGGTATTGAACCAGCTGTTTTCATTCAAGGCAGTTTTAACATCTTTTGGTTCGACCTTAGAGAGTACGGAGTTGAAGAAGCACCATAAGGCATCGGTTGCAAGTTGTTTCCGTGTAGATACTGGACGAGAAGGGTTTCCAATGATGTTGTCCAATGGATGATCATGTGTCCACTTTCTAATGTGTTCAAGTGGTTGTTGTTGAGGAACTGACGTAGCAGAGTCGATATCTCCTGATGAAGATGGTTCTGATGATGATTCAGGAGAAAATATGTTTTCAAATGGAGCATCTTCGGGAGTAGCAAAGGGATTAACTTCATCATGGGTGACAAAAACAATTCCATGATGTACATTCGATGATTGATGATTTGTTGATGAGACAGAGTGATCAGCAGCAGGCGCTTCTTGGCTTAATGATATTGAAACCGAAGGGTTGACTTCATTGACAGGGATAGGAGCAGCCTCTGATGATGGAATTGACATTTCATTAGAATTTGGCTCATAGTGTTCATCAAACATTGGATCAAACAATTTCTATAAATCATCTTCTGATGGAGGTACATAAGGAGTTGCTGGTGAGGGATTTGAAACGAGAGTTGAACTGATAGGACTACTTGATGAAAGTTGAGATGCGGGTCCGAACTAGTTTGTCTGGAGCCATTGGACCGGGCAGCTCATCAAACGTAACGTGAATTGTTTCCATTATACTTCGGGATCTTTTGTTGTAGATTCGGTATCCTTTTCTGTTTGGTGCATATCCTACAAAAACTCCAATGTCCGCTTTAGCTTTAAGTTTGCCTAAATCTTGGCCCTCATTAGTTGGATAACACAATGCACCAAACACACGAAGGAATGAGAGATTAGGTTTTCTATTGTAGACAAGTTCATATGGAGTTTTTCCATGAGCAGTGTGAATTAGGGATCGATTTTGAGTGTATCATGCAGTGGCAATGGCTTCAGCCCAGAGAAACATTGGAACCTTTGAGTAAATCAGCATTGTTCTTGCGGCTTCCACAAGAGTTCAATTTCGTCTTTCAACTACACCGTTCTATTGAGGAGTTCGTGGAACACTTCTTTGATGACTGATTCCAACACTTTCATAAAACTCACTAAGTTGTTTATTAACAAACTCAGTTCCATTGTCTATTCGGATGATTCTGACAGTTTTGTTAAGTCAAACCTGCAGCTGTTTGATAAGTTTGATGATGATATCTGGAGTTTCATCCTTTGTCCTTAAGAACTTAACCTAGGTGAATCGAGAGTAATCATCAATCACAACTACCACATATTTCTTCCCAAAGATATTCTGCACTCTCATGGGTCCACATAAATCTATGTGAGTTGTATGAAGAACTTCTGTAACTGAGTTTATAGGTTTGGGTTTGTGGGCATACTTCTTGCTTTTTCCCAATTGGCATGCTGAACAAAGATGATCCTTTTCATACTTTAGTCTAGGGAAACCTACAACTAAGTCCTTTCTGGAGAGATCATTGATGGTGCCGAAGTTCAAATGATTGAGCCGACGATGCCATAACCATGACTTTGTTTTCGAAGCCTTTGACAACAAGAAAATTGGAGAAGACTTCATCATATCTTCGATAGAGATGGTGTGTAGATTTGAACCACGTGTTCCTCTTAAAAGTTCTTTACCATCAAGTTCTCTAACAAAACAAGTATGTTTTCTGAAGGCCACTTCTAGATCAGAATCACAGAATTGAACGACAGAGAATAAGTTATAACCAAGACCTTCTACGTAATATACCCTGGAGATAACACTATCACCGACAACATAATCTCCATAACCCATAATTGCACTGAAATGATCGTTCCCGAAGCTAACAGTCCCGATGAATTTACTCACGAAGTTCATGAGCCATGACCGGTCTCCAGTCATATGCTTGGAACAGCCTGAGTCCAGGTACCACAGAACGATTTGAATGATCTGTAGTTGAACACAGACAATAATGGATAACTGGATAATTGGGAACCCCATGTAATAATGGGTTCCACTTGGTTAGTAACAGTAATTGGAACACCCACATCAGGAGTAGAAACAATGGAATCATCAGAAATGGATTCAGTGCTAATGTCCGTATTTGACCTATTCAAAGTATGTTCACTTCTTAAGGGAATAGTTCTCCCAGTAGGCATCCATTTTCTAGTGGGCATTGTCTTAGCAAATTGAGGGCATAACTCATTAACCTTATGGCCAGAGGGTATCCATTGATAACCTATTTTACTAAATATTCTTCTGTGTGGTTTCCACTGTTTTCTAACTTTCTTTCGCCTTTGCCTTTTAGCCTTCTTAGCTTGATTTTTTGCATTAACAGTTTTAACTGGGCATTTGACAGCATTAGACAAAACATTCACACCACATTCATGATTAGTAACAGAAATCAAGCAGTCATCATTACATGGTTTGCGAATAGTAGCAGAATTCGAATTAATTATAGTACGCTTATAGCTAATACTAGAATCAACACGATTCATTTTATTCAACTCAAACTTAATATTCCTAGGGTGATCTTCTACTCTCTTCCAATGCACACTCTTAGCTTGCGAGGTCCTATCTTGCTTGGTATTGCCTGGAGGCTTTGACCCGCTTGCTTTTATGTCACTGATTACTCCTGTAGAGGGAATTATGGGAGCATTAGTTGGTTGATCTACTTTTTGCATTCCTAAACTAGACGTGCAAGGATCTGAACTACTTGAAGGCACATTAGTGTTCACTTTCCTAACACTAGGCATAGAATGGTTTGAATGCTTGGCACTAGGCATAGAACAAGGCATCACAGTTTTTCCTTTCGCACCTAAGGATTTAGGACATGTTGCAATTAAACATTCTAGCAGCTCCTGAGATCGTTTGGCCTGAATGCAAGCAAACCTAATTTCTCTATCCATAGGCTTATTTATGAAATCCTCTTCCACAATCTCACGGAGACATTCTAGACTATCCTTAAGGTGAGCACAATAGTTATGAAACACAAGTTCATTATTCCTAAGATGAGGAGGAATGTATTTAACAGTCTCAGTATATTTGCAGTCTGAGGATGACTTTGATGCAACATTCTCATTAAAAACAAGTGACAGTTTCCCTTTTTCGACTACTCCTCATTCTCAATTTCTTTTTGTAAAGACGTTATTTTTTGTTGTTTTTGTCACGAGTGACTTTCATTGAATCATATAACTCTTTAAAGTGTCGTTTAACTTTTTCATTTTCTTCTAGAAAACTCTCCTTTTCCTTTTGTAAAGCATTAACCAGGTTTTGAAGATGAAAAGTTTGAGAATACTGAGAATCTAAAGGAGGAGGCATTTGGGACCCAGTCACATTGTTCTTTTCACCCTTTAATTGAGAGATTTGGGCTTTCAACATTCTGATCGTGTTACAATGAGCTCGAATCTGTTCATCACGTTTGCCAATTTCAAAAACTGCATCAAATTCAGGAGCATCCAAGGATGTCTTGATATTTGAGGTTTTAACATTTTCTTTCAGATGTTGATATTTTAATTGCAAAGCAAGATGCTCAACTTCCAATTTAGAAAACTGTTTCACCAGGTTATCATGATCATTCTGTTCAACTTTATCATGCAGTTTAGAGTTAGTTTTTTCAAGCTCAATGACACGATCATGGGAGACTTTCAGAGCAACAGATAATTCATGAAATTGAGAAGCATTAATGGAATAATTCGTAGCAGTTTAAAACACATCTTGAGTAATACATTCAGAAATAAGATTCTCATTCAATGCATGCAAGTTCTTCCTCTCAATCTCATTATATTTTAATTCTCACTCAAAGTCACTAACCTCAACTAACATTGCATCAAATTCCTTTTCCATTTCTTTAATATCTGAATCCATCCCCTTTTTAAGACTCTCAAATTGATCTTTTAGTTATTTAAAGAAAGGCATGACCTCAGTTAAATAGCATTCTTTAGTTTGCTCAAAACCCCTTTCCCCTTCAGTTATCCCAGTGGGTGTGATCCTTTTCTTACAAGTTTTCTTAAAATCAACAAATAATTGAAAAATAACATATTGACTGATTAAGGTCTTGCTTTTAGTGGCAATAGTTCTAGGAACTAAATGCATTGGTGTGTTCGGAGGATACACAGTCGCTGAAGGCATTTTCCTAAGGGAGGGTTTGTTAGAACAAGATTCTCTGCTTTTTGCTTATCTAAATCCTTTTTCCAGAACACTTGTTCGGTGTTAACAACGTTTGAGGCTTAAACTTGTTCAAGGAAATCCAATTTTCCTTTTTGTAATCATGGGGTTTGATCGTTTTGTTATTCTCTTTACATTCAGGTTCTTCAAGCTTCTTATTCATTTTCTCCCTAGATGTATCATCTAATTTTCTATCTTCCTCAGTGCACTCAACACAACTAGGTTTCTGTCTAGGTTTAAGAATCTCATTACCATCATAGATTACATTATGAGCAGCTCTAGCCTTTTTAACAACCTCAGGATTAGGTTCCACAACAAGGGGAATGCTATGCTTATCGCTTAAGACTCTATGCTTAGTGATCAAGTGAGCAGTCTGAATGGTATTGCCTTGTACGTACAACTTATTTTCAAGCTTGTTTTTCAAAGTTTTTAGATTGGAGAAATCATTCAAAAGTTTTGATTCCTTAGCATTGAATTCTTGCTTAAGCATTTTAACATTTTCTTGAAGTTCTTGTTTTTGCTTAGCAGTTTTAGAAAGCTTTTCTTGTAAGGAGTTTAATTCTTGTTTTAATACTTCTTCTCTAAAATTACTTTTTTGAATAATTGTATGCATTTGGTCATCCATTTCCTGCTCATGGGTGGTTAACTCAAACTTAGCACGTTGTTCATAAATAGCAACTTGTTCTTTATATGCATTCAGTTCAGAGATAATAGAATCATCAGGGGCACACGCAGTGTATTCATCAAAAGCATAGTCATCATTGACTGCAGAAGATGCATTACTTGGTACAACCTCACTTTCACTTTTCTTGACATATTGATCATATGGGACAGTATTGCTATTAACCTCATCATCAATATCTGATTCATAAGTTTCAAGAGATTGTACTTTATTATGCATCTTTTGCTCATCAACATCATCATATAGTTTTAATACCTCTGAGATGATTTTGTCTTTGGATGGACCAGCTTGCTGTGATGATGAGACCTTAGGAGATACCATTGGAGAAATGCTAGCCATGAAAATTGTTGTGCAGTAGGTTCATCATCGACTCAGAGGTATGCATCACAGTCAGCGACTTGAAAGGCATTATGATGATTGTGACCTATTTCCTGAATTGGCTGCTCATCCACATCTGCATCATATGTCTTGGCATTACCCTCAGCAAGAAACAAAAACTCCTCTTCATCCAAAGCTGCACCATTATCCTGAGCTTGCACGAGCAACATCTTGTCTCTGAAGTATTCTGCATTCTGTGGACGTTTTGGAGATGTGCAGTTCCTAGCAATGTGTCTCTCACCACCACAGTTGTAGCATTTGACTGGCTTTACTTGTCCTTGATTTGGATTCCTTCCACGATTCTGATTTGCTACATATCCTCTACCAACTCCACCTCTTCCCTGTTCATTCTGCCGTTCTTGAACTGGTTGCACCACAACCTTCCCATATCTGATAGTAGCTTGATTGTGTGGATTGGATGATGTTCTGAGGTTATTGATGGTGTGTGGGAGAGAGTTCATGTTTTGACTCACCATGAGAGACAGTTGATTGATGAAGTTTTCTATGAGTGTGTTTGAGTCGGGAGGCTTATATGCTAGATCAAGGATGAGCTTGTAATTACCATTACCCATGGGTATGACTTGAGATGCTTTGGTGGTAATACCAACATTGCTGTAGAAAGCTATAGAATCATTTGGTAAGCTTGTTTCTCCCTGATTGGTTTTGAACAGATCTAGAATCCTTTTTTCAAACATAGCATGTCTCTCATTCTGAAGAAGGAAGGCATACAATTGCTCATAGTTTGTATTCTTTAGTCCTTTGGTTAGCTTCACAGAGGTGACAAATTTGTGCCACTCAGGATTCATGTTTTTTACAAACTTTGAATTCAGCTGAATGTTTGGCATGGTCATTTTGATGTTCCTCATATCATTCACAAGCTTATGGAATCTCACGTAGTACTCATAGACACTCTCATCTGGTTTCATCTTGAAATGCTCAAACTCATCATACAGTTGTGATTCTCTGTCTTCCTTGGTTAATTCAGAACCTGAGAGAAGCATCTTGACATTATCCCAAACTGCCTTGGCTTCAGTGTTGTGATTGATAAGCTTGTAGATATCTTTTGGAAGACCCTGAAGTATAATGTTAAAGGCCCTGATGTCAGCATCGAATCTCTTTTTCTCCTTATCATTGAGCTCATCATACGTCTTTGGTCGGTCTAATCCATAGATCATTGTTCCATCTGCAGCTGTATCAATTAAGTCCCTTGTAGTCTCAACCTGATAAGGTCCTTCATCAATGGATTTGAGAATGTTGACCCCATTTTCCTTTCCAAGACAGTATAATCTGATTCGTTGAGCCTAAGAGTCGTAGTCAGTTCTGTCAAGCATAGGTGGACGAGTATCTGAACCAGCTGCTTGAACATCCTCAGCAAATTGGAGATGATTGTAGGTACGTTGGTAGACATGTTTACAGATTACACGGGATTTTAAAACTCTACGATTAACCGGAAATAGATTCTTTCTCGGGATTTTACTAAATCAAGAGAAAACCGTATTACAAACAAAAGTCAACCAAGTCGCTAAGAATTCTTGAACCAACTCGCTAAGTAGCAACTCGCTAAGATCCCAATTTCCTGTGAACCAAGTCGCTAAGACCAAGTCGCTGGACACAAGTCGCTAAAGCACCAAGTCGCTACACAGTCAAGTCGCTAAGGAGCAACTCGCTAAGGTTCAAGTCGCTATGATGAAAAATACTACGAGAACCAAGTCGTTAGCATGAAACACTTCAAAAACACACTTTTCAATCCAAAACAAGCTCAACCACAGTGATTCAAGCTTACCAAATCAAAACCCAAGCACTTACAATGATTCTAAACACAAAAGTACACCCAAAATTCAAACTTTAACACTAGAGATGATCCAAATGATGCAAAAACCACTAAACTTTCTCAAACTCAAAAACCATCTAAAACCACTAGAAATCCAAGAATATGTAAGAGAGATGATCAAACCATGGCTCTTGATACCAATTGTAGGATATAGGATTTCACAAACACATTAAACCATAATCATATGAGGCGTTCAAGATGTTTTAGAGAGAGAAAGTTCTAGAGAGAGAGAAAGGGAAGAGAGTTGGGAACTATGGGATACAAAGAAAAATGGTATTGAAGCTCCAACCCTCTACCTTGGGAGATAGAGGGTATTTATAGTGTCTTACAAATAAACGCCACCTACAGGCTGTGGATCAGGCATACAGTGGGTAAAGACCCGTCCGTCCTCCACGATGTTACTTAACAAACTACTTACTGACATAACTTGACTATGACTACGAGCTTTCTATCGAATACATATATTTGAGGTGACCGACTCTTTAACGACTAAATTTACTAATTCCTAACAGTATGCTTGCTTGCTCAACATGTCTAGTTAAATTACTTGTGTGTTTGCTTAGATCTATGAAACCTAGTTATTGATTGTTGTTAGGTTGTTTCTTTTCTTAATTGACATAGGCTTAATTGGTGCGATTAGGCTTCGTTGTATTTAATGCTTGAGTATGCTTAATGATGATATGGTGTACGGATGGAATAGCTTAGGTTAGTCGATTCCGTGTATCATATATGAGAGATAACCTAATAGAAGTAGGGGATTCGCACACCTTACGACTTTTAGGAATACAACGCGTTAAGATAAAGGGTGTGACAACTCAACCAACCAATAAAAGATAACTATGGAGTAATAGTATCTAAGTGAACACATTATTAATCATCATACGAGCACACCTCAATTAAACATAGCTATCCGTAGTAAGTAGTAATATTAGATAATTATTTAAAGTAGAGTAATCGGTATAAGTACCACCCCCAAACCAATTGCCCCGAGATTTTACATTAGCTTTCTAAACATAAAAAAATAAAAAAAGAATCATCTTCAACCCCACCTTCTCGTCATATATTTATTACTAGCATTTCTATTCCCCTAGAGAACTATATTAGTCCTCGAGGCTTACCCCATACTACACTACAACGATTAGGTTCACTGCGTAGAGGGTTGAAAAACTTGCTCGTAGAAAAGGAAGTTTCTTTGACCCCGAACGCGCCTTCCGCACGCAGAAAAGTAAGTTTTTGGCACCGCTGCCGGGGAATAAAATAACTAGTTAGATCTCTATCTCATTTAGGTTCCCTTGCTTGATTCCTATCAAGTAAGATTTTTTGTCATTTTCATTAGCTTCCTTGTAGTCTATCCCCTTTCTTTGTGTTTTTGTTCGTAACCTTTTCACTTATCACAATGGGTAAGAATCCACCACCAAACGATAATCCATCACCAAATCAACTACTTCCTTTCAACCCACCACATTCAACCCACAAAATTGACAGGCTACTCTTGGTGAATACTCTAGACTGAGCCATCAAGGCTATAGGAACACCATTGAGCTCCCCGTTCAAGCTCAAACTATGGCCCTGCGATCCAACACCATCCGGTTGGTGCAAAATGGATGTGCATTCCATGGACTTCGTTCTAAAGATCCTAATCAGCATGTCAAGGATTTCCTTAAAATCATTGACTCTATCAACCTTGATGCTACCACACGGGCACTACGCACTTGTGTCTCTTCCAATTCTCTCTACGGGACCAAGCTAGTATTGGCTTGTGCGACTTCCTGCCGGATCCATCTCAAGTTGGGATGATCTCACCACTCGTTTCCTCGCCCAATTTTTCCAGCCGGGGAGAACTAACAGACTATGAAACGACATCTTGATGTTCTAACAACATCAAGGCGAAACTCTCTACGAGGCGTGGACTCGATTCAAGGACTTGCTCCATAAAGTCCCTCATCACGGTATCGATCTTTGGCTTCAAGTCCAAATCTTTTACAATCATGTTGATCCCTCCACTCGACAAACCATTGATTACGCCGCCGGTGGAAGGCTAAGTAACCTCGATGTTGAAACATGTTGGGAAGTCATCAAAGAAATAGCACAAAACGAAGAAGAAGGATGGGAAGATCCGGTAATCCCGGAAGAAAATAGTTTGGATTCCCAAGAACAACTATTTAAGAGTATGGAGGCACAAGTGAATGAATTGATGGAAATGACCACACGTGATTATAATGAAATAATTTCACGAATATGTGGACACGGTCAAGAAGTTGTTGCTTCCAAGAAAATCACGACAAGATGAATTCGAGGACATAATGTTGACATTTGTTAACAACCAAGAGAAAGAAATACAACGCCTCGAAGCTCACATGATAAAAACCCATGGTATGTGCTAAAACACATACCATTTCTTTGTCAAAATAAACCCAAAATAACAAGAAAAGAGCCGTTTATTGCTAATATCTATTGGTTTCTTGAGTTTATGTTTGTGCAGGTACGGATATGTCAAAACACACAAAAGAGAGCCAAATAAGACGAAAACCCGAGCACGAGAGATAAAGAGTGCTAAAGCTGAGTCGGAAGGTCAGAAATGAGCATTTGTGAAGATTTTCATGCTGAGAGGATGATTTATGAAAGATTTGTTTAATTTTAAAGAAATGGCAGAATTAGTTCCTCAACTTTTAGCAATTGGAAAATTTACCCTGAAGATTCAGATTGGCAAATAGTCCTTGGTTTATTTAGAAATTACAAGAAAGGCCCTTGGATCACTTTTCAGAAATTACACACTTGGTCCCTTGAAAATCAGAAAGTACAAGTTTGGTCCTTATAATGTTATCCGGCTACATTACAAGTCCAAATCCAATCTTTAATAACTACCCAAGCCCAATAAACTCACTAGCCCAAAATCTTATACCCATATACCATACCCGGTCAATTGGTTAATGCCCCATTTATCTATTTTACCCGGTCAAACACAAAGACAAATTCAGTAAAATATTAAAAAAACTTGCGCGCCTAATCTTTTTCCCCAAATCGTTTTACCCAGATATAAACCCTAATTTACCCATAAGCTCAATTAGTCACAATCACTTGAATTAAGGGTAATAAGGTACTTTTATCTGACATGACTAATACACGGAATGCCACTCTAGCAATCCGTGTGTCATTCCATCCCATTCTCGTCTCTGATTGGCTGTTGATACGTGGAAGGAGTCATCTAAGGGCTTGAAATAGATGGATGATGCTAGAAATGAATCCAAGGGTCACAAACGATTGAGAGAAAGCACAGATTGCCAGCTTCCAGATCCTTCTTAGCTCATGGCTCTCCTATAAATAGTCCTTCATTTGATTATTGTAATTCATGTAATATCTGAGTAGGATTTAATAGTTTTTCAGTGTTTTTAATTGTAGTTAATTTCCAGCTTTTGTACTCTCCATTAGTATTGAATTTCTCATTAATAAAATTTTTAGTTAACCATCATCTCTGTCTTAATTTCTGTTATTTTTATTTCTTTTAATCTCAATTTAGTATTAATATTAGCTTGTTCAAAATTCAAGTTAGCTTATAAGTTTTCCAAAACAAAAATCTTAAAAAAAAACAAAAAAATCATTGAAAAATTAAAAAATATAGTTAATCTGTTTTCAGTTTGATTTCAGTAATTAAAATTGTTTTCATAAGCTCTTATAAGCTTCTTAGTAGCTTAATGATTGCTTGTTAAGTCACCTACTTCGATTCTCTCAAATCTCACTTTGGTCAACTAAAGTTTAGTTTGTAGATGTTAAGCTCATTTGGTTACGGATTTGTGATTTCATCATGGATTTGGGTTAATTGATTTGATTTGGGGTTGATATCAGTAGGATAGTGGTTATTGTTATCTCATTGGCAAACCATTGTGGCTGGACTACTGTGAGTACCAATTTCGTTTTAAAATCTGTTGTAGCTTATACTACTTGTTAGATTAGTTTAGATAGTATTAATACTAGTTTAGTTTAGCTTTATCTCAGTTGGATTTATTGTTGCTATCTTCTAATATCATTGCTGTTATAGTTTGTAGTTCTTGCATTAGCTCTAATTTTGCATCAATAGTATTAGACAAGTTTTAGTTGTTTAGAACAGTTCATTTAGTGGAATTATTGCATATAAAATTTAGATATAGCATAATTGTGGATCAGATCATTGATTTAGAGTGTTAAGCATCAAAACAGTGATAATAAGTGATGTTTGGCTTTAGGCAGTAATCTGTGTTTGAGGATTAATCAGTGGTTAAGATCTGTTGCTATAATCTCATTTAGTTGTAATATAGTCTTTAAGCCTTCATTTGGCATCTATAATAGCTAAAAGTCAAAAATCATTCATAACCTGCATTAACATATATATCAGTTAGAGATAGAACATCATAGCTTGCACTTAGGCTTAGAATCATTCAAGGTAGTCATATCTCATTTCATTTCATAATAAAACATCATCAACAACCTGTTTTGATAGATCAAAATTCATAGAAGTCAAAAAATCATTTTTGATAAAAAAGTCAAAAAAGTGGATTTCAGTTATGTCAATAGATCTTTGTGGATTTTTAATTCTCTCATCTTTTGTTCAAATTCTTTGAAATTTTGGGTAATTGAACTTCTGTTGGTTGTGTTTCAAAATATTATTTTAGTCGAAATTCTAGAATTTTGTATAAGCTCTTTATTAGCTCGTGTATTAGGCCATTATTGCCCTGTGCACACTCTCAGCATTCACTGAGTGTGCACAGGTCCCTTGCAGAAGTTGTAAAAGCTTTAATAAAGTTGTTTTAAGCTCTAATTTGGTCTATGTACTCTCTGGTTGGTTGACTAAAGGTTCCTAGTTCTGGTTTTCACTTTAGCTGATTATATAAGCTTGTGCATTAGCTTAAAAGTAGGTGGTTAGGCTGTTGGGTACTTGAGTTGAATTTGCATCAAATCAGTGTAGATTGTTATTATGTAGTATAGGGTAGTTGTTATTGGTTGATTTTAAGTATATTTAGCATAAATTAGGTTCTTGTAGCTTTAGGTACACTGTAGTGGCTTATAGCTTATTTTAGTTTGCTTATAATTAAGCAGTTTCATAGTAGCTTGTAATTCCAGCACACTAGCATAGTTTTTATCATTTTTCCTAGTTTCCTTATAATATTTTAGAATTTTCCTGAAACTTTCATAATTTTTCATAACAGTTTGCTATTTTTCCCATTTATATATAGTTTTTAATACTTTTTAATTAGTGTTTAATACAAATAATTCAGAAAAGGTTAAAAAAAAACATGTTTATATTTTTCCTAGATTAAGAAAAATATAAAAAGCCAAAAAATTATTTTTCCTTATTTTTTCTAGTTCAAATAGTAATTTTTAACAATTTAATTAGTTTAAATTATTTTTTTTAAATCATAGAAATTAGAAGATAATTCAGAAAAATACAAATCCAATTTTGAAAAGTATTTTTAGTTATTTTAGATTTTTGAAAAATAGTTTCATAATTTTCCCACTTGTGTCCATAATTTTTAGTTATTTAGTTCTATTTGTAAAATTAGAAATTAGTTTTTAATTCAAATAAATTCAAGAAAAAATCATAAAAAAATAGTTTTAAATCTTAGTTAACTTTTAAATTGCATTTTTAGTTAAAAAGTAATTTTAGATCATTTTTAGGACTTAGTTTAGAATTAGTTGTATTTAATTCACGTTTCATTTATTCGTAATTTCGTATTAGTTATAATCCCTTGTTTCCTCGTAGATTAGTTCCCTTTTATGATTCCCATTTTCCTTAGTTTAGGTAAAATAAAAATCAAAATCCAAAACATCGAGCATTTTAATAACAAACCTTAATCGACGTTGTTCATTCACACCTCGTTGGGACACGACCCGGATTTCCTAATCCGGTATCACATATCACTCACGGGACTTGATTGACTAACCTTTTTCCTAAGAGGTTTTCGATTCAATCCTTGTGTTTATTTTTGATATTGATATTATATATTTTTTCCATACACACCACCCTAAACCTACATGAATCAAATTATGGCGCCGCTGACCGGGAGGTTGTGTCGCGACAATATCGTTGAAGGTTTGACGATTAGTGACTCGAGATCCTTCCTTCGTGAAGTTATATATATATAATATTAAAAATACAAAAAGATTTTCTCTTTTGTTTTTGAGCTAAAAAAGAATACATCAATTATATAACATCTCTCAACTTGAGGTGTTATCATTAGTAAGTTCCCGAACTAAAGATCAAAAACTTGCCTTTGTGTCGCTTGTGAGTCAATTTATTTCTATCAGATAAACAAACTGTGTGAGGGGTATAAGACGGCCTGAATTAAATTGCGGCTGAAAAGAGGTGGGTTTTTAATAAGCTTCGCGCTGACCTAATAGCTTCTCCGCTCCTTTGTGCGTTTATCTTATAGAGGTGATAAATTCACTTGGGATTATTGGTTTAAGTTCACTGTGGTTTTCGAATACCGTTCATTTTAATTGCCTTGGTTTTCAAAGTGCATGCACATGCTTCGTTCTAATAACTATAGAACGTTACGTGAAACCGCTACAATTCCGAGAAGGCGAAATAGACGTTCTCAATTAGTCGAACCCGAGATTCGAACTAATCCGACTCCACCCATCATCGAAATGGCAGAAGATAACCGATCTATGCTAGAGAAACTCCAAGCAGCCACCGAGGGTTATGGAGAAGTTATCGTCGTCCCGGAAATCGTTGCCGATAACTTTGAGCTTAAACACGGATTGATCAACTTGGTTTCGTCGAGCCAATTTTATGGATTTGAGAGGGACGATCCTCACTCTCATATTCGATGATTCAACAAGCTCACGTCCACGATCAAATACCGTAACGTACCTGAAGAAGCTATCAAGCTACTACTCTTACCATTTTCACTCGAGGGGGCCGCCCGGATTTGGCTCGAAAAACAACCCCCTCGATCGATCACCACATAGGAGAATTTAGTTTCAAAATTCGTAAACGAATTCTTCCCACCGTCTAAAATAACAAACTTGAAAAATGAAATAACAAAATTCACCCAAAGATTTGATGAATCATTTAGTGAGGCATGGGACCGTTTTAAATATTTACTTATATAATGTCCCCATCAGGGTTTTTCTGAAGTGCACCAACTTGACACGTTTTATAACAGTTTGAATGAGAATGATCAAGACTCTCTCAATGCCGCCGCGGGTGGTAATTTGTTGACCCGATCAATGAGAGATGCCTTGTCGAATATAGAGAACAAATCCAAAGTCCGCACCTCACGTAGAAAATCGGTTGTTGCCTGAGTGAGTGCTTCACCTTCGTCCTCTTCTGAAAATACGTCTAGCACCGATGCTAGGATTGATAAGCTTACGGATATGATTCAAGCTTTGGTTAAGATTACGGATGCTAAGATTAATTCTCTTTCACCCGCTCAAGTCAAAGCGGTGGAATCGACTTGTACTACTTGTGGTGGGCGCATGCTTACTATTTGTACCTACCGATGGAAATCCTTTCGAAGCTAATGCCGTAACGGAGGTAACCAATACGTCCTCAAGTTGAAATGAATCCTCATGTTAGTAATCAAATGGGACCTCCAGGATTTTCTCAATCGAACAATCAAACTCGTTTTAATCAGAATCAAGTTCGAGGACCAAATGTTCAAAACCAATTCAAAGCCCCACCAAATCAATACCCGACCCAAGGGTTTCAATTATAATCAAGGATATCAAGCTTCAAGCTATCAAGCTCCGCCTTTGCCTTCTAATGAATTCACGAATTACGTTCATCACAATAATGCTACCATCCAAACCATGCAAACCCAGATTTCAAATTTGAGAAATGAGTTCCAATCTTCATTGACTAGACAAAGCAATGAGTTTAGTAATGAGATTCGACTTCAGAACAACAAGATGGATGCTTGGCAGAATAAACTTGAGAACACGTTGAACGCTGTTTTGTGTAAGATAATTCAACCCTTGGGTTCGGGATCTCTTCCAAGTGACACCGTTCCCAACCCGAAGGGTGAGTTGAAAGCTATAACCACAAGGAGTGGTAAGGATTCTGATGGACCCTCGTTTCCTACTCCGCTGGTGAGGGAGGTGGAACGAGAAACCGAGGTTTTCATGACAATGTGCACCCGCACCGTCCACCTCCGGTCGTTGATTCAATTCGGAACCGATGTTCGAAGACCACTTTAAGCCTTCACTTCCCTATCCTTCAAGACTTAATGATCAAAATCTTCGTGACAAAATCGAAAACCAAATGGAGAAATTTGTTGAAATCGTTCAATCCTTGAATTTTAACATCAATTTCAAAAATGCTTTACTCCTCATGCCGAAATTTCCTGCTATGATTAAAAGTTTAGTGAGTAATAAGGAAAAGTTGGCTGAGATAGCCAAAACACCGTTCAATGAGAATTGATCGGCGGTGCTCCTCAAACTTCGAAAGTTAGGAGACCCCGGCAAATTTCTTATACCTTGTGAGTTCCCGGGAAAAGTGAAATGTTCCACCTTGGCCGATCTTGTCGCGAGCATTAACTTGATGCCTCTTTCAATTTATAACAAGCTTTCTCTCCCGGATCTCACTCCTACTAAAATGACTCTTGAACTCACGGATCGCTCAACTTCTATTCTGAAAGGAATCGCCGAGGACTTGTATGTGAAAGTAGGACCACTTCATTTTCCCGCCGACTTCGTTGTCGTTGACTTTGATGCTGATCCCTGAGTGCCTCTTATTCTCGGGAGACCTTTCTTAAGAATGGGGCGTGCGATGATTGACGTTTATGAAGGAGAAATCACCTTGCGATCTCATAAGGAAAACGTCTCGTTTAACATTAACCATCCTTCGAGATACTCCTCCAACTATGATGATGCTTCTATCAATCGAATCGACGTTCTCGATATTGCCACGGAGAAGTATGCTAAAAATCTTCTTGATTTTATGGGTGGAAATCCCACCCTTCCTTCTGAAAATGTTGAACCATCTTCTGAACCAATTATTGCCAATTCTTCCCTTCTCTTACTCCGTTTGAGGGAGGTGACTTCATATTGGAAGAGATCGATGAGTTTCTTGCTATTGATGAATCGATTCCATCGGGAATTGATGATGGTGTTTATGATTCGAAGGGAGATATTCTCTATCTTGAGCAATTGTTAAATGAAGATCCATCACCGTCATTCCCTCTGAAAGAGATTACGATTGAAGAAATCAAAGAAGTACAAACTACAAATTAAAACCCCGGAACCCGAACTTAAGATTTACCTCCTCATCTTGAATAACTTTTCTTGAAGAATCAAACAAGTTTCCGTCATCATTGGTAAAACTTGAAAGATGAGGAAAAACCGCACTTTTGGATGTCCTTCAAACATAAAAGTGCCATTGCTTGCAAATTTCGACATCAAAGGCATAAACCCTCATTTTTGTACTCATAAGATTTTAATGGAATATGATTGCAAACCCGTCATACAACAACAACGTAGGGTTAATCCAAAGATTCATGAAGTTATCAAGAAAGAAGTTCTAAAACTTCTTACGCCAGAAGTTTTTATCCGATCTCCATAGTTCATGGGTTAGCCCTGTTCATTGTATCCCAAATAAGGGAGGAATGACCGTCATTACGAATGAAGATAATGAGTTGATTTCCACATGCCTCGTCACCGAATGGAGGGTGTGCATTGATTACCAAAAGTTGAATGATGCTACACAGAAGGACCATTTCCCGCTGCCTTTTATTGATCAAATGCTCGAAGCGAGGAATGAGTTCAATTTATTTCTCGATGGTTTTTCCGGTTACTTCCAAATTCCGATTGACCCGCAAGATCAAGAGAAAACGACTTTCACGTGCCCTTATGAACGTTTTCACCGACGAATGCCATTTGGTTTATGCAGCGCTCCTGGAACGGAAGTTTTTATGGATGATTTCGGTTTTGGAGATTCTTTCACTTCTTGCCTCTCTCATCTAGACTACATGCTCAAACGGTGTGAAGACACCAATTTGGTCTTGAATTGGGAGAAGTGCCACTTCATGGTTCGAGAGGGCATTGTCCTCGGCCATAAGATTTCGAAGTTTGGGATTGAGGTAGACCGAGATAAAGTTGACGTTATAGCTAAACTCCCTCATCCCACTACCGTCAAAGGTATTTGGAGTTTTTTGGGTCATGCTGGTTTCTATCGCAGTTTCATTCAAGATTTGTCTAAGATAGCCCGTCCTCTAACCCATCTCCTTGAAAAGGATGCTCCGTTTATCTTCACCGATGAATGCATTGAAGTCTTTAATATTCTCAAAAAGAAATTAACCGAGGCTCCGATCTAAGTTCCCCCCGACTGGGATTTGCCCTTTGAGCTTATGTGTGATGGTAGTGATTACGCAATTGGGGCATTCTTGGGGCAACGAAAATTGAAACATTTTCAACCCATACACTATGCGAGTAAGACATTGTTTGAGGCCCAACACAATTACACTACTACTGAAAAGGAATTATTGGCCGTTGTTTATGCTTTCGTGAAATTTAGACCCTACCTTGTCTTATCAAAGACCATAGTGTATACCGACCATTCTGCCCTTAAGTACCTTTTGGCAAAGCAAGTTGCTAAGCCCTGATTACTTCGGTGGGTTCTCCTCCTTCAAGAGTTTGATGTTACTATTCTTGATAAAAAAGGAGCGGAGAACCTTGCTGCTGATCACCTTTCTAGACTTGAGATTCCCCATCAAAGTGTGCTCGAGAAAAAGGAGATCACGGAAACATTTCCTCTCGAAACACTTGCGATGATTGCTAAGAAAGAATCAAACACCCCATGGTTTGCCGACTTTGCAAATTACCATGCGGGAAACTTCATCGTGAAAGGGATGTCGTCCCAACAAAAGAAAAAGTTCTTTAAGGATGTTAAGCATTATTTCTGGGACGACCCCTATTTGTTTAAGATTTGTGCGGATCAAGTAATCCGGCGGTGTGTTCATGGCCAAGAGGCCCTTGATATTCTTAATGCTTGCCATAACGGACCCACTGGAGGCCATCATGGTGCAAGCTACACCGCCAAAAAGGTTTTTGATTTCGGGTTTTATTGGCCGACCATATATCAAGACGCCCATAATTTAGTTAAATCATGTGATTCATGCCAGCGTTAAGGAAAATTTCTCAAAAAGATGAAATGCCGCAAATGCTATTCAAGACTGCGAGATTTTTGATGTTTGGGGCATCGATTTTATGGGATCATTTCCATCATCTAAGGGTAATAAGTACATCCTCGTGGCCATCAGTTACTTGTCTAAATAGGTTAAAGCAAAGGCGCTCCCCACCAATGGCCTTGAGTGGTTGTTAAGTTTTTGATAAACTTGTTTTCCGATTTGGAGCACCTCGTGCTATCATCAGTGATCGCGGTACCCATTTCTGTAATGAACAATTTGCTAAGATTATGGCTAAATATGGGGTTACTCACCGTCTTTCTATCTACCGTATCACCCGCAGATGAGCGGACAAGTTGAGGTCTCCAATCGTGGTTTGAAAAGGATTTTAGAGAGAACCGTAGGAGAAAACCGAGCTTCATGGGCCGATAAGTTAGATGATGCATTATGGGCTTTCGCAACCGCATACAAGATACCCATCGGGTGCACCCCATTTAAGTTGGTGTATGGAAAAGCTTGTCACTTGCCCATCGAGCTCGAGCATAAATAGAGGCCTTTGCAACCTCATTTCATGCACCCAACTATATTATCCCTCTCATCCCTTTCCACCACTCCTCTTTAGGTGTGAAATTCAAGCCTCCACCCTTAACGACGAATTTCCACCTAGAGAGCAAACCCCAACTTGAGAGAACACATCCACTCTCAATCTCTTTACCTCGAAGGTGTGAAATTCGATCCTCCACCCTTAAGGACGAATTTACACCAACTTATCTTCCCCAAAAGACCTCAAACCTCTGCGAAATTCGTGTAGTGTGCTCAAGGGCTGATGAAGGCGTTTGGATATGATTTTCCAGCTTGGCAGAACTATTGTAGTTGATTAGAGGCTTGAAGGTTGTTATAATCCTTTATCTTTGCCTATTGTAATTCATACTTTGGGTAAACCTTGTTACTTTTATATTTCAAGATGTTTGTTATTGATATGATTGTTGAGAATTTGATGGGTTCCATCGGGGTTTTAAATTTATAAACATGAATTACCGGTTAACTAGGAACACATTCGGGCAAGTATACCCTAGTCAAGTTGTAGTATAGGTTTTGGTAAATCAAGGTCGTCCCAAGAGACTTGGTTGCACTACAAGTGTCGTTTGTTTGTTTAAGCAAGTAACAAGGTCTTGGTTATGATTGTCACGGATCGAACCACTAAGAAAAGCAATATAAGAACAAGCAAGTATCAAGACATTCATAGTTATTTCAATCAAACACAAAATCTCAACAATCATATCAATAACAAACATATGGAAATATAAAAGTAATAAGGTTTACCCAAAGTATGAATTACAATAGGCAAAGATGAAGGATTATAGCACTCCTTCAAGCCTCCAATTGACTACAATAGTTCTACCAAGCCGGAAAATCATATCCAAATGCCTTTGACAGCCCTTGAGCACGCTACATGAATTTGGTAGAGGTTTGAGGTCTTTTGGGGAAGATAAGTTTGTAGAAATTCGTCCTTAAGGGTGGAGGATCGAATAATTGGTGGAAATTCGCTCTTGAGGTGGAGGATCGAATTTCACACCTTTGAGGTGAAGAGATTGAGAGTGGGTGTGTTCTCTCAAGTTGGGGTTTGCTCTCTAGGTGGAAATTCGTCCTTAAGGGTGGAGGCTTGAATTTCACACCTAGAGAGGAGTGGTAGAAAGGGATGAGAGGGATTAGATAGTTGGGTGCCTGAAATGAGGTAGCAAAGGGGTCTATTTATACTTGAACCAAGGCCTAGGGGTATTCAATGCATTTCTTGGAGGCCAATTGGTTCGGAAGGGACTAGAAACTGAGTGGGAAGGACCTAGAATCGGTTGGGACAAGTTTGTAGTCTTAGTGATGAAGAAATAACATAACCAGGCCTCCCAGCCGAATCGGTTGGGCTCCAGCCATTTCGGCTGGTTTTCTTGACTACTCTCCAACCAAAACGGTTACAGGGCACTACCGATCGGTTGGAGCAAGTTGACAAAAAATCATAGTCACCAAAGTTTTAGATATTTCTCTTAGCTTTCCGTGGCCGTTAACCGGGGGTCAAACGGAGTCCGTATGCAAAAGTTATGGCCAAAATGGTGAAGGTATGTCTGGAACAACGAGGCCTCCAATATTTCTTCGTTTAAGCTTCTTTTCTTCATTTCTTTCTCGATTTCCTTCTTGAACTTTATTCTTGAGTCTTTGGACCACTATCTTGATGACTTTATCTTCTCTAATATACTCCACAAGTCTTTCTTTTGTCGGGAATTCTTCATATATGGAGAAATCTTCGTATTTTACTTCTTTTTCCGTCTTTTTCTCCATTTTCTTGTACTTGGCTACAAATGAACTTGCAAACACACTTTTATATGATTAAGCATCAAAAGCATATGATTATAGCCAAATAACACACGTAAAAGCACGAATAACGCTATTAAAAAACATGTACAATTTGAGCGTTATCAGACACCCATCGGGTGCACCCCATTTAAGTTGGTGTATGGAAAAGCTTGTCACTTGCCCATCGAGCTCGAGCATAAGGCATATTGGGCCTTGAAACATGTGAACTTTGACCTAAAGACCGCGGGTGATCACCGGAAAGTTCAATTGAATGAATTAAATGAACTTAGGGATCAGGCCTACGAGAATTCTTTGATTTACAAAGAGAAGACTAAGAGGATTTATGATGTTAAAATCAAAAACCGCGTGTTCAATGTTGGTGATCAAGTCCTCCTCTTTAACTCTCGATTGAAGACATTCTCGGGCAAACTCAAAACCCGTTGGTTTGGACCATTCACCGTTGCTCAAGTTTTCCCGTATGGAACTGTAGAGCTATCTCAGCCCGATGGTCCAAATTTCAAGGTGAATCGTCATCATGCTAAGCATTACTTTGGAGGGGACATCGCGTCTATGGTTGTCCAGGATCTCCAAACTTTCCCCATGGACAACTGAATTCGGGGATCGAGTCAAGCTAGCGACTCGGTGACCAAAAACAGTAGCGCTTCGTGGGTGGCACCCCATGCTTATCTCTATATTTTTTCTTTTTTCTAATAAGTGACGTGAAGGGGTTAGCCTCTTCGATTTCTCGTCTTTGGTTGTTTGTGATGTTTTTTTCTAGGATTTTCCCGATATGAAGACTCTCGTGCTCGAAGTTTGTCTTTTCTCCATTCGAGTTTCATGATTGATGCTGATGGAAATCCGATATCTAAAATCTTATCGACTAACGTTTATCTTTGAGAATACTTAATAAACGGCTTATAGATTTTCGTTCTTACCCTTGCCTTTAAACATTGAGGACAATGTTTCGTTTTAGTCTGGGGTGGGTAATCTTCGATTTGATTTGACCGCACTTGCTTATTTTTTGCCGTGTACTCTCGCAACCCCGTTTTTCCTTAGAAAATGAAAAAATTGTGCAAAAATGAGAAAATTTAAAATATTTTGTAAGCTTTTTCTAGTTTTGCGATTGAAAAGTCTTCGCTAGTCTCTTAGAAGTTTATTTAAATATGCGTTTTCTTGAAATAGTCCTTGCTAATTGCTTAGAAAAGAGGCTATAAAATGCGATTCTAGCTCACAAGGCCAAGAATTTGCAAGTCTCCCTAAGTGATTTTAAATGTGCGAAGCTTAAACAAGAATTTACTAGTTTCTAATACGTGACTTTAAAAATGGGAGACTTGAGATTATTTGACGAATCATTTGCTAAGTTAATATATGTTTTGACACCTTGTTGACTTTCCGTTGGTGAGAGTAGGAATGGTATTCTGACTTGATCGGGCGTGTTGAGCCCTAGCATGTTCCCTTAACCATAGATAATTTAATTATCGGCTAAGCATCCGCAGATCTCATTATTTGGGATTTTAAATTTGCGGAGATCAAGGAGATGATAGAGTTACTTATGACTTTAGATGCTAAGCGTGGAGTAGTTGGTTCTCTTTAGAGCCCATCGAAGGTACTTATGGCTTTTTGTTCCCACAAAATTGTTTCACCCTATATCTGTCAAATAATAATTAGAGATGTCGAGTTTTTGACGATAGTTAATTCTTTATCTTCTTTAGAGAATCCTTGCCCATGAGATTTGGGTACACATCGAGGTACTGTCAGTGTTGCGGTATAAAAGCCGTAGGATTCGGAGTTTGGCACAAAAATTAACATGAAATAAAGCCCAAACGTATTAAAGTGAAAAATCCAAAGCCATAAAATTTTTCTATGTCCGACGGTACCCCCGTTGTCATGGATTTCAAAAAGGCAGAGGAAAAATCCAAAGTCATAATAAGACTTCTGATAGTGGTTGAAAAGACCAAGGGCCTAAATTGCAAAAATACAAATGTGGTGAAATAGTGTTAAGCCAAACTTTGGATCCGGGAGATATCTAAATAAAGCTTCTGTCTCTGGACTCGTAGATGAGTTGTTTCGGTCGCCATAAATAGGATATCTTTCTAAATCATGTTAAATTAGGACCTTGATGTGGACCTCATTCTTGTGTGCAATGGTTTTCAAGGGAAGATGGTTAACTAATTAGCGTTTTAGCTTTATATCTTTATCGGAATAAAAGTTATCGAAACGAGAAATTTGAAGAAACTCATTTCTCACCAAAAATAAAATAAATAGACGAAAATAGGAAAATGGTAGCAAAAGGTAATTACACAAGTAACTTCCATGGGTAGTGTTAGCATCTTGATAACATCAAATAATCCTGAATATTAAGTGTCAATTTCCCCTGATAATGCTTGTAATTTATATCATTTATATGGATTTACGCATGTTTTCCATTGTTTTCCACTTTCAGGTAAATTACGAGCATTGGAGGTAAAGAGACGCGGAATTGGAGAAATATCTAAAGATTTATCACAGTATGCTACTTTGAAGAAGTTACGGCGTAACTCGTCTCTCACATTACGCCGTAAATATTGCGTGACTCAGAAAACCAACTTATCAGAAGGTTACGACGTAACTCTTCCCAAAGGTTACGACGTAACTATATTAGGTCAAATGAGGTTCCACGCCGCTGATACTTATGCCGTAACTACTGCATCAACTACGACGTAACCGAGTTTATTGAAGACTGCGGCGTAACCACTCATTAGGTTACGCCGTAACCAGCAGATCTAGTGCAAAATACGAAGAAATAGAAGGTTACGGCGTAACTCCTATATTGGTTACGCCGTAACCCAGATCTGGCTTTTAAATACCCCACGAATTCCAGCATTTCTATTCATTCCATTCTACACATAACACTCAGATAATGTGGGAAAAAGCTCAAGGCAGGTCTAGAGGAGCATACGGAGCTGTCTCCAAGGGAGAAATCACTCCCCTATGATAAGCATTAGCATTTTATATTTCTTTTACTTTCAATTCATGTATTTCGTACCTTTGAATATTGAATTGGTTTGTATGATTAATATGAGTGGCTAAGAACCTATTGGTGCCTTGGCTAGTTATGATTCCTTAATTGTTTTGTTTGCGTTTACTTTACTTCCGTATAATTATTTCTAAGTATATGCATGCATAGTTTATTGGTAGCCACCCTTGGTTCGGTAGTTTTGAATAGCGGTAGAGGCCAATTGCCTAGGAGATATGACCAACTAACCCTAGGTGAGCGGACTGAGACGGGAAGGGTAAGATATGACCAACCGACGACCCTTTCTACTTATGCGATTTGACCAACTGATCACCTATCGTTTGGATGAACTTAAGAATTAGGGGGTGCGTGTCTAAGTTCCTAACGGCTGGGCATTCACTATTATAAATCTAGCATGTAGCGGTACTTAATGACTTGGCTTAGGGCACCAGGAACAACATGACTTATGAGGGGACACCTGACTTCTCCTGTGGTGGCATCTTTGCTGATAGGTTAGGGCGAATTGACCAAATGCTGTCCTCTCGACTTTGACCCCACCTGAATTAATTGGAAGTAAGTAGATGTAGACATAACTCGCTAGGAAGATTAACTAGGTTAGCACCACTCTCCTCTATTGATTTCCCTTTATCATTTATTTGCTTTTATTTGCTTTATTCTGCATTAGTAGTTTAATTAATTAAATCCCTATCGAAACCATTATTAATCTGTGACACCTAGACTTAGTAATAATCCAACACACATAGCTCTTGGGACGACCTCGGCTTTACCGATTACTACACTACACACGACCGGGTACACTGCCCGTTAGTGCACTAGGGTAGACCATAGGTATAACGAGACATAATAAATATTAAAACCACCTGGTCAGAAAACCTGCAACAAGTTTTTGGCGCCGCTGCTAGGGAGTTATATTAGGATTAATATTAAGTCTTTCATTTCGTTTTAAAACTTTTCTCACGATCATATTTCAAGTTTTCAGGTACCATGGAAGTTGTTAACATCGATGACCTCACTCTTGAGGAATATTTGGCATTAACTAGAGAAGAACAAGGGCCAGGGATTGTTAGGGCCTATAATAGCGAAGATGCTCAATTCGAAATCAGACCTCAATTCATGAGGGAATTACGTGCAAATCCCTTCTCTGGAAGCATCACCGATGATGCCCATGAACATATAGACAACGTCGAGTACATTGTCAGCCTATTCAAGATTCCGAGAGTCTCACACGATTCTATAATGTTACAAGTATTCCCAATTTCTCTTACTGGATCTGCAAAAAGATGGGTTAATCGATTACCTGCTGGGACTGTCAACACTTGGCCTATCTTAAAAAAGTGTTTCATTCAGAGATACTGTCCTCGATCAAAGACGGCTAAGCAATTGGAAGAAATCCATAACTTCAAACAAGAGGGTGATGAAACGTTATACCAAGCTTGGGAAAGATATAACGAATTGTTATACAAATGCCCTACTCATGATCTCAACAACCAACAAAAGGTGAACGTCTTCTACAAGGGTCTGAACATCTCCTCAAGACAAATGATTGATTCTCAAGGGCCGATTCCTAGTATGACACCCACTTTGGCTTTAGAAACCATTCAAAAAATGGCAGACCACTCTCACAAGTGGCACAATGGAGGGAGCAACCGAAGTAAGAATGGGGATATGGAAGGCCTTGCAGCAATAAACAACAAATTAGAAAGCCTTGGAAGAGAAATGAAGAAGCTCAAGGAAAATGTGCATTACATTCAAGTAGAGCGAAACGGGACTCCACCTTCTAAAGAATGTTCCTCCAACGAGGAAGTTAAAAGAATCGGAGAAGTTAAATATGGAAGAGAATCCCCTTTCAACAACTACAATAATAACGGGCCCAGATATCGAGAAAAATCCCCTGGGTTCTACACAAGAATCTACAACAATCCTCCTAAACCAGGCCTTGAAGAAATAATGCACAGGCACATCGAAGAATCTACGAAAAAGGGAAATAAACTCAAGGAATGGATGGTCAAAGTGAAGGAGGACACCAATATGAACCTACGTAACCAAAATGATGCGATTAAAAACCTCGAAACACAAATTGGGCAATTGGCTAAAAACCTTGAAACACGTAATGCTAGAGCCATTGCCTGCAAGGCCATATTTACGCAAGATAAAGGAAAGAAAGAGCAGTGCACATCCTCTATCACTAATGATCTTGTTGGATCGATGTACTCTAACCAAACTAACTTTTATAGCCTGTAAGGGCTTAATGACCTCGGATAAATCCTAAGTCACTAACAATGAAACACAAAATAAACTCTATTAAGTACGCGGAATTTACTTCAATAAAGCTAAGAAGAATTCACTTTAACTTCAACGATTATATTAATACTAAGAATCTGCTTGTTATACAGATTCTTCAACAACTCTAAAACTCTAATATCGTACTTCTTGTAATCTCTAAAACTCTCTAAAAAACACGTACGTTCTAATGCCAATCTAGGGGTCCTTTTATAGGCTTAAGGATAACCCTAGTCGGTTTACAATTCTAACCTTGTACGACAAGTAATCTAAACTAAGAATATTCTAGAATAACAAAGCTTTCCATAAACGAATATAACAGTTCTTTTAGCTTTGCAGTACTTTGACGTTAAGCAATACTTTGACTCTTCAACACTTTGAATTCTTCATTACTTTGACTTTCATATCCCAACAATTCTCCCCTAACTTGAATTCTACTTGCTTGACTTCAAGTTTCCTTTGTATCTTTATCATTAACTTCTGTTAGCCTCTAGGAAAGATTGTGTCTTTATCAATTGTCTTTATCTTCATATTTGTCTTTGAATTTACTGTGCTTGAATTGTCATCATCAAAGTAACCTTTATTCCTTCAATAACATTCTTTACAGCAACCTTTATCAGTAATCTCTTTTCAGCAACTCAGTATCATATGGCAAATTGTACATTAGTTCAGTAAGTTTCAGTCTATTCTCATCACTTCCAGGTGTGTAAACTCCTGTGAGAGGTGAATCATTGAAATTTAATGGATTTTAATGTCTCTTTACCAAAGCCATTAACTCTGGAGTAGCCAAATGTTTAGGTGTGTAAGACCATGGTACATTGATAACCATATGATTTTTAGCAAATCATCAGCTATCAACAGATTTGATTTGTCTTTACCAAAAGCTGTACCCTTTTGGACTAGTTAGTTCTTTCAACCATGGTGAACTAATTACCATATAAATGGTTTTTCCACAGCCTTTACCACAAGCCATTTTCTTGTGGGCTAGCCAACTCTTCACATTTGCTGATATGGTGAGTTGATTACCATACAACTTATTAGCAAGTTGTCAACTATATAACGGATTTGAGATATCTTTACCAGAGGCGTTTGCTCATGGATTAGCCAGTTCTTTTGTAAACATGGTGAACTGATAACCTAATGTTAACCATCTCAAAAACTATTTTTGCTGTTAACTTTTGTTTCAAAATATTCTTTACTTAACAAAAGTTTCTCTTTCAAAAACACTTACTGGTTTATGCTGCAAGCAGTACTTTAGTTAAAGTACTATTTGTTCAGAAGTACTTTGAATAAAGTACTTAGTTTTCAAAAGATTTTATACAATTATAAATCATACCAGTATTTATGCTTCATCATCAGCTATTGTTGTCCATCTGATAAACAATTCGATGACCATCAGTGCTGTTTCATTCTCCTCTTCCACTTCCATTCCATGATCTAACATTCTTCTCATAAGATCTGATGTGAGTGGATATCTTCTTTCTACTAACATATGGATCATTGTTCCAACTTCTAGCTCCAAAACATGCACTCCAGATTCATCAATGAGTTAAACACTCTAAAGCTTTCATCTTCTCTATGGAACATAAGATAATCTCCATCTTCTGCTTTTACAACTTTGAATGTAACAATCTTTGACTTCTTTTCTACAATATCTTTAGCCTTAGGATGCTCAAAATCAACAACTCTTATGTAATTTCTCAGCTCATCAACTGTATTTGATCTTAACTCACCCTTCTTTGATGGCTGTTCAACTTCAGTTGTTCTTTTTCTCTTTAAACTTTTAAATTTTGCATCCAGCTTATCCTTATCTTCAAAAGATACAATACCTTTCACCATCTCTTGACAAGCTTTCCTAATGACCATATAAATCTTTCATCTCTATATAATTCAAATACAATCCAAGATACCCTTGACTCTCTAGATATGCCATCATAGCATTTCTTTCTTTAGCTTTACTCATTGGTCTTCTAGGTAAAATGGTTTTTTGATATAGAAGCTTCACATTCAATTCATCTTGTAATTTCTTAGCTGCTTCTTTATTCTTAGCTTCTTCAACAGCAGCTTCAGCATTTAATTCAGCTTATACCTTTTTAGCAGCTTCTTCATTCTTAGCCACTTCAATTGCTCTAATTTCTGTCAAAGTCAGCTTTTTCTTCTTCCTTGTTTCCACCAGCTTACCTTTGCCTTTATCTTTTGGATCTATAACTGGTTGAGAAACTTGTGGTTGTTCTTCAGTAAATCCTGGAATGCTAACACCTCTTGGTCTTGATAAGTTGTGCAATATTTCAGCTATATTTTCATCACCACTTGCAATGTGCACTGGTTTAGGTGTATCAGCTTCCTCTTCTTGTATAATTGTTGAAGGACCAGCTTCTTCTTCATGTTTGACAGTTGAAGGACCAGCCTCTTCTTCAAAATCTAACACCCTTGGTGTAATTAGCTCTTGCCTATAAGTTCCTTGAATACCAGTACTTTGATCAGCAGCACCTTGATCATCAGTACTTTGTAAATTAGTACTTTGAATATTAACCTGTACTTCAGTACTTTGAGATTCATCTTCTTTTTCTTCATAAAATTCAACATCTTCTTTCAAATTCTCTTGCTTTAAATTCCTCCCCAATTGGACAGAAGAGTGTTGTGGAACCTTTTTGCTCTTTGAAGACTTCTTAAATTTTCGAACTGGCCTTCCTTGCTTCTTTTGAGACTTGACCCATAATCTGTGATGTTGAACCAAAGGCCATACAAATTTCTTTAATCTTTTAAACTTGTTGTTCAACTTCAGTATTTGTGCAGCTTGAGCCTCAAAATCCTTCTTTAAGCGTGTCAGCTCTCTTGTTAAAGCATAAGTGTCCAGAACCTGACCCTCAGAAGCCATATCTCCCTCATCTCCTCCAGATGTTTGAAGCCCATCTGTGGAAGTGTAATCATTGAGAGAAGATGGTAGGTTTACCTCAGGTTCTGAATTTCCATGAGTAGAATGTTGTGAAGTTTCAGTACCTTTGTGTGATGATGCAGTACCTTGAGAAGCAGTACCTTGAGAAGCAGTATCTTCTCTGTCATCACTAGTTGTAGCCTCATCTCTAATAGCCTGAACAATCTCCATCATTGAAGTAGTCAATGGAGTGTTCCTACCAGTAAACAAATCACTCTTCCTAGCCATGAAAGTGAAAATCTTGGCAGGTTGTACCACAACAGGTAATAGGCTTGAAGGCTTGGGTACATCTGCAAGTTGTTTATTCAAGAACACTTGAATAAATCTTGGATACATCAACCAGCGCGATCCATGAGAAACGTCAGAGAGCATTCCATCTAAAATGAGCCTTGAAAAATTGAAAATTCGATTTGTAGCCAATCCCACTAAAGCAGAAGCTATATTCGAACCAAATTGCTCCCATGAAGTACTCTTAGCACTAATACAATGAAGCAATACATGAACCAAGTACTTCCAGTGTGGACTAAATAAGGGTTTCTTGAAAGTTTGTTCAATTAAGGACCCTTCATACCCAATGTCTCTGAATGTATCCCAAATCAATTGTTTATCAAAACGAACAGCTCCCTCTTCATCATCAAACAATAGATCTTCACGAATTGAAGCTTCAGAAACCTTCACCATCCTTCCAGCAACTTTAGCTTGAATATACCAATCATCAATCTCCATATGAGTCCTAGCAGTTGCCCAAAACTATTGAATCCATGGCTCAATAATATCTGGTTCCACTAAAAGTGCATAACTAATTGGAGATCCTGTGAGAAAATCAATGATGTCATGGAAGATGACATTAGCTTCAGTTTTATCCAAATTCGCTACCATGTTGTGTTTCGAAACTGTATTACGATTCGCCATTGATGATGTGTTTACAAAGAAAGAGATTCGATGAATAGTAAATGTGAGAGAGAGAAATATGGAAAAGATTGATATGAATAAAGATGAGAGGGAAAATCGGAAGGTGGTTATTTATAGGTGAGATTTGAAAAATCACAGTCCATAATAACAAAGTGACCGTTAGTGTGTTTTACCCCTCAATATTACCGTTGGAACAGTACTTTGATAAGACAAGCAGTTCTTTCCACGTGTGCAGTACTTTCCAAAGCAGTACTTTCATATAACCAAAAAGCAGTAATTTCCCATTCTCTTCTTCATAATGGCAGATACTTCAAATAGGCATTGAATTGCCTCCCCTCAAGCAAAACACAGGACTGTCTAACACACTAATCAGTCCTCCCCTTAAATGTAGCTCATTAATTAATCATTCCAATGCTCACCACCAAGTGATTGAATCTTGAAACATCAAAACCTTTGGTGAGTAAATCAGCTACATTATCATCCGTGTGAACTTTGACAACATTAATGAGCCTATGCTCATAACAATCTCTAATAAAATGATGCCTACTCTGAATGTGCTTTGTCTTGGAGTGATAAACTGGATTCTTCACAATGTAAATTGTACTCTCATTATCAATGTTGATAGGAGTATTCTTGAAGTTGAATCCATAGTCCAAGAGTTGATTCTGCATCCATAATACTTGTCCACAACAGCTTGCAGCAGCCATATATTCTGCTTCAGTAGATGATGTTGCTGCAATTGTATATTTCTTACATTGCCAAAAGACTAATCTTCTTCCAAGATATTGGCATCCTCTAGTGGTTGATCTTCTATCATAGTTATCACATGCATAATCACTATCTGAAAAGGCTTCCAAGTGAAAAGGTGAATCCTTTGGATACCACAACCCCAACTTTGGTTTTTGTTTTAAATAACTAAAAATTCTTTTTACTGCATTCATATGGGAGACCTTAGGTGAGACTTGATATCTTGCACATAAACAAACAGGAAACATGATATCAGGCCTAGAAGCAGTTAAGTACATAAGACAGCCAATCATAGATCTGTACAGCTTGACTTCAACAGGTTGACCATCTTCATCTTTGCCTAATGAGTTGATAGACTTGATAGGTGTAGTAATTGGCTTCATAGCATCAAAATTGAACTTCTTAAGTATGTCAGATACATACTTGTCTTGACTTATAAAAATTCCCTCCTTTGACTGTTTAACTTGAAGTCCCAAAAAGAAAGTTAATTCACCCATAGAACTCATTTGAAATTCATGTTGCATCAGCTGCTCAAATTCCTTCACCATGGACTGTTTGGTAGCTCCAAATATGATATCATCTACATAAACTTGTACCAAAGATGATATCCTTCTTATCTCTTTTGATGAACAAAGTCTTGTCAATAGCTCCTCTTCTATAACCATGTTGCAATAAGAAAGTAGAGAGCCTTTCATACCAAGCTCTAGGTGCTTGATGTAAGCCATAAAGAGCCTTAACCACTTTATAGACTTTGTTTGGATGTGCAAGATCTTTAAAACTAGGAGGTTGTTTAACATATACCTCCTCTGTAATCTTGCCATATAAAACGGCACTCTTGACATCCATTTGATAAACCTGAAATCCCATATATGATGCAAAAGAAAGGAAGATTCGAATGGCTTCAATCCTTGCCACAGGAGCAAATACCTCATCATAATCTACTCCTTCTTCTTGTCTATATCCTTGTGCAACTAACCTTGCCTTGTTCTTGATGAAATTCCCTCTTTCATCTCTCTTGACTCTGAAAACCCATCTTGTACCAATGACTTTCTTTCCATCCGGTAGATCACACGCACTCCAAACTTCTTGAAGTTTGAATTGAAGAAGTTCTTCTATGTGAAGCTTCAACCCAACTTTCTTTAGTTAATGCTTGAGCAATATTATTGGGTTCTTCTTGAGAGATAAAACAAGTAAACAGACATGTTTGGTGATTCTTATGATTCAACGTGTTTTGTTTATAGACAAAGCTAAGTAAAGAATTGTGAGGTTTAGAAAAACCCTTAGCTTTGGTTCTTGTAAGCACTCCAGAGTTAGAAGGTCCAATGATTTGACCAGTAGGATGATTCTTATGAACTCTTAAGATAGGAGTTTGTTGAACTTCAATATTATCATCCAAATTTGTGAAATTAGCTCCTTCATTGGAATCTGAGAAAGTACCTTCATCTTCAAATTCATCATCAGTGTCTTCTAAGCCGTGCATGGTAGGATCATCCAAATCATCCAAAGTGTCAGTCAATAGTTGCAGATTTTGATCGAAAAGTCTTGTCACCCAAAGTACTGTGAGAGAACTCTCTAGCCTTGTTCTTTTTCTTTGCTTCTTCATAAGCTCTTCTTTGATCATCATCATAAGATTGTGCTATGACATCTTAAAAAATCATCCTATTAAGCTCATCTTGAATAGCTTGATCTTCAGCATATAATGTAGATTTTAGCTCAACAGTACTTTTGTCCTTCTCAATAGTTATAGGTTCTTCATCAGGAAAAACATCAGGTCTAATATGGACTCCATGAACAACATCTGTGTAAATCTTCGGTTGTGTACAGGTTGATTTTCATCTCTAATGTGTACATAGTTCATAGAAGGAGTCAAAACCTCAAGATCAAACATCCAATCAGGACCTTTACCCTTTTGATTTTCTTGATCTTCTAAGAATTCAACATGAAGACAATCTTGAACCTTCTTGGTGACCCTGTTATACACTCTAAATCCTTTGCTGTTGGTGTAGTATCCCAATAAATATCCTTCTTTTGACTTGCCATCAAATTTTCCCAGATTATCAATTGTATTGAGAATAGCCAGAGGGCATCCAAAAGGTTTCATAAAACGAATGTTGAGTTTGTTGCCCATCAGCAACTCATAAGGTGTCTTCATCTGAGGTTTGGTGACTGAAACTCTATTTAACACATAGCAAGCAGTACTTACGATGCCCAAAATTGAATAGGTAATTGAGAATCTGCAAGCATTGTTCTGGCTGCTTCTATCAAAGTTCTGTTCTTTCTTTTTGCAACACCATTCTGCTGTGGAGTTCTAGCAATACTAAACTCCCTCTTGATTCCTTTCTTAGCACAAAACTCATCAATAAGCGTATTCTTGAATTCA
>OU343222.1:180696594-180759871 GCA_910596185.1 Chrysanthemum makinoi
AAATAAGTAACTGTGCCCATAAAACTTTACTTCAAAACCAAATAAGAGATACCGTACAAACAATCTCATAGTCAACATTGTCCAATTATCAATTCAAGCCGTGACGTAATATCCTTCGTGGAGATGTATACACCAAAGTATCAAACCTCAATACGAATCTCATCATCACACAAAATCTCATCATCAAATCACATTATCACAAATCTCTTAAAAAAATCTCATCATCATATCGCACGAAGCCCATCATTTGATACATAATCTTCAAAGCCCTTATAATCAACACACGAACCTCGTAAGCAATACCCGTACAAAGCCTCGTAGCCATCTATACCTCAATTTTAAGCACAAGCCGTACATATAAAAAAAACAATTACACGCCCATTTATGCCAAGTACCAAGTCCACATTTAAATCCTTGAGACTAATTCCAATACTCGGATACAATTTATGCTCATAGTCAAATTTACCACAACATAATGATATCAGCCCTCTTCCAATGTACACGATATACCAAATACGAATACCCATTCAGGCCCATGTCCAACTGTTATCCAATACTGGCATATAGCAATAATCCCTCAAGGCCCAAGTTCAAATGGTAAAGCCCATATCCAGTCGAATTTACCAATCCAAACACAGAAAATGCACGGTATACAATACATATGAGTTGCCCTAATTATTGGGGAGTATTTAAAGTCTCATATCTCATACTTGCCCTAAAAATACTCATACCCTAATCACCACAGCACACCCCAACTTCCAGTAATCTCACAAATATCCTAAAAATCCTCCACAAACCAATGGTGATCTGCCTTCATAATAAGAACAAACCCAAGTCATATGCCTCGCCACAAAGATGGCTAGAGGCAGTATTCAACGCCACAGGGATGCCTACAACTGATGTATACTCCACACACCATCTCAGGTAGGTTTTAATTAGAGTCATTCATGTTTTGGTTGTTTGAATCAGACCAAAGAGTATGAGAATAACGCCATGTTATATCTCTGCTCTTAAAGCCAAAAATAAACTGAGGTTTTAACAACTTCAAACAAACAAAAATTAGATCGATGAAGGTGGACTGAGATCCGTTTATTGATTCAATTAACATATTATTTTGGATTGGAACGAACACGTGAGAATGAATAACATAGTTGTTATATCATTTTCATCTTAGATTCGGATAGCCTTTAAAAGAATTATAATGGATCTATGATGAAAGACTGATTTCGTTGGTTGGATCTTAAAGATCTTGGTATTGTATTCTTAACCACGAAACAACTTGCTGAGATCAAAGGTCATTCTTTTATAAAAACTTTGAGACATGGATCGATGAAAGACAACCTTGTGTGTACGATCAAAAATTGGTCGAATATATTGAGAATCACACAAATAATCTGAGATCTTTTGAGTCATGAAAGTGAAAGTAGTTGATGAATAATAGGATTAGAATAGAATGATGTTGGTTTGTGAATGATGATTCTTGTCCAGTTAAGTCTTTGTTTTTGTTTTTGCGGTTGAGATCTGATGTTTGATTATTTGAATGAGATTTAAGTCTTGTTTGAGATGGTTTGTTTAACTTCTTCATCTCATTCTTTTATAAATCACAAAATGCATGTGTCAGGTCACATTCAAGAATGTGACAACTCGCATCATCAAGCAACTCGCATTAACAACTTTCTTTTACAACTCTCTTTGACAACATGCTTTAATAACCCGCTTTGACAACTCGCTTGATAATTATTGACTCAACTCGCATCATAAAAAAGAAACAGTCAACATGCATAGATTACTTTGAATCAACTCGCAACATCAGCAATTCGCTCAAAAGCAAGTTGCACCCATAACATATGCGAGTTAAGTAACTCGCATCGTAACCATTGAGTCTGTACATATAATGGCAACTCGCATCCTGGATGCAATGAATCAGGACCAAAACATAACTCGCATTGAGTAACAATCACAACTCGCATCGAAGAATGTGACAACTCGCATTCATGAGATGAAGAAAAATGACACAGGTTGCATATAATTATACCAGCAGCAGACTTAAACCCATCCAATGTGACCCGTTTTGAACTTTTTGACCACAAAATCAAAAAAAGATATGAGTTATCAAAACTGTTTATCAAAAAAATATGAGTTATCAAAACCGTTTTGAACGTATTGTGACTTGATAGACCATATGAAATACTTAAAAGTGACAAAACTGTTCATCACAAAAAGAAAAGATTTCCAGCATCATAAAATCTTGGTAAAAGCAGTTTTGAAGCAAGATTCTAACCACAAAAATAACCACAAACTTCGACCAAATAACATAACCGGTATCAAACTGCATCAAACCATGAGATAAGCCACGAGAATCAGCACAAACAACACAACCTGGGCTCTGATGCCTATTGTAGGATCATGAATATTATGTTGTTTAATGATTCGGGTGGTCTAGGATTGTGATTAAATAAGAAAGCCATTTTAGATAGATGAAGAGAGTTGAGAGGAGGTTCTTGAAAGAGAGTTGCTTAAACAAATGAAAGGTTAGATTCAAAGAAGCCACACCCCTTCCATGGATGGAAGGGGTATTTATACTTACAAACAATACGTCCTCCTATCGGACTGTGGATCAGGCATACAGTGGGTAAAGACCCGTCCTTCCTCCACGGTGTTGCACTAAACTAAACTACGCTACAAACTAACTAATTAACTACAAAATAACGTAAATAACGACACGTCTACGAGCTAACATATGCTAGACCATAATTGGGGTGACCGACACTTTAACATGGAATTTTCTAATTCCTAACAGTCGAGAAGCCGAAGTGACTAATCGATAGACACACAATGGTAGGCTATTTAGGTGATAATCCTATAATACTGCCTTCTTAAACTAAAAAGTCCAAATACATTGAGCTAACTCAACATACCTCGTCTATGGTCTCGAAATGATGCAAAGGCCAAGTTCTAAAGTTTACAAGCTACCGGCACACTCATAATTTGGTGGATTTGGGGTAAAAATTTGGAAACAGATAAGGCTAATCTAACCATATAATATCAAGGGTTATATGTGCTCGGCTAAGGTCTAATCTAGTTAGGTTAAGAAAATTTTAAAAATGACATAATTTTTCAAAATAAACTAGAAAATCGAGGGCAAAATAAAATTCAAGAGACAATTCTACTCCCGTCCCCCCACTTGAATTGTACAAAGTCCCTTTTGTACTAAGCGTTAAATAAGGGTGAAGAGAAAAGTAGAATTAGAGCGAGAACTTCCCTGAAATTTGCATCAAAAAAGAAAGAAGGCCCACGAAAAAGAGTCGTGCCTTCGCATAAGCATCCACGAGCAAACTTCAATCCCTGAAATCAGACTACCGACAAGCATAATTCTAAAAAGAAAAAATGAAAAATGAAAAATAAACCTAACTCACTTTCGTAGGAATCGCGGTTGCATTTAGTGCATGCAACAAGCCTTTTAAACCACTTGGTGTCCCAAGTGGACGAGTGTAGTCTCGATAGGGCTTACAGGGAACATACCCACAAAGTTCATTTAAAAGACTAATACAAGGTTATTGTGTTTAAAATGAAAGAAGTACTGTAGAGGATAGTTACGTCGTAACTCCAGAAGGAGTTACGCAGTAACTAGGCAAAACCTGGCATATGCTGCAAAAGTGTAGCTACGACGTAACCGCTGAATGGGATTACGCCATAATTGGTAATGCTTCTGAAGTTCTGTTGCAAAGGGGCCTGTTACGGCGTAACCATAAGAATGAGTTACACCGTAACTCTGGTTGGATCAGCATGCTATAGCAGCAACTCTTATTCTTTTCCTTCAAAAATGGTTAAAAACATAAAACGCAACAGAAATGGAAATAAAACAAAAGAAAGGGATAATTCGGGTTGTCTCCCGAAAGAGCACTTTTCTTTATTTATGAGTCTTTAAGTTAGACTCAGAGCCATGGGCCTTTATGGTGGCCTTTGGACTTGGCCAACTTCCTCCATGTCCTTCATCAAGTTATGTCTGACCCAAGCGACATTTGTAGCAGTTCGGAGGTACTCTTCAGTCTCGATCTTTCGAATTTTGCAAAATTTTTCCTCCGGCCCCAAGTGGTATCTAGTAAACTCATACTTTTCGGCTATAATTGGTGGCGACCTCTTATACGGAATGCCAAGAAGTTTTCACCTTCTTTTCTCGTGTGCTTCATCATCGGGGTCAATGAACCCATCTTCACCTTGTAGTTCAAGGTAATCAAAATCATCATCGTCGGAATCGGTATCTTTAAGTCGTTTATCGTCGAGTAAATTTTCCGCTAGCACCTGTTTGCATTCCTTTTTTTCCTTCCTCGATGAATCCTTGGTATCATTATCCGACTCTTCATTTGGAACTTTTCCGCTTGGTTCGTCTTTACTCATACATCCATTCTAGATTTTCTCCTTAGTTAGCGCATCTATCTTTCCATATTTGATTCTGACCCAATCGTCGAATCCTAAATCGTCTAGCCAAGGCAATTATGTTCTTTCCGAGTCATTAGTTGAGGTCCATAGGAACTCGTCTTGCCCAACTCTCTTTATACTGCTTCCCCCATTACATTCATAATCAAAAGGGTCGCAAGATGCCCAAAAAGTTTCGTCAGGGGTTTTAACTTTCTCACACCAATGACTTCGAGTTCCCTTGTCATCATTTTTGCTAGAAGGAATATCGTTGAGAGGTTTAATGGTCTTTCCTCGAAGAATATGTTTTTCATATATGAGCTCTAAATTTCTCAACAAAACTGAATTAATTATTGCGTCCCCGAACCTTACTAAATACCAATCACTGAATGATAGGTCCCCAAAATCAACGTCATGCCTTCCCGATTCATGTGGTCATATCCAAACTTCATTCTTCACATTGCCCCCTCCGTTGCAATACTCACGAAAGGGTTTGCAAATCGGCCATGCTTGTGTGAACTCATCTTCCGTGATTAGTAAGGGCCTGCAACAATGTTTGATGGGTGGTCCTTCCACTTCGTTAATTGAGAATTTGGCTAATATTTCTTCATCGTTATGTTTAGTACACATGTATCTGTCATCATTAATCCTTTCCTTATCGACCCCTCCATCGCAGGCCTTGTTCCGAGGGTCGCATGATGCCCATAGGTTATAACACTCTCCATCATCAATTGCAATAACCTTACACCAATGATTCTTCCTTTTAGAGTCGTCAATTTTGGTAGACTTGTCATTGCTCGTATCCTGGTTACGCTGTAACTCTGATGTTTGGTTACGGTGTAACTCTCTTCTGCTATCAGCATCATTGTTTTTATTAGATTCATCGGTGGATTTGTCATTTTCAGAAAACACGGCTTTACATACTGTTTATTTGTTCTTTTGTACCTCATTTCTTTTTTTTACCTCGTCGCCAAGATTCCCAATCATAGTTTCCATGTTTTTTAGTGATACGGCATGGCTAGAAAGGCTTTTGTTTGTATTATCTTGGAAGTTTTTCAACCATTCTTCTTGTTCTTTTTGTCTCTTAGTCAAATCTACAAGGTACTTGTTAATCATTTCCTCCAAGTTAGCTCTTCTTTCACCACGATCATAATATGGGGGAGGTCCTCCACGATAGCCATTACGATTATCTCCGTAAAATGGTCGATTTTCTCCATATTTAGCTTCTTCGATCGTGTTCTCTTCGTTAATGTTAGGACAATTCTTTGTGAGATGTCCTCCCCCACAGCTTTCGCAACCTACTTGGATGGCATCAATAGTTTCTTTGATTTTTAGCATAGCTCGACTTAGATTCTCTAGCTTGTTAGTGATCGCTTCAAATACGTCAAAACTTCCGCCTTAGTTTCTTTTGCTTCCTCCATCGTGCCATTTTTGGGAATGATCAGCCATTTTTTGGATGGCTTCAATTGCTAGAGTAGGAGTCATGCTCGAGATTGGTCCTTGATAGTCCACCATCTGTCTTGTAGTTACGTTGATTCCTTTGTAGAAGATGTTGACCTTTTGCTGGTTGTTCAGATCATGTGTAGGACACTTGTAGAGGAGATCGTTGTATCTATCCCATGCTTGATACAACGTTTCATCGTCTTCTTGCTTGAAATTATGGATCTCCAAGAGCTGGTTAGATATCTTCGACGGAGGACAATACCTCTGGATGAAGTGTTTCTTAAGGAGAGCCCATGTATTAATTGCCCTGGCGGGCAATGTTTCTATCCATCTTCTGGCAACCCCAGTAAGAGTCATGGGGAACACCTTTAGCATAACAGCGTCATGAGACACACCCAGAATGTTGAAAAGGCTTGCGATGTATAAGACATTCTCAACGTGCTCATACGCATCTTCGTCCCTGTTTCCTGAAAAAGGGTTAGCACGAAGCTCCCTAAAAAATTGGTCTTTAATCTCGAAACGGACATCAGCTCCAATTGCCGGTCTTACGAGCCCCAGCCCTTGTTCTTCTCTTGCCAACGCCAAATATTCCTCAAGAGTGAGGTCATCAATGTTAACAACTTCCATGGTACCTGAAACTTGAAAAGAGATCGTGAGAATTTGAGAAAAGTTTAAAACAAAACAAAAATGAAAGACTTAATAGAAATCCTAATATAACTCCCCGACAACGGCGCCAAAAACTTGATGCAGGTTTTACTGACTAGGTTTTAATATTTATAATTACTCGTTATACCTATGGTCTACCCTAATGCACTAACGGGCAGTGTACTTGGTCGTGTGTAATGTAGTAATCGGTAAAACCGAGGTTGTCCCAAGAGCTATGTGTGTGGATTTATACTAAGTCTAGGTGTCACAGATTTTAATATGATTATGAGGTTGATTTAACTAATTAACTACTGAAGCAAATAAAGGCGAGGGTTGTGATCAATAGAGGAGAGAGGTGCTAACCTAGTTAATCATCCTAATTAGTAGTGTTTACGTCTAATTACTTTCAATTACTTCAGTGGGGTCAAAGTCGCTAGGACAGCATTTGGTCAGTTCGTCCTAACCTATCAGCAAAGGGTCTCACTGGAGAAGTCGGTGTCCCCTCATAAGTCCAGTTGTTCCTGGTCCCCTAAGCCAAGTCATTAAGTACCGCTACATGCTATATTTATAATAGTGAGTGCCCGGGCGCTAGCAACATAAACACTCACCCCTTACTTCTTAAGTTCATCCAAACAGTAGGTGATCAGTTGGTCAAATCGCACAAGTAGAAAGGGTCATCAGTTGGTCATATCTTACCATTCCCATCTCAATCTACTCACTTAGGGTCAGTTGGTCATATCTCCTAAGTAACTAGCCTCTACCGCCATTCAAAACTACCGAAACAAGGGTAGCTACCAATAAACTATGCATGCATACACTTAGAAATAATTATACGTAAGCAATGTAAATGCAAACAAAACAATTAAGGATTCATAACTAGGCCAACACCAAGAGGTGCTTAGCCGCTCATATTAACTATAACAATCAATTCAATGTTTAATGTTACGAAATACATGAATTGAAAGTAAAGAAAAGATAAAAAGCTAATGCTTATCGTAGGGGAGTGATTTCTCCCTTGGAGATAGCTCCGTATGCTCTTCTAGACCTACCTTCTACTTCTTCTCACGTTCTCTGATTGTTGTGTGTGAAATGGGATGATTTGAAATGCTGGAAATCGTGGGGTATTTTTAGGCCAGATCTGGTTACGGCGTAACTAATTATAAGAGTTACGTCGTAACATACAATTCTTCGTATTTTGCACTAAAATGCTGGTTACGGCATAACCTCTGGAAGGAGTTACGCCGTATCTTCAATAAATCTTTGGTTACGCCGTAGTTGTTGCATGAGTTACGGCGTAATTAGTAGCGGCGCGGAACCTCATTTGACCTAATATGGTTACGTCGTAATCTTTGATAGAGTTACGCTGTAATCTTCTGTTAAGTTGGTTTTCTGAGCCAAGCTTTAGCTACGGCGTAATGTGAGAGAGGAGTTATGCCGTAACTTCTTTAAAGTGGGCATACTATGATAAATCTTCAATAAACTCTCCAAATCCGTGTCTCTTTAGCTCCAATGCTTGTAATTTACCTGAAAGTGAAATATAATGGAAAACAAGCGTAAATCCATATAAATGATTTAAATTACAAGCATTATCGGGGGAAATTGACACTTAATATTCAGGATAATTTGATGTTATCACTAACCTAAGTTGTTATTGCTTAGAGCTAAGTGTGTAATATTTGCATAAGTAGTCTAGGTCCTTTTATATAAAAAAAAGTGAATAAATAAAATTTGTGTCCTACATTTTTAAGCATGCATTTTTCCCTTATTTAAATTTGAAATCATATACAAAAATGAACCCCTTAATTTTAGCCATTTGTGTGGCGCCTTTTAAAACCATATGAGTCAAAAATAAAAAAACATATAAATCATATTAGCCTTCCAAAATTGTTGCACGCTCCTCTCCTAAAACGTCTATATGAACCGGACTTATGGTTCCTTCCTCCTTCTTTCAACTCAAATCAAAAGCTCACAAATTCTTCCATATTGATCTCGCGAAGGCGAATAAGTACTAGGGTTTTGTGGCTGTGATGTGTGCCTCCTGTTCTTCTATACCCGACTTGTTACAACAAGGTTAGAGGCTCGTAGCGGTTTCATCGGTTGGCTCGTGGTGTAAAAAAAACAAGGGTGTGTACGTATCCCGATCCGTGTGCCCTCCCTTCATGTTCTTGTCTCATAAAACTGCTCTAAAGATACATGGAAGAAAGAGTAGCTTGTGATTCCTTTGGTTGCTTGTGTGCTTTTGTTTCATTATCTCATTTGCTTTAAAGTGAGTTTTTGTGGCCCCTTTTTCTATATTTTCTTGGGGGAAAATGGTACTCAAAATTATTCCAAATTTTTAATGCCATGATTGAATGTTTGTTTTATTATTTTGGACAAGCTTGTGTGCGGACATAATTGCGTTAGGAGCACTAGTGGTTTCTGGTTATTCTTTGTGATACTTTTGTGTTGTTCTTAGGTCATGGATTTAATCCACTTGACGTGAGAGTGCTCATGTTTTAGCTCTAGCTGGTAGGCATACGTCTAGTACATATGTGTTATGGGTGGTTACCTGACTAGCCAAATGGGTGGCAACCTGAATAGCCAAGTGATTTAATTGTGATATAACTATTTACCCTACGCTTTATTATTATTGCATACTTTTCCTACTTAAAAATCATGCACGATAATTTGTTTTGTTTACTTAAACCTGCGAGCTCACCAACGTTATGTTGACATTTTTGAGTATTCATTTTCAGGTTTAGAGAATAAGACTGCTTAAGGAAGTTTGATTCTTGCATGGCTTAGTGAGAGACCTTAGTCATTATCTTGGTGGATTACTATTATTTCTAGTTGAGACATTTATACTTGTTTCGGATTTTGTTGCATTTATTTGATGTAATTTCTACCTAGTTTGGGAGACTACTTGGTTGTTATATGATCATGTGGTTGTGATTCGACTAACCATGATACAAGTCCCCTACTTGTGTTTGGCGTCGTCATGACATTTGGTATTGTTTTCACTTAGTGCATTCTCTATTTATTTAACCATGTGTTATGACGATTCCAATCTGTTACGCCTCACGTTTCCGCCTTGGCGGGGCGTGACAACCTATAAGTTTTTTACAAGTTTGAAATCCTATGAGTTTCTACATGGATTTTTCTTATTTTATTTAGTTTCTCGCACTTTTATTTCAAAAGGTTTACCTTTTGTGGTAGTTGTAGTGTTTAGAAGCTATAATATACAAGAAAATGTGTTAGGTTAGCTTAAAATCATAACTTTTAGTCTAGTTTTTAGTTTGAACTTTTTTATTGTCAAATTACTTTATTTTACTTTGTACACTTGAAAGTTTGGATTTTTTATGATATATTAGGTGATATTAAGTAAGTTTGATAAAAAGGAACATATAAAAAACGTATTTATTTGAGTGTTTAATCGATTTGAAAGTGTTGGTGAAAATTGCGTATCTTCGAGTTTCTAGGAAAGTTTGTATTTTTCCGAGTTTAGACTTTTCGAATTTTGAATTTCTCCGAGCTTATTGGATTAGTTTCTCTGAGATTGTGGAAAATTTTAAACTACTCCGAGTTTGATAACTCAGATTTTTCAATCCGAGTTTAAGAATTCCAAGTTGGTTTTTCGGGTTTAAGATATTCCGACTTTGACTCCGAGAATTGAAGTTTCCGACTTTGACTCTGAAAATTGAAGTTTCCGACTTTGACTCCGAGTTTCTAAGATTTCTGAGTTTAAGGAATAGACTTCCAAGTTTCTAAGGTTTCCAAGTTTAAGGAATAGACTTATGAGATTCTAACATTTCTGCGTTTATGGAATAGACTTCCGAGTTTCTCTCCGAGTTTTTCTTAACACAAACAAGACTCAATCAAACGCAACAATAACACTCCTTTATCTTCAACAAGATCCATACATCATTACACATAATCCTTCCAAATGTCTCATCAATACCATCAACAAGTTACAAGACCTATTTCAAATGGACAACAATCAATCATTGATCACGTCCTCCAATACTCGAGAATGGTAGCTATATGCAATGGGCAAGTATGAGGTACATTGAATGCAATCAGGATATTGGAGAATGGGTGACTAAGTGTATCATGGAAGGACAGTATGAGGTGAAGAAATCACTATTCCAAGAGATCCCAATGCTACTCCACTAAGGCCAACGACTCATCGTCTACAGACTAAGGCTAAAATTACTGTTGACGAGAGTAATTATAATGAAGCAGATGGGCCTACAATGCAAAAAATTATTCATGGTATTCCAAAGAACATTTTCGCCAGTGTTGACTCTCAAAAGACTGCTAAGTTGATGTGGGAGTGCGTTTGATGTCTTATGCAAGGAACTGAACTAAGCCAAATGGATATGGAGACTAGACTGGTGGATATTTATGACAAGTTCAAGCAAGCACCTAGGGAACCTCTGGAATCATACTGATAAGGATTATTTGATACTCTTTTAAGGGGTCATTTAAGCCCAAAATCAAATAAATATGATCAAATATTTCCCTAAATCATTTCTTTTTGCTTTTTAGGTACTTGGGACAAACAAATCTAGAAAACGGCACATTTATCGCTTATTTGGACGAAAACATAAAGAAAATGACGAAGTCGCAAAATTCTATCAGATAAGGGAGTCTGACGGCGTCACACATCACAATATGACGCCGTCACTTGCTACTAAAGATGGATTTTTGGTGGAAAATTAACAAGCGACGCCTCAGTGGAATCCGAAGACACTACAACCTGACGGCGTCAGGTGTAATTTGAAGTTTACGGTCATGTAAAAATCTAAAAAGAGCAGCACAGATCATTTACAAGGGGACGACGTCAGGCATCACATGACGACGTCAGAGATCCAAAGCGACGACAATATAACGGTGACTTGCACAGGACGAAACCATAATGACGGCGAGCTAACAAAGTCACAACCTATAAGGTGACGTCATCACAAGTGTAATACTATATATATTTTCACATGTTTTCCATTATTTGTGTAACACTTTGGAGAGGCAAACCCTAGACGAATTTCACAGCTTTTGTGAAGGTTTTTCAGCCACTTGGCTTATGTTTAATTGAAGATAAGTAATCCCTCTTTAAGGAAGCAATGTTAATGGCAAAGAAGGATAAAGCATGAGGCACTCTGATTAATAAGGAATACGATTTTCTATCTAACATATAGTCGGATAAGGATTATGAAGATTTGAATGTGTCAGTGATTATGATGGCCAACATTCAGGAGATGTATGACAGTGATACTGAAGCTGGACCAAAATATGATACTGATGGCTTATCCGAGGTACCAAATCATAACACTTGCTATATGAATGATATATTCTTTGTGTATTCTCATGATAGAGAGCATCCTGTGAAACTTGAATCGGTTAATGGTTCACATGTGGATTATCATGTTATATTTGATGATGATCCAGATGTGAATGTTAATTGAAACAAAGATGAAAATCTTGCGGTTTAAAATGATTAGAATAATGACTTTATGGATTCGTTAATTGAGACCCTGCAATTTGAGGTTGCAAGATCTAACACGGTCAATAAGGAAGCAAAAGAGGCAAATGCTTCATTGGCAGTAGAGCTTGAGAAATATAAAGAATGTGTAAAATTTTGGAAAAATATCTTAACTGAGAAATTTTTTTTGGAAAAGCTTTTCAAGATTCATATGCATTTGAACAAAAATTGCACATGGTTCTTCATAAGCAAGTTCAAATTGACAATCAGAAAATTTTTGCTCTTGAAAAGGAAAATGCAGTTTTTCAAAACCAACTTGCAATGCAACCAAATGAGATTTCCACTACTCAACAAAACTTTAATGTTTTCAAAAAGAAATCAAGAGTAAAACAAGATAAGTATGTTGAAGAAGTTATTGATTTTCAATACAAAATAAATGAACTTTAAAATACCATATATAAGATGGGTTGGTCAATTCAAATAACTCATATGCTCACCCATGAGCTTGGTCTGTATTTTGAAGGTAAATGTAGATTTGCACTTGGTTACAAAAATCCAAAGTTTCTCAAAATGGTTCTCAAGCAACAACCTAAGATATATCATGCTATTTCGTCGTATGATCCTTTTGTTTTGTGTATATGTATGAAAATGAGGAATTAATAGAATATGCTAAAGAGAGTCGATCAAAGCCAAATAAAGTTGAAGTTCCACCAACTGATTATTCTAAACATAACAAACTTTTTAAATAATTTTTTCCAAAAAGAGATTTTCTGATGATCAATGGTTACTTCCTTCCACTTCCACAACTGTTATGCTTCCAGCAAACAAAAAATTTCAAAGCAATGGCCCTTTACCTAAAATGCCTAGGAAGAGTTGTGTAAAAAGGTATTTTTCTTCTTTTAAAGAAGACGCCATTTTACTTGAAAACATTGCGTCGAGTCAAACCACTGTAACAGCTTCAAATTTTTAGTCACCGAATTTTCAAGAAATACATAAAATACTTAAAACTAAAGTTGAACCAATTGTTGCTCACATGCATCTTTGCACAACACATTGAGATGTGGAACTTGCAAAAGAAGTGGAACAAATGACTAACATGAAACAAAAAGTTTGAGAATGAGATCGATTAACTCTTGGAGGCCACTATGATCACTAATATTAAGTAAACTGCTTTGTTTCCCAATGATCTTGATCATTATCATTCTTTAGTGTTCAAAAATAAGAAACTAAAAGAGGATATTGAATGAATTTCAAAAGAGTCAGATGATGTCTAAGAAAGTTTTGTAAAAACATTGTTCACTCTGAAAAGAATTTTCAAATATTTCAAGCCCAATGCATCAATTTTGAGCTACAATTACAACACAAAGCTGAAAAAGCATTTTTTGAAAAAATTTGGACATCAAATTGATAAGGATTTATAACGTACGCTTTTAGGGGGTCATTTAGGCCCTATTTTGACACATTTTATATCCGTTACTGCTTAATTTCGTTCCTTTCACTTTAAATATGGAGGGCGTCAAGACTGATCAGCAGAACCTGACGGCGTCCCATCCAAAGGGCAACGCTGTCCCTCTATGAAGACTTGATCAGAAAGTGCCCAAGACGGCTTAGTGAAATTCCTGGTTGTAAAGCCTGACGCCGTCAAGCTTTAAGTATGGAGGGCGTCACTCACAGTTTCAACTCCAGACGGCCCAGATCGAGAACCAAGACGACGTCTCAACTAAAGACTAATGGCATCACAACTCTCAAGTGACACCGTCCCATCGATGATGACGAAACCCTAATGACGGCGACTTGATGGTGTCCCATGCATAAGGGTACGACGTCGCGATTGTAAATCTATATATAGAATTTGATTTTTCTGTATTTTAGGAGGTAGAATTTTGGAGAGCAAACCCTAACTCAGTTGTAGTCCAACTTGGGCAGTATTCTAGGGTCCCATACCCTATTTTACGCATCAAGATAAGTTTTTTAATCCAATTTATCATTATGTATACCCCATGTTCGATTGATTGTGTGTATGTGTAGGATATAGGATTTCACAAACACATTAAACCATAATCATATGAGGCGTTCAAGATGTTTTAGAGAGAGAAAGTTCTAGAGAGAGAGAAAGGGAAGAGAGTTGGGAACTATGTGAAACAAAGAAAAATGGTATTGAAGCTCCAACCCTCTACCTTGGGAGGTAGAGGTTATTTATAGTGTCTTACAAATAAACGCCACCTACAAGTGTGGATCGGCATACATGGGTAAAGACCGTCCGTCCTCCACGGTGTTACTTAACAAACTACTTACTGATATAACTTGACTACGACTACGAGCTTTCTATCGAATACATATATTTGAGGTGACCGACTCTTTAACGAATGAATTTTCTAATTCCTAACAATCTCCCCCTAAGGGAGGTCACCTCAATTTACAATGAATACAAACAAATATTACATTAGATTGTTCTAGGATTCTTGATTAAGTTCTTTGCTCAGTAGCTCCTAGTCATTGATTCTTCATGTTCCGCATGTTTGGATAATTTCAAGTGGAGGTCTTTAACTGATCCACATGATGATGAGTTTTGAGCCAACATTGAGATCATCAGCTAACATAAATCTCTGACACTTCCTTTGTGGTGTTGGTATTATGTGATGTTGTGACATTTGGACCGACATGCTCACATTCCGGATCATGATATATTCTCATCAGAGTAGCGGAAGCTTTTACTGGTTCATGATATTTGCAGCAGCATAGCAGAAGCATGGAGTGAAACTATCAGAGTCGTTGAAGCACTTATCATGATTTCTTTTGAGATGAATGTGTAGTGTGAGCATGCGGCTATGGATTGACCGCTTCATTCTGATCAGCTGCAAACGTCGGGCGTACCTGCATACAACAGTTAGCAATAAAGTGCATGAAAGTGTCTTTGATCACTTTCATTGAATTGAGGTACACGCCCACGGTTCCCCGTTGATCAGTACAAGTACTGCCTGTGATCAGGTATAATTTTGAAAACCTGGCTAGACATGTTAGTTAATCGCTACAGTATATAATTACATCTTTTATCATATAAGCCGTTAAATCCATCTATAATACTTATTCAGACTCAACTAGACTTCTTACGCTAATAAATATACGCATAGACCTAGTGGTCAGCAAAACTGAGTGTAACCCGAACCGAAACCGACAAACCGAACCGATTGAAAGACGTCGGGTATGAGTCGGGTTACACATTTCTGGACAAGTCGGGTCGGCTCGAAACCTGACAAAACCGACAAACCGTCCAAACTAGACGGAACCGAACCGACCAAAACCTAACCGATTAGGTTTCGGTTGGGTCTCGGGTTGGGTTTTGGGGGAATATCGGTTTCGGGTCGGGTTGACCCGAATGCTCACCCCTAAACTTAGATATGTGGTCACATATGAAACACAACATAAGAGGATCTAGTTGCACTTTCACCTCAACAACAAGAACCACCATATATAGACATCAATCAAGATCTACTACTTACCACTTGCACTTTAACCCCATTGGTCCTTTTCTGCCCCCCACTTATATAAATATCCCAACCCCTTCTTCAGGTTTAATACCATCATCTTCTTACAATGGATGGATTGGTGTTATCAGGTCTTAACCTTAAACCTCTCAACACCAAAAAATCTTTAGCCTTACCCACAAAAAACTCCTTAAAAAACCAACCAAGAAACACTTTTTTAAACCTTAAAACCCCTAAAAAACACAACCCAGATGGTTTTTCCAAATGGGTATTGAATGTTAGTGCTCCTTTTAAAGTCCCATCATTAGAAAGTATCAGAGTCGTTAAAGCACTTATCATGATTTCTTTTGAGATGAATGTGTAGTGTGAGCATGCGGCTATGGATTGACCGCTTCATTTTGATCAGCTGCAAACATCGGGCGTACTTGCATAAAACAGTTAGCAATAAAGTGCACGAAAGTGTCTTTGATCACTTTCGTTGAATTGAGGTACACGACCAACGGTTCCCCGTTGATCAAGACAAGTACTTGCCCGTGATCGTATAATTTCGAAGAATTTCCATTGACAGGGTTTTGCTACTCTAGCTGTTCTCAAACCGAACGTCTCAAAGAAGACAACACGGAGTGAGTGAACCAGCGAATTGAGATTCAGTGATTGATGAAAAGAGATTTGAAAAACAATCGTGTATCGCTCAATAGGAATTGTTTTAGCAATACAACGAAGGTTTTAATGAAAATCAATTATCAATCATAAACACCTTTTAATTTTGAAATATTAGTACACAGTCGATGTGCTAAAGAAAAGAGTTTTAAGCACAACGACCGGTTTTTCAAAGGTATCCGTCAATCCATAACCTGAACCAGGATTGATTCAAAAGATTGAATCGCCCCATTATTTCTGTTCAGTTGTCACATGTTTGATCTATTGGATAGATCTCATATGCCACCCACCAGGAGCTTGTTTGATGTTTGCTCCAGAAGGCTTTCCATCTTCATTGTGAATATGTTTGCATATCACTCAGATGTTCTGGCAATACCACAAGGATAATGCGTAGGACTCATAAGATATAATCTCTCTATCCACATTGTGTGAAATAGAGAGTCTTCATTGACAGTGTCCTAAAGAGATTTATTGATGATCTCGTGGCTCTAGACTCAATAGTGCATATTTGGATTCCTATATCCGGAGACTAGGGAGAGGGTCTCCTTCTTCAATATCAACGAACTCTAAGAGAAAGTCGATAGATAATGTCGGTTCCCCGTGAGAATGAAACAAGTCCTTTTAAGAGGAACTTGAGTGGTTTGGGAAGTTGAAGTGCAGTGCGTCACTGGGTCCATGACGTCTTGTCTTCAATACCGATGTTACCTTGGTAACCACTAGTAGCATATGAATTGAACCCAGTTTCTGCCCTAAGGTTGAATAAATGGAGGGCTATTTCTTTTAACCCCTTTTATCATTTAATTCTTTTTCATTCTTCAACCCCTTCAGTGATTACCGAGACTTCATAACTAGAACCTTGTTGGGTTTATTCTAGTACTAGCTCAGTCTCAGTCCGCACTCTTCCCATATCTCACTTTTCTCCTTTTTTCATCATACCTAAGGACTTCTACACTATCTAGTGGATTGTCCCTGGGTAGATCCCTCCGGTTCTGGCGGATCATGGGAACAAATACCTAACCTTATCATCCTTATATCACCATGCATAAAGTAAATTTGGTCGGTCTATTAGGTATTGTTCATCTGCCATTGGAACCAATCGAAAGCCATTTTAAAATCAATCCTGATACTTGTGATATATTATCAAAGCATTTTGTACCTGAATTGTTCTTGATATTTTTAGAAGAAAAAACTCCCCTCAACATGTGCATCATGTATTTGAAATCGTTTTAGCACACAGAGGCAAGAGGAAGAATTAACTTCTTTTATTACCATTTTCTAAAAGATATCATCATCACTTCCCTGATTAAATCAAGTAGATAAAGCATATTGGGGAAGGATGAGGTTTTCAACAGTTTGCTCCCCCTCAATATGTGCCTCGAGGTTTGAAGAGTTTTGCACATAGTAGAGGGAACCTGCACTTAGAGACAAATCAATCACGTTTCAATTCTTAGTGGTTTTAAAAAATGCTCCCCTCAACATGTGCATGGAAAATTTGAAATCGTTTGGCACATGTGGGAGGAAAGCTTGCTAAACACTTATAAAACCAATTATCAAGTTATCAGTTTAATCACAAATTCTCCCCCGATCACACTTTCCAAATCCTTTTGAAAAAAACATTTTAACTGATAAGGATCAGATTTTCAGACTTTAAACTCCATTGTTTAAACATGCAAGAGTATCTTTTGAAAACATAACATTAGCAAAGGTTTTGAATCAACTGTATAAAGTATTGTTCCTTTTGATTTTTCAAGAATAACCCTTGCTCATTTACGTGCCAATTGTTTGAAAAATGACCTTTCAAAATAACCTTTTAATTCGAATAAAATCATTCTCCCCTCAATCAATGACACAAGTTGTTGATTGAGAGATAGAGATTTTGACAGATGATAAGCACAAATGATGTACACGAATAATAGAGATGAGGCATTTTCAAAGCAATTTAGTTTTTATTAGAATGGAAAATATTTTTCAGAAGAAACATTAGACGGAAAAATATTTGGAAAGAGAAAAATGTGTCTTTTTGATGACAAACATTTGTTTTAAGAAATAGAGCATGAGATTTGAAAAATAAGATAAAGCATGGCTCCGTTCTTTACTTTTTAAAATGGGTTACTGCCTGAAATGACAATAAACCACCATTTTTCTCCGCCTCATTTTTTTTAAACAAAACTATGTACATTCGAAGAACATCTAAAGACCCGTGACATTCTTTGAATGTCAACACAAAGTTCGTAGATGATATCGAATAAGGAAAAACATGACAACATAACAATATTTTTGGAATTTTTCAAGATTTTCTAATTTTTATGGATTTTTGAAAGTTTTATATTTTTCTCTTTGCTTTTTGTTGGTTTTATAATTTTGTATTTTGTTTTTTGAATAAATATATACAAAGAGATGGATGAAGAAAGACCTTTTACTCCCCTTCTTCCTCTTGAAGACGTTTAAGTGTATCCGGTTGAAGACTCTTTAGACCAAGTCGTGGTAGGATAAACTCAAAACGTTCTCTAGGAAGAACTTTGGTGAAGATGTTCGCTAAGCGGTATTCAGTCCTCACAAAATAAAGTTCCACCACACCATTTTCAACTTGCTCCCCGATGAAATGATGTCGAATGTCGATGTGCTTTGCTCTTGAGTGTTGTACATTGTTGCATGAGAGAGCAATAGCACTTTTATTATCACAATACAGAGGGATTTTGTTGAATTGAAAGCCATAGTCGATAATTGGGATCTCATCCATAGGATTTGAGCACAACAAGATGACATGGCTATGTATTCAGCCTCTATAGAGGAAATAGAAGTACTCATTTGCTTCTTTGACGACTAGCTCACAAGCTTATCACCCAAAAAGCCCGAGCACCTCCTCGTGCTCGGCGTGTATCTTGACATCCTGCATGATCAAGATCGTGATAGGTCGTTAGTGACATACCGTGTCCTTCGTACCAAAGTCCCATATTGATGGTTCCTTGGAGATACCGAAAGACCCGTTTAACCGTTTCAAGGTGATTTTTGGTAGGCTTAGCCGATATCTAGCACACATGCAAACAAATGAACATAATGTCCGGTCTCGGTCATGTGAGGTACATCGGGGATCCGATCATACTACGATATTTCGTTTGGTCTACCATGATCCCCGAGTGGTCCTCATCCAGTTTAGTACGCTCAATCATGGGAGTGTCAACGAGGTCACTAGAATCAAATCCAAATTTCTTTAAAATCTCATTTGCATATTTAGATTGATTTATAAAAATGCCTCCGGACTTTGTGAAATTTGTAATCCCAAGAAAAATGACATTTGTCCCATCATTGACATTTGAAATTTGGAACCCATTTCATTTGAAAAACGATCACATTCATTGGGGTCAGTCGAGGCAAAAATAATATCATCAACATATATTTGAACATGAATTAAATGTTTGCCTGACTTTCTAGTGAACAATGTAGAATCAACTGCTCCTTTGTGAATCCAAAGATAGAAGAAACTTTGATAGCGTATTATACTATGCCCTTGGAGCTTGCTTCAAACCGTAAAGAGCTTCTTCGCGATAGACGTGAGTAGGATGCTCGGTTCACAAAGCCTTCGGTTGGCGACGATACGAACTTATTTAAGATCTCCGCTAAGAAAAGCCGCCTTTACATTCATCCGATAGACTACCATGTTCTTACTTGCAAGCATTAGCCAAAAGATTCGATTGCCTCGATACGAGCAAATAGAGCAAATGATTCTTCAAAGTCAATACCCTCCTCTTGACGGTATCCTTTTGCAACTAATCGAGCCTTATTCTTTAAAACATCACCATGCTCATCAAGTTTCACTTTGAAGATCCACTTTATAGTAATGATCATAGCACAACTGAGCGGTACTAATTCCCATACATCTAATCGATCAAACTCATGAATTTCTTCCTGCATGGCATTGAACCAATTTTCATTCAAGGCGTTTTAACATCTTTTGGTTCGACCTTAGAGAGTACGGAGTTGAAGAAGCACCATAAGGCATCGGTTGCAAGTAATTTCCGTGTAGATACCTTTGGGACGAGAAGGGTTTCCAATGATGTTGTCCAATGGATGATCATGTGTCCACTTTCTAATGTGTTCATGTGATTGTTGTTGAGGAACCTGACGTAGCGAGTCGATATCTCCCGATGAAGATGGTTCGATGATGATTCGGAGCAAATATGTTTTCAAATGGAGCATCTTCTGAGTAGCAAAGGGATTAACTTCATCATGGGTGACAAAAACAATTCCATGATGTACATTCGATGATTGATGATTTGTTGATGAGACAGAGTGATCGCAGCGCTTCTTGGCTTAATGATATTGAAACGAAGGGTTGACTTCATTGACAGGGATAGGAGCGACCTCGATGATGGAATTGACATTTCATTAGAATTTGGCTCATAGTGTTCATCAAACATTGGATCAAACAATTTCTATAAATCATCTTCTGATGGAGGTACATAAGGAGTCAGCTTGGTGAGGATTTGAAACGAGAGTAAAACCGATGGGACTACTTGATGAAAGTTGAGATGGTCCGAACTAGTTTGTCCTGGAGCCATTGGACCGGGAAGCTCATCAAACGTAACGTGAATTGTTTCCATTATACTTCGGGATCTTTTGTTGTAGATTCGGTATCCTTTTCTGTTTGGTGCATATCCTACAAAAACTCCAATGTCCGTTTTAGCTTTAAGTTTGCCTAAATCTTGGCCCTCATTAGTTGGATAACACAATGCACCAAACACACGAAGGAATGAGAGATTAGGTTTTCTATTGTAGACAAGTTCATATGGAGTTTTTCCATGAGCAGTGTGAATTAGGGATCGATATTGAGTGTAGCATGCAAAGTGGCAATGGCAGCCCATAGAAACATTGGAACCTTTGAGTAAATAAGCATTGTTCTTGCGGCTTCCACAAGAGTTCGATTTCGCCTTTCAACTACACCGTTCTATTGAGGAGTTCGTGGAACACTTCTTTGATGACCGATTCCAACACTTTCATAAAACTCACTAAGTTGTTTATTAACAAACCTCGGCCCATTGTCTATTCGATGATTCCGACAGCTTTGTTAAGTCAAACCTCAAGTACTGTTTGATAAGTTTGATGATGATATCTGGAGTTTCATCCTTTGTCCTTAAGAACTTAACCTAGGTGAATCGAGAGTAATCATCAATCACAACTACCACATATTTCTTCCCAAAGATATTCTCAGACTCTCATGGGTCCACATAAATCCATGTGAGTTGTATGAAGAACTTCAGAATCGAGTTTATAGGTTTTGGTTTGTGGGCATACTTCTTGCTTTTTCCCAATTGACATGTGAACAAAGATGATCCTTTTCATACTTTAGTCTAGGTAAACCTACAACTAAGTCCTTTCTGGAGAGATCATTGATGGTGCCGAAGTTCAAGTGATTGAGACGACGATGCCATAACCATGACTTTGGTTTTGAAGCCTTTGACAACAAGCAAATTGGAGAAGACTTCATCATATCTTCGATAGAGATGGTGTATAGATTTGAACCACGTGTTCCTCTTAAAAGTTCTTTACCATCAAGTTCTCTAACAAAACAAGTATGTTTTCTTAAGGCCACTTCTAGATCGAATCACGAATTGACCACAGAGAATAAGTTATGACCAAGACCTTCTACATAATATACCCTGGAGATAACACTATCACCAACAACATAATCTCCATAACCCATAATTGAAATGATCGTTCCCGAATCTAACAGTCCCGATGAATTTACTCACGAAGTTCATGAGCCATGACCGGTCTCCAGTCATATGCTTGGAACAACTGAGTCCAAGTACCACGTAACGATTTGAATGATCCGCAGTTGAACACGCACAAGAATGGATAATCGATAATTGGGATCCCCATGCAATAATGGGTTCCACTTGGTTAGTAATGAATTGGAACACCCACATCGAGAGTAGAAACAATGGAATCATCGAAATGGATTCAAAGCTAATGTCCGTATTTGACCTATTCAAAGTATGTTCACTTCTTAAAGGAATAGTTCTACCAATAGGCATCCATTTTCTAGTGGGCATTGTCTTAGCAAATTGAGGGCATAACTCATTAACCTTATGGCCAGAAGGTATCCATTGATAACCTATTTTACTAAATATTCTTCCGTGGGTTTCCATCTGTTTTCTAACTTTCTTTCGCTTTGCCTTTTAGCCTTCTTAGCTTGATTTTTGCATTAACAGCTTTTAATCGGGCATTTGACAAAGATTAGACAAAACATTCACACCACATTCATGATTAGTAAATGTAAATCAAGTCATCATTACATGGTTTGCGAATAGTAGCGTAATTAATTAATTATAGTACGCTTATAGCTAATACTAGAATCAACACGATTCATTTTATTCAACTCAAACTTAATATTCCTAGAGTGATCTTCTACTCTCTTCCAATGCACATTCTTAGCTTGCGAGGTCCTATCTTGCTTGGTATTGCCGGAGGCTTTGACCCGCTTGCTTTTATGTCACTGATTACTCCTGTAGAGGGAATTATGGGAACATTAGTTGGTTGATCTACTTTTTGCATTCCTGAACTAGACGTGCAAGGATCCGAACTACTTGAAGGCACATTAGTGTTCACTTTCCTAACACTAGGCATAGAATGGTTTGAATGCTTGGCACTAGGCATAGAACAAGGCATCACAGTTTTTCCTTTCCAACCTAAGGATTTAGGACATGTTGCAATTAAACATTCTAGCAGCTCCGAGATCGTTTGGCCCTAATGCAAGCAAACCTAATTTCTCTATCAAGAGGCTTATTTATGAAATCCTCTTCCACAATCTCACGAGACATTCTAGACTATCCTTAAGGTGAGCACAATAGTTATGAAACACAAGTTCATTATTCCTAAGATGAGGAGTAATGTATTTAACAGTCTCAAGATATTTGCGGTCCGAGGATGACTTTGATGCAACATTCTCATTAAAAACAAGTGGCGTTTCCCTTTCCTCGACTCTCAGATTCTCAATTTCTTTTTGTAAAGACGTTATTTTTTTTGTTGTTTTTGTCACGAGTGACTTTCATTGAATCATATAACTCTTTAAAGTGTCGTTTAACTTTTCATTTTCTTCTAGAAAACTCTCCTTTTCCTTTTGTAAAGCATTAACCAAGTTTTGAAGATGAAAAGTTTGAGAATCCTGAGAATCTAAAGGAGGAGGCATTTGGGGACCAGTCACATTGTTCTTTTCACCCTTTAATTGAGAGATTTGGGCTTTCAACTTTCTGATGGTGTTACAATGAGCTCGAATCACTTCATCACGTTTGCCAATTTCAAAAGCGCATCAAATTCGGGGAGCATCAAGGATGTCTTGATATTTGAGGTTTTAACATTTTCTTTTAGATGTTGATATTTTAATTGTAAAGCAAGATGCTCAACTTCCAATTTAGAAAACTGTTTCACCAGGTTATCATGATCATCCTGTTCAACTTTATCATGTAGTTTAGAGTTAGTTTTTCAAGCTCAATGACACGATCATGGGAGACTTTCAGAGCAACAGATAATTCATGAAATTGAGAAGCAGTAATGGAATAATTAGTAGCGTTTAAAACACATCTTGAGTCGTACATTCAGAAATAAGATTCTCATTCAATGTATGCAAGTTCTTCCTCTCAATCTCATTATATTTTAATTCCCACTCATAGTCACTAACCTCAACTAACATTGCATCAAATTCCTTTTCCATTTCTTTAATATCTGAATCCATCCCCTTTTTAAGACTCTCAAATTGATCTTTTAGTTGTTTAAAGAAAGGCATGACCTCAGTTAAATAGCATTCTTTAGTTTGCTCAAAACCCCTTTCCCCTTTAGTTATCCCAGTGGGTGTGATCCTTTTCTTACAAGTTTTCTCAAAATCAACAAATAATTGAAAAATAACATATTGACTGATTAAGGTCTTGCTTTTAGTGGCAATAGTTCTAGGAACTAAATGCATTGGTGAATTTGGAGGATACACATGCCGCCAAGGCATTTTCCTAAGGGAGGGTTTGTTACAACAAGATTCTCTGCTTTTTGCTTATCTAAATCCTTTTTCCAGAACACTTGTTCGGTGTTAACAACGTTTGAGGCTTAAACTTGTTCAAGGAAATCCAATTTTCCTTTTGTAATCATGGGGTTTGATCGTTTTGTTATTCTCTTTACATTCAGGTTCTTCAAGCTTCTTATTCATTTTCTCCCTAGATGCATCATCTAATTTTCTATCTTCCTCAGTGCACTCAACACAACTAGGTTTATGTCTAGGTTTAAGAATCTCATTACCATCATAGATTACATTATGAGCAACTCTAGCCTTTTTAACAACCTCGGGATTAGGTTCCTCAACAAGGGGAATGCTATGCTTATCGCTTAAGACTCTATGCATAGTGATCAAGTGAGCTGATTGAATGGTATTCCCTTGTACGTACAACTTATTTTCAAGCTTGTTTTTCAAAGTTTTTAGATTGGAGAAATCATTCAAAAGTTTTGATTCCTTAGCATTGAATTCTTGCTTAAGCATTTTAACATTTTCTTGAAGTTCTTGTTTTTGCTTAGCAGCTTTAGAAAGCTTTTCTTGTAAGGAGTTTAACTCTTGTTTTAATACTTCTTCTCTAAAATTACTTTTTTGAATAATTGTATGCATTTGGTCATCCATTTCCTGCTCACGGGTGGTTAACTCAAACTTAGCACGTTGTTCATAAATAGCAACTTGTTCTTTATAGGCATTCAGTTAAGAGATAATAGAATCATCGAGGGGCACACGCTAGTGTATTCATCAAAAGCATAGTCATCATTGATCGCGAGAAGATGCATTACTTGGTACAACCTCACTTTCACTTTGCTTGACATATTGATCATATGGGACAATATTGCTATTACCCTCATCATCAATATCTGATTCATAAGTTTCAAGAGATTGTACTTTATTATGCATCTTTTGCTCATCAACATCATCAGATAGTTTTAATACCTCGAGATGATTTTTGTCTTTGGATGGACCAGCTTGCCGTGATGATGAGACCTTAGGAGAGACCATTGGAGAAATGCTAGCCATGAAAATTGTTTGCAAGAGGTTCATCATCGACGTCGAGTCGTATGCATCACGTCACGACTTGAAAGGCATTATGATGATTGTGACCTATTTCCTGAATTGGCTGCTCATCCACATCTGCATCATAGGTTTTGGCATTACCCTCAGAAGAAACAAAAACTCCTCTTCATCCAAAGCTGCACCATTATCCTGAGCTTGCACAAGCAACATCTTGTCTCTCAAGTATTGCATTCTCGTGGGACGTTTTGGAGATGTGCGTTCCTAGCAATGTGTCCTCACCACCACGCTTGTAGCATTTGATGGCTTTACTTGTCCTTGATTTGGATTCCTTCCACGATTCTGATTTGCTACATATCCTCCACCTACTCCACCTCTTCCCCTGTTCATTCTTGCCGTTCTTGAAGCGGGTTGCACCACAACCTTCCCATATCGATAGTAGCTTGATTGTGTGGATTGGATGATGTTCGAGGTTAGTTGATGTGTGTGGGAGAGAGTTCATGTTTTGACTCACCATGAGAGACAGTTGATTGATGAAGTTTTCTATGAGTGTGTTTGAGTCGGGAGGCTTATATGCTAGATCAAGGATGAGCTTGTAATTACCATTACCCATGGGTATGACTTGAGATGCTTTGGTGGTAATACCAACATTGCTGTAGAAAGCTATAGAATCATTTGGTAAGCTTGTTTCTCCCTGATTGGTTTTGAAACGATCTAGAATCTTTTTTCAAACATAGCATGTCTCTCATTCGAAGAAGGAAGGCATACAATTGCTCATAGTTTGTATTCTTTAGTCCTTTGGTTAGCTTCACAGAGGTGACAAATTTGTGCCACTCGGGATTCATGTTGTCTACAAACTTTGAATTCAAATGAATGTTTGGCATGGTCATTTTGATGTTCCTCATATCATTCACAAGCTTATGGAATCTCACGTAGTACTCATAGACACTCTCATCCGGTTTCATCTTGAAATGCTCAAACTCATCATACAGTTGTGATTCTCTGTCTTCCTTGGTTAATTCGTAACCGAGAGAAGCATCTTGACATTATCCCAAACTGCCTTGGCTTCAGTGTTGTAATTGATAAGCTTGTAGATATCTTTTGGAAGACCCTGCGTATAATGTTAAAGGCCCGATGTCGACATCGAATCTCTTTTTCTCCTTATCATTGAGCTCATCATACGTCTTTGGTCGGTCTAATCCATAGATCATTGTTCCATCTGCAGCTGTATCAATTAAGTCCCTTGTAGTCTCAACCGATAAGGTCCTTCATCAATGGATTTGAGAATGTTGACCCCATTTTCCTTTCCAAGACAGATAATTGATTCGTTGAGCCAAGAGTCGTAGTCACTTCTAAGCATAGGTGGACGAGTATCTCAACCAAATTGCTTGAACATCCTCAGCAATAGTGGAGATGATTGTAGGTACGTTGGTAGACATGTTAACAGATTACACGGGATTTTAAAACTCTACGATTAAACCGGGAAATAGATTCTTTCACGGGATTTTACTAAATCAAGAGAAACCGTATTACAAACAAAAGTCAACCAAGTCGCTAAGAATTCTTGAACCAACTCGCTAAGTAGCAACTCGCTAAGATCCCAATTTCCTGTGAACCAAGTCGCTAAGATCCGTCAGCTGGACACAAGTCGCTAAAGCACCAAGTCGCTACACAGTCAAGTCGCTAAGGAGCAACTCGCTAAGGTTCAAGTCGCTATGATGAAAAATACTACGAGAACCAAGTCGCTAGCATGAAACACTTCAAAAACACACTTTTCAATCCAAAACAAGCTCAACCACAGTGATTCAAGCTTACCAAATCAAAACCCAAGCACTTACAATGATTCTAAACACAAAAGTACACCCAAAATTCAAACTTTAACACTAGAGATGATCCAAATGATGCAAAAACCACTAAACTTTCTCAAACTCAAAAACCATCTAAAACCACTAGAAATCCAAGAATATGTAAGAGAGATGATCAAACCATGGCTCTTGATACCAATTGTAGGATATAGGATTTCACAAACACATTAAACCATAATCATATGAGGCGTTCAAGATGTTTTAGAGAGAGAAAGTTCTAGAGAGAGAGAAAGGGAAGAGAGTTGGGAACTATGGGATACAAAGAAAAATGGTATTGAAGCTCCAACCCTCTACCTTGGGAGATAGAGGGTATTTATAGTGTCTTACAAATAAACGCCACCACAGTGCTGTGGATCAGGGCATACATGGGTAAAGACCGTCCGTCCTCCACGATGTTACTTAACAAACTACTACTAACACAAAATGACTATGACTACGAGCTTTCTATCGAATACATATATTTGAGGTGACCGACTCTTTAACGACTAAATTTACTAATTCCTAACAGTATGCTTGCTTGCTCAACATGTCTAGTTAAATTACTTGTGTGTTTGCTTAGATCTATGAAACCTAGTTATTGATTGTTGTTAGGTTGTTTCTTTTCTTAATTGACATAGGCTTAATTGGTGCGATTAGGCTTCGTTGTATTTAATGCTTGAGTATGCTTAATGATGATATGGTGTACGGATGGAATAGCTTAGGTTAGTCGATTCCGTGTATCATATATGAGAGATAACCTAATAGAACTAGGGGATTCGCACACCTTACGACTTTTAGGAATACAACGCGTTAAGATAAAGGGTGTGACAACTCAACCAACCAATAAAAGATAACTATGGAGTAATAGTATCTAAGTGAACACATTCTTAATCATCATACGAGCACACCTCAATTAAACATAGCTATCCGTAGTAAGTAGTAATATTAGATAATTATTTAAAGTAGAGTAATCGGTATAAGTACCACCCCCAAACCAATTGCCCCGAGATTTTACATTAGCTTTCTAAACATAAAAAAATAAAAAAAGAATCATCTTCAACCCCACCTTCTCGTCATATATTTATTACTAGCATTCCTATTCCCCTAGAGAACTATATTAGTCCCCGAGGCTTACCTCATACTACACTACAACGATTAGGTTCACTGCGTAGAGGGTTGAAAAACTTGCTCGTAGAAAAGGAAGTTTCTTTGACCCGGCCGTGAAAAGTAAGTTTCTTTGGCACCGCTGCCGGGGAATAAAATAACTAGTTAGATCTCTATCTCATTTAGGTTCCCTTGCTTGATTCCTATCAAGTAAGATTTTTTGTCATTTTCATTAGCTTCCTTGTAGTCTATCCCCTTTCTTTGTGTTTTTGTTCGTAACCTTTTCACTTATCACAATGGGTAAGAATCCACCACCAAACGATAATCCATCACCAAATCAACTACTTCCATTCAACCCACAACCAATTGACCCGACAAGAGGCTGTACTCTTGGTGAATACTCTAGACTGAGCCATCAAGGCTATAGGAACACCATTGAGCTCCCCGTTCAAGCTCAAACTATGGCCCTGCGATCCAACACCATCCGGTTGGTGCAAAATGGATGTGCATTCCATGGACTTCGTTCTAAAGATCCTAATCAGCATGTCAAGGATTTCCTTAAAATCATTGACTCTATCAACCTTGATGCTACCACACGGGCACTACGCACTTGTGTCTCTTCCAATTCTCTCTACGGGACCAAGCTAGTATTGGCTTGTGCGACTTCCTGCCGGATCCATCTCAAGTTGGGATGATCTCACCACTCGTTTCCTCGCCCAATTTTTCCAGCCGGGGAGAACTAACAGACTATGAAACGACATCTTGATGTTCTAACAACATCAAGGCGAAACTCTCTACGAGGCGTGGACTCGATTCAAGGACTTGCTCCATAAAGTCCCTCATCACGGTATCGATCTTTGGCTTCAAGTCCAAATCTTTTACAATCATGTTGATCCCTCCACTCGACAAACCATTGATTACGCCGCCGGTGGAAGGCTAAGTAACCTCGATGTTGAAACATGTTGGGAAGTCATCAAAGAAATAGCACAAAACGAAGAAGAAGGATGGGAAGATCCGGAATCCTGAAGAAAATAGTTTGGATTCCCAAGAACAACTATTTAAGAGTATGGAGGCACAAGTGAATGAATTGATGGAAATGACCACACGTGATTATAATGAAATAATTTCACGAATATGTGGACACGGTCAAGAAGTTGTTGCTTCCAAGAAAATCACGACAAGATGAATTCGAGGACATAATGTTGACATTTGTTAACAACCAAGAGAAAGAAATACAACGCCTCGAAGCTCACATGATAAAAACCCATGGTATGTGCTAAAACACATACCATTTCTTTGTCAAAATAAACCCAAAATAACAAGAAAAGAGCCGTTTATTGCTAATATCTATTGGTTTCTTGAGTTTATGTTTGTGCAGGTACGGATATGTCAAAACACACAAAAGAGAGCCAAATAAGACGAAAACCCGAGCACGAGAGATAAAGAGTGCTAAAGCTGAGTCGGAAGGTCAGAAATGAGCATTTGTGAAGATTTTCATGCTGAGAGGATGATTTATGAAAGATTTGTTTAATTTTAAAGAAATGGCAGAATTAGTTCCTCAACTTTCAGCAATTGGCAAAATTTACCCCTGAAGATTCAGAATTGGCAAAAATGGTCCTTGGTTTATTTAGAAATTACAAGAAAGGCCCTTGGATCACTTTTCAGAAATTACACACTTGGTTCCTTGAAAATCAGAATGTACAAGTTTGGTCCTTATAATGTTATCCGGCTACATTACAAGTCCAAATCCAATCTTTAATAACTACCCAAGCCCAATAAACTCACTAGCCCAAAATCTTATACCCATATACCATACCCGATCAATTGGTTAATTCCCCATTTATCTATTTTACCCGGTCAAACACAAAGACAAATTCAGAAAATATTAAAAACTTGCGCGCCTAATCTTTTTCCCCAAATCGTTTTACCCAGATATAAACCCTAATTTACCCATAAGCTCAATTAGTCACAATCACTTGAATTAAGGGTAATAAGGTACTTTTATCTGATATGACTGATACACGGAATGCCACTCTAGCAATCCGTGTGTCATTCCATCCCATTCTCGTCTCGCTGGTGTTGATACATGGAAGGAGTCATCTAAGGGCTTGAAATAGATGGATGATGCTAGAAATGAATCCAAGGGTCACAAACGATTGAGAGAAAGCACAGATTGCCAGCTTCCAGATCCTTCTTAGCTCATGGCTCTCCTATAAATAGTCCTTCATTTGATTATTGTAATTCATGTAATATCTGAGTAGGATTTAATAGTTTTTCAGTGTTTTTAATTGTAGTTAATTTCCAGCTTTTGTACTCTCCATTAGTATTGAATTTCTCATTAATAAAATTTTTAGTTAACCATCATCTCTGTCTTAATTTCTGTTATTTTTATTTCTTTTAATCTCAATTTAGTATTAATATTAGCTTGTTCAAAATTCAATCTAGCTTATAAGTTTTTCCTAAACAAAAATCTAAAAAAAATAGAAAAATCCTTGAAAAATTAAAAAAAATATAGTTAATCTGTTTTCAGTTTGATTTCAGTGATTAAAATTGTTTTCATAAGCTCTTATAAGCTTCTTAGTAGCTTAATGAGTGCTTATTAAGTCACCTACTCAGATTCTACTCTCAAATCTCACTTTGGTCAACTAAAGTCAGTCTGTAGATGTTAAGCTCATTTGGTTCTGGATTGCTGATTTCATCATGGATTTGGGTTAATTGATTTGATTTGGGGTTGATATCAGTAGGATAGTGGTTATTGTTATCTCATTGGCAAACCATTGTGGCTGGACTACTGTGAGTACCAATTTCGCTTTAAAATCTGTTGTAGCTTATACTACTTGTTAGATTAGTTTAGATAGTATTAATACTAGTTTAGTTTAGCTTTATCTCAGTTGGATTTATTGTTGCTATCTTCTAATATCATTGCTGTTATAGTTTGTAGTTCTTGCATTAGCTCTAATTTTGCATCAGTAGTATTAGACAAGTTTTAGTTGTTTAGAACAGTTCATTTAGTGGAATTATTGCATATAAAATTTAGATATAGCATAATTGTGGATCAGATCATTGATTTAGAGTGTTAAGCATCAAAACAGTGATAATAAGTGATGTTTGGCTTTAGGCAGTAATCTGTGTTTGAGGATTAATCAGTGGTTAAGATCTGTTGCTATAATCTCATTTAGTTGTAATATAGTCAGTTAAGCCTTCATTTGGCATCTATAATAGCTAAAAGTCAAAAATCATTCATAACCTGCATTAACATATATATCAGTTAGAGATAGAACATCATAGCTTGCACTTAGGCTTAGAATCATTCAAGGTAGTCATATCTCATTTCATTTCATAATAAAACATCATCAACAACCTGTTTTGATAGATCAAAATTCATAGAAGTCAAAAAATCATTTTTGATAAAAAAGTCAAAAAAGTGGATTTCAGTTATGTCAATAGATCTTTGTGGATTTTTAATTCTCTCATCTTTTGTTCAAATTCTTTGAAATTTTGGGTAATTGAACTTCTGTTGGTTGTGTTTCAAAATATTATTTTAGTCGAAATTCTAGAATTTTGTATAAGCTCTTTATTAGCTCGTGTGTATTAGGTATTATTGCCTGTGCACACTCTCAGCATTCACTGAGTGTGCACAGGTCCCTTGCAGAAGTTGTAAAAGCTTTAATAAAGTTGTTTTAAGCTCTAATTTGGTCTATGTACTCTCTGGTTGGTTGACTAAAGGTTCCTAGTTCTGGTTTTCACTTTAGCTGATTATATAAGCTTGTGCATTAGCTTAAAAGTAGGTGGTTAGGCTGTTGGGTACTTGAGTTGAATTTGCATCAAATCAGTGTAGATTGTTATTATGTAGTATAGGGTAGTTGTTATTGGTTGATTTTAAGTATATTTAGCATAAATTAGGTTCTTGTAGCTTTAGGTACACTGTAGTGGCTTATAGCTTATTTTAGTTTGCTTATAATTAAGCAGTTTCATAGCAGCTTGTAATTCCAGCACACTAGCATAGTTTTTATCATTTTTCCTAGTTTCCTTATAATATTTTAGAATTTTCCTGAAACTTTCATAATTTTTCATAACTGTTTGCTATTTTTCCCATTTATATATAGTTTTAATACTTTTAATTAGTGTTTAATACAAATAATTCAGAAAAGGTTAAAAAAAAACATGTTTATATTTTTCCTAGATTAAGAAAAATATAAAAAGCCAAAAAATTATTTTTCCTTATTTTTTCTAGTTCAAATAGTAATTTTTAACAATTTAATTAGTTTAAATTATTTTTTTTAAATCATAGAAATTAGAAGATAATTCAGAAAAATACAAATCCAATTTTGAAAAGTATTTTTAGTTATTTTAGATTTTTGAAAAATAGTTTCATAATTTTCCCACTTGTGTCCATAATTTTTAGTTATTTAGTTCTATTTGTAAAATTAGAAATTAGTTTTTAATTCAAATAAATTCAAGAAAAAATCATAAAAAAATAGTTTTAAATCTTAGTTAACTTTTAAATTGCATTTTTAGTTAAAAAGTAATTTTAGATCATTTTTAGGACTTAGTTTAGAATTAGTTGTATTTAATTCACGTTTCATTTATTCGTAATTTGCGTAATTAGTTATAATCCCTTGTTTCCTCGTAGATTAGTTCCCTTTTATGATTCCCATTTTCCTTAGTTTAGGTAAAATAAAAATCAAAATCCAAAACATCGAGCATTTTAATAACAAACCTTAATCGACGTTGTCCATTCACACCTCGTTGGGACACGACCCGGATTTCCTAATCCGGTATCATATATCACTCACGGGACTTGATTGACTAACCTTTTTCCTAAGAGGTTTTCAATTCAATCCTTGTGTTTATTTTTGATATTGATATTATATATTTTTTCCATACACACCACCCTAAACCTACATGAATCAAATTATGGCGCCACGGGCGTAGGTTTGTCGCGACAATATCGTTAAGGTTTGGATTTATTTAAGGACTCGAGATCCTTCCTTCGTGAAGTATATATATATAATATTAAAAATACAAAAAGATTTTCTCTTTTGTTTTTGAGCTAAAAAGAATACATCAATTATATAACATCTCTCAACTTGAGGTGTTATCATTAGTAAGTTCCTGAACTAAAGATCAAAAACTTGCCTTTGTGTCGCTGTGAGTCAATTTATTTCTATCGATAAACAAAGCGTGTGAGGGGTATAAGGACGGCCTGAAATTAAATTGCGGCTGAAAAGAGGCGGGTTTTTAATAAGCTTCGCGCTGACCTAATAGCTTCTCCGCTCCTTTGTGCGTTTATCTTATAGAGGTGATAAATTCACTTGGGATTATTGGTTTAAGTTCACTGTGGTTTTCGAATACCGTTCATTTTAATTGCCTTGGTTTTCAAAGTGCATGCACACTCGTTCTAATAACTATAGAACGTTACGTGAAACCGCTACAATTCCGAGAAGGCGAAATAGACGTTCTCAATTAGTCGAACCCGAGATTCGAACTAATCCGACTCCACCCATCATCGAAATGGCAGAAGATAACCGATCTATGCTAGAGAAACTCCAAGCAGCCACCGAGGGTTATGGAGAAGTTATCGTCGTCCCGGAAATCGTTGCCGATAACTTTGAGCTTAAACACGGATTGATCAACTTGGTTTCGTCGAGCCAATTTTATGGATTTGAGAGGGACGATCCTCACTCTCATATTCGATGATTCAACAAGCTCACGTCCACGATCAAATACCGTAGCATTACTGAAGAAGCTATCAAGCTACTACTCTTACCATTTTCACCGAGGGGCCGCCCGGATTTGGCTCGAAAAACAACCCCCTCGATCGATCACCACATAGGAGAATTTAGTTTCAAAATTCGTAAACGAATTCTTCCCACCGTCTAAAATAACAAACTTGAAAAATGAAATAACAAAATTCACCCAAAGATTTGATGAATCATTTAGTGAGGCATGGGACCGTTTTAAATATTTACTTATATAATGTCCCCATCATGGTTTTTCTGAAGTGCACCAACTTGACACGTTTTATAACAGTTTGAATGAGAATGATCAAGACTCTCTCAATGCCGCCGCGGGTGGTAATTTGTTGACCCGATCAATGAGAGATGCCTTGTCGAATATAGAGAACAAATCCAAAGTCCGCACCTCACGTAGAAAATCGGTTGTTGCCTGAGTGAGTGCTTCACCTTCGTCCTCTTCTGAAAATACGTCTAGCACTGATGCTAGGATTGATAAGCTTACGGATATGATTCAAGCTTTGGTTAAGATTACGGATGCTAAGATTAATTCTCTTTCACCCGCTCAAGTCAAAGCGGTGGAATCGACTTGTACTACTTGTGGTGGGCCGCATGCTTACTATAATTGTACCGCTACCGATGGAAATCCTTTCGAAGCTAATGCCGTAACCGGAGGTAACCAATACCGTCCTCAAGTTGAAATGAATCCTCATGTTAGTAATCAAATGGGACCTCTGGGATTTTCTCAATCGAACAATCAAACTCGTTTTAATCAGAATCAAGTTCGAGGACCAAATGTTCAAAACCAATTCAAAGCCCCACCAAATCAATACCCGACCCAAGGGTTTCAATTATAATCAAGGGTTTCAAGCTTCAAGCTATCAAGCTCCGCCTTTTCCTTCTAATGAATTCACGAATTACGTTCATCACAATAATGCTACCATCCAAACCATGCAAACCTAGATTTCAAATTTGAGAAATGAGTTCCAATCTTCATTGACTAGACAAAGCAATGAGTTTAGGAATGAGATTCAACTTCAGAACAACAAGATGGATGCTTGGCAGAATAAACTTGAGAACATGTTGAACGCTGTTTTGTGTAAGATAATTCAACCCTTGGGTTCGGGATCTCTTCCAAGTGACACCGTTCCCAACCCGAAGGGTGAGTTGAAAGCTATAACCACAAGGAGTGGTAAGGCTTATGATGGACCCTCGTTTCCTACTCCGCTGGTGAGGGAGGTGGAACGAGAAACCCAGGTTTTCATGACAATGTGCAACCCGCACCCGTCCCACCTCCGGTCGTTCAGATTCCAATTCCGGAACCCGATGTTCCGAAGACCACTTTTAAGCCTTCACTTCCCTATCCTTCAAGACTTAATGATCAAAATCTTCGTGACAAAATCGAAAACCAAATGGAGAAATTTGTTGAAATCGTTCAATCCTTGAATTTTAACATCAATTTCAAAAATGCTTTACTCCTCATGCCGAAATTTCCTGCTATGATTAAAAGTTTAGTGAGTAATAAGGAAAAGTTGGCTGAGATAGCCAAAACACCGTTGAATGAGAATTGATCGGCGGTGCTCCTCAAGAAACTTCCCGAAAAGTTAGGAGACCCCGGAAAATTTCTTATACCTTGTGAGTTCCCGGGAAAAGTGAAATGTTCCACCTTGGCCGATCTTGGCGCGAGCATTAACTTGATGCCTCTTTCAATTTATAACAAGCTTTCTCTCCCGGATCTCACTCCTACTAAAATGACTCTTGAACTCACGGATCGCTCAACTTCTATTCTGAAAGGAATCGCCGAGGACTTGTATGTGAAAGTAGGACCACTTCATTTTCCCGCCGACTTCGTTGTCGTTGACTTTGATGCTGATCCCTGAGTGCCTCTTATTCTCGGGAGACCTTTCTTAAGAATGGGGCGTGCGATGATTGACGTTTATGAAGGAGAAATCACCTTGCGATCTCATAAGGAAAACGTCTCGTTTAACATTAACCATCCTTCGAGATACTCCTCCAACTATGATGATGCTTCTATCAATCGAATCGACATTCTCGATATTGCCACGGAGGAGTATGCTCAAAATCTTCTTGATTTTATGGGTGGAAATCCCACCCTTCCTTCTGAAAATGTTGAACCATCTTCTGAACCAATTATTGCCAATTCTTCCCTTCTCTTACTCCGTTTGAGGGAGGTGACTTCATATTGGAAGAGATCGATGAGTTTCTTGCTATTGATGAATCGATTCCATCGGGAATTGATGATGGTGTTTATGATTCGAAGGGAGATATTCTCTATCTTGAGCAATTGTTAAATGAAGATCCATCACCGTCATTCCCTCTGAAAGAGATTACGATTGAAGAAATCAAAGAAGTACAAAATACAAATGAAAAACCTCCGGAACCCGAACTTAAAGATTTACCTCCTCATCTTGAATACGCTTTTCTTGAAGAATCAAACAAGTTTCCCGTCATCATTGGTAAAAACTTGAAAGATGAGGAACAAACCGCACTTTTGGATGTCCTTCGAAAACATAAAAGTGCCATTGCTTGGCAAATTTCCGACATCAAAGGCATAAACCCTCATTTTTGTACTCATAAGATTTTAATGGAATATGATTGCAAACCCGTCATACAACAACAACGTAGGGTTAATCCAAAGATTCATGAAGTTATCAAGAAAGAAGTTCTAAAACTTCTTAACGCCAGAATTATTTATCCGATCTCCGATAGTTCATGGGTTAGCCCTGTTCATTGTATCCCAAATAAGGGAGGAATGACCGTCATTACGAATGAAGATAATGAGTTGATTTCCACATGCCTCGTCACCGAATGGAGGGTGTGCATTGATTACCAAAAGTTGAATGATGCTACACAGAAGGACCATTTCCCGCTGCCTTTTATTGATCAAATGCTCGAAGCGAGGAATGAGTTCAATTTATTTCTCGATGGTTTTTCCGGTTACTTCCAAATTCCGATTGACCCGCAAGATCAAGAGAAAACGACTTTCACGTGCCCTTATGGAACGTTTTCTTACCGACGAATGCCATTTGGTTTATGCAACGCTCCTGGAACGGAAGTTTTTATGGATGATTTCTCGGTTTTTGGAGATTCTTTCACTTCTTGCCTCTCTCATCTAGACTACATGCTCAAACGGTGTGAAGACACCAATTTGGTCTTGAATTGGGAGAAGTGCCACTTCATGGTTCGAGAGGGCATTGTCCTCGGCCATAAGATTTCGAAGTTTGGGATTGAGGTAGACCGAGATAAAGTTGACGTTATAGCTAAACTCCCTCATCCCACTACCGTCAAAGGTATTTGGAGTTTTTTGGGTCATGCTGGTTTCTATCGCAGTTTCATTCAAGATTTGTCTAAGATAGCCCGTCCTCTAACCCATCTCCTTGAAAAGGATGCTCCGTTTATCTTCACCGATGAATTCATTGAAGTCTTTAATATTCTCAAAAAGAAATTAACCGAGGCTCCGATCTAAGTTCCCCCCGACTGGGATTTGCCCTTTGAGCTTATGTGTGATGGTAGTGATTACGCAATTGGGGCATTCTTGGGGCAACGAAAATTGAAACATTTTCAACCCATACACTATGCGAGTAAGACATTGTTTGAGGCCCAACACAATTACACTACTACTGAAAAGGAATTATTGGCCGTTGTTTATGCTTTTGAGAAATTTAGACCCTACCTTGTCTTATCAAAGACCATAGTGTATACCGACCATTCTGCCCTTAAGTACCTTTTGGCAAAGCAAGTTGCTAAGCCCTGATTACTTCGGTGGGTTCTCCTCCTTCAAGAGTTTGATGTTACTATTCTTGATAAAAAAGGAGCGGAGAACCTTGCTGCTGATCACCTTTCTAGACTTGAGATTCCCCATCAAAGTGTGCTCGAGAAAAAGGAGATCACGGAAACATTTCCTCTCGAAACACTTGCGATGATTGCTAAGAAAGACTCAAACACCCCATGGTTTGCCGACTTTGCAAATTACCATGCGGGAAACTTCATCGTGAAAGGGATGTCGTCCCAACAAAAGAAAAAGTTCTTTAAGGATGTTAAGCATTATTTCTGGGACGACCCCTATTTGTTTAAGATTTGTGCGGATCAAGTAATCCGGCGGTGTGTTCATGGCCAAGAGGCCCTTGATATTCTTAATGCTTGCCATAACGGACCCACTGGAGGCCATCATGGTGCAAGCTACACCGCCAAAAAGGTTTTTGATTTCGGGTTTTATTGGCCGACCATATATCAAGACGCCCATAATTTAGTTAAATCATGTGATTCATGCCAACGTTAAGGGAAAATTTCTCAAAAAGATGAAATGCCGCAAAATGCTATTCAAGACTGCGAGATTTTTGACGTTTGGGGCATCGATTTTATGGGATCATTTCCATCATCTAAGGGTAATAAGTACATCCTCGTGGCCATCAGTTACTTGTCTAAATAGGTTAAAGCAAAGGCGCTCCCCACCAATGACGCCTGAGTGGTTGTTAAGTTTTTGATAAACTTGTTTTCCCGATTTGGAGCACCTCGTGCTATCATCAGTGATCGCGGTACCCATTTCTGTAATGAACAATTTGCTAAGGTTATGGCTAAATATGGGGTTACTCACCGTCTTTCTACCGCGTATCACCCGCAGACGAGCGGACAAGTTGAGGTCTCCAATCGTGGTTTGAAAAGGATTTTAGAGAGAACCGTAGGAGAGAACCGAGCTTCATGGGCCGATAAGTTAGATGATGCATTATGGGCTTTCCGCACCGCATACAAGATACCCATCGGGTGCACCCCATTTAAGTTGGTGTATGGAAAAGCTTGTCACTTGCCCATCGAGCTCGAGCATAAATAGAGGCCTTTGCAACCTCATTTCATGCACCCAACTATATTATCCCTCTCATCCCTTTCCACCACTCCTCTTTAGGTGTGAAATTCAAGCCTCCACTTAACGAATTTCCACCTAGAGCAAACCCAACTTGAGAGAACACATCCACTCTCAATCTCTTTACCTCGAAGGTGTGAAATTCGATCCTCCACCCTTAAGGACGAATTTACACCAACTTATCTTCCCCAAAAGACCTCAAACCTCTGCGATTCAAAGGGAATGTGTGTGCTCAAGGGCTGATGAAGGCGTTTGGATATGATTTTCCAGCTTGGCAGAACTATTGTAGTTGATTAGAGGCTTGAAGGTTGCTATAATCCTTTATCTTTGCCTATTGTAATTCATACTTTGGGTAAACCTTGTTACTTTTATATTTCAAGATGTTTGTTATTGATATGATTGTTGAGAATTTGATGGGTTCCATCGGGGTTTTAAATTTATAAACATGAATTACCGGTTAACTAGGAACACATTCGGGCAAGTATACCCTAGTCAAGTTGTAGTATAGGTTTTGGTAAATCAAGGTCGTCCCAAGAGGCTTGGTTGCACTACAAGTGTCGTTTGTTTGTTTAAGCAAGTAACAAGGTCTTGGTTATGATTGTCACGGATCGAACCACTAAGAAAAGCAATATAAGAACAAGCAAGTATCAAGACATTCATAGTTATTTCAATCAAACACAAAATCTCAACAATCATATCAATAACAAACATATGGAAATATAAAAGTAATAAGGTTTACCCAAAGTATGAATTACAATAGGAAAAGATGAAGGATTATAGCACTCCTTCAAGCCTCCAATTGACTACAATAGTTCTACCAAGCCGGAAAATCATATCCAAATTCCTTTGACAGCCCTTGAGCACGCTACATGAATTTGGTAGAGGTTTGAGGTCTTTTGGGGAAGATAAGTTTGTAGAAATTCGTCCTTAAGGGTGGAGGATCGAATAATTGGTGGAAATTCATTCTTGAGGGTGGAGGATCAAATTTCACACCTTTGAGGTGAAAAGATTGAGAGTGGGTGTGTTCTCTCAAGTTGGGGTTTGCTCTCTAGGTGGAAATTCGTCCTTAAGGGTGGAGGCTTGAATTTCACACCTAGAGAGGAGTGGTGGAAAGGGATGAGAGGGATTAGATAGTTGGGTGCCTGAAATGAGGTAGCAAAGGGGTCTATTTATACTTGAACCAAGGCCTAGGGGTATTCAATGCATTTCTTGGAGGCCAATTGGTTTGGAAGGGACTAGAAACTGAGTGGGAAGGACCTAGAATCTTTTGGGACAAGTTTGTAGTCTTAGTGATGAAGAAATAACATAACCAGGCCACCCAGCCGAATCGGTTGGGCTCCAGCCGTTTCGGCTGGTTTTCTTGACTACTCTCCAACCAAAACGGTTACAGGGCACTACCGATCGGTTGGAGCAAGTTGACAAAAAATTATAATCACCAAAGTTGTAGATATTTCTCTTAGCTTTCCGTGGCCGTTAACCGGGGGTCAAACGGAGTCCGTATGCAAAAGTTATGGCGAAAATGGTGAAGGTGTGTCTGGAACAACGAGGCCTCCAATATTTCTTCGTTTAAGCTTCTTTTCTTCATTTCTTTCTCGATTTCCTTCTTGAACTTTATTCTTGAGTCTTTGGACCACTATCTTGATGACTTTATCTTCTCTAATATACTCCACAAGTCTTTCTTTTGTCGAGAATTCTTCATATATGGAGAAATCTTCGTATTTTACTTCTTTTTCGTCTTTTTCTCCATTTTCCTGTACTTGGCTACAAATGAACTTGCAAACAAACTTTTATATGATTAAGCATCAAAAGCATATGATTATAGCCAAATAACACACGTAAAAGCACGAATAACGCTATTAAAAAACATGTACAATTTGAGCGTTATCAGACACCCATCGGGTGCACCCTATTTAAGTTGGTGTATGGAAAAGCTTTTCACTTGCCCATCGAGCTCGAGCATAAGGCATATTGGGCCTTGAAACATGTGAACTTTGACCTAAAGACCGCGGGTGATCACCGGAAAGTTCAATTGAATGAATTAAATGAACTTAGGGATCAGGCCTACGAGAATTCTTTGATTTACAAAGAGAAGACTAAGAGGATTCATGATGCTAAAATCAAAAACCGCGTGTTCAATGTTGGTGATCAAGTCCTCCTCTTTAACTCTCGATTGAAGACATTCTCGGGCAAACTTAAAACCCGTTGGTCTGGACCATTCACCGTTGCTCTAGTTTTCCCGTATGGAACTGTAGAGCTATCTCACCCCGATGGTCCAAATTTCAAGGTGAATCGTCATCATGCTAAGCATTACTTTGGAGGGGACATCGCGTCTATGGTTGTCCAGGATCTCCAAACTTTCCCCATGGACAACTGAATTCGGGGATCGAGTCAAGCTAGCGACTCGGTGACCAAAACGATAGCGCCGTGGTGGCACCCCATGCTTATCTCTATATTTTTTCTTTTTTCTAATAAGTGACGTGAAGGGGTTAGCCTCTTCGATTTCTCGTCTTTGGTTGTTTGTGATGTTTTTTTCTAGGATTTTCCCGATATGAAGACTCTCGTGCTCGAAGTTTGTCTTTTCTCCATTCGAGTTTCATGATTGATGCTGATGGAAATCCGATATCTAAAATCTTATCGACTAACGTTTATCTTTGAGAATACTTAATAAACGGCTTATAGATTTTCGTTCTTACCCTTGCCTTTAAACATTGAGGACAATGTTTCATTTTAGTCTGGGGTGGGTAATCTTCGATTTGATTTGACCGCACTTGCTTATTTTTTGCCGTGTACTCTCGCAACCCCGTTTTTCCTTAGAAAATGAAAAAATTGTGCAAAAATGAGAAAATTTAAAATATTTTGTAAGCTTTTTCTAGTTTTGCGATGGAAAAGTCTTCGCTAGTCTCTTAGAAGTTTATTTAAATATGCGTTTTCTTGAAATAGTCTTTGCTAATTGCTTAGAAAAGAGGCTATAAAATGCGATTCTAGCTCACAAGGCCAAGAATTTGCAAGTCTCCATAAGTGATCTTAAATGTGCGAAGCTTAAACAAGAATTTACTAGTTTCTAATACGTGACTTTAAAAATGGGAGACTTGAGATTATTTGACGAATCATTTGCTAAGTTAATATATGTTTTGACACCTTGTTGACTTTCCGTTGGTGAGAGTAGGAATGGAATTCTGACTTGATCGGGCGTGTTGAGCCCTAGCATGTTCCCTTAACCATAGATAATTTAATTATCGGCTAAGCATCCGCAGATCTCATTATTTGGGATTTTAAATTTGCGGAGATCGAGGAGATGATAGAGTTACTTATGACTTTAGATGCTAAGCGTGGAGTAGTTGGTTCTCTTTAGAGCCCATCGAAGGTACTTATGGCTTTTTGTTCCCACAAAATTGTTTCACCCTATATCTGTCAAATAATAATTAGAGATGTCGAGTTTTTGACGATAGTTAATTCTTTATCTTCTTTAGAGAATCCTTGCCCATGAGATTTGGGTACACATCGAGTCTTGTACTCGTGTTGCAGATAAAAGCCGTAGGATTCGGAGTTTGGCACAAAAATTAACATGAAATAAAGCCCAAACGTATTAAAGTGAAAAATCCAAAGCCATAAAATTTTTCTATGTCCGACGGTACCCCCGTTGTCATGGATTTCAAAAAGGCAGAGGAAAAATCCAAAGTCATAATAAGACTTCTGATAAAACGGTAATCCCGTTGAATTAGTGGTTGAAAAGACCAAGGGCCTAAATTGCAAAAATACAAATGTGCTGAAATAGTGTTAAGCCAAACTTTGGATCCAGGAGATATCTAAATAAAGCTTCTGTCTCTGGACTCGTAGATGAGTTGTTTCGGTCGCCATAAATAGGATATATTTCTAAATCATGTTAAATTAGGACCTTGATGTTGACCTCATTCTTGTGTGCAATGGTTTTCAAGGGAAGATGGTTAACTAATTAGCGTTTTAGCTTTATATCTTTATCGGAATAAAAGTTATCGAAACGAGAAATTTGAAGAAACTCATTTCTCACCAAAAATAAAATAAATAGACGAAAATAGGAAAATGGGAGCAAAAGGTAATTACACAAGCAACTTCCATGGGTAGTGTTAGCATCTTGATAACATCAAATAATCCTGAATATTAAGTGTCAATTTCCCCTGATAATGCTTGTAATTTATATCATTTATATGGATTTACGCTTGTTTTCCATTGTTTTCCACTTTCAGGTAAATTACGAGCATTGGAGGTAAAGAGACGCGGAATTGGAGAAATATCTAAAGATTTATCACAGTATGCTACTTTGAAGAAGTTACGGCGTAACTCGTCTCTCACATTACGCTGTAAATATTGTGTGACTCAGAAAACCAACTTATCAGAAGGTTACGACGTAACTCTTCCCAAAGGTTACGACGTAACTATATTAGGTCAAATGAGGCTGATACTTATGCCGTAACTACTGCATCAACTACGACGTAACCGAGTTTATTGAAGACTGCGGCGTAACCACTCATTAGGTTACGCCGTAACCAGCAGATCTAGTGCAAAATACGAAGAAATAGAAGGTTACGGCGTAACTCCTATATTGGTTACGCCGTAACCCAGACCTGGCTTTTAAATACCCCACGAATTCCAGCATTTCTATTCATTCCATTCTACACACAACACTCAGAGAATGTGGGAAAAAGCTCAAGGAAGGTCTAGAGGAGCATACGGAGCTGTCTCCAAGGGAGAAATCACTCCCCTATGATAAGCATTAGCATTTTATATTTCTTTTACTTTCAATTCATGTATTTCGTACCTTTGAATATTGAATTGGTTTGTATGATTAATATGAGTGGCTAAGAACCTATTGGTGCTGGCCTAGTTATGATTCCTTAATTGTTTTGTTTGCGTTTACTTTACTTCCGTATAATTATTTCTAAGTATATGCATGCATAGTTTATTGGTAGCCACCCTTGGTTCGGTAGTTTTGAATAGCGGTAGAGGCCAATTGCCTAGGAGATATGACCAACTAACCCTAGGTGAGCGGACTGAGACGGGAAGGGTAAGATATGACCAACTGACGACCCTTTCTACTTGTGCGATTTGACCAACTGATCACCTATCGTTTGGATGAACTTAAGAATTAGGGGGTGCGTGTCTAAGTTCCTAACGGCTGGGCATTCACTATTATAAATCTAGCATGTAGCGGTACTTAATGACTTGGCTTAGGGCACCAGGAACAACATGACTTATGAGGGACACCGACTTCTCCTGTGGTGGCATCTTTGCCGAGATAGGTTAGGCGAATTGACCAAATGTCCTCCTCGACTTTGACCCCATCTGAATTAATTAGAAGTAAGTAGATGTAGACATAACTCGCTAGGAAGATTAACTAGGTTAGCACCACTCTCCTCTATTGATTTCCCTTTATCATTTATTTGCTTTTATTTGCTTTATTCTGCATTAGTAGTTTAATTAATTAAATCCCTATCGAAACCATTATTAATCCGTGACACCTAGACTTAGTAATAATCCAACACACATAGCTCTTGGGACGACCTCGGCTTTACCTATTATTACACTACACACACCACCGTACACTGCAGACCGTTAATGCATGTAACTAGGGTAGACCATAGGTATAACGAGAATTTATAAATATTAAAACCTGCAACAAGTTTTTTGGCGCCGGGGAGTTATATTAGGATTAATATTAAGTCTTTCATTTCGTTTTAAAACTTTTCTCACAATCATATTTCAAGTTTTCGGTACCATGGAAGTTGTTAACATCGATGACCTCACTCTTGAGGAATATTTGGCGTTGACAAGAGAAGAACAAGGACGAGTGGATTGTTAGGCCGGCTATAGCGAAGATGCTCAATTCAAGTCAGACCTCAATTCATGAGGGAATTACGTGCAAAACCCTTCTCTGGAAGCATCACCGATGATGCCCATGAACATATAGACAACGTCGAGTACATTGTCAGCCTATTCAAGATTCCGAGAGTCTCACACGATTCTATAATGTTACAAGTATTCCCAACTCTTCTACTGGATCTCGCAAAAGATGGGTTAATCGATTACCTGGCTGGATGTCAACACTTGGCCTATCTTAAAAAAGTGTTTCATTCAGAGATACTGTCCTCCATCAAAGACGGCTAAGCAATTGGAAGAAATCCATAACTTCAAACAAGAGGGTGATGAAACGTTATACCAAGCTTGGGAAAGATATAACGAATTGTTATACAAATGCCCTACTCATGATCTCAACAACCAACAAAAGGTGAACGTCTTCTACAAGGGTCTGAACATCTCCTCAAGACAAATGATTGATTCTCAAGGGCCGATTCCTAGTATGACACCCACTTTGGCTTTAGAAACCATTCAAAAAATGGCAGACCACTCTCACAAGTGGCAAAATGGAGGGAGCAACCGAAGTAAGAATGGGGATATGGAAGGCCTTGCAGCAATAAACAACAAATTAGAAAGCCTTGGAAGAGAAATGAAGAAGCTCAAGGAAAATGTGCATTACATTCAAGTAGAGCGAAACGGGACTCCACCTTCTAAAGAATGTTCCTCCAACGAGGAAGTTAAAAGAATCGGAGAAGTTAAATATGGAAGAGAATCCCCTTTCAACAACTACAACAATAACGGGCCCAGATATCGAGAAAAATCCCCTGGGTTCTACACAAGAATCTACAACAATCCTCCTAAACCAGGCCTTGAAGAAATAATGCACAGGCAAATTGAAGAATCTACGAAAAAGGGAAATAAACTCAAGGAATGGATGGTCAAAGTGAAGGAGGACACCAATATGAACCTACGTAACCAAAATGCTGCGATTAAAAACCTCGAAACACAAATTGGGAAATTGGCTAAAAACCTTGAAACACGTAATGCTAGAGCCATTTCCTGCAAGGCCATATTTACGCAAGATAAAGGAAAGAAAGAGCAGTGCACATCCTCTATCACTAATGATCTTGTTGGATCGATGTACTCTAACCAAACTAACTTTTATAGCCTGTAAGGGCTTAATGACCTCGGATAAATCCTAAGTCACTAACAATGAAACACAAAATAAACTCTATTAAGTACACGGAATTTACTTCAATAAAGCTAAGAAGAATTTACTTTAACTTCAACGATTATATTAATACTAAGAATCTGCTTGTTATACAGATTCTTCAACAACTCTAAAACTCTAATATCGTACTTCTTGTAATCTCTAAAACTCTCTAAAAAACACGTACGTTCTAATGCCAATCTAGGGGTCCTTTTATAGGCTTAAGGATAACCCTATTCGGTTTACAATTCTAACCTTGTACGACAAGTAATCTAAACTAAGAATATTCTAGAATAACAAAGCTTTCCATAAACGAATATAACAGTTCTTTTAGCTTTGCAAAGACTTTGACGTTAAGCAGTACTTTGACTCTTCAGCACTTTGAATTCTTTATTACTTTGATTTTCATATCCCAACAATTCTCCCCTAACTTGAATTCTACTTGCTTGACTTCAAGTTTCCTTTGTATCTTTATCATTAACTTCTGTTAGCCTCTAGGAAAGATTGTGTCTTTATCAATTGTCTTTATCTTCAGATTTGTCTTTGAATTTACTGTGCTTGAATTGTCATCATCAAAGTAACCTTTATTCCTTCAATAACATTCTTTACAGCAACCTTTATCAGTAATCTCTTTTCAGCAACTCAGTATCATATGGCAAATTGTAAATCAGTTCAGTAAGTTTCAGTCTATTCTCATCACTTCCAGGTGTGTAAACTCCTGTGAGAGGTGAATCATTGAAATTTAATGGATTTTGATGTCTCTTTACCAAAGCCATTAACTCTGTAGTAGCCAAATGTTTAGGTGTGTAAGACCATGGTACATTGATAACCATATGATTTTTAGCAAATCATCAGCTATCAACAGATTTGATTTGCCTTTACCAAAAGTTAGTCGCACTTTTGGACTAGTTAGTTCTTTCAACCATGGTGAACTAATTACCATATAAATGGTTTTTCCACAGCCTTTACCACAAGCCATTTTCTTGTGGGCTAGCCAACTCTTCACATTTGCTGATATAGTGAGTTGATTATCATACAACTTATTAGCAAGTTGTCAACTATATAACGGATTTGAGATATCTTTACCAGAGCCGTTTGCTCATGGATTAGCCAGTTCTTTTGTAAACATGGTGAACTGATAACCTAATGTTAACCATCTCAAAAACTATTTTTGCTGTTAACTTTTGTTTCAAAATATTCTTTACTTAACAAAAGTTTCTCTTTCAAAAACATTTACTGGTTTATGCTGCAAGCAGTACTTTAGTTAAAGTACTATTTTTTCAGCAGTACTTTGAATAAAGTACTTAGTTTTCAAAATATTTTATACAATTATAAATCATACCAGTATTTATGCTTCATCATCAACTATTGTTGTCCATCTGATAAACAATTCGATGACCATCAGTGCTGTTTCATTCTCCTCTTCCACTTCCATTCCATGATCTAACATTCTTCTCATAAGATCTGATGTGAGTGGATATCTTCTTTCTACTAACATATGGATCATTGTTCCAACTTCTAGCTCCAAAACATGCACTCCAGATTCATCAATGAGTTAAACACTCTAAAGCTTTCATCTTCTCTATGGAACATAAGATAATCTCCATCTTCTGCTTTTACAACTTTGAATGTAACAATCTTTGACTTCTTTTCTACAATATCTTTAGCCTTAGGATGCTCAAAATCAACAACTCTTATGTAATTTCTCAGCTCATCAACTGTATTTGATCTTAACTCACCCTTCTTTGATGGCTGTTCAACTTCAGTTGTTCTTTTTCTCTTTAAACTTTTAAATTTTGCATCCAGCTTATCCTTATCTTCAAAAGATACAATACCTTTCACCATCTCTTGACAAGCTTTCCTAACAGCTTCATATAAATATTTCATCTCTATATAATTCAGCTTCGACAATCCAGTATACCCTTGACTCTCTAGATATGCCATCATAGCATTTCTTTCTTTAGCTTTACTCATTGGTCTTCTAGGTAAAAATGGTTTTTTTGATATAGAAGCTTCAGCATTCAATTCATCTTGTAATTTCTTAGCTGCTTCTTTATTCTTAGCTTCTTCAACAGCAGCTTCAGCATTTAATTCAGCTTATACCTTTTTAGCAGCTTCTTGATTCTTAGCCACTTCAATTGCTCTAATTTCTGTCAAAGTCAGCTTTTTCTTCTTCCTTGTTTCCACCAGCTTACCTTTGCCTTTATCTTTTGGATCTATAACTGGTTGAGAAACTTGTGGTTGTTCTTAGTAACTCCTGGAATGCTAACACCTCTTGGTCTTGATAAGTTGTGCAATATTTCAGCTATATTTTCATCACCACTTGCAGTGTGCACTGGTTTAGGTGTATCAGCTTCCTCTTCTTGTATAATTGTTGAAGGACCAGCTTCTTCTTCATGTTTGACAGTTGAAGGACCAGCCTCTTCTTCAAAATCTAACACCCTTGGTGTAATTAGCTCTTGCCTATAAGTTCCTTGAATACCAGTACTTTGATCAGCAGCACCTTGATCATCAGTACTTTGTAAATTAGTACTTTGAATATTAACCTGTACTTCAGTACTTTGAGATTCATCTTCTTTTTCTTCATAAAATTTAGCATCTTCTTTCAAATTCTCTTGCTTTAAATTCCTCCCCAATTGGACAGAAGAGTGTTGTGGAACCTTTTTGCTCTTTGAAGACTTCTTAAATTTTCGAACTGGCCTTCCTTGCTTCTTTTGAGACTTGACCCATAGACGATGATGTTGAACCAAAGGCCATACAAATTTCTTTAATCTTTTAAACTTGTTGTTCAACTTCAGTATTTGTGCAGCTTGAGCCTCAAAATCCTTCTTTAAGCGTGTCAGATCTCTTGTTAAAGCATAAGTGTCCAGAACCTGACCCTCAGAAGCCATATCTCCCTCATCTCCTCCAGATGTTTGAAGCCCATCTGTGGAAGTGTAATCATTGAGAGAAGATGGTAGGTTTACCTCAGGTTCTGAATTTCCATGAGTAGAATGTTGTGAAGTTTCAGTACCTTTGTGTGATGATGCAGTACCTTGAGAAGCAGTACCTTGAGAAGCAGTATCTTCTCTGTCATCACTAGTTGTAGCCTCATCTCTAATAGCCTGAACAATCTCCATCATTGAAGTAGTCAATGGAGTGTTCCTACCAGTAAAGAAATCACTCTTCCTAGCCATGAAAGTGAAAATCTTGGCAGGTTGTACCACAACAGGTAATAGGCTTGAAGGCTTGGGTACATCTGCAAGTTGTTTATTCAAGAACACTTGAATAAATCTTGGATACATCAACCAGCGCGATCCATGAGAAACGTGAGAGAGCATTCCATCTAAAATGTGCCTTGAAAAATTGAAAATTCGATTTGTAGCCAATCCCACTAAAGCAGAAGCTATATTCGAACCAAATTGCTCCCATGAAGTACTCTTAGCACTAATACAATGAAGCAATACATGAACCAAGTACTTCCAGTGTGGACTAAATAAGGGTTTCTTGAAAGTTTGTTCAATTAAGGACCCTTCATACCCAATGTCTCTGAATGTATCCCAAATCAATTGTTTATCAAAACGAACAGCTCCCTCTTCATCATCAAACAATAGATCTTCACGAATTGAAGCTTCAGAAACCTTCACTATCCTTCCAGCAACTTTAGCTTGAATATACGAATCATCAATCTCCATATGAGTCCTAGCAGTTGCCCAAAACTATTGAATCCATGGCTCAATAATATCTGGTTCCACTAAAAGTGCATAACTAATTGGAGATTGATCGGTGCAAAACCGTCAAGTTATCTCACGCAAGCTAGCCACTTGTGAATGACCAACCGTAAGAAACTCAAAATAGCTCAAACACCAAATGCAATTTAGATCAGAGGAATATAGTGTATTCCTGGGTCGTTAAGTCCCACGAAGGATGAATTGGTGTTAAACAACTTCAGATGTCGAATAATCACTAAGGATAGTGATCAGTAAGGTTTTGGACGGATAATTACCTAAAGAAAAGATCTACAAATTACAGCGACTTAAATGCAAATTAAAAGAAATAAAAGATAAAATATATTAAATAAACGCTATCACTATTTTTACAATGATGTTTTTGTGATTTTATAAAATAAAATGACTTAAATAAACTATTTTAACTAAAACGTAAACTCAAATTATCTAAAAACTAGATTTAAAATAAAAACGTACGTTATGTCTAAAAATTACGCGATAAGCAGCAAAACGTAAATTTTATAAAATAAAAGTCCTACAAGTGTAAAAACAATTTTATTACGTACTATATGACAAAAGAAAATTTTAGAAAAAAGATTTATATTTTTTTGACTTTTATATTTTTTATTATGAATTAAATAAGATTTTACACTAATTAAATGTTTAAAAATACTAAAACTAATGAGAAAAATCTGAAACTTTTTTATAAAATTTTTATTACTAATACAAACTTATGAAAAATACAAAAGTGGAAAAAGCTAGTTCGAATAAGCTACAAATAAGCTAAAATACTTGTATAAGCTAAATGAGACAAAGAGAGTTAAGTATTAAATTGTGTAGGATATAACCAAGACAAGACCCAAGGCACATTGGCATCCGTGTACACACTATCACTCATAAGGTGGGAGGTCTCAGGTTCGAGCCTGCCTCCCCACCTTTTTGCAAAATATTTATTTTTTGGATTTTTCTTTGACAAACTAATTAAGCACATGATATTAAGCAAATTTTGTAACTACAACTTTTTCTAAAATCTACTAATAAGCACTGAATAAGCAGAAGTTTTATCACAGTTAACTTTTTTAAAAATGAAATAAGAACAAGATTTAAGCTAAAATGACTTGTAAGCTAGAAAATAAGCTAAAATATACTAGAAATAAGCTAAGGGACTAATGATAAGCTAATATCATAACTGAATAAACAATCTTACTTAAAAATAAGCACAAATTAATCTCTAAATAAGCATAAGCTAACTGGTTTGCACAGGTCACTTGTTAATTTTCCAGGCAATTTCTAACTTATTATTAAGCACTTAAATAAGCTGTGAAATGAAAATAAATACTTGGACTAACAAATAGACCAAGTGAGCTCTCTAAAAAGCTATTTTACAAGGATTGGCTTATACTAATGAGCTTTTGAGAAGCTTTTAAAAAACTCTACAAACACTGAGTTATTGATATTCTAAGTAAAAATGGACAAAAATAAAAGCAATGAGCAGGCTTATCTAATAAGCTATAAGTTGAAAAATGAAAGCTGGAACTCTTAGATGGCTAGGTGAACTACTTAAAAAGCTAAAACTCACAAGCTAAGGCCAACTAATAAGCTCTATGAGAGCTTGTGAAGTTGGGTACCAAATCTGTGCACAGGGCACTTTCTCAGTTAAGGGACTCAAAAGAAACAAGTAGATAAGCAGTTTATAAGCTAATAAGATACCAGCTAGTATTTTTCTAATTTAATTTAGCAGCTAAATATTAATATCCCAAAAGGATTTAAGCTAGATCTTAATAATGAATACACAGTAAAATTCTAAATTTTATTCAAAAACTAGTATTAGAAAATTTTGACTTTTTAGATTATACTAAGTATTTGACTTTTATGAAATTTTAATTGATCCTATGGATTGAATAAGTTGTATTAAGCTATAATAAGACTAATTTAAGCTAGAGTACTGAGTTATAAGCTAATTTGATGAATTTGACACTCTATCTCCTAACAGTTAGCTTTTAAAATGAGATTAAACATGATTTTGACTTTTTTAACTAATGAGGACTAGATTTTATTGCTGCACTGAACTATTAGATACTAAAGTGACATGAAACAAGTACAGACAACAACTCAACTGGCCTTAAGCTCAGTTAACTGAGCAAATCCAAACAGTCTTTTATGAGATTGTTTTGGTGATTTTCAAAGCAAAACACAGATTAAGACATTACCATGGATCACAGACCTTATTTTATCATTTATTAAGACTGAAGAAACATAGAATAACAACATTAACAACATAGATAAGTGAAGTACCAAGATTGAGCAAAAGGCTTACAAATTGGTTTCCAAGGTAAGACTGAGAACCAAGGTCTGAAACAACTTCCTATGGCTTCCCAAGAAGCTTTATACCCAAAAGCAATCCATTTTCAACACTGCTTCAGTCTCTTGATCATTGCCCCATAGATTTTTATTTTTAGCTAATTTATTTGGTATTTTTGGTAATTTTGAATTACAAATATAAACTGACTTTTAAGATTCTCTAAAGCTTATAAGAGCTTAAGAGAGAGCTTATATGAGCTTTAAGGTTCTTAGAAACAACTACAATCAATAGTGGAATATATTAAGAATTTGAACAAGGAAATTTCATAAACTTGAAAATTAGATTAAAACTTGGAATTGATAACTAAAATACATTCATTTACACTGAAAACATTTAAATAAAGTACTTGAGAGCTTAAACAAACACTGGAATTTGAAAACTAATTAAAACGACATAAACTAAACTAAAACTATACTACTTCTCTTCTTCTTCCTTTCTTCTTTCTTCTTCTTTATAGCCTTTTTGAACTCCCCACATGCCTCTGAGTTGATCCCACCACCATTGGATCTCTGAAACACATCCTAACCTTTGATTTGCAATTTGGCTCCAAAAAAGTCTTAAGGCAGGTTTTGTTCATTAATGATTCTTAGGAGGATATGGAGGTGGAGGGGACATGGTATACAGCTGGGGGGATAAGTTTGGTGAGGTGGAAAGGTTGGGAGAAGTGGAAACCAAGTGGTTTTGGCTTAAACAGCCATGGGGGAGAAGGTCTACAGTACTGGCGGTATTTCTCTTTTAAAATGTTGGGCCGGGTTGTGTAATGGACTGGGTTGGGTTTGGGCTATGGTTTAATATAGGATCCGTTTGGTTTGGTTATTAATATAAGCCCAAGGACCAAATGTGTAATATTCTGAAAGTATAGGGGCTGATTTTGACAAGTTCCCATGTTATATTCAAGGACCAAACATGCCAAATATAATAAACTAAGGACCATATATGTATTTATTTTCATTTAAAAATGTCCAAGGACCAAAACTGTCAAGTTTGAAACTTGAGGGACCAAATATGTAATTTTCCAAAAGTTCATTATAAGGACCAATTTTGTCAATTATAAATAGTACAAGGTTAATATTTGATAATTTTCACTTTTTAAATTAACCAAGGACTATATTTGACAATTTTCAAAGTTTAGGGACTAAAGTTGTCATTTTGTGATTTTTGAACTTTAAAGGGTTTGTTTTGACAACTTTTTGAATCTTATGGACCTTAATTGACTTTTTACAAGTTTTTGAATTACCAGGGACTAATTTTGACAATTTTTGAAACTTGGGGGACTAAAACTGCCAATTATGCAAACTTGATACGTTTTTCATCAGATTTTGATGTTTTTGCATTTAAAACATATAAAACACTTGTTTGTGATATTTTTATCATTTTGATATGTTTCTGAGTGTTTTCAGATGTTTTTGGCATTCTAACAGTATAAAAATGATGAGTATTTAGACACTCATCAATCCCCCACACTAAGATATTGCTAGTCCCTAGCAATGATTTGAGAAAATTTAATGGATTTTATCTCTTTACCAAAAGCCATTACTTCTGGAGTAGCCAATTGTTTTAATTCAAGTAAGAACCTTGGTACAATGATAACCAAATGATTTTGAGCAAATCACCAGCTTTCAACGGTTTTGATTTGTCTTTACCAGAAGCCGTTTGCTTCTGGACTAGCCAACTCTTAGATAAATTATCAATATTATCTTTGGTGAGTCGATTACCAATTATGGATTTCCAACTGCCTTTACCACAAGCCATAAACTTGCGGGCTAGCCAACTCTTCACTTTTTAGGATATGGTGAGCTGAACACCATACAATTTTGGGCAAATTGCAAGCCGTAAACGGATTTGAGATATCTTTACCAAGAGCCGTTTGCTCCTGGATTAGCCAATCCTTATGTGGGTTAGACATGGTGGACTGATTACCATTTGTTGTGTTTAGTACATAGTACTTCCACTAAATAAAAAAATTTTAAAATTTGGCCATTTTGGGGAAAAAGGGACTAAAAGGTTACATTTATGATCAAATTAAGAATTTCCCCACACTTAGAAATGAATATTGTCCTCAATATTCAAAGTACCGGCTATTATGCCGAATCCTTGAACATAAAAAGATAACATTACTAGCTAAGTGTAGAAACACAACAATTATTCTCTTTTTTAATATTTACAATTTTCATTCGTTTTTTAGATCTATATACAATATGTGGGGCATCTCCCCCACACTTGGGTGGTACACACGGGTGAAAACCCATGTTTAACTACTGTTTTTGATTACCGAGTCGCTAGCTTGACTCGACCCCGCATTAAATTGTTCATGGGGAAGTAAGTGGAAGAGACAATCTCCATCGGACTTTCATTCAAGATGTTTGTATAAACATTGAAATACGTGAAAGTTCCACACCGATGAGATATACATAGAACCGGCTCAAAAATGATAAATGAAAATGCCGGGGTCAAAGATAATGTCTTCATTCCCGAAGGAGTGAAGAACAGGAGAAGTCACGGAATATATGAAGAAAAGAAAGAAAATCATGATACAAATCATGACTAACTCTTCATCCTCAATAGGAGAATTCATATTTTCATGAATCTCCTCGTTAGTTCACTTGATCAAGACATATTATGGGTGTGTCTAGATCAAAGTAGAAATTATCATACTCCGGCGGAGATATGATATGAGTAAGTTCACAGGAGAACTCCTCGAAGGTAAATGAATCATATTCAGAATTGGTATCAGTGGGTTCATTGGTGAACTCATCCAATGTAAATGATTCATAATCCGGGAGAGAATTATGAGAATGAAAAGTGGTACTGCCACTAATCTTCTCTCCCATATTATCAAAATAGAAGGCTTCCATTTCCGGAATAGAATCATCGGAAAAAATGTCACTATCCTTTATGGGGATAGGAGATGAAATGGTTTTTCTTTGAAAGCCTCGATTTTAGAAATGAGAAGACTGACATTCAATAATGTTGCTCGAAGAGCTTCATTTTTGATTTCAGTGTCATAACTTCATCATCTCTTCTTCTAAGCTAACAAGCTCCGAAGGTAATTCTTCCATATAACTGATGTCTCCACAAGATAACGAATCGTCATCAATAGAATCGGAGCACATCTCAACATGATTACATTGGAAGACAAGAGGGTAGGGATATCACACAAATGCTCGAGAATTCCCTGTGACTCTCTTGGGATTGGGACAAGGTCCTCAACACTAGACTTTATAAATTCGTCCGATTCCTTTTCAGGAACAGTGTCAAGATGCTCGTCCCCCATGTTCAGAGAGTGAGTGTGAACCTCGGGTGTGATAGCAGTTGTTTGAGAATGAATCTCAACTGCTGGGATATCAACTGATGAACTTGATGAATCAAATGTATCCTCATCATCACTGTCATCAAGAATAAAACGAAATTGAGAGCTAGATCTGGCTGCTTTTTCTTTTGCAATTAATTCCCTAATAGACTTTTCAAAAGCAATTTGGGAATTTATTTTAGCAGCCTGCTCTTCAGCTAGCAATTCTTCCATGGATTTCTCATGTGAATTTTTAATGACTGGACATTGTGGGAGTGGAGATTTGTCAAAACTGGAAGGTTGACATTGATAATCATCATGAGGACCCCCACAATATACACAAGAAAAACTGGGAACATTATGAAATGCTGTTTTACTCAACTCCTCAGTTCTTTTCACTGATTCCAGAAGCTCTAGATAAGTGTCTTGTTGGGTTTGCTGAGGAGTTTGAGTCATTTGGCACTGTGGAGGTTGGTCGTGATACGAATAGTCGTAATTGTTACAAGGAAATGGGTTCCCTGTTTGACAATCAGAGCTGATATGGGGACCTCCACAGTTCTCACAACAGTAAAACTGTTGAGCCTGGATTGGTGAATCATATGGATATTGGTCATAACCAAATATCTGAGCATCACCGGAAAACTGTTCATAGACAAACGTGTTTCCGGATTGACACTCAACTCCTTGGTGAGGACCTCCACAAAATTCACAGCAGTATTGTTGATTATATGAAGATAAGTCGGGCTGTGGTGGGTAATTGGAAAAATTTGAGTGGTCGTTAAATGAGTTCGTATTAGGATCATAATTAAATGAATTCCTCGAACCACAAAACAAACAACTCTCGTTATGAATATCATTACCACATTGTACACACGTACACCAGCGACAGGGTGAACCAAAAAGAGGCTCACCACAACCGACACAAGGAATAAACGATTCAATTTGAGAGTTATGAGAAGGAATCGGTTCATTCAAAGAATCAACAAAATCAACATGGTGATCCGAATGACTATTAAGATTCAAAGAACATTTTGAAAAATCCGGAGGTGGGACAAGTGGTGTGCTCTGAGAGCTAGCAATTTCCACCACTTCCGTTATGGTCTCCGGTTCTGGTTCTTGAGAAACGTGAAGATTAGGCAAATCATTCTTGCTAGTCACCGGTCTAAATTCTGTATGTTTGCTTTTAACCGTAAATCGCGAAAGTGTAGGATCAATTTTAGACGGCTTAGGAGCAATCGAGGGGTTAGATCTTTGGATAACCGTAGGTTGGACGTATTTAGCACCTCCATTATAAGAGGGAAGTACCTGGTCCTTTGTCACCCCGGTTTCTCGTTCCATTTCCCTACGCAGAATTAATGGATCATTACGAACAACACGAATTCTTGACATTTGTGATAAAATAGGAAGTTTTTCAACTTCGTTCCAGATTTCGTCGTAGTCGAGAGATTCCATGAGAATAGAAGAAGTTAGAATCAAATGGATAGAGGGTAAAGGAATAAAGAATCAAAAAGGGTAAGAGGGTAAAGATGAATATTTTTGGATTTTTGGATAAACATTTTGAAAAACAAAGAATGAAAATATTTTTGGTGTTGTTAACACTTTAGGAAAAAGTGTTAATGAACTTTTTTATTTATATAAAATTGTTTACAAAAAGGTGGTATATGTGCAAGAATGGATCTGGAAATGCTTAAAACACGCTTACAGCCTCCCCGGCACGGGCGCCAAAATTTGATCGGTGCAAAACCGTCAAGTTATCTCACGCAAGCTAGCCACTTGTGAGTGACCAACCGTAAGAAACTCAAAACAGCTCAAACACCAAATGCAATTTAGATCAGAGGAATATAGTCTATTCCTGGGTCGTTAAGTCCCACGGAGGATGAATTGGTGTTAAACAACTTCAGATGTCGAATAATCACTAAGGATAGTGATCAGTAAGGTTTTGGACGGATAATTACCTAAAGAAAAGATCTACAAATTACAGCGACTTAAATGCAAATTAAAAGAAATAAAAGATAAAATATATTAAATAAACGCTATCACTATTTTTACAATGATGTTTTTGTGATTTTATAAAATAAAATGACTTAAATAAACTATTTTAACTAAAACGTAAACTCAAATTATCTAAAAACTAGATTTAAAATAAAAACGTACGTTAAGTCTAAAAATTACGCGAGTGCGCAAGCAAAAACGTAAATTTTATAAAATAAAAGTCCTACAAGTGTAAAAACAATTTTATTACGTACTATATGACAAAAGAAAATTTTAGAAAAAAGATTTATATTTTTTTGACTTTTATATTTTTTATTATGAATTAAATAAGATTTTACACTAATTAAATGTTTAAAAATACTAAAACTAATGAGAAAAATCTGAAACTTTTTTATAAAATTTTTATTACTAATACAAACTTATGAAAAATACAAAAGTGGAAAAAGCTAGTTCGAATAAGCTACAAATAAGCTAAAATACTTGTATAAGCTAAATGAGACAAAGAGAGTTAAGTATTAAATTGTGTAGGATATAACCAAGACAAGACCCAAGGGCGATTGGCATCCAGGTACACACTATCACTCTCATAAGGTGGGAGGTCTCAGGTTCCGAGCCTTCCCCACCTTTTGCAAAATATTTATTTTTGGATTTTTCTTGACAAACTAATTAAGCACATGATATTAAGCAAATTTTGTAACTACAACTTTTTCTAAAATCTACTAATAAGCACTGAATAAGCAGAAGTTTTTATCATAGTTAACTTTTTTTTAAAATGAAATAAGAACAAGATTTAAGCTAAAATGACTTGTAAGCTAGAAAATAAGCTAAAATATACTAGAAATAAGCTAAGGGACTAATGATAAGCTAATATCATAACTGAATAAACAATCTTACTTAAAAATAAGCACAAATTAATCTCTAAATAAGCATAAGCTAACTGGTTTGCACAGGTCACTTGTTAATTTTCCAGGCAATTTCTAACTTATTATTAAGCACTTAAATAAGCTGTGAAATGAAAATAAATACTTGGACTAACAAATAGACCAACTGAGCTCTCTAAAAAGCTATTTTACAAGGATTGGCTTATACTAATGAGCTTTTGAGAAGCTTTTAAAAAACTCTACAAACACTGAGTTATTGATATTCTAAGTAAAAATGGACAAAAATAAAAGCAATGAGCAGGCTTATCTAATAAGCTATAAGTTGAAAAATGAAAGCTGGAACTCTTAGATGGCTAGGTGAACTACTTAAAAAGCTAAAACTCACAAGCTAAGGCCAACTAATAAGCTCTATGAGAGCTTGTGAAGTTGGGTACCAAATCTGTGCACAGGGCACTTTCTCAGTTAAGGGACTCAAAAGAAACAAGTAGATAAGCAGTTTATAAGCTAATAAGATACCAGCTAGTATTTTTATAATTTAATTTAGCAGCTAAATATTAATATCCCAAAAGGATTTAAGCTAGATCTTAATAATGAATACACAGTAAAATTCTAAATTTTATTCAAAAACTGGTATTAGAAAATTTTGACTTTTTAGATTATACTAAGTATTTGACTTTTATGAAATTTTAATTGATCCTATGGATTGAATAAGTTGTATTAAGCTATAATAAGACTAATTTAAGCTAGAGTACCTGAAGTTTATAAGCTAATTTTTGATGAATTTGACACTCTATCTCCTAACAGTTAGCTTTTAAAATGAGATTAAACATGATTTTGACTTTTTTAACTAATGAGGACTAGATTTTATTGCTGCACTGAACTATTAGATACTAAAGTGACATGAAACAAGAACAACTCAACTGTGGCCTTAAGCTCAGTTAACTGAGCAAATCCAAATCTTCTTTATGAGATTGTTTTGGTGATTTTCAAAGCAAAACACAGATTAAGACATTACCATGGATCACAGACCTTATTTTATCATTTATTAAGACTGAAGAAACATAGAATAACAACATTAACAACATAGATAAGTGAAGTACCAAGATTGAGCAAAAGGCTTACAAATTGGTTTCCAAGGTAAGACTGAGAACCAAGTCCTGAAACAACTTCCTATGGCTTCCCAAGAAGCTTTATACCCAAAAGCAATCCATTTTCAACACTGCTTCAGTCTCTTGATCATTGCCCCATAGATTTTTATTTTTAGCTAATTTATTTGGTATTTTTGGTAATTTTGAATTACAAATATAAACTGACTTTTAAGATTCTCTAAAGCTTATAAGAGCTTAAGAGAGAGCTTATATGAGCTTTAAGGTTCTTAGAAACAACTACAATCAATAGTGGAATATATTAAGAATTTGAACAAGGAAATTTCATAAACTTGAAAATTAGATTAAAACTTGGAATTGATAACTAAAATACATTCATTTTTAATGAAAACATTTAAATAAAGTACTTGAGAGCTTAAACAAACACTGGAATTTGAAAACTAATTAAAACGACATAAACTAAACTAAAACTATACTACTTCTTTTTTTCTTCCTTTTTTCTTTCTTCTTCTTTATAGCCTTTTTGAACTCCCCACATGCCTCTGAGTTGATCCCACCACCATTGGATCTCTGAAACACATACTAGCCTTTGATTTGCAATTTGGCTCCAAAAAAGTCTTAAGGCAGGTTTTGTTCATTAATGATTCTTGGGAGGATATGGAGGTGGAGGGGACATGGTATACAGCTGGGGGGATAAGTTTGGTGAGGTGGAAAGGTTGGGAGAAGTGGAAACCAGGTGGTTTTGGCTTAAATAGCCATGGGGGAGAAGGTCTACAGTACTGGCGGTATTTCTCTTTTAAAATGTTGGGCCGGGTTGTGTAATGGACTGGGTTGGGTTTGGGCTATGGTTTAATATAGGATCCGTTTGGTTTGGTTATTAATATAAGCCCAAGGACCAAATGTGTAATATTCTGAAAGTATAGGGGCTGATTTTGACAAGTTCCCATGTTATATTCAAGGACCAAACATGCCAAATATAATAAACTAAGGACCATATATGTATTTATTTTCATTTAAAAATGTCCAAGGACCAAAACTGTCAAGTTTGAAACTTGAGGGACCAAATATGTAATTTTCCAAAAGTTCATTATAAGGACCAATTTTGTCAATTATAAATAGTACAAGGTTAATATTTGAATAATTTCACTTTTTAAATTAACCAAGGACTATATTTGACAATTTTCAAAGTTTAGGGACTAAAGTTGTCATTTTGTGATTTTTGAACTTTAAAGGGTTTGTTTTGACAACTTTTTGAATCTTATGGACCTTAATTGACTTTTTACAAGTTTTTGAATTACCAGGGACTAATTTTGACAATTTTTGAAACTTGGGGGACTAAAACTGCCAATTATGCAAACTTGATACGGTTTTCATCAGATTTTGATGTTTTTGCATTTAAAACATATAAAACACTTGTTTGTGATATTTTTATCATTTTGATATGTTTCTGAGTGTTTTCAGATGTTTTTGGCATTCTAACAGTATAAAAATGATGAGTATATAGACACTCATCAGAGATCCTGTGAGAAAATCAATGATGTCATGGAAGATGACATTAGCTTCAGTTTTATCCAAATTCGCTACCATGTTGTGTTTCGAAACTGTATTACGATTCGCCATTGATGATGTGTTTACAAAGAAAGAGATTCGATGAATAGTAAATGTGAGAGAGAGAAATATGGAAAAGATTGATATGAATAAAGATGAGAGGGAAAATCGGAAGGTGGTTATTTATAGGTGAGATTTGAAAAATCACAGTCCATAATAACAAAGTGACCGTTAGTGTGTTTTACCCTCAATATTACGTTGGAACAGACTTTGATAAGACAAGCGTTTTTCCATGTGCAGACTTTCCAAAGCAAGACTTTCATATAACCAAAAGCAGTAATTTCCCATTCTCTTCTTCATAATGGCAGATACTTCAAATAGGCATGAACCTCCCCTCAAGCAAAACACAGGACTGTCTAACACACTAATCAGTCCTCCCCTTAAATGTAGCTCATTAATTAATCATTCCAATGCTCACCACCAAGTGATTGAATCTTGAAACATCAAAACCTTTGGTGAGTAAATCAGCTACATTATCATCCGTGTGAACTTTGACAACATTAATGAGCCTATGCTCATAACAATCTCTAATAAAATGATGCCTACTCTGAATGTGCTCTGTCTTGGAGTGATAAACTGGATTCTTCACAATGTAAATTGTACTCTTATTATCAATGTTGATAGGAGTATTCTTGAAGTTGAATCCATATTCCAAGAGTTGATTCTGCATCTATAATACTTGTCCACAACAGCTTGCAGTAGCCACATATTCTGCTTCAGTAGATGATGTTGCTGCAATTGTATGTTTCTTACATTGCCAAAAGACTAATCTTCTTCCAAGATATTGGCATCCTCTAGTGGTTGATCTTCTATCATAGTTATCACATGCATAATCACTATCTGAAAAGGCTTCCAAGTGAAAAGGTGAATCCTTTGGATACCACAACCCCAACTTTGGTTTTTGTTTTAAATAACTAAAAATTCTTTTTACTGCATTCATATGGGAGACCTTAGGTGAGACTTGATATCTTGCACATAAACAAACAGAAACATGATATCGTGCCTAGAAGCAGTTAATACATAAGACAAGACCAATCATAGATCTGTACAGCTTGACTTCAACAGGTTGACCATCTTCATCTTTGCCTAATGAGTTGATAGACTTGATAGGTGTAGTAATTGGCTTCATAGCATCAAAATTGAACTTCTTAAGTATGTCAGATACATACTTGTCTTGACTTATGAAAATTCCCTCCTTTGATTGTTTAACTTGAAGTCCCAAAAAGAAAGTTAATTCACCCATAGAACTCATTTGAAATTCATGTTGCATCACCGTCAAATTCCTTCACCATGGACTGTTTGGTAGTGACAAAGATGATATCATCTACATAAACTTGTACCAGGATATCCTCTTATCTCATTTGATGAACAAAGTCTTGTCAATATCTGAACCATGTTGCAATAAGAAAGTAGAGAGCCTTTCATACCAAGCTCTAGGTGCTTGATGTAAGCCATAAAGAGCCTTAACCACTTTATAGACTTTGTTTGGATGTGCAAGATCTTTAAAACTAGGAGGTTGTTTAACATATACCTCCTATGTAATCTTGCCATATAAAACGACACTCTTGACATCCATTTGATAAACCTGAAATCCCATATATGATGCAAAAGAAAGGAAGATTCGAATGGCTTCAATCCTTGCCACAGGAGCAAATACCTCATCATAATCTACTCCTTCTTCTTGTCTATATCCTTGTGCAACTAACCTTGCCTTGTTCTTGATGACATTCCCTCTTTCATCTCTCTTGACTCTGAAAACCCATCTTGTACCAATGACTTTCTTTCCATCTGGTAGATCACACAGTACCTAAACTTCTTGAAGTTTGAATTGAAGAAGTTCTTCTTGCGTAGCTTCAACCCAACTTTCTTTAGTTAATGCTTGAGCAATATTATTGGGTTCTTCTTGAGAGATAAAACAAGTAAACAGACATGTTTGGTGATTCTTATGATTCAACGTGTTTTGTTTATAGACAAAGCTAAGTAAAGAATTGTGAGGTTTAGAAAAACCCTTAGCTTTGGTTCTTGTAAGCACTCCAGAGTTAGAAGGTCCAATGATTTGACCAGTAGGATGATTCTTATGAACTCTTAAGATAGGAGTTTGTGGAACTTCAATATTATCATCCAAATTTGTGAAATTAGCTCCTTCATTGGAATCTGAGAAAGTACCTTCATCTTCAAATTCATCATCAGTGTCTTCTAAGCCAGGCATGGTAGGATCATCCAAATCATCCAAAGTGCTGTCAATAGTTGCAGCAAGTACTTTGATCAAAAGTATTTTGTCACCCAAAGTATTGTGAGAGAGAACTCTGCAGCCTTGTTCTTTTCTTTGCTTCTTCATAAGCTCTTCTTTGATCATCATCATAAGATTGTGCTATGACATCTTAAAAAAGCATCCTATTAAGCTCATCTTAAATAGCTTGATCTTCAGCATATAATGTAGATTTTAGCTCAATAGTACTTTTGTCCTTCTCAATAGTTATAGGTTCTTCATCATCAGGGAAAACATCAGGTCTAATATGGACTCCATGAACAACATACTGTAAATCTTCTCGGTTGTGTACAGGTTGATTTT
>OU343222.1:180759971-180880433 GCA_910596185.1 Chrysanthemum makinoi
GTCCCATTGTCACATCTAATACCTCTTACCTTTAGTCTCAATTGGTTTTCAAGGGCTATGATTAGATCATGAATTGCATCAAAAGTGTCATCTATAAATCCCAAGAAAAATACCTAACTAAATCTACTGCAATCATCCATACAACTGTGACAAGATTTCTTCTTGTTTAGACTAACAACATAAGCAGGTCCAAACAAATCCAGTGCAGCTCCAAAGGTTCTCTAATGGTTTTATCCTCAAGCTTCTTGCATGAAGCTTTGTGTTGTTTACCCTTCTTGCACGCCAAACAGGAGTGATCATTCTTGTAAGTTTTGGTGGGTAAACCTCTAACTAAATTTCCTTTGACCAATTTGTTGATATTCTTGAAATTTACATGGCCCAATCTTCTATGCCACTGATGTGCTTCTGCAAGTGTTGCTTTTGCTACTAAACATGTTGCTCTTTCAGAAGGGCTAAGAGTCCTCATATCAAGACTGTACAAATCATTGGTTCTTGGTACTTTCAGTATTACCAAGTTATCATCAACAAGCTTGAACTCAGGGGAAAGAATAAGACATTCCTTGTCAGTGAATAGCACCGGGTACTTCTTGTCACAGACCGAGATACTGACAACAGGTTGAACTTGAGCTCCTTTACATAGCGAACATTCTCAAAATCTATGCTCCCTGCCTTGATGGTTCCTTTCCCACTAATTCTACCTCCACTAGGATCATTCCCAAATGCAACTCTTCCTCCATAATAGGATCTAAAATCTGGCAGAATATCTTTGTCTCCTGTTATGCTTCCAGAACAACCACTATCCACAATTAAATGATCTTTAAGCTCCTCTTCTAGGTTGCCCTGCACAAAGATAAAAGAGTTAGTTAATTTTAGGAACCCAAGCCATTACTGACTTGTGTTCCCCTTGTGGAGGTACATACTTAAATTCTTTAAGTATGTAATTTTCACTGTCTTTAAGCACATGATCAATTATCTTTGGTTGTTCCAAAACTTGTGTTTGTTTTTCAATAAAAATCTCTTTTTCATTTAAGTTTTCTTTATTATTATCAACAAAAATCTATGTTTCACTCTCACTTGTTGAAAGTACTGTTTGTTCCCCATCAGTACTTTCCTTCTTAACCCATTTGGTTTTAACTTCTGGTGTAGAGTCCCTTGATATATTTACTTTCTTTGAGTTGTAATGCCTTCTAGATTGATAGTAATTAGATCTCCTAGGGTTTCTATGCCAAAAGGTGTTTGGTGAAAACTGAGCAGTACTTTGAGAAAGTACTGTTTTGGGCTTAGCAGTACCTTGGAAAGTGTTTGAAGATACTGGGTGTTTTAAAAAAGGTCTTCTCTGGTGAGGGTACCTATTGTTTTGTGAGAAATTGCTATGGTTGACCCTATGTGAGTGATTCCAGACTGGTTTATTCTCTATTGGTTTTTGGTTGGCAGATCTGTTCTTTGGGAACTTGCTTAGGTATTCGGAGTGAAAGTCACATTGCTTAATCAAATGATCAGGACTGTAACAAACAAAACACAATTTTTGACCCAATCTCCCAAAATTGCTTCGTCTATGTCTATGACCAAAACTATTCTGTCTTCTAGGTGAATGATTAAAACTGTTTTGACCAAAATTATGGCAAAAAGGTTTAGCAAAGATTTTGAAAAGGTTTTTCTAAAGGTACTGCTGAACATGTAGCAGTACTTTGAGTTGAAGGTACTGCTTGACTTTTAACATCATTATTGTTGCATATTGGATTTCACATACACATCATAACACAAACACAAGTAGGCATATGGATGATTTTCTAGAGAGAGAAAGTTAGAGGTTTGGGAACTTTAGTGAGAGAAAGAAAAATCTTATTATGAGCTCCAACTCTCTTCCTTGGGAGCTAGAGAGTATTTATAGTCTTTACACAAAGCCACCTAACGAAATGTGGATCAGAATACAAGGTAAATATTCCGTCCGTCCTCCACTGTATTACTTAACTAAATACCGCTTGACATTAAATAGCTACGACCACGAGCTTTCAAACGATTACAAATACTTGAGGTGACCGACACTTTAATACCTGGATTTACTAAATCCTAACAATCTCCCCCTAAGGGAGGTCACCTCAAATTACATAGAATACAAATAGATATTACATTGAGATTGTTCTTGGATTCTTGTTCATGTTCTTTGTTCTATAGCTCGTAGTCTTTGATTCTTCATTTTTGCATGTTTGAATAATGAGTGGAGGTTTTAACCGATCCACGTGATCTGAAGTTTGAGCCGACTTTGAGATCATCAAAGAAACATAAATCTTTGACTCATCCTTTGTGGTGTTGGTATTATGTGATGTTGTGACTTTTGGACCGACATGCTCACATTATGTATCATGATTTCTTTTCATCAGAGTAGCGGAAGCTTTCGTTGATTCATGATATTGGCACCAGTGGCGAAGCATGGAGTGAAAATATTCGAGTCATTGATGCACTAATCATGATTTCTTTAGATATGAATGTGTTGTGTGAGCATGCGGCTATGGATTGATCGCTTCATTCGATTAGCGCAAACGCCGGTGTACCGCATAAAATAGTTAGCAATAAAGCGTATGAAAGTGTCTTTGATCACTTTCGTTGAATTGAGGTACACGGCCCACGATTCCCCGCTGATCGATACAAGTTTTGCGGATCGTAGAATTCGAAGAATCTCCTTGACGGGGTTTAGCAATTGTTCTAGCCATTCTCAAACCGAACGTCTCAAAGAAGACAAAACGGAGTGAGTGAACCAAATAATTGAGATTCATCGATTGATAAAAGAGATTTGAAAAACAATCGCGTATCGCTCAATAGAAATTGTTTTTGCAATACAACGAAGGTTTTAATGAAAATCAATTATCAATCATAAACACCTTTTATTTTGAAATATTTGTACCCAATCGATGTGCTAGAGAAAAGAGTTTTTAAGCACAACGACCGTTTTTCAAAGGTATCCGTCAATCCATAACCTAAACCAGGATTGATTCAAAAGATTGAATCGCCCCATTTTTTCTGTTCAGTTGTCACATGGTTGATCGATTGGATAGATCTCACATGCGACTCACCAGGAGCTTGTTTGATGTTGGCTCTAGAAGGCTTTCCATCTTCATTGTGAATATGTATGCATATCACTCAGATGTTCTGGTAATACCACAAGGATAATGCGTAGGACTCATAAGATATAATCTCTCTTTCCACATTGTGTGAAACAGAGAGTCTTCATTGAAAGTGTCCTAATGAGATTTATCGATGATCTCATGGCTCTAGACTCAATTGTGCATATTTGGTTCCTATCCCAGAGACTAGGGAGAGGGTCTCCTTATTCAATACCAACTATCTCTAAGAGAAAGTCGATAGATTATGTCGGTTCCCCGTGAGAATGAAACAAGTCCTTTTAAGAGGAACTTGAGTGGTTTGGGAAGTCATAGTGCAGTGCGTCACTGGGTCCATGACGTCTTGTCTTCAATACCGGCATCACCTTGGTAACTACCAAGAGTATATGTATTGAACCCGTTACTGCCCTAAGGTTGAATTATTGGAGGGCTATTTATTTTCACCCTTTTCTCATTCCATTTCTTTCTCATTCTTCAACCCCTTGCTTACGAGACTTCATAACTAGAACCTTGTTGGGTTTATTCCAGATTACTAGGTCGTCTCACCGCACTCTTCCCATATCTCACTTTTCTACTTTTTTCATTATACCTAAGGACTTCTACACTATCTAGCTGGATTGTCCTCGGTAGATCCCTCCGGTTCTAGCGGATCATGGGAACAAATACCTAACCTTATCATCCTTATATCACCATACATAAAGTAAATTTGGTCGGTCTATTTGGTATTGTTCATCTGCCATTGGAACCAATTGAAAACCATTTGAAAATCAATCCAGATAATTGTCAAAGTATTTTGTATCTGAATTTTTTTTGATATTTTTAGAAATAGAGCTCCCCCTCAACATTTGCATTAAGCATCATTTTGTAATAGAAATTATTTTCATCTTTGAGGGGTTGGCTTACATCTAAGAGTAGTTATATAAAAATGTGGTTTTCAAAATAGTTGCTCCCCCTAAATATGTGCATAGATATTTGAAAAGGTAGTGCACATATTAGGAAAAGTCTGCACATTGAAGTAAATTGATCACGTTTCAAATCTTTGTGGTTTAAGAGAGATGCTCCCCCTCAACATGTGCATGGAAAATTTGAAATCGTTTGGCACATGTGGGAGGGAGAGCTTGTACATCCTTATAAAACCAATTACCAAATTATCAGTCTAAATCCAATTTGAATCACAAATTCTCCCCCGATCACAATTATCAAATCATTTGAGAGTTGTGATCTCTGTAGATTTAAATTGATTTTGGAAGCTTTTAAGGAGAATTGTGACTTGATTATGAAAACGTTTTAACTGATAAGGATCGAATTTTAAGACTTTAAACTCCATTGATTAAACATGCACGATTATCTTTTGAAAACAATTGTATGACGAATAACCTTTTGATTTAATTGAAATCATTCTCCCCCTCAATCAATGACATAAGTTGTTTGTAGGACCTTATATCTATCAACCTTATCACAAACCAATACCCACGTTTTGCTTAGAACACGTTAAACCAAACACATATACGTATAAGAAGATGAAATAAAGAAAGGAAGATGGTGACTTGAATTATATGAAATCCGTGTATGTGAGAGTATAAGATAAACACAATATGTTGTATTACTTCAAAGGAAAACACACACACACACACTTTCAAGCACACTCCTCAAATGACCATTTGAGGGGTATTTATAGTCCAAGGGACTTGATGCCCTAAAAGGCTTTCTTATGGGCTTCGTGGGCTTGGACATGGGTTGGATTGGATAAAAGGCAAGCCTTACATAACTAGTACCCATTTAGCTTAGTCCAATCCACGAGCCCGTTGACTATTCTATCACGATATCTAACACACGTTACAAAGTTCCTAAACGTGAATGACCATCACTTCTAATAAAACTATTAAGGCTAACAATCTCCCCCTAAGGGGTGGTCATTCAAATGATGCTCCACTTGATTAGGTCTTTACTTTTCTCGAGCTTGAACTTTGCATGTAGATATAGAATAGTCTTGATTCTTTGTTCCTTCATGCTTTGTGATCAGATAATGTGGTTTTCTGCCGTTGTCAACTTTGTTGGTTAGGTGTCTCCACGTCTTTCTCCACCATGCTCACACTTCTATTTGACTTTTGGTTACCAATGATGTAGTTCTCGAGTCTTTAAACTTTGTGTAGCCTTAGATTGTGATGAGAACTTTCATGTGTCGTTGGTATGAGCATGTGGCGAAGCGACGATCCATCCGCCCGGAGCTTCCATAAGAAGAAAACATAAAACAAGTTAGTAATAAGCGGATTCCGGCACTTACAAGTTTGAATTTCGAGGGTGTTAACAACATAGTGTGAAAACACGTCTCTAATTATCACAAAGGCCGTTCTGAATGGAGTCCCACAAGTGAGATAACGCGATATACCGAAGTACATCTACAGTTCAGATGAGTCACTGAGGTACACCGAAGCATCATCCCACGACAGTAGACCGTTTGAGACACACTAAGCGTAATCCATGGGGAGTTACCAAAGTGACCTGCCGTCGCTTGATGTTGACCTGGCAGGAGTTTCCATTCAATCATCGAAGATCACGAAGTGAAACTTCTCATAAATGTTCTGGCAAATTGCTAATATCTGCGTAGGACTCTATAATATATCACTTGTGTCCTTATAGATGAACAACAAGCGATGTCATGTCAAGTGTTCCTATGAGATCTTTTGATGAATCTCGTGGCTCTAGACTCAATTAGTGCATTTTGGTTTTCCTAAGCGGAGACTAGGAGAGGGTCTCCTTCTTCAATACCAACAATCTCTAAGAGAAAGTCGATAGATTATGTAGGGTTCCCGGTGAGAATGAAACAAATCCTTTTAAGAGGAATTGAGTGGCTAGAAGGTTTAGTGCAGGGCGTCACTGGGTCCATGACGTCTTTGTCTTCAATACCAGTGTCATCTAGTGACAACCAATAGCTTATGTATTGAACCCGGTGTCTGCCCTAAGTTGAATAATCTGGAGGGCTATTTCTTTTCACCCTTTTCTTTGCATTTCTTTTTAATTCTTCAACTCCTTCTTTCTCCTTTCTCACATTACTCCTTTTTTCAATCACACCTAAGGACTTCTAATACTAAACTATTGGTGATGTCCTTGGGTAGATCCCTCCGGCTCTGGCGGATCATAGGACGAATTTCCTATCCTTAGTCACCTTATAACTCCATGTCTGTCCTATTGTTGCCATAAAACCATTTTTCTTGAAAATCTCTCAGAGTGTTTATGATAGAAAACATGTTTGGAACACTCTGAGAGTTTTATATTTTCAGAAACACTCCCCTTCACATGTGCTTATGAGTTTTAACAAAAATATGCACATCGAGGGTAGAGTTTGCACTTTTGAATTGATCGGCTCATGATAGACAATTCCCCACGAGACACGGTTACGTTGCCTAGTTAAAGAGTTCCATTGTCAGTTTTAGGTGACAACTAGCTCTAATAACTAACTTGAAGTTGTAAACACTCCTTGAAAAGGAGGTTAGACCCATGAAGGTGCATATCTATCACAAGTTTCTCGAGATGGTAAATTTACTAACTTAGATTCCGTCAATTCATTGGTTCCGTCTGAGTCGAGCTCATTTTGAGATTCAAACAACGATCATTAAAAATTTTGATCACATTTTAATCACGCTTTCCTCCCTCAAAAATAGCATATTCGTGATATTTTTTATATCAACGGATTAAACAACATTTTAGAATCTTTTGGGGAGACAAACGGATTTGATTTAAGAATGAATATGGAATATTTTAGTTTTATACTCCCCCTTTAATAAAGCATAATCAATTAAAGGGTTTTAGAGGGAGTTATCTTGAGCACAAAATATTTTGAAAGATTTTGAAAATCTTTTTGAACAATCTTGAAAAGGTGCTCAAGATGATGATGATTTCTCACCATTTATAAACGTACAATCTTTTTGAGTACACTACATTTTTCTTTGAAAACACGAGTTTTGATCTGAAGTAATCAAAAGTTATCATTTCAGTTCGGGTTTCGCATGAAGTATACGAAAGCCATTATTTGAAGAAATTTTGAGAAACGACATGTTTTAGAAAACAATAAAGAACTCTCGCTCAAGCATCTGTACATACCCGTATCATTGTTGAATAACATTTCTAGAAACGCATGAATATCGATTATACGAGAGACATGTCGTGAGAAGAATATTTTTGGATTTTTGATTTTATATTGTTTTTGTATTTTTGAAAGTTTTATATTTTTATATTTTGCTTTTGTTGGTTTTTCAAATTTTGTATTTTGTTTTTCAAAAATATTTACAGCGAAGCTTTTGGAAAATCATTTTCAAGAAGATTCGAGAAGACGTTCTAACTCCTCAGGGTTAGGCTTCGCATTCCAATTCGTCGAACTAAATAGTCAAACCTTTCTTTTGGAAGGGCTTTAGTTAATAGATCGGCGAGTTGGTAATCTGTCTTCACGAAGAATAATTCAACATTACCATTTTCGACGTACTCTTTGATGAAGTGATAGCGGACTCTGATATGTTTAGTCTTTGAGTGATGAACAGATTGCATGATATGGCTATGGCACTTTTCGAGTCACAATACATAGGTATTTTATCGAAAGTAAAGCCATAATCTGTGAGTTGTGTTCTCATCCATAGAACTTGAGCACAACACGCAGTTAGAGACACATACTCACGGTTGAAAGTGCAGGTGCAATCTTGTTTCTTTGAAGACCAACTTACTAACTTTTCACCCAAAAATTGTGCTCCTCCGGATGTACTTTTTGTTGTCACTTGATCACCTGCGTGGTGCGTGATCCGAAAAGGCTATTAGATCAAATCTGGATTCCTTCGGATACCAAAATCCCATGTGAATGGATGTCTTCGTGTACCGAAGATCCGTTTAACCTCTTTGAGGTGCAGATTCGGTAGGCTTTGCTCGAAACCGTGCTAATAAGCAAACGCAAAATGAATATCCGGTCGACTAGCAAGAAGATACATGAGAGAACCAATCATGCTCCGATATTTCTTCTGATCAATAGGTTTCCCAAACAAATCGGCTCTAATTTTTGGTGAAGTTAACCATTGGTGTTCGTCCGAGTCACAATTATCCATACCATGATTTTTCAAAATCTCAGTAGTGTATTTAGCTTGATTTATAAAAATTCCACGAGGGGATTGATGTATTTGTAAACCAAGAAAGAATTTTAGTTCCCCATCATGGACATTTCAAATTTACTTTTCATGAGATTTTCAAAATGTTTTGAAAGATTCGGATTAGTGGACCCAAAGATGATGTCGCCCACATAAATCTGAACAATCAAAATGTCGTTTTGCATTTTTGTGTAAACAAGGTAGGATCAACTGTGCCTTTGGTGAAATTGTTTAGGATAAGGAAAGAGGACAGTTCATCATACCACGCTCTCGGAGCTTGTTTCAATCCATATATTTCCTTTTTGAGTTTGTAGACGTAGTCTGGATGATTCATGTCTATGAAGCCTTCGGGTGACTCACGTACACTTCTTCTTTCTGAGTTCCATTCAAGAACGCGGTCTTAATGTCCATCTGATAAACCGTGATGTTTTTGTGAGTGACGTAGGCTAAGAATATCCTCGACCGCTTCTAGTCTAGCTACCGCACGAATGACTCTTCAAAGTCTATCCCTTCCTCTTGTCTCAGATCCTTTGGCCACAAGACGAGCTTTGTTTGAATTACGTCATCTCTTCATCCCTTTTGTTCTTCCATAACCATTTGAGATCAATGACGCGAACGTCAATGGGTCTTGGAACCATTTCCCAAGAGTCATGTAGACGGGATTGGAGAAGTTCCTCCCTGATCGCTTCTATCCATGCGGGTTCTGCCATTGCCTCGCGAATGTTCTTTGGCTCTATATTGCTAATTGAACAAAGGTAAATGCATAAGTCGCAATCGGTGGCAAGTTGGCGTCTCGTCTGAATTGGCCTTGAAGGTTCACCAATAACTTGTTCAATCGGATGGTCTTTAGTCCACTTCAGAGTAGAAGGATACCGTTGGTTAAACGTATGCGAATTAGATGGTTCTCGTAAGTTAGAAGATGATTCAGCTGATTCCGTAGCAAACGGGTTTTCAAATAAGTCTTCATCTAACATTGCATCGTTCTGATTTTGGTTTTGCTCATCAACCGCCGGTAGAACGGGTGTAATAGCTGGAGTAGATGTAGATGATGTTGATGGAGTTGGTGCATTGGTTTCGACCGTTGTAGATGCATCTTCTGTTGGTGGTGGAGGATGATGTTGAGCGGGTGCTGCGGAATGATGGTTTGATGCATTTGTCGAGGTTCCACCATAGTATTCATCGAACATTAACTCAAAGAAATTCTCCCATTCTTGTTCTTTAGGATTGTCAAACAAAATTGATTGAGCTCTTTGAGGTACGAGTCCTGAATGATGTGTCCGAAGTCTGCTGGTTTAGTGCGGGTTCTAGAGCGAGTCTCTCAGAAGCCATATGTGAAAGTTCGTCATACTTCACATTCATCGCCTCGATGATCCTCCTAGTTCTCCCTGTTATACACCCCTAATGCCCTCGAGTTATCTGAATATCCAATGAAGATTCCAATATCACCTTTAGCTTTCAATTTACCTAGATCTTCTCTCTCGTTCGTCGGATAGCACAAAGCGCCAAATACGTGAAAGTAAGAGATATCCGGTTTTCTGTTGTTCACAAGCTCATATGGGGTTTTATGGAATCTTGGATGGATAAGGGATCGGTTCTGAGTGAAACAAGCAGTGGCAACAGCATCAGCCATAGAAATAACGGTGCACTAGAATAGATTAGCATTGTGCAGCGACTTCCACAAGAGTTCTATTTCTTCTTTCAACTACCCCATTCTGCCGTGGAGTTCTAACAACTGATGTCTGATGTGTGATTCCAACATCTTCAAAATAAGTTCTTAACTTCTGATTAGTGAATTCTGTGCCGTTGTCGTTCTTACAACTCTTCTTTGGAGCTTGAAGAAGTACTTGAATACGTCGAAAGGTGATGATGATGCTTGGTGCTTCGTCTTTTGATCTCCGAAACTTAACCCATGTATATCTTGAATAATCATCGACAATGACAAGAATATACTTTTTCCCATTAATGCTTTTAACTCTCATTGGGCCACATAAGTCCATGTGCAACATATGCAACTTTGCTTTCGAACTAGGTACGGATTTGGGTTTATATGATGCTCTTTTGCTTTTTCCTTGTTCGCATGATGGACATAAGTGATCCTTGGTGTATTTGAACTTTGGAAGTCCGTTGACGATGTTGTCTTTGGCAATTTTGTTGATGGTGTCGAAATTGAGATGGGATAACCGTCCGTGCCACAACCAGGACTGTGTTCCAGATGCTCGTGTCATAAGACATATTGGTGATGAAGAGGCCATTTTGTTGATGTCGATAGCATACAAGTTTGTATCACGATTCCCGGTTAAGAGATCAGTGCCATCCAAGTTTCTAACGGAGCAAGCATTTTTCCTAAAAGCAACCTCTAAATCGCATCACGAACCTGCCCGATGAAAACAAATTGTGTCCCAATCCTTCGACATAGTAAACCCAAGTGATCAAATAATTTCCAAAAGGTAGATCTCCATAACCCATGATAGCTGCTACATGATCATTTCCAAAGCGTACGATTCCCATGAATTTCCGACGAAATTGATCGGCAGCTTGATTCCGGTCATGTGCTTGGAGCAACCCGAGTCGACGATCCAAAGACATATTTCGATAACGCCAATCACGAAGAAGAAGATTTTGGAAACCGTTTTGATTTTGGTTCCTTTGGGTTAGAGGTAAAATCGTGATCACACTCATAGAAGTTGTCTATATGTAAGACAGGTGCATCGCTCATTCTACCATTCTCGAGTGTGAAAGTTCTACCTGTGGGTTTCCAAATGTCATCCCTAAAGTAAACATTATGCTCCCTATAAGTAGTGTAAAGCCTAAGTCTCGCAACTAGTCTTCCTATTCGTTTAGCATAAGTTCTTTTGGGAACATTCTTCTTAATAGGCTTAACAATCTCATTCTTAGAAACACAATCATCATGAACATTAGATAAAGATTTCTTGCAAGTTAAACAAACAGATTCAACAGATTCATTAAACTTAGCAGGTTTCATAGGTTCATTACATTCAGATGAAATGTCTTTCTTATTCAAAAGCGGTAAATTCCTAGGGTGTTCTTCTACTTTCTTCTCTTTATTCAAGTGACTACTCTTAGAGGCCAGAGACTCTATTGTTCCTTGTATTGCTCTTAGGCTTTAGTCTGCTGCTCCTAGAGGTGCTTCCTAGTCCTGTAGAAGGTAAGGCACACTCATTAGGATTCACAATCTTATCTAGAGAAGTGGTTTCAGCTTTCCTAGTCTCTTTAGAGTGCTTTTCTAAACTTATGACGTTTGTTCGAGATGTTTTAGATATGGAGGCAGACGCATTAGTGGTACTCATCTTAAAAAGTCCGTGAGCTAAAACTGTTGGTTTCTCGATAACCGCTTTTCCTTATCAACATTTTGTTTAGGTAGTGCGGTGGAGTGGATGGTTTTGATGAAACATTTTTCTCATTGACTTTTGGAGGAGGCATAGAAACAGATATTTTTGGTTTGGAAACCGGTTTGGGAACATTTGCTTTCTCCGCAGTCAATGGTTTTTAATCACAGTATCCACTGCCTTTCCTTTTTGACTTTCCAGCTTGAGCCCTCAAAAGATCATTTTTCGCTTTCATGTCATTGTAGGCACGCTCATACGACAATTTGTCATACTTGCATTCCTCAGTTTTTCGATCAAGTTGTTTAAAATATGAGACATTTTCTTTTCAAGTTTCTCAAGTGATTTTTCATATTTTGAAACAATTTTGGAGGTCTCAGATCGAGTCTTTCATGATCTTCAACAGTAATATGTTTGCAAAATGATGGACATAATATCATTAGTCGAACATCTTCAAGAAGAGAGTCATTTAAAGTTTCCAAAACTTTGATTTGTTCAACACTTCGTTAGCTTGCTTTACCGTGGTTTTATGGTCCTTGACAAAGTCAGCTGTTTCTTTCAAAAACGCTTGTTCAAAATGAATTACCCTTGCACCGATGGCATTCACCGAGGGGCAATTTGAGTTTCAAAAACTTTCTTTGTTCGATGTCAAAACTAGAGAACCAGTTATTAGGTGTAATAGTGGTTTTAGTTTTAACAGTATGTCTTGAAGATCCACAATTCTAGTTTTTACATTTTCTAAAATACTTCTCGCATCACTTGTGTTAAAAGGATTGTTTGAAGACATTTGTTCAATGTTCGAAAGAGAATTGGAGACAACAACTGGTTTTGAAACAGATTTTGAAACAAGTGTTGACTCTTTGTTTGAAACACTTGGTGTGATTGAGAACTTTGACTTTTCCTTTTGATTAACAAAAGTAATTCCGTTAATTTTGTTCCATTTGTTATAATCAATTGGTTTGATTTCCGGATTCTTTTGTTTCATTTTTGATCTACTCTCCTCAGATAGTTCTAACGCTTCAAGAGAATCACGAACAATTATGGGTTCATGCAAAACATTTCCATTGTTTAACACATTCTCGAGATTTCGAGCTTTCTTGAGGAACGAGGAAGGGTCGTTACCAAGTGCCATTCTATTGTTAGTATGAAAACGCGGATTTACTTGATTAGAAAGCATCTTGATTGTTTGAGCAGAATGACCCGCTGTAAGAAGCAAATTTTCCAAAGTTTTTATCTTTTCATTCTTATCAAGAATTTCATCAAGAAGAGAATTTTATCGTTTTGAAAAATCGATTCAACGCTTCTTCTCTTTTTCAAGATTAGAAAACATTTCTTTTTGTTTGGAAAGTTGGTTATTTAAATCCGAAATTTCCTTGTTTAAAGATTTAATTTTCAAGTTCAAATTCACATCAAGTGTGTTATACTTGATTTGCAATTCTTTTCTTTAGAAACCAAATTTCGATAACCAATTTCTAATTTTGATTCTTTGTTTTTCTGAAATTCAAAAGCTTTTGCGTTCTCCTTGTAACTCTCAAGCTCAGCGGTCAATTTGGCATTCTCGGCCTTAACATCGCGATTGACCTTTTTAACTTTCTCAATTTCAATGCCACAGCTGTTGATTAATGATTCAAAATAAGCACGAGTTTCCTCATCGGCCTCAAGATTTTGTGCCACACAGCCTCCACTAGGATCCACATCCGAGTCTCATAGTTAGTATTGCTACAACTCGGATTGTCCAGGTAAGTATCATTAGTAGGTGCTAATGTCACGCGAATCTGTTCGTCATGAGTAAACACATCAAATATGACATTGTTATAGCATGGATCAATGATTGGTACCTCGGATACTGCGTTGGCGTCATAGACAGGAGGTGCGCCGAATTAGTGTCGTACTTAGTCTCCTGAAGATTTGCCATGAAGATGCAGTTTGCATTGAGTTCTTCGAGGTCTTCCAAATCATCCATAATAGCCATGAAGTCATGTTCCTCAAAACTCAATTGAAGTCCAGATTGTTCCTTTTGTGCCAACGAATAACTTTCGAAGATAAGATCCTTCGTTTTCGGCTTAGTTGGACAATTCCTTGCCATGTGACCCAATCCTTGACAGTTATAACACTTAACCCGATTACCCTGATTCACATTTCCATAATTCCCAACTATTGAGCCGCAACATTCCCATTCCGATTCCCCACTACTCTATTTCCAACATTACGACCCATCCGATTACCACGATTCGAACCTGATTACCCATGCGAAATCTAGTAGCATATCCTGCTGATTCCCAATAACTCCAACCATTTGACCTTGATTGCCCATGTTCACACCCGGCTGTGCAATTTGCCTGTTGCGAGTGTTTGATGAAATCCTTTGGTTGTTGTTAGTTGGTTAGGCGTAGGATCTTATGCGTAGGATCTTAGGCGCAGGATTCCTTAGGCGTAGGATCTTATGCGTAGAAAGTATCTTACGCGTAACCTTAGGCTTATCGTGAGACAAAAACTTAGTCGTGAAAACCACGTAAGTGTGATCTTATGCGTAGAGTTCTACTCGTAAGAGTTTATGCTTATGCGTAAACTTAGGTTAAAATCCAAAAATCCTTTACACTGCCACGAGTAAGGGATATCCACAAGTCGAGTGTTCCACACACTTATCCAAGTGAGGGAAACCGGTAACCTTTGAAGCTCAAGATTCTTCACCAAAAGTTATGAGTAGAAAACTAGGGTTTTGACTTTTGACTTCTACGTAAGAAATTTCCAATGATTCAAACGATGTCTCTTGCAGGATATCCTTAAAAACACTCGAATAACCCAAAAATGTTGACCTATTTCACCCAAAGTGCTTTTAAAAGTTACGAGTAGAAATGACCAATGAACCAAAATCGAAGTTCAAAATGATTTAAAACACGTAAAGTTTCAACTTTTGCAAAACTAGAATCTTTAACACTATGTAAACCTTAGACCATAAGAATCTTGAAGATTTAAGTGCAAAAATTAAAGCTTTAAGCGTGACACTCTTGAGAACGAACTACGCGTAACACCACAAAAAAAACTTCAACCAAAACACTCCTAAACCATTGTTAGGCGATTGATACCAATTGTAGGACCTTATATCTATCAACCTTATCACAAACCAATACCCACGTTTTGCTTAGAACACGTTAAACCAAACACATATAATGATAAGAAGATGAAATAAAGAAAGGAAGATGGTGACTTGAATGATATGAAATCCGTGTATGTGAGAGTATAAGATAAACACAATATGTTGTATTACTTCAAAGGAAAACACACACACACACACACACTTTCAAGCACACTCCTCAAATGACCATTTGAGGGGTATTTATAGTCCAAGGGACTTGATGCCCTAAAAGGCTTTCTTATGGGCTTCGTGGGCTTGGACATGGGTTGGATTGGATAAAAGGCAAGCCTTACATAACTAGTACCCATTTAGCTTAGTCCAATCCACGAGCCCGTTGCCTATTCTATCACGATATCTAACACACGTTACAAAGTTCCTAAACGTGAATGACCATCACTTCTAATAAAACTATTAAGGCTAACATTGTTGATTGAGATATAGATGTTTTTGACAAATTTTAAGTCTAGATGATTTTCAAAAATAGAGTCCGAGTTATTTTTCAAATCAATTAGTTTTCATTAGATAGAAGAAAATGGTTATAGAATCAGAGCATGAGATTTGAGCACCAAGAAAAAGCATGGCTCTGTTCTTTCATTGAAGAGCGGGTTACTGCCTGAAATGACAATAAACCATTGTTTTACTAAAAAAAATTTTCATTCTCTCATTTTTTATTTATTTATTTTTTTTAACATTCGAACGACATCTAAAGTCCCGTGTCATTCTTTGAATGACATCACAAAGACCGTAGATATTATCGAATCGAGGAAAACATGACAAAAGGACAATATTTTTGGATTTTTTTTTTTAAAGGTTTTGTAATTTTGTATTTTGCTTTTTGAATAGATATTTACAAGAGATAGATGAAGGAAAACCTTTTACTCCTCTTCTTCCTCTTGAAGACGTTTGAGTGTTTCCGGTTGTAGGCTCTTAAGACCAAGTCGTGGAAGGATAAACTAAAAAACGTTCTCTAGGAAGAGCTTTGGTGAAGATGTCTGCTAACTGGTATTCAGTCCTCACAAAGTATAGTTCCACCACACCGTTTTCAACTTGCTCCCCGATGAAATGATGTCGAATGTCGATGTGCTTTGCTCTTGAGTGTTGTACGTTGTTGCATGAGAGAGCAATATCACTTTTATTGTCACAAAGAGAGGGATTTTGTTGAATTCAAAGCCATAGTCAGATAATTGGGATCTCATCCATAGGATTTGAGCACAATAAGATGACATGGCTATGTATTCAACCTCTGTAGAGGAAATAGAAGTACTCATTTGCTTCTTTGAAGACCAGCTCACAAGCTTATCGCCCAAAAACCGAGCACCTCCGGACGTGCCGGCGTGTATCTTGACATCCCTGCATGATCAAGATCAGATAGGGTTAGTGACATACCGGTGTCCTTCGGGTACCAAAGTCCCATGTTGATGGTTCCTTGCAGATATCGAAAGACCCGTTTAACCGCTTCAAGGTGCTTTTTGGTAGGCTTAGCCTGGTATCTAGCACACATGCAAACAGAGAACAAGATGTCTGGTCTACTAGCTGTGAGGTACATTAGGGATCCAATCATACTACGATATTTCGTTTGGTCTACCATGATCCCTGAGTGGTCCTCATCCAATTTAGTACGCTCAATCATGGAAGTGTCAACAGGGTCACAAGAATCAAATCCAAATTTTCTTTAAAATCTCATTTACATATTTAGATTGATTAATAAAAATGCCTCCGGGACTTTGTGAAATTTGTAATCCCAAGAAAAATGACATTTGTCCCATCATTGACATTTGAAATTTAGAACCCATTTCATTTGAAAAACGGTCACACTCATTAGGGTCAGTCTAGGCAAAGATAATATCATCAACATATATTTGAACATGAATTAAATGTTTGCGACTTTCGTGAACAATGTCGGATCAACTGCTCCTTTGTGAATCCAAGATAGAAGAAACTTTGATAGCATATCATACCATGCTCTAGGAGCTTGCTTCAAACCATAAAGGGCCTTTTTCAAGCTTATAGACATGAGTAGGATGCTCGATTCACAAAACCCTCTGGTGGCTGACGTAAACCACCTCTTTCAAATCTCCATTCGAAAGCGGTTTCACATCCATCGATATACAACCATATTCTTGCTAGCAGCATTAGCCAAGAAGATTCTGATTTCCTCGATACGAGCAACAGGAGCAAATGATTCTTCAAAGTCAATACCCTCCTCTTGACGGTATCCTTTTGCAACCAATCGAGCCTTGTTCTTTAAAACATCACCATGCTCATCAAGTTTCACTTTGAAGATCCATTTTAGAGCAATGATCATAGCACATTCTGGAGCAGGTACCAATTCCCATACATCAAGTCGATCAAACTCATGAATTTCTTCTTGCATGGCATAGAACCAGCTATCTTCATTCATGGCGGTTTTAACATCTTTTGGTTCGATCTTAGAGAGTACGAAGTTGAAGAAGCAATTCCATGATGTACACTTGATGATTGAAGGTTTGTTGATGAGACGGAGTGATCAGCAGCAGGCGCTTCTTGACTTAATGACATCGAAACTAAAGGGTTAACTTCATTGACAGGGCTAGAAGCAACCTCTATTGTTGGAATTGACAGATCATTGGCATTTGGCTTATAATGTTCATCAAACATTGGATCAAACAATTTCTTCAAATCATCTTCAGATGGAGGTACATATGGAGTTGCTGGAAAGGAATTAGGTACAAGGGATGAACCAATGGGACTGTTTTGAAGTGCGGGTCTAGAACTGGATTGTCCAGGAGCCATTTGACCGGTCAGCTCATCGAACGTAACGTGAATTATTTCCATAATATTTCGGCTTCTCTTGTTATAGATTCGGTTACCTTTTCTGTTTGGTGCATATCCTACAAATACCTCAATATCTTCTTTCGCTTTCAGTTTACCTAAATCTTGACCGTCATTAGTTAGGTAACATAACGCACCAAACACACGAAGGTATGATAGATCAGGTTTTCGATTGTGGACTAGTTCATACGGAGTCTTTCCATGAGATGTGTGGATTAGGGATCCATTTTGAGTGTAGCATGTTGTGGCAATAGCTTCAGCCCATAGAAACATTAGAACCTTTGAGTAAATCAGCATTGTTCTTGCGGCTTCCACAAGAGTTCGATTTCGTCTTTCAACTACACCGTTCTGTTGAGGAGTTCGTAGAGCACTTCTTTGAGGACTGATTCCAATACTTTCATAAAATTCATTGAGTTCTTTATAAACAAACTCAGTTCCATTGTCTGATCAGATGATTCTAACTGTTTTGTTAAGTCGGACCTGCAGTTGTTTAATAAGTTTAATGATGACATCTGGAGTTTCATCCTTTGTTCTCAAAAACTTAACCCAAGTGAATCGGGAGTAGTCATCAACCACAACTAACACATATCTCTTCCCATTAATAGTTTGCACTCTCATGGGTCCACATAAATCCATGTGAATGGTATGTAGAACTTTCGTAATTGAATTTGTAGGTTTGGGTTTATGGGCATACTTTTTGGTTTTTCCCAATTGACGTGCTGAACAAAGATGATATTTTTCATACTTAAGTCTAGGTAGTCCTTTTACTAAGTCCTTACTGGAAAGATTGTTTAAGGTACCAAAGTTCTAGTGATTGAGACGACGGTGCCATAGCCATGACTTAGTTTTAGAAGCCTTTGACAGCAGGCAGATGGGTGAAGCTTTCATCATGTCTTTGATAGAGATGGTGTATAGGTTTGAACCACGAGTTCCTCTGAGAAGTTCCACACCATCAAGGTCTCTAACAAAGCAAGTATGTTTTTTGAAGGCCACTTCTAAGTCAGAGTCACAAAACTGTCCAACAGAAAATAGATTATGTCCAAGACCTTCAACATAATATACCTTGAAATCACACTATCTCCAACCACGTAATCTCCATAACCCATAATAGCACCAAAATGATCATTTCCGAATCTCACTATTCTGATGAATTTACTCACGAAGTTCATGAGCCGTGACCGGTCTCCAATCATATGCTTGGAACAGCTGAGTCCAGTACCACGAACGATTTGAACGATCTGCAGTTGAACACAAACAAGAATGGATAATTGGATAATTGGGATCCCCATGCAAGAATGGGTTCCACTTGGTTAGTTACAGTGATTGGAACACCCACATCAGAAGTAGAAACAATGGAATCATTAGAAATAGATGCAGCGCTAGTGTCCATATTTTTCCTATTCAAAGTATGTTCACTTCTTAAGGAAATAGTTCTACCAGTAGGCATCCATTTTCTAGTGGGCATTGGCTTAGCAATTTTAGGGCACAACTCATTAACCTTACGCCCAGTAGGTATCCATTCATAACCTATATTATTAAATTTCCTTCCTGTGGGTTTCCACTGTTTTCTAACTTTCTTTCGCCATTGCCGTTTAGCCTTCTTAGCTTGAATTTTTGCAATAATAGTTTTAACAGGGCTTTTAATAGCATTCATCAAATCATTCACACCACATTCAAGATTAGTAACAGAATTCAAACAATCATCATTACATGGTTTGCGAATAGTAGCAGAATTCGAATTAATTACAATACGCTTATAGCTAATACTAGAATCAACACGATTCGTTTTATTCAACTCAAACTTAATATTCGTAGGGTGATCTTCTACTCTCTTCCAATGCACACTCTTAGCTTGCGAGGTCCTATCTTGCTTGGTATTGCCTGGAGGCTTTGACCCACTTGCTTTAATGTTAATAATTACTCCTGTAGAGGGAATTATGGGAACATTAGTTGGTTGATCTACTTTTGCATTCCTGAACTAGATGTGCAGGGATCTGAACTGCTTGAAGGCACATTAGTGTTCACTTTCTTGACACTGGGCATAGAATTGTTTGTATGATTGGCACTAGGCATAGAACAAGGCATCACAGCTTTGCCTTTTGCACCTAAGGATTTAGGACATGTTGCAATTAAACATTCTAGCAGCTCCTGAGATCATTTGGCCTGAATGCAAGCAAACCTAATTTCTCTATCAAGAGGCTGTTGGGAATTATAAGTTTGAGTTGATAAAGACAAAATGAATGAAACAAGAGGGACTTAATATGACAAGAAGGAAACCTACAAAAAGATGGAGGGACTTGCTTGCAATGGAAGTTTTATTATTTAGTCCTTATCCTCTAGTATATAAAGAGGACATAGGTGTAGGTTTTTAATTAAGTCTTCCATAATGTAGTCGACTAAAGGTGTGTGTGTGTCCTAGGCGTATAGTCTTGTAAACGCCTAGGTTATTAGTTTAGTTAGTAGACGTGTTCCTATAAACGTCTAATATTAGAGTATTAGTGATAAAAACCTTGTTCAATAACAAAGTATTGTTTTGATTATTCCGCTGCGTACGATGTTATTAATATTTGTTATTGATCCCTAGCTGAGCTTATAAACTATCTTATCAATTGGTATCAGAGCGGGGAGCTCTTGATATAGGGATTTACAAGGTTTTATGTGTCGAAGAATGATGAAAAAGGAAGAAAAATTCGGAGCTCAAATTTTCGTATTTTTATACAGCACTGTTTTGAAACGGCGATAACATTTTCGTTAACCGTTGGATCGGGACGAAATTTTAGGTGGATGTTCTTTATATACTAATCTAACTTTCCACCGGAGGGATTTTCGATTTGAGCTTTTATGCAAAAGATATTAACTGTCGAAGTTGGCTGCTGAAGGTGTTTTTCAGATTCGAATTTTCAAGGTTTATTCAAGGTTTTATGTCGTTAAATTGGAGCAGTTAAAATTATCGAAGAATGTATATTCGAAAAGTCGGTAAGTAGTTTTTGAAAAATTAATTGTGTTCACATGGAGAACATGCGCATGATATTCTAATTGGTTAATGGTATTGGCTCTTATGAGATCACGTGAAGATTGAAATTTTGTTTTTGTGATAGGTCAAAATATGAGGCGCACATGTGGGTTGATGATCGACTTTTAAAGGGTATTGAGAATTTCGAAAGTACTGCTCGTGAGTTTAAAAGTACTGCTATGGTATTTAGAATAATGTGGGGGCCGACATATTTGATTTTAGTAAATGATAGTAGTACTGGTTTTTTAGGGACAACCTAGAGATTGGTGTACGAAGTTTTTATATTATTGGCTATGGTTGGATGCTATGATCACGTGGGACTTAATACATAGTGGATGAATTTATATTAGTTAGTCATATGATCAGACGAGGGACGAGTTTTTATCCTCTACAACGCATCATATTTATTGGTCAAATTTTGTGATCACGTGGGTTGTCAAACGTGTTTGGGCCAGTTCTTATTTCAAAAGATATTGAAGATGCACGTGAATACTGGTCCCACTTGAATTTGTGAAGTACTGTTGGATGTTTTAAAGTGCTGCTCGAGAATTTTTAAGAAAGTACTGCTGCAATGTTAACGTACTGCTCATGGAATTTTTGATACTGCTGCAAGGTACTGCTTCGACGAAGATGAAAGTACTGGTAATTTGTTAAAGTACTGTTGCTGCTGCATGATTTTTTAAGTACTGCTCATTGATTTTAAAAGGTAATGGTGATCGACGAGATGGAATTTTCAAGGTACTGCAGGTTTAAAAGTATTGTTCGCTCATACTTGTTATGAAAGTACTGCAGTTTATATGAAAGTACTGCTGATGTTTATGAAAGTACTGCTCCTTCCCAACATACTGCTCATGCTTTATTACGAGAAGATTTTTGATTTAAGGGGAAGTAGAGCATGATTTTTGGATGACACACACAGAGGTTATTGTTCACACACACAGGAAAAAGTTTTTATTCTTAAAAGGATTTAAAAAGGCTCGTTATGGAGATTTATTTAAGAATTGATTACGAAGAGGATTATTTATCACTTATTTGAAGGTGAAGTGGAATTACTTGGTTTGTGTTCTTATCATCTAGCTTGATGAATCTAGTTTTCATAGGTCAAGAGGGTGGATGGATGAAGACCTAGTAAGCTATCACTTGAAGGAGTTACATTGTAGTGCTCACTGTCTCATACTAGTTGAGGATTCTTTTCAAGGGATTGCGGTCTACTTATATTTTGTCCGTATAAGTATGGAGTTCCGTGGATAGTACAGATTTAAGACACAAGTTTGAGAAATTTTACTTCTTCATCAAGTTCGTTATATTTGTTTTTCTTCAAAAAGTGATCATTACAAGGAGCTTACAGATTTTGAAGAATCAAGAAGATGGTTAACATATGGTTTTTAGGGGAAGCTTATTGTTAAAAGTTTAACCATCTACATGCATCACTCAAGGGGAAGTGTTTGATTTTTACTATTGTTGATCATTATTACTACTGCTAGTTGAAGTTTTCTACTGTTTTGGATCCATTTTTCCTATGGTGCGTAATGGTGGGCGATTTGAAGCATTGGACGACTTAGATTGGAAGTATGATATTGGTTCGTGGTGGTCAAGATCATTATTAGCATACATTCCCTATTTAGATAATAACAAAAAGGGGAAGAGATGTTTGAGTGGCATGACATGGATTAAGGGGAAGACAAAGGAAGACATACTTGTTTCATTCATGGTGAGATCCCTGATCTCAATTTCTCTACTTCGTCTAGGGAAGTTCGTTCAAGAATGGTTTTGTCATTATCAACTAGGGGAAGATTGTTGGGAATTATAAGTTTGAGTTGATAAAGACAAAAAGAATGAAACAAGAGGGACTTAATATGACAAGAAGGAAACCTACAAAAAGATGGAGGGACTTGCTTGCAATGGAAGTTTTATTATTTAGTCCTTATCCTCTAGTATATAAAGAGGACATAGGTGTAGGTTTTTAATTAAGTCTTCCAATAATGTAGTCGACTAAAAGGTGTGTGTTTAGCCTAGACGTTAGGGGAGAACGTCTAGGGTATTGGTTTTAGATTAGTGTGTCCTAGGCGTATGATCATGTAAACGCCTAGGTTATTAGTTTAGTTAGTAGACGTGTTCCTATAAACGTCTAGTATTAGTTAGAGTTAGTGATTGAAAAACCTTGTTCAATAACAAAGTATTGTTGTGATTATTCCGCTGCGTATGTTTATTATCTTTGTTATTGATCCCTAGCCGAGCTCATAAACGATCTTATCAGAGGCTTATTTATGAAATCCTCTTCCACAATCTCACGGAGACATTCTAGACTATCCTTAAGGTGAGCACAATAGTCATGAAACACAGGTTCATTATTCCTAAGATGAGGAGGAATGTATTTAACTAGTCACATTGTATTTGCAGTCTGAGGATGACTTTGATGCAACATTCTCATTAAAAACAAGTGGCAGTTTCCCATTTTTCCGACTCCTCAGATTCTCAATTTCCTTTTGTAAAGACTATTTTTTCGTTGTTTTGGTCACGAGTGACTTTCATTGAATCATATAGCTCTTTAAAGTGTCGTTTAACTTTTTCATTTTCTTCTAGAAAATTCTCGTTTTCCTTTTGTAAGGCATTAACTAAGTTTTGAAGATGAAAAGTTTGAGAATACTGAGAATCTAAAGGAGGAGGCATTTGGGATCCAGTGACATTGTTCTTTTCACCCTTTAATTGAGAGATTTGGGCTTTCAACTTTCTGATCGTGTTACAATGAGCTCGGATCTGTTCATCACGTTTGCTAATTTCAAAAACTGCATCAAATTCAGGAGCATCCAAGGATGTCTTGATATTTGAGGTTTTAACATATTCTTTCAGATGTTGATATTTTAATTGCAAAGCAAGATGCTCAACTTCCAATTTAGAAAACTATTTCACCAGATTATCATGATCATCCTTTTCAACTTTATCATGCAGTTTAGAGTTAGTTTTTTCAAGCTCAATGACATGATCATGGGAGACTTTCAGAGCAACAAATAATTCATGAAATTAAGAAGCATTAATTGAACAATTCATAGCAGTGTAAAACACATCTTGAGTAATACATTCAGAAATCAGATTCTCATTCAAGGTATGCAAATTCTTCCTCTCAATCTCATTATATTTTAATTCTCGCTCATAGTCACTAACCTCAACTATCATTGCATCAAACTCCTTTTCCATTTCTTTATTATCCAATTTTATCCCATTTTGAAGACTTTCAAATTGACCTTTTAATTGTTTAAAGAAAGGCATGACCTCAGTTAAATAGCATTCTTTGGTTTGTTCAAAACCCCTTTCCCCTTCAGTAATCCCAGTGGGTGTAATGATTTTCTTACAGGTTTTCTCAAAATCAGCAAATAGTTGATATATGACATACTGACTGATTAAGGTCTTGCTCTTAGTGGGAATAGATCTAGGGACTAAATGCATTGGAGTATTGGGGGATAAACGGGCATGAGGCATTCTTCTACATGGGGGTTCGTGCAAGAAACTCATCGACTTTTTCATGTCCATATCCTTTTCTAGAACACTTGTTCTGGGTCACTGTGTTTGAGGTCTAAACTTGTTAAAGGCAATCCAATTGTCCTTAGCATAATTGGGTGTTTTGTAGCTGATTTTCTTTTCTATGCATAAAGGGCTCTTAAGTTTCTCATCCAATTTCTTTCTAGTGACTTCTCCTAACAGTCTATCTTCCTCAGTGTTCTCAGGGCAACTAGGTTTCTGCCTAGGCTTAAGGATTTCTTGTCCATCATAAATTACCTTCTGTGCTTCTCTAGCCTTTTTGCAAGCCTCTGGGTTTGGTTCATCAACTAAGGCAACACTATGTTTGTCACTTAGAACTCTATGCTTAGTGATCATGTGAGCAGTCTGAATAGTGTTTCCTTGTACGTACAACTTATTTTCAAGCTTGTTTTTCAAATTTTTTAGATTAGAAAAATCATTCAAAAATTCTGATTCCTTAGCACTAAATTCTTGCTTAAGCATTTTAACATTTTCTTGAAGTTCTTGTTTTTGCTTAGCAGTTTTAGAAAGCTTTTCTTGTAAGGAGTTTAACTCTTGTTTTAATACTTCTTCTCTAAAATTACTTTTTTTCTGATTATTGCACGCATTTGGTCATCCATTTCCTGCTCACGGGTAGTTAACTCAAACTTAGCACGTTGTTCATAGATAGCAACTTGTTCCTTATAGGCATTGAGTTCAGAGGTAACATAATCATCAGGGGCACATGCAGTGTATTCATCAAAATCACAGTCATTATTGAATGCAGAAGATACATCACTTGGTACAATCTCACTTTCACTTTAAGCCATGTATTGATCATATGGGACAATATTACTATTGCCCACATTATCAATATCTGAATCGTATGTTTCAAGAGATTGTACTTCATTATGTATCTTTTGCTCATCAACTTTATCGTATAATTTTAATACCTCTGAGATGATTGATTCTTTGGATGGACCAGCCTGTTGCGGTGAAGGAACCTTAGGAGAGACCATAGGAGAAATTCTATCCATGAAGATTGACTGGGCAGTTGGTTCATCATCCACATCCGAATCATAAGCATCACAGTCAGCTACTTGAAATGCATTTGGATTGTTCTGACCCATACCCTATACTGGCTGCTCATCTACATCAGCATCATATGTCTTAGCATTCCCTTCAGCAAGAAACAACAACTCTTCTTCATCCAAAGTTGCTCCGTTGTCCTGAGCTTGCACAAGCAGCATCTTGTCTCTGAAGTATTCTGCATTCTGAGGACGTTTGGAGATGTACAGTTCCTTGCAATATGTCCCTCACCACCACAGTTGTAGCATTTGAATGGCTTTGCTTGACCTTGATTCCCAATCCTTCCCTCGATTTTGATTAGCAGATAACCTCTACCAGCTCCACCTCTTCCCCTGTTCATACGCCTTTCTTGAACTGGTTGCACCATAACCTTCCCATCTCTGACAGTTGCTTGATTATGTGGATTTGATGCTGTTCTGAGGTTATTGTTGGTGTGTGGAAGAGAGTTCATGTTTTGACTGACCACGAGAGATAGTTGATTGATGAAGTTTTCCATGAATGTATTTGGGTCTAGTGGCTTATATGCTGGATCCGGGATGAGTTTGTAATTACCATCACCCATGGGAATAACTTGAGAGGCTTTGGTGGTAATACCAACATTGGTGTAGAAGGCTGTAGAATCATTTGGTGAGCTTGTTTCTCCCTGATTGGTTTTGAACTGATTCAGAATCCTTTTTTCAAACAAACTTGTGCCACTCGGGATTCATGTTGTTCACAAACTTAGAGTTCAGCTAAATATTTGGCATAGTCATCTTGATATTCCTCATATCATTCACCAGTTTATGGAATCTCACATAATATTCATAGACACTCTCTTCTGGTTTCATCTTAAAGTGCTCAAATTCATCATACAGTTGAGATTCTCTGTCTTCTTTAGTCAATTCAGAACCTGAGAGAAGCATCTTGACATTATCCCAAACTGCCTTGGCTTCAGTGTTGTGATTGATCAGCTTGTAGATGTCTTTTCGAAGACCCTGAAGTATGATGTTTGAAGCCATGATATCAGCATCGAATCTCTTTTTCTCCTTATCACTGAGCTCCTCATACGTCTTTGGTCTATCCAATCCAAGGATCATGGTTCCATCTGCAACAGTATCAATTATGTCTCTTGTTGTCTCAACCTGATAAGGTCCTTCATCAATGGATTTGAGAATGTTGACCCCATTTTCCTTTCCAAGACAGTACAATCTGATTCTTTGAGCCCAAGAGTCGTAGTCAGTTCTGTCAAGCATAGGTGGACGAGTATCTGAACCAGCTACTTGAACATCCTCAGCAACAGTGGAGATGATTGTAGGTACGTTAGTAGACATGTTAACTGTAACACCCCAACCCGATAAGGGTAGAAGTATCACATTTATAGTGCCAAATCAGAACAATACATATAAACCATGCAAGCGGAAGTCTTATAAATATAATCAAAAGGGTAACAAGTCAACACGACTTGAACGATACAAAAGTTCCCAAAAGATGTCCAAAGGAAATGAAACAATACAAAGTCTAAGACTCCAAAACATCAATAGCATCCTACTCTCAATCCCAAGAAAAGCCCCAGCTCCTAGCTTAATAACCTGCCGCAGGAAAAGAAATACGGTTGAGCTTAAAAAGGCCAGTGAACAGATATAACAATACAATAGCAATAATGAGGAACTGAAGTCAAGATAAATACGATAAGAAATGAAGTGAAACAATATAGAGTAGGTAAAGGAAACAATGAAAGGGAGGTCAGTTTTCCACCACGAGCCAACAAAACAAACCATATCATATCATAATATCCATAGTAGCTCAGTAACCATTGTATTCGGAGGGGTGACCTCGAAATACCAAACCAATAGGAGGGGAGACCTCAAGTAGCCAATGGAGTGATCAGCTCCCAATATGTGAGGGGGTGTATTGCACACACGCACCACATCACCAAAACAATATATATCAATATCAATACAATACAATACAAATCTAGGATGCATCCATACGCCCCCTGCAAAACAATAGTGGCCATACAATATATCTGAAGCGCGCATAATCAATACAAAATGGGGACGGTGTGGAACATCACTCAACCACACTAAAGTCATGCCATTGGTGCATCAATGACACGGACATGGAACCCCCATGCCTAGTTAATGGCTCGGGTATCAACTGACAGGTCAAAGTGTATAGAGGTCAATCAATATCAAAGGTTCAGTAATAGCAGTTCACAAATCAATATCAATAATCCAATAGCAATGGTTCAATTATCAAGGTCCAATAGTAAGAGATCAATATCAAAGGTTCAATAGCAAAGGGTCAATATCAATAGTTCAATAGCAGAGCAAAGGTTCAATATCAAATTGGCAAGAGATCAAAGATGCAAAGAGATCATGAGAAACCTTATGAGAAAGGTCAGAATATCTGTACCTTATTCGAAGCAATCAACAATGAAAGTAAAGTCAAGAAAGGAGATCAATCACGTCGCCCGGAACCCTAGTAGCGTGAACGAGACAAGAAAACAAGAATCAAACCAACACGATCAAACCAAGCCTCCTTGGCTATACCAAACCCCACGGCTACAATAACAACCCACGACCTAGCTTTCTTTTCGAGCCAAAACACGATCACCACGTCCACCAATCAATCACACACGATCACGAGCCTCCTAGGAACCTTTGTTTGTATGATTTTCGGATGATAATGATGAAAATTTTAGGGTGCCACCACTTAGGATGAGAGAAGGAGAGACTTAGGGTTTCTTTGAGTTTTTGAAATGAAATGGAAATGATAAATGAGAGTTTAATGATAATTGATATGGTAACTCCATTTGAAGCCTATATGGCCGGCCATTAAGGTGAACAAAAGACCAAATCTTAGACTTTCCATGCTTATCATTTTACAATGTATGTAGTCCTCTTTCAAGTCTAGATTAATTGTGTACACATTGTAATGTTTATGTGTTACTTAGAGTTTATTTATTTATGTTCCTTTAATTTATATCATAAGTTACTTACTTTCATAGTGTGGGAATATTATTAATGATATAACTTGTTAAACGATGTTGACATGTTTCCCGAGTTGGTAAAATTTTAAGTTGGAGGGCAAAATTGTCATTTCACGCGATTTGAGATTTTAGGGTTTTACAACTCTTCCCCTCTAAAAAGAAAATTTTCGTCCTCGAAAATTGAAAAGGAAACGAAGCAATAAACGAAAACATACCCGATGATGAAAAGAAATGTGGATAACTAGCTCGCATAGATTCCTCGGTCTCCCAGGTAGCTTCACGCTCTGGGTGATTCTTCCAAAGAATCTTAACAAACGGAATTACTTTGTTTCTCATGACTCGATCTCGTCGATCTAAAATAGCTTCGGGTTCCTCCGAAAGAGACATATCAGGCTGAATCTGATCAAATGGATATGAGGCTACATGCAAAGGATGGTAGTTGTATCCCCTCAAAAGAGATACATGAAAAACGTTGTGCACATGCGATAACCGCGGCGGAAGAGCCAAACGATAAGAAACCTCTCCGATGCGCTCGAGAATCTCAAACGGCCCAATAAAACGAGGACTGAGTTTTCCTTTAATTCCAAAACGTTTAACACCCCGAAAAGGCGACACTTTCAGAAATACCCGATCACCAACCTGAAACTCCAAATCACGACGATGTTTATCTGCATAACTCTTTTGCCACGTACGAGCCTCCTTCAACTTCTCCCTAGCAACTGCCACCTTCTCATTAGTGATCTCAATAATCTTAGGTCCCTCAATCAAACGCTCACCTACTTCGTCCCAACAAATAGGTGCTCTACATTTCCTCCCATATAACAGTTCATAAGGTGCAGCCTTGATGCTAGCATGCCAACTATTGTTGTAGGCAAACTCCACCAAGCATAAATACTCATCCCAACTCCCGGTCCACTCTAAAGAACATGCCCTCAACATGTCTTCTAATGTCTGAATGGTCCTCTCCGACTGACCATTCGTCTGAGGATGAAACGCCGTACTGAACTTAAGACGAGTGCCCCAAGCCTTATGTAAACTCTTCCAAAAACGAGACGTGAAACGAGGATCTCTATCTGACACAATCGCTGTGGGGGTACCATGAAGTCGAACAATCTCTCGCTAAAAAATCTCTGTTAAGTTACAAACACGATCAGACATACGAATGGGTAAGAAATGAGCAGACTTGGTTAGCCGATCAACGACCACCCAAATCGCATCATGTCTTTTACGAGTGAGAGGTAAACCGGTGACGAAATCCATAGAAATCTCTTCCCACTTCCAAGTAGGAATCTCCAATGGCTGAAGTAGACCACTAGCCCGCTGATGCTCTATCTTGACTTGCTGACATGTCATACACCTAGAAACATACAAAGCCACATCCTGTTTCATGCCATTCCACCAGAAATGCTGCTTAAGATCTCGGTACATCTTAGTAGAACCCGGATGAATAGTGAATGGAGAACTGTGAGCTTCAGACAACACCGTCTCACGCAAATCAGGATCATTCGGAACACAAAGCCGGTCACCAAACCATACCACACCAGAGCTATCAACCCGAAACTCCGATTGTTTCCCTTCCTCAATGTTCTGAACAATAGACCAAAGCTCACCGTCATCCTTCTGAGCTTCCTTGATCCGCAAAATGATGTTGGACTCCACCTTCATACTAGCCCAATAACCATCATAACCCCGGAAACAAAATTCCACATCCATGAGCTCAAGATCGTGGAGAACCCTGGGTTCAATCTCCAAACTAGCAATCATACCCGACTTTCGGCTTAGTGCATCAGCGACTACATTAGCCTTACCCGGATGATACTGGATGTTCGTGTCATAATCCTTAAGAAGCTCTAACCACCTTCGTTGCCTCATATTGAGCTCCTTTTGCGTGAATATATACTTTAAACTTTTATGGTCAGTAAAGATATCACACGATTCACCATACAAGTAATGCCTCCAAATCTTTAAGGCAAAAACCACCGCAGCCAACTCTAAATCATGCGTAGGATAATTCTCCTCATACGATTTCAATTGCCTCGAAGCATAGGCAATCACCTTACCGTGCTGAATCAATACACAACCCAACCCTTTCTTTGACGCGTCGCTATAAATCTGAAACCTCCGGAACCCGATGGAAGTGTCAAAACAGGCGCAGTAACCAACCTCCGTTTCAACTCCTCAAAACTCTGTTCACGCTCCTCCGTCCATTCAAACTTATCTCCTTTCCTCATCAATTGCGTCAAAGGTAACGCCAATTTGGAGAAACCCTCAACAAAACGACGGTAATAACCAGCAAGCCCCAGAAAACTCCTAATCTCCGTCACAGTAGTAGGTCTCGGCCATTTTGTGATAGCCTCTACTTTAGATGTGTCCATCTTAATGCCATCAGCAGACACAACGTGACCAAGGAAAGCGACTTGGCTCAACCAGAATTCACACTTAGAAAATTTTGCATACAACTTCTGCTGTCGAAGAACCTCCAATACAATACGAAGATGCTGCTCGTGCTCGGCCTCACTCCTAGAATACACAAGGATGTCATCGATGAAGACGATTACAAATTTATCGAGGTACTCGTGGAAAACACGATTCATAAGATCCATAAAGACGGCAGGCGCATTAGTCAAACCAAATGGCATAACCAGAAACTCATAATGGCCATAGCGAGTACAAAACGCGGTCTTAGGAACATCTTGCTCCTTCACACGCAATTGATGATAACCAGACCTCAGATCAATCTTAGAAAAGAATTTGGCGCCTTGCAATTGATCAAACAAGTCGTCGATGCGCAGAAGAGGATAACGGTTACGGATAGTGATACGGTTCAGCTCACGGTAATCAATACACAACCTCATGCTCCCATCTTTCTTCTTAACAAATAACACAGGTGCGCCCCAAGGTGAAACACTAGGCCTAATAAAGCCGTTCTCCAACAGTTCTTGCAACTGATCTTTCAACTCTTTCAATTCAATCGGTGCCATACGATAAGGAGCTTTAGATATAGGTTCGGCACCAGGAATCAAATCAATGCCAAATTCAACTTCTCTAGCCGGAGGAATGCCAGGAAGTTCATTAGGGAAAACGTCAGAGAATTCGCGCACTACAGAAAGACTTTCAATAGTCAGAAATTCCAAAGAAGTGTCTTTGATGGATGCCAGAAAACCAAGGCAACCATGAGAAATGAGGGTGCGGGCTTTCATAGCCGAGATGATCTTAACCGACTTGAGTGGTTGAGCACCATGGTATACAAAATCAGGATGATGAACATCACCGAAGATAACATTACGAGCATGACAATCAATGGTAGCCCTATGCAAAGCCAACCAGTCCATACCCAATATAATATCAAAATCAGACATATCCAAAGGAAGAAGATTAGCCGAACGAATACCATCATCGAAACGTAGAGGACAGTTCACATATTCGTGATTAATAAGTACATGATTTTTCATAGGGGTTGATATAGATAAATGATTCTTTAGTGGTGTTAGAGATAATTTGAGCTTCTTAGCAAAGTTTATCGATACGATAGAATGTGTCGCGCCAGTATCAAACAAAACAAAAGCAGTGGAATCGCCAAAATAAATAGTGCAGTAATAGTACCACGCTTGTCTGCCTGATCTCGAGTGACTGAATACACTCGTCCAGTGGTGGGAGGTGGTTTGATGTAGTTCGAAGGAGTAGCCGATGCCTGTTTCGGGCAGTCCTTCACCCTATGATCTGTCTCCCCACAATGATAACAACCTCCGGTAAGCTTACGACAGACACCTGGGTGCGGCTTACCACACGTAACACACTTTGGAGGAGGAGGTAGCACCTCAGAAGTCCTCCTCTGGGAAGAAGATGTCGCCGAACGATCATGATAAGTGCTGCGAGATGACTGATCCCGATGCTGTTTCTGAAAACTGCCACTCTGACTCCGACGGTCATCACCCGATCTATCAAATCTCCGCTGATTGCCCTACTGTCTCGAATCATAGCTACGGTCGTACCGACCTCTAACTCCCTGTGCCTGGTCCTGACGACCCCTCTGATCGGAACTGTGGTCCTGACGACCCCTGGAATCTTGAGTATGGTCTTGTCGACCCCGATGATAAATACGATCACCGTCCCTGTTCCTCTTGTTGAAGCTCTGTTCCTCATGTAGCAACTCAATGTTGCGGGCAGCATCCGCAAATGCAGCTACCTCAGTATACTCGTTATTAATCACCCTGTCTAACACCCATTTCTTCAAACCCCATTTGAACTTCCGAGCCTGACGACGTGCATCTCCAGCAATCTCACCTACGAACCCAACCATCCTCATAAATTGTTGCATATACTCGTGAGAATTTTCCTTCTCCAGCTGATGTATGGCTTCGTACTCCCTTTCATATCGCTGCTGTTCTGACTCAGGGAAATACTGTTTGTAGAAGATGTCCCTGAAGGTATTCCAAGCACAAGTATCAAGAAAGTTCTCTTCTTTGGACAAGAGATAGGCCTTCCACCAGTTTAGGGCATCACCCTCGAGTTTGAAGGTAGCAAGCCGGGTTTTCACCTCGTCACCACAACCCAGCACATTGAAAAGCTTTTCCATGTGCGTAATCCAGTCCTCCGCATCATTAGATGAAGCTGCCGAGCGAAAAGAAATCGGCTTAAGTTTGTTGAAGCGTTCGATCCAAACATGAATGGGTGTAGGTGGGTTGGCACCCCCACCATTATCCCCACCAGAAGAGCTAGCGCCATTTCGGACATTCTGAGTGATGGTAGCAACGATCTCGGGCATAAGCGAGGCAGAGCGCGTGCAATCAAAGCTTCGAAGTTAGGATTACCATCCCCGTTATCGTCGCCATTCCTTCGAGTAGTCACCATCTGAAGAGTTCATAAACGATTAGCAAAGGTTAGGAAATAGGATGAGGATCATGAACGGAAATGACGATAATGAACCTAAAATCTACCCAAACCTCACCAATCAAATCTTAAGCTCTACGGTTTAACGCTTAGGGTCCATATGTCACAGGTCCTGACTACAAGTCGTAAACCTGGCGCTCTGATACCATAATTGTAACACCCCAACCCGATAAGGGTAGAAGTATCACATTTATGGTGCCAAATCAGAACAATACATATAAACCATGCAAGCGGAAGTCTTATAAATATAATCAAAAGGGTAACAAGTCAACACGACTTGAACGGTACAAAAGTTCCCAAAAGATGTCCAAAGGAAATGAAACGATACAAAGTCTAAGACTCCAAAACAAATAATAATGTTAATCAAAGTCTAAGATAACTAAGGCAAGTCCTCAATAGCATCCTACTCTCAATCCCAAGAAAAGCCCCAGCTCCTAGCTTAATAACCTGCCGCAGGAAAAGAAATGCGGCTGAGCTTAAAAAGCCCAGTGAACAGATATAACAATACAATAGCAATAATGAGGAACTGAAGTCAAGATAAATACGATAAGAAATGAAGTGAAACAATATAGAGTAGGTAAAGGAAACAATGAAAGGGAGGTCAGTTTTCCACCACGAGCCAACAAAACAAACCAAATCAAATCATATATCCATAGTAGCCTGTAGTAACCATTGTATTCGGAGGGGTGACCTCAAAATACCAAACCAATAGGAGGGGAGACCTCAAGTAGCCAATGGAGTGATCAGCTCCCAAAATGTGAGGGGGTGTATTGCACACACGCACCACATCACCAAAACAATATATATCAATATCAATACAATACAATACAAATCTAGGATGCATCCATAAGCCCCTGCAGAACAATAGTGGCCATACAATATATCTGCAAGCGCGCATAATCAATACAAATGGGGCCGATGTGGAACATCACTCAACCACGCTAAAGTCATGCCATTGGTGCATCAATGACACGGACATGGAACCCCATGCCTAGTTACTGGCTCGGGTATCAAGCCCGGCGAGGTCAAAGTGTATAGAGGTCAATCAATATCAAAGGTTCGGTAATAGCAGTTCACAAATCAATATCAATAATCCAATAGCCATGGTTCAATTATCAAGGTCCAATAGTAAGAATCATCAAAGGTTCAATAGCAGGGTCAATATCAATAATATATAGTTCATAATGAGCAAAGGTTCAATATCAAATTGGCGAGATCAAAATGCAAAGAGATCATGAGAAACCTTGTAGAGAAAAGGTGAGAATATCGTACCTTATTCGAAGCAATCAACAATGAAAGTAAAGTCAAGAAAGGAGATCAATCACGTCGCCCGGAACCCTAGTAGCGTGAGCAGAGACAGAAAACAAGAATCAAACCAACACGATCAAACCAAGCCTCCTTGGCTATACCAAACCCCACGGCTACAATAACAACCCGACCTAGCTTTTTTGAGGCAAAACGATCACCCGTCCACCAATCAATCACACACACGATCACGAGCTCCTAGGAACCTTTGTTTGTATGATTTTAGGATAATGTAGTAGAAAATTTTAGGGTGCCACCACTTAGGATGAGAAAGAAGAAAGGAGGGTTTCTTTGAGTTTTTGAAATGAAATGGAAATGATAAATGAAGTTTAATGATAGTGATATGGTGACTCCATTTGAAGCCTATATGGCCCGACATCAAGGTGAACAAAAGACCAAATCTTAGACTTTCCATGCTTATCATTTTACAATGTATTTAGTCCTCTTCTGAGTCTAGATTAATTTGTACACATTGTAATGTTTATGTGTTACTTAGAGTTTATTTATTTATGTTCCTTTAATTTATATCATAAGTTACTTACTTTCATAGTGTGGGAATATTATTAATGATATAACTTGTTAAACGATGTTGACGTGTTTCCCGAGTTGGTAAAATTTTAAGTTGGAGGGCAAAATTGTCATTTCACGTGATTTGAGATTTTAGGGTTTTACATTAAAAGATTACACGGGATTTTAAAACTCTATGATTAAACCGGGAAATAGATTCTTTCACGGGATTTTACTGAATCAAGAGAAAACCATATTACAAACAATAATTCAACCAAGTCGCTAAGAAACTTTGAGCCAAAACGCTAAGCACCAAGTTGCTAAGTATTATGAAATCAAGTCGCTATAATTTCAAGTCGCTAAGACACCAAGTTAAGCTAAATTTGGACGACAGTCGGTAAGCACCAAGTCACTAAGTAGTCAAATTAAGCTAAATAGCAACTCGCTAATGTCCAGTCGCTAACACCAGTTGCTAAGAAACTTAAGTACAAGTCGCTAACAAAATTGAAAGAAGTCATACCAGGTAGTGGAGATCCACTAAGTGTACTGTTTGTCGGCTTGCTCCTATAGACAAGTCGCTAAGCTCAAATCGCTACCACTTTAACTTCTAAATCGCTACCAACTTACAAAGCAAGTGCTACTGCAAGATTAAAAATCATTGACTCCAAGTGCTTAGCAAGAATATCTCAAAAACACCACTTTTCAATCCAAAAACAACCCAACCACAGTGATTCAAGCCTTCCAAATCAAAACCTAAACACTTATGATGATCCTAAACACAAAAGTACAATCAAAATTCAAACTTTAACACTAGAAATGAACCAAATGATGCAAAAACCACTAAACTTTTTCAAACTCAAAAACCACCTAAAAACCACTAGAAATCCAAGGATATGTAAGAGATGATCTAACCATGGCTCTTGATACCAATTGTTACATATTGGATTTCACATACACATCATAACACAAACACAAGTAGGCGTGTAGATGATTTTCTAGAGATAGAAAGTTAGAGGTTTGGGAGGAACTTTAGTGAAAGAAAATCTTATTATGAATTTCTCTACCTTGGGAGGTAGAGAGTATTTATATCTTACACAAAAGCATTATGTGGATCCCGATCTGATTGGAGTGGGTAAAGACCGTTAGTCCTCCACGGTATTACTTAACTAAATACTTACGGCATTAAATAGCCTACGACCACGAGCTTTCTAGCGATTACAAATACTTGAGGTGACCGACACTTTAATACCTGGATTTACTAAATCCTAACAATTATCCTTAGGTTTTTCAACAGTTTCTTTTGGGGTTTCAGACCTAGATTGATCAGTAAAATTTTTCCTAAACTCTAGGTTGTCTACTCCAAAATGAGAAACATCTGGTCTAAGAGGTTGAAAACTACCAGTGGGATGAGGGACAGCATGATAACCTTTGTCTTTCTTATATTCAGGAGGTGTTTCACTAATTGATTCCTCATTACTAGATGTGTCTACATAGTTAATGAGTTCATCATCACTAGTTGTTATATCCTCAAAATCAAGGTCATCCTAATTACTAGGTGAGTTCTCTTCTATGCCATGAAATCCATACCAAAACCTAGTTCAGTTCTAATGTAAGCTCTTCTCTGTTTTTCAACATAACTAACATGAGAAAGACCAGATTGTCGCCAAGCAGCAAACGTTTCTAGCAATTCATCCCTTTCCTTAGTCATCTTTTCTAGTTCAGAGACCTTGCATCCTAACTTCCATTCACTTAGTTTTAACTGATAATCCTGTTGTTCATACTTTTCAGCCTAAGCCATTTCATTATTTTCATGTGTTATTATTTTGGCTTCCATTGATTCTAAAGTAATTTGGTAACCAGCTACTTCAGACCTAGCCGTTCTATACTTATCTCGTTCAGTCACATAATCATTAAGAACTTTTTGATAAAAGTCATGACACTTAGAACATACCTCAGAGATAGGGGGTGAACTTGGTGAAGTGGCTACCATAGCAAGCAGAACAGGTTCATCTTCATTTTCCATGCTCCAATCAAAGCTTCCAAGACCATCTCTGGACTCCAACGCAGCAAATCCAGGTTCCTCATCAAACGCTGTGCTCCAATCAAACTCTTCCATTGCCACCATACAGTAGGTTACTGGTTCATCATCAAACTCAGCACTTCAGTCAACCTCTGATAAATTTTATTGAGCAACCAAAGCTTTTGTTTATAGGAATTTCATTTAGTTCAAGCTTAGGTTTCTCAGAAATCCTGTTTCCCTGATATTTAGCAAACTTGCATTCTCTTGCAAAGTGTCCAGTCTTTTGACAATTAAAGCATTCAATCTTAGATTTGTCAAAGGTGATACCCTGCTTGGGTTTGAAGTCGATGCCTCTTCCTGTCTTCTTCATGAACTTCTTGATCCTAGCAGTGATCATAGCAACTTGTCACCTGATATCAATTTCTTCAAGAGCATCCTCTTTAATCTATGACAAATCTTCTTCATAAGTAACAGGTAAGGTAGCTTGCTTTGCAAAGAATGAGCACACTACTTCGTCAGAATGGAGGTATTTGTTGGTGATGATATGGGGTTGGTCATGGTTGTGATTGAATGAGCAGGATATGCAGTACTATGAGCAATAGTACTTTGAGTAGGATAAGCAGTACTTTTAGCGGAAGTACTGCCTCTCTTTTCAGAAGACACAAAAGCAATACTGTAAGTTTTAGAACTAGTTTGCCCATTCATCTCTTGATCATACACCTTCAGATGGTTGTACAGATCATCAAAGTCCAAAGTGTCCAAACCAGGTTATCCTCTGATCATTGTAGCAATCACATGCCATGTAGATGGCAAACTCCTTAAGAACTTCAGATTGGCATCCTCAATAGATACCTTTGCCTTGTATAGCTCTAGCATGCTGAGGAGATTTTGGAATCTATCATATGCAGCATCAAGACCTTCTCTTTCACCAACAGTGAAAGTTTCAAACTGTTGCTTCAACAGATTTCTGTGCATCTTCTTGGAAGAATCATTACCTCCAAATCTAGTCTTGAGAGCAGCCCATAGTTTCTTTGCATCCTTAGCATCATGGAACTTGAGTAGGTGACCATCAGGAATAGCAGACATTAGTATGTTGAGAGCCTTCTCTTGATTTCTTATGGTTGCTACTGGTAAGACGACCTAGGTGGTTTAGGTTGTCCAGGATTTTCGGAGGATCTTCCACAACTTCATTACCACGACAATTACATTCTACAATGCATGGTTTGTAATAGCAATGTACTGCCTCATCTTCATGCTCCAGAGATCATATTCTCCCTTCTTGATGATTAGTATTCTGAGTGAGGTGATGGATGGTGGTGGTGTGCAGCTTCAGTCGACATCTTTAGGGTTTGTTGTTAAATCGGTTATTAGGGTTTGTTCTTAATTAGAGTTTCCACACAAGCTCTGATACCACTTGTTGGATCGATGTACTCTAACCAAACTAACTTTTATAGCTTGTAAGGGCTTAATGACCTCGGATAAATCCTAAGTCACTAACAATGAAACACTAAATAAACTCTATTAAGTATGTGGAATTTACTTCAATAGATTCTTCAACAACTCTAAAACGATTATATTAACACTAAGAATCTGCTTGTTATACAGATTCTTCAACAACTCTAAAACTCTAATATCGTACTTCTTGTAATCTCTAAAACTCTCTAAAAACACATACGTTCTAATGCCAATCTAGGGGTCCTTTTATAGGCTTAAGGATAACCCTAGTCGGTTTACAATTCTAACCTTGTACGACAAGTAATCTAAACTAAGAATATTCTAGAATAACAAAGCTTTCCATAAACGAATATAACAGTTCTTTTAGCTTTGCAGTACTTTGACGTTAAGCAGTACTTTGACTTTTACTTAGCAGTACTTTGACTCTTCAACACTTTGACTTCTTTATTACTTTGACTTTCATATCCCAACATCTCTAAACTACTAATCGTTTTTTATTATTAACAAAGTTCTTCGTCATCATCTCTAAACTAATAATCGACTAAACATCTCTAACTAACCCTAGGCGTTTATACTTTACGCCTAGGTTACACACACACACACCTTTGGTGTTCACATCTTGACACACAATAAATCTAATTCTCTGCCTCTCTTTATATACTAGAGAGGCTAGGGTTACAATTGACTACTAGGGACTAAATAATAAAGTCTTCTTTAACAAGTAAGTCCCTTGTCTTTCTTTGTCTTCATAAGTTCTTCATCTTTCATATTTTGTCATAATCAACTCAAATATAATTCCCAACAATCTTCTCCTAGTGGATTATGACTAAGAAGAATTTACTTTAACTTGAAGATTCTTGGTGATTGCATGTTTAAGGGAAAGTTCTTATCTTTCATGACATCTTAACTTCAGGGGAAGTTCGTGCTTATTTAGTTTTGTCATTATCAAGTAGGGGAAGATTGTTGGGAATTATATTTGAGTTGATTATGACAAAATATGAAAGATGAAGAACTTATGAAGACAAAGAAAGACAAGGGACTTACTTGTTAAAGAAGACTTTATTATTTAGTCCCTAGTAGTCAATTGTAACCCTAGACTCTCTAGTATATAAAGAGAGGCAGGGAATTAGATTTATTGTGTGTCAAGATGTGAACACCAAAGGTGTGTGTGTGTAACCTAGGCGTAAAGTATAAACGCCTAGGGTTAGTTAGAGATGATGATGACGAAGAACTTTGTTAATAATAACAAACGATGTTTTCTTATTCCGCTGTGCATTATAATCGTTGTTATTGTTATCCCCTAGAGCTCATAAACGATCTTAACAGATCTTTCCGGGATTAACTACCTAAGAGAGGATGATAAATCAGAAGAAGACAAGGTCCTGCCAAGCCAACTTCCTGAAAAACAGCAATACCAGGAAAGTTTTCTTCTCCCATGCACTATTGGTAACATTAAGATTCCCGCATTAGCTGATTTAGGGGCCGGGGTAAACCTTATCTCTACCACTTTATTTGAAAAAATCAAACTTACCAATTTAAAAGAAACAACTATTATGATAGAAATGGTTGATTCCTCTAAAGCTGTACCGAGGAGAAGTGTGAATAATGTGCTTTTAAAAATTGGAAATTTTTTCTTCCATACTGATTTTGTGGTTATTGACATGGGGAAGCGGGAGGCTTACAACTTAATTGTTGGAAGACCTTTTCTGGCCACTTGTAGGGCCCAGATTAAGGTTTTTGAAAAACAAATTTCTTTGGTAACTGAAAATGAACGAATAACTTTTAGTATGAAAGAGCATTTAAAACCAAAAATTGAAATTCCAAATAATGTTGATGTTGTTAATGTTCAATCACTAGATCCCGCTCTACACTCTAATCATATTACTGATGATAGTAGAGAAAATATTGATAATTGTAAGTAGAAACAGGATAAAATTGTCCAAGGCATTGGGGAGACTTAGGTTCCAATCAAACATTTTAGCAACTCGATGTCAACCAAGGATAGTGAATCAGTGACAACATGGCCACCGATTACTCGTCCTCAAGAATGTGAAAGAAAGGCGAATGAATGGATATACCTTCATAAGGGAGAAAGACATGATATTGAATTGGCATTGGAAGATTGATACAAAATTAGATTTGGGAACTCACAAATCCATAAGGGACTGGTTAAGTAGTATAAGTACAATCATATCACTGACACAATAAACGGTGCAAGATCCAGCATCAGTTTTACTAGTAGTCTTATTGCTGAAGATGATGACCGGGGAAAATCATGTGATGAATGGTTTTCACATGAGTTTGGAACAAATGGCATCCGTAATTCTACAAGGAAAAAAAGGTTCGACAAATGGATGAACGACTGCCAACGAGTGGTGGAAGTGGGCCAGATCCTAAGGCCCCCATAGAAGCCCCGCGGCTCTGAGTCTAACTTAAATACTCGTAAATAAAGAAAAGTGCTCTTTCGGGAGATAACCCGAATTATCCCTTTCTTTTGTTTTGTTTCCATTTCTGTTGGGTTTTGTGTTGGGTTTATGACCAACTGACCCTAGGTAAGCGGACTGAGACGGGAAGGGTAAGATATGACCAACTGACGACCCTTTCTATTTGTGCGATTTAACCAACTGATCACCTATCGTTTGGATGAACTTAAGAATTAGGGGGTGCGTGTATAAGTTCCTAACGGCCGGGCATTCACTATTATAAATGTAACGCCCCGACCCGACAAGGGTAAAGGACTCACAAGTAATGGTGTCATATCAAAGCAAACATATAATCCAAAAGAAATCTCAACATAAATATTGAAATAATCCAAGTCTGAATGACTTCAATACATAGGTCCCAGCGGAAAATAAACTCCAAATGAAATGTCTAAAATGTAAAGTCTAAATGGCATCATAAGATCAAAGCTAAAAATCTCTAAGGTAATTCCACACAGCACTCATCCCAAAGCAATACCCAGCTCCAATGCTTAGATACCTGCCACGGAAAAAGAAAAGTGCGGTGAGCTTCAAAAGCCCAGTGAACAGATATACAAGCAAAACGAATACGAAACGAGAACGAATACGAAATAAAGTGAAAGAAAGATAGAAAAATCATAATCATTTCAAAAGATAAACCAGAATAATAGAATAAGTTTTATAGCTAACTACCTCGAGCCAAAATACATATGCCATATCATAAACATAATCATATTCACATAAGGCAACATTTGTAGGGGGAGACCCCCGAATTATGAAGGACGTGCATGCACGCATCATCAATCATCAGATAACATATAGCATATAACACATAATATATAACATATAACAGATCTAGGATGCACCCATACGCCCCACAAACATACATTGATAATATAATATAATTTGAGCTCATAACAAATAACAGATAAGGGGCGTGGCAGAACTTCACTCTACTGCCCTAGAGTCATGTCAGAAGTGCATTACTGACACGGACATGGAACCCCATGACTAGTTAATAATTGGCTCGGGTGTCAAACTATCTTAGGTCAAATAAGAATGTCATAAGCGACATAGATCATATTTTATCAAACGTTAAATCATGTTTTCAAAATCAAAGTCTTCATATCATATAGTTCAAAATCAAATGTTTTATGATTCAAAAATCAAAGTTTAGATAAGCAACAGCTCAAATAGACACATTAGGGTTCATAGCAAAGGCTTAGGAAATCCTAATGTAAAAGCTAACGAAAAGAAAACGTTATAAGAAACCTTTACTGAAAAGGTCAGAATATCTGTACCTTATTCCAAAGCAAATGGTCGAAAAGAAGAAACAGGGAAAGCAAAGGATTATTCCTTCTTCATAGAACCTATACACATTAACGGTCGTACATGTTATTTATGATTCCATAATCATCGAAATGATCTTTTAATGTTTGGCGTTCATACTTAGTATATTTAATGATCTTAATACTTTAGGGTTTTATAATTAAACGAGACTTAAGTGTTTTATAATTAATATCGTAGATTAGGGTTCATTATGTCATTAATTAAAGTTTAGGGTTAAATGTGAAAATAGTTTAAACGTCATAACTCACACATAAAATAACGAATTAATATACTTAGCTTCAAGCCCTAATCGACTCTCATTTATGTTCTAGGGTTTTCTCATTCTTTAATATCTCATTAATATGCATTTACTTATATGTTACATCTTTTAATGACTCGTTACATAACCTAACACGTCATAAAACAATCTTTCCTTTTATGTTTCACCATACACGTTTATGATTTTATGTGACATACATGTTACTTATTACTCGTATTAATTACACGTTTACACATTTACAAGTTCACTTGACTTATAATTACGCACACATATGAGACACGATTCACAAACCATTAGGGTTTGGCATACCTTATTCGGTTCACATATCAAACTAGGGTTTACGTTTACATGACCTTTACTTAATTAATATACTTTTAAAACTCATATGTGGTTCGGTTCAACTTAGGGTTTCAATTAATAGGTTATTACGCAAGTCCTAGCTCATCTACGTACTTAACTCATTCAAGTTATCATGTTTTATACCTTAGTCGAATTATATGCATGGTTCGGTTTAATACATAAGGTTCGGTTTTATTTATTCGCAAGTTAAGTATTAAATTCGTTAAATGATATAAACGTATTTTACGTATTTTATAAATTTCGATTTCAAGGGTATTTTAGTCTTTAATCAGGTTTTGGATTTTCAGGTTTCACAATTCTTCCCCTCTAAAGAAAAATTTTCGTCCTCGAAAATTGAAATGAAACGAAATGAAAATGAAAACGAAAACGAAAACATACCAAACTATTCAAAGAAATGAGGATAACTAGCTCGCATCGACTCCTCGGTTTCCCAAGTAGCCTCACGTTCCGGATGATTTTTCCAAAGAATCTTAACGAACGGAATGACTTTATTTCTCATAACTCTTTCTTGCCTTTCCAGAATAGCTTCCGGTTCTTCAGATAAAGACATATCGGATTGAATTTGATCAAACGGATAAGAAGCAACGTGTAACGGATGATAGTTGTATCCCCTTAGGAGTGATACATGGAAAACGTCATGAACATGCGATAACTGAGGCGGAAGAGCTAAACAATACGAAACTTCTCTATACGTTCAGAATCTCAAACGGTCCAATAAATCGAGGACTGAGCTTGCCCTTGATTCCAAAACGTTTCACACCTCTAACCGGCGAAACTTTCAAAAATACACGATCTCCAACCCGAAATTCTAAATCACGACGATGCTTGTCGGCATAACTTTTCTGACGAGACCTAGCTTCCTTCAATTTTTCTCTAGCAACAGCTACTTTCTCATTAGTGATCGCGATCATTTCCGGACCTTCAATCAAACGTTCACCTACTTCATCCCAGCAAATAGGTGCTCTACATTTCCTTCCATAAAGAAGTTCAACGGTTGCTGCCTTAATGCTAGCATGCCAACTGTTGTTGTATGCAAACTCTACTAAACATAAATATTCATCCCAACTGCCAGTCCATTCTAAAGCACAAGCCCCGAGCATATCCTCTAAGGTCTGTATAGTCCTCTCTGACTGACCATCTGTTTGAGGATGAAATTCCGTACTAAAATTAAGTCGAGTACCCCAAGCTTTTTTGCAAACCCTTCCGAAGCGAGAAGTAAAACGCGGATCTCTGTCGGACACAATAGATGCTGGAGTACCATGAAGTCTAACGATCTCTTGCTGAAAAATCTCCGCCAATTTACCAATACCAAAATCCTTTCTGATTGGTAAGAAATGAGCAGATTTGGTTAGTCGATCAACAACTACCCAAATCGCATCATGCTTCTTCTTGGTAAGAGGTAGTCCAGTCACAAAATCCATAGATATCTTATCCCACTTCCATGTTGGAATATCCAATGGCTTTAACAATCCACTAGCCCTTTGATGTTCGATCTTAACCTGCTGACAAATCATACACTTCGACACAAATGTCGCCACATCTTGCTTGATGCCATTCCACCAAAGTAACTGCTTCAAATCCCTATACATCTTGGTAGAACCAGGATGGATAGTGAAAGGAGAACTATGAGCTTCAGTCATAACTTTCTCACGAAATACGATCATTGGGAACACAAAGCCTATCTCCATACCATACAATACCGTCATTATCAACCTTAAACTCCGTCTGCTTACCTACTTCAACATTTTGCGCACGGCCCAGATCGCCGTCATCTTTCTGAGCTTCTTTAATTTGCAGTATAAGGTTCGACTCCACCTTCATACTAGCCCAGTATCCATCAAAATCTCGTACACACAACTCAACATCCAACCTCTCTAAGTCACGCAAAATCCTAGGCTCAATCTTGATACTCGCAAGAATGCACGATTCCGGCTAAGTGCGTCGCACAACTTCTACGTTAGCCTTACCGGATGTACTGAATGTTGGTGTCATAATCCTTAAGAAGTTCTAACCATCTTCTTTGTCTCATGTTAAGTTCTTTCTGAGTGAAAATATACTTGAGACTCTTATGATCAGTGAATATATCACACGCCTCTCCATACAAGTAATGTCTCCAGATCTTCAACGCGAACACCACTGCGGCTAACTCAAGGTCATGAGTTGGGTAATTCTCCTCATAAGGTTTTAGCTGCCTCGAAGCATAAGCTATTACCTTTCCATGTTGCATCAAAACACAGCCTAATCCTTTCTTAGATGCATCACTGTAAATTTGAAATCCTCCAGAACTAGTTGGGAGAGTAAAAATAGGAGCTGACACCAATCTCCGTTTCAACTCTTCAAAACTCTTCTCTCCTTCATCCGTCCATAAAAACTTTTCACCTTTCCTCATCAGTTGGGTTAGGGGTAGAGCTAAGCGAGAGAAACCTTCAACAAAACGTCTGTAGTAACCAGCAAGTCCAAGAAAACTCCGACCTCAGCATGCGTAGGTCTTGGCCATTTGGTGATAGCCTCAACTTTAGACGGATCCATGGTGATACCATCAGTGATACAAATATGACCAAGGAAGCGACTTGTCTTAACCAAAATTAAACGACTTCGAAAATTTGGCATACAACTTCTTCTTCCTCAAAATCTCCAAAACTATCCGGAGATGTTCTTCATGCTCTTCTTTAGACTTGGAGTAAACTAAAATGTCGTCGATGAAAACAATAACGAACTTGTCGAGAAACTCATGGAAAACACGATTCATCAGGTCCATAAACACAGCAGGCACATTGGTCAAACCAAAAGGCATAACGAGGAATTCGTAATGACCATATCGGTACCGAAACGCGGTCTTAGGAACATCTTGCTCCTTCACACGTACTGATGATAACGGACCTCAAGTCAATCTTCGAAAAGAACTTAGCTCCTTGCAGTTGATCAAACAAATCATCAATACGCGGAAAAGGATAACGGTTACGAATGGTAATACGATTAAGTTCACGGTAGTCGATACATAGACGCATGCTTCCATCCTTCTTCTTCACAAACAAAACAGGTGCACCCCATGGAGAAACACTGGGGCGAATAAATCCACTTTCTATCATCTCTTGCAGCTGTTCCTTCAACTCCTTCAGTTCTACAGGCGCCATGCGATACGGAGCCTTCGAAATCGGTTCAGCACCAGGAATTAACTCAATGCTAAACTCAACTTCTCTAGCTGGGGAAATACCGGGAAGTTCATCGGGAAAAACAATCGGTAAATGTGCAAACAACCGAAAGATTTTCAATGTTAGGACTCTCCAAAGATGTGTCCTTAACAGATGCTAGAAAACCTTGGCACCCATGAGCAATCATGGTCCGTGCCTTCATAGAGGAAATGAGTTTAACTTGATTTAAGAGGTTGAGAACCATGATAAGCGAATTCAGGATGTTTAAGTCTCCAAAGATCACCGTTCTAGCATGGCAATCAATTGAAGCTCTATGATAAGCAACCAATCCATGCCTAGAATGATATCAAAGTCGACCATATCGAGAGGATACAGATTTGCAAAGTGAATACGATCATCAAAACGAAGAGGACACTTAACGTATTTATGATCAATGATCCGTGGTTTTCATAGGCGTAGAAATCGATAAGTGATTTGTTAACGGTTTGGGCTTCATATTAAGTTTCTTAGCAAATGCGATAGATATAATGGAGTGTGTGGCACGGTTATCAAATAAAACGAAGACAGCATAATCATCAATGAAAAGAGTGCCCGTAATGGTACTGAAGTGCGCTCGCCTGGTTACGTAGTAGTAGCATAGACACGTCCAGATAGTAGTCGGCGGCGTGATGTAGTTTCCAGGAATCGTCGGGTTCTTCTTAGGACAATCTTTAATCTTGTGAGCAGTGGAGCCACAAGCAAAACAACCACAGGTGGCCTTGAAACACTGCCCCGGATGAGCCTTTCCACAAGTAGTACAAATAGGTGGGGGAGGCAAAACCTCAGTTGTCCTATGTTGACTAGAAGATCACGGAGCACGACCCTGATTTGATCCTCGAACTGACTGATCCTTGTTGTAACGCTGGTTATTGTTACCTTGGTTCTGACGATCACTTCCATTCTTACCAGCATTTCTATTATCTTGACCCCTCGTCTCAGGACGTCCAGTGTCAACATTCCTTCCTGACTGACCCCGCTGATCATAACTCCTATCCACTGGACTCCTCGAATCATAACTCCTACCAGAGTTTCCCTTAAAGTCATTGCCTTGAGTCCTACCTTGAATCCGATCACCATCGCGATTACGCTTGTTGGAACCCGAAACCTCATGAAAGATCTCAATATTACGAGCTGCGTCATTGCAGGCCAACACATTCTCATACTCAATATTAAGCAGTCGGTCCAACACCCACTTTCTTCAGTCCCCCACTTGAAGGGCTTAGCTTGACGCCTACCGTCTCCAGCAATAGCTCCCACAAAACTCACCAGCCTCATAAACCTAATCATGTACTCATTGGAATTCTCATAATCAAACCGGTAGATTGCCTGATAATCCCTCTCATACCTTTGCTGCTCAGCATCAGGAAAGTAACGGTTATAGAAGATAGTCCGAAACTCAGTCCAGGTACAAGTCACAGCAAAAGCATCTCCTTCTCTTGCTTGTTTGAGTGCCTTCCACCAATTTAAAGCATCACCTTCCAATTTGAATGCAGCCTAACGAGTCTTAAACTCGTCTCCACAACCCAGTACTTCAAACAGCTTCTCAATATGAGTGATCTAGTCCTCGGCCTCAGTGGGAGTAGCAGCGTTGCTAAACGAAAGAGGCTTGAGCTTACCGTAACGCTCGAGCCAAGTGTGAATACCGACGGGTTGATTTCCTCCACCACTACCCGAAGCACCATTCTGATTACGAATGTTGCTGATCACCTGTTCCATCATCTCAGGTGTAGTAAGACCAGGGAAAAGAGATTTGAGAGCATTAGCAATCGCAGTATCCATGTTAGTAGTATCATCGTCTCCATCCACGCTACCGGTGCGACGAGTTTGAACCATCTGAACGATATTCAGATGATTAGCAAAATAAACAAAGGTGAGACACGAAATAGAAGTTCGCAGAAGGAATCCTAAAGTCTACCCAAATCCTCACAGGTCAAATCCTAAGCTCTAAGGTCTCAAAACCTAGGCTCCATATGTCACAGGTTCTGACTACAAGTCGTAAACCTGGGCTCTGATGCCATAAATTGTAACGCCCCGACCCGACAAGGGTAAAGGACTCACAAGTAATGGTGTCATATCAAAGCAAACATATAATCCAAAAGAAATCTCAACATAAATATTGAAATAATCCAAGTCTGAATGACTTCAATACATAGGTCCCAGCGGAAAATAAACTCCAAATGAAATGTCTAAAATGTAAAGTCTAAATGGCATCATAAGATCAAAGCTAAAAATCTCTAAGGTAAGTCCACACAGCACTCATCCCAAAGCAATACCCAGCTCCAATGCTTAGATACCTGCCGCGGAAAAAGAAAAGTGTGGCTGAGCTTCAAAAGGCAGGTGAACAGATATACAAGCAAAACGAATACGAAACGAGAACGAATACGAAATAAAGTGAAAGAAAGATAGAAAAATCATAATCATTTCAAAAGATAAACCAGAATAATAGAATAAGTTTTATAGCTAACTACCTCGAGCCCAAATACATATGCCTTATCATAAACATAATCATATTCACATAAGGCAACATTTGTAGGGGAGACCTACCAGAATTATGAAGGATGTGCATGCACGCAGCATCAATCATCAGATAACATATAGCATATAACACATAATATATAACATATAACAGATCTAGGATGCACCCATACGCCCCACAACACATACATTGATAATATAATATAATTTGAGCTCATAACAAATAACAGATAAGGGACGTGGCAGAACTTCACTCTACTGCCCTAGAGTCATGTCAGAAGTGCATTACTGACACGGACATGGAACCCCCATGACTAGTTAATAATTGGCTCGGGTGTCAAACTATCTTAGGTCAAATAAGAATGTCATAACTGACATAGATCATATTTTATCAAACGTTAAATCATGTTTTCAAAATCAAAGTCTTCATATCATATAGTTCAAAATCAAATGTTTTATGATTCAAAAATCAAAGTTCAGATAAGCAACAGCTCAAATAGACACATTAGGGTTCATAGCAAAGGCTTAGGAAATCCTAATGTAAAAGCTAACGAAAAGAAAACGTTATAAGAAACCTTTACTGAAAAGGTCAGAATATCTGTACCTTATTCCAAAGCAAATGGTCGAAAAGAAGAAACATGGAAAGCAAAGGATTATTCCTTCTTCACAGAACCTATACACATTAACGGTCGTACATGTTATTTATGATTCCATAATCATCGAAATGATCTTTTAATGTTTGGCGTTCATACTTAGTATATTTAATGATCTTAATACTTTAGGGTTTTATAATTAAACGAGACTTAAGTGTTTTATAATTAATATCGTAGATTAGGGTTCATTATGTCATTAATTAAAGTTTAGGGTTAAATGTGAAAATAGTTTAAACGTCATAACTCACACATAAAATAACGAATTAATATACTTAGCTTCAAACCCTAATCGACTCTCATTTATGTTCTAGGGTTTTCTCATTCTTTAATATCTCATTAATATGCATTTACTTATATGTTACATCTTTTAATGACTCGTTACATAACCTAACACGTCATAAAACAATCTTTCCTTTTATGTTTCACCATACACGTTTATGATTTTATGTGACATACATGTTACTTATTACTCGTATTAATTACACGTTTACACATTTACAAGTTCACTTGACTTATAATTACGCACACATATGAGACACGATTCACAAACCATTAGGGTTTGGCATACCTTATTCGGTTCACATATCAAACTAGGGTTTACGTTTACATGACCTTTACTTAATTAATATACTTTTAAAACTCATATGTGGTTCGGTTCAACTTAGGGTTTCAATTAATAGGTTATTACGCAAGTCCTAGCTCATCTACGTACTTAACTCATTCAAGTTATCATGTTTTATACCTTAGTCGAATTATATGCATGGTTCGGTTTAATACATAAGGTTCGGTTTTATTTATTCGCAAGTTAAGTATTAAATTCGTTAAATGATATAAACGTATTTTACGTATTTTATAAATTTCGATTTCAAGGGTATTTTAGTCTTTAATCAGGTTTTGGATTTTCAGGTTTTACAATAAATCTAGCATGTAGCGGTACTTAATGACTTGACTTAGGGGACCAGGAACAACAGGACTTATGAGTTGACACCTGACTTCTCCTATGGTGGCATCTTTGCTGATAGGCTAGGGCAAATTAACCAAATGCTGTCCTCTCGACTTTGACCCCACCTGAAGTAATTGGAAGTAAGTAGACGTAGACATAACTAGCTAGGAAGATTAACTAGGTTAGCACCACTCTCCTCTATTGATTTCCCTTTATCATTTATTTGCTTTCATTTGATTTATTCTGCATTAGTAGTTTAATTAATAAAATCCCTATCGAAACCATTATTAATCTGTGACACCTAGACTTAGTAATAATCCAACACACATAGCTCTTTGGACGGCATCGGCTTTACCGATTACTACACTACACACGACCGGGTACACTGCCAGTTAGTGCACTAGGGTAGACCATAGGTATAACGAGAATTAATAAATATTAAAACCTGGTCAGTAAAACCTGCATCACGTCTAAAGTCATATTTATCATTGATTTCGATTTTACGCTTTGTTAGCCTCGCTTAAGTGAAGTCATTACGGGAATTGCATTAGTTTATTCTTTTACTCATTCACAAGGACTAGTTTAGTCAATAGTGCTAAGTTAGGCTTGTTGAAGTATATATACCCCTCCTAGTCCCAACTAGGAGGGTAGGAAGTTCACTTTGTAAAATAAGGTGTGTGTGGTTTCTTCTTCCTCTCTCTAGAAACACACACATCTTCCCTTTACATCAATCTAAACAATACCATGTCTTATTCATTCTTTGAGCTTCCTCGACCCCCCGAACCACATGAATCATATGTTAATCGATCCTACAATTGGTATAACGAGCCAAGGTTGTTGTTTTATTGATTTATGTTGGTTTGAATCATGTTTTTAACTGTTTTTTATGCTTATTTTGGTGGTCGGAAATTTTTTTTCCGATTTGTGGGTAAAGCAGTTTTATACATGTTTGGTATCCTTGTTTTGGTCAAAAATAGTACCGGTCTATCATCTGTCAATATCTGTCTTGGGTCATCTTATCCAAACAGAGGTTACTTTTACTTTTTGTACCAAATCTGTGAAACAAAGTGGTCAAACCTTCATCTTCTCATGGTCAAACAGTCAAAATGAAACATCTTTTATGATGTTTCTGGGTTTATAGATGAATCTGGTCTGATAAAGTGGTCGGAAAAACTCGCCGGAAAAAGTCAACTGGGTCAAAACCCTAGTTTTCTACGCATAAGGATCCGTCTACTGAGATGATACGCGTAGCTGTGAAGTTACGCGTAAGGAAATGGTTTACGCGTATGTTTACGCCTAAGACCAGGTTACGCGTAAGGTTCTTTACGCATAATCCTTGGCTTACGCATAACCATGACCAGGTCTACGCTTAAGAAGCTACGCTTAAATGTTTACGCATAAGGTTTTATTAACAAGATATTATGCGTAGAGCTGATCCAAGGAAGTTACGCGTAGACTTGACTTAACATGACCACGACCACATACCAAATACCATATACCAAACACAGACTCGTAAGACCCTAAGTGTGTAAACCATCATCAGTCCAAACATTAGAACAACGTATCAAATAACATCCTATAAACTGCCAACAACCTATTCCAAATCTATCCTACCTCGACTCCATCAAATCCATCTCATTCACGACTCAAAAAAAAATAACAATTTGATCTCAGAGAAGTTCAAACGTTTTCATCATTGATTCTCTTGTGATTCTATCCGAATTTAAAGAAACAAGGATAACAAGAATGTTACTTTATTTCTTTTATTCGTTTTTTAGACAAAATTAAAATCGAATCAACATCTCATTCAATCTTACCCGAGACCCCCTTCAAAGGATCTTGAAGCTCTTCAAAATTCCTTGATTCGGACTAAAGCTTTAATTGAAAAACAAGGTAAAGGTAAAGGTATGGGCGTATTCGGTTATAATTATTAGGAGATGAGATGGAGGGTTTCTGGATGACTCGTTTTTGAAGAAGGTGAGAGAAAAGTTTGGTGGTAGGCGTTTTTATCAGAGTGTGTGATTTAGGTTTAGGCCATGATGTGTTTGAGATAGTTTATAACCGGGTGCACAACATGACTGAAATGGGCTTTGTGTCTGCAAGTCGTCTTGGGCTGAAAGATGGAATGGACTTATTATTACAAGTGATTAAATGTTTATGTGGATTTGGTCATCGAGTAGGACTAAACGCATAAATATAAATTCGATCCAAATTTTGTGTTACAAATTTTTGGATACAATTTTTATTATTGGAAATCCCAATGTTATTTTTGGTATGGTAAATTTCACGGAGGATACATGTTCACGGCTAAAGGTTTCGATGAATTTGAAGTGTGACCACGAAGATGACTATTTATTATTTATTTGGGTTTGACGTGAAGTTTGACGGATGAATTTACTTACTTCGTCTTCTTTCTTTCTTCCCTTCCGCGAAGATGACTTGTCTGGGCAAATATGTTGAGTGTGATGAAGACTTGCTATCTAGTTACTTTTGTGATTCTTTCTCTCTTAACCCACAAAGTAGCTATCACTTCGGTGTCTCACGTAGTTGAGGATACGTCAAGAGGTTTTGTACAATGGGTACACCGTTCTTTTTCACAAGGATAGTCCAAGCTTAAGTAACTATTAATGCAGGAGATTTTACTTCATTCTCAAGTTCGTCATATTGGGTTATCCTCACATGTGGTTACTACAAACAACCGTTGAATTTTGATCTGAGGGGGTTGAAATGAGTTAGACAATGTCAAATGGTATTGTTTATCGACATCTTCTCACGGGCTGATTTGATTTATGATAGAATGCTTTCAGTTAATGCTTCATGTACACAATTATATGCTGATTCCGATAAATCGTAACCTTCAGGGGAGAGAAATGTGTACATTATGGGCTGATTTGATATATGAAAGATAACTGGAATGCATTTGGTGAGATGAAGATGTTGATATCTTATTCCCCCGAATGGACAATCTTGAAGAAGGTCGAGTCGACAGTCTTTCCTACATTTTCCGCTGCGTGTTAGAAGACTAAAGACGGTTCTAATTTAATTATCAAAAGACTTCTTCGAATTCAGGAAATTCATCAGAAAGGTTGTCAGTTTGGGGGAGAGCACTAATTAGGGGAGAGCAAAAAGGTCATATTTAATCCCTAATTAGATTTGCTCATATTGTTCTTCTGCAAGTAAAGAGATGGCAGCTGAGAAGATTCATGAAGTTTGAAGACTGTGAAGACACTCTTGGAGCTGCTGCGCTTATCTGTTGTATTTAATTTTTCTTGTAGGGAACATTGTAAGCAACTCCCGTATGACATCACTTGGGGAGAGATTGTTAGCCTCGCTTAAGTGAAGTCATTACGGGAATTGCATTAGTTTATTCTTTTACTCATTCACAAGGACTAGTTTAGTCAATAGTGCTAAGTTAGGCTTGTTGAAGTATATATACCCCTCCTAGTCCCAACTAGGAGGGTAGGAAGTTCACTTTGTAAAATAAGGTGTGTGTGGTTTCTTCTTCCTCTCTCTAGAAACACACACATCTTCCCTTTACATCAATCTAAACAATACCATGTCTTATTCATTCTTTGAGCTTCCCCGACCCCCCGAACCACATGAATCATATGTTAATCGATCCTACACGCTTAGTTTGGGGACTTGTGAAAAATCAGGGACGATGTATTCTATCCGTATGGTCACTTCACGCTGTGTTGTGTTTCCTACTCCGTGATCCTAAAATGTCGTTTGAAAAATGTTGGAGTTATTGATCGACATGAAAGTTCAACAAACCGTCACTCATAATCGGAATGTGCTTAATCGTAATATCTATATATGAATTAAAAGGTAAACGGGGGGTTTTTAGAATTAAGGGTTTCTTAATCTCTTTTGAGGAATCTTTGCTACTTTTAATAGGTTTAGTAGAAAGAGATTTAAATCCTTAGTTTTAGAAGCGTGAGTTGATTGCATTGCGTGGGGACACGATAATTGTCTCGTCTGGGGTATTTTGGTATGTGCTAAAACACATACCATTTCTTTGTCAAAATAAACCCAAAATAACAAGAAAAGAGCCATTTAGTGCTAATATTTATTGGTTTCTTGAGTTTACGTTTATGCAGGTACGAATATGTCAAAACACACAAAAGAGAGCCAAATCAGACGAAAACCCGAGCACGGGAAAGCTGAGCCGGAAGGTCAGAAATGAGCATTTATGAAGATTTTCATGCTGAGAGGATGATTTATGAAAGATTTGTTTAATTTTAAAGAAATGGCAGAATTAGTTCCTCAACTTTCAGCAATTGGCAGAATTTACCCCTGAAGATTCAGAATTGGCAAAAATGGTCCTTGGTTTATTTAGAAATTACAAGAAAGGCCCTTGGATCACTTTTCAGAAATTACACACTTGGTTCCTTGAAAATCAGAATGTACAAGTTTGGTCCTTATAATGTTATCCGGCTACATTACAAGTCCAAATCCAATCTTTAATAACTACCCAAGCCCAATAAACTCACTAGCCCAAAATCTTATACCCATATACCATACCCGGTCAATTGGTTAATGCCCCATTTATCTATTTTACCCAGTCAAACACAAAGTCAAATTCAGTAAAATGTTAAAAAAACTTACGCGCCTAATCTTTTTCCCCAAATCGTTTTACCCTGGTTTGATATAAACCCTAATTTACCCATAAGCTCAATTAGTCACAATCACTTGAATTAAGGGTAATAAGGTACTTTTATCTGACATGACTGACACACGGAATGCCACTCTGGCAATCCTTGTGTCATTCCATCCCATTCTCATCTCTGATTGGCTGTTGATATGTGGAAGGAGTGATCTAAGGGCTTGGAATAGATGGATGATGCTAGAAATGAATCCAAGGGTCACAAACGATTGAGAGAAAGCACATATTGCCAGCTTCCAGATCCTTCTTAGCTCATGGCTCGCCTATAAATAGTCCTTCATTTTATTGTTGTAATTCATGTAATTTCTGAGTAATATTTAATAGTTTTTCAGTGTTTTTAATTGTAGTTAATTTCCAGCTTTTGTACTCTCCATTTGTATTGAATTTCTCATTAATAAATTTTTTAGTTAAACATCATCTCTGTCTTAATTACTGTTATTGTTATTTCTTTTAATCTCAATTTAGTATTAATATTAGCTTGTTCAAAATTCAATCTAGCTTATAAGTTTTTCCTAAACAAAAATCTAAAAAAAAAAACAGAAAAATCCTTGAAAAATTAAAAAAAAATATAGTTAATCTTTTTTCAGTTTGATTTCAGTGATTAAAATTGTTTTCAAAAGCTCTTATAAGCTTCTTAGTAGCTTAATGAGTGGTTATTAAGTCACCTACTCAGATTCTACTCTCAAATCTCACTTTGGTCAACTAAAGTCAATCTGCAGATGTTAAGCTCATTTGGTTCTGGATTGCTGATTTCATCATGGATTTGGGTTAATTGATTTGATTTGGGGTTGATATCAGTAGGATAGTGGTTATTGTTATCTCATTGGCAAGCCATTGTGGCTGGACTACTGTGAGTACCAATTTCCCTTTAAAATCTGTTGTTGCTTAAACTACTTGTTAGATTAGTTTAGATAGTACTAATACTAGTTTAGTTTAGCTTTATCTCAGTTGGATTTATTGTTGCTATCTTCTAATATCATTGCTGTTATAGTTTGTAGTTCTTGCATTAGCTCTAATTTTGCATCAGTAGTATTAGACAAGTTTTAGTTGTTTAGAACAGTTCATTTAGTGGAATTATTGCATATAAAATTTAGATATAGCATAATTGTGGATCAGATTATTGATTTAGAGTGTTAAGCATCAAAACAATGATAATAGGTGATGTTTGGCTTTAGGTAGTAATCTGTGTTTGAGGATTAATGAGTGGTTAAGATCTGTTGCTATAATCTCATTTAGTTGTAATATAGTCAGTTAAGCCTTCATTTTGCATCTATAATAGCTAAAAGTCAAAAATCATTCATAACCTGTTTTAACATACATATCAGTTAGAGATAGAACATCATAGCTTGCACTTAGGCTTAGAATCATTCAAGGTAGTTATATATTATTTCATTTCATAATAAAACATCCTCAACAACCTGTTTTGATAGATCAAAATTCATAAAAGTCAAAAAATCATTTCTGATAAAAAAGTCAAAAAGTGGATTTCAGTTCTGTCAATAGATCTTTGTGGATTTTTAATTCTCTCATCTTTAGTTCAAATTATTTAAAATTTTGGGTAATTGAACTTCTGTTGGTTGTGTTTCAAAATATTATTTTAGTGGAAATTCTAGAATTTTGTATAAGCTCTTTATCAGCTTGTGTATTAGGTCATTATTGCCCTGTGCACACTCTTAGCATTCACTGAGTGTGCACAGGTCCCTTGCAAAAGTTGTAAAAGCTTCAATAAAGCTGTTTTTAAGTTCTAATTTGGTCCATGTAATATCTGGTTGGTTGACTAAAGGTTCCTAGTTCTGGTTTTCACTTTAGCTTATTATATAAGCTTGTGCATTAGCTTAAAAGTAGGTGGTTAGGCTGTTGGGTACTTGAGTTGAATTTGCATCAAATTAGTGTAGATTGTTATTATGTAGTATAGGGTAGTTGTTATTGGTTGATTTTAAGTATATTTAGCATAAATTAGGTTATTGTAGCTTTAGGTACACTGTAGTGGCTTATAGCTTATTTTAGTTTGCTTATAATTAAGCAGTTTCATAGCAGCTTGTAATTCCAGCACACTAGCATAGTTTTTATCATTTTTCCTAGTTTCCTTATAATATTTTAGAATTTTCCTGAAACTTTCATAATTTTTCATAACTGTTTGCTATTTTTCCCATTTATAATTAGTTTTTAATACTTTTTAATTAGTGTTTAATACAAATAATTCAGAAAAGGTTAAAAAAAAATATGTTTTCCTTTTTCCTAGATTAAGAAAAATATAAAAAGCCAAAAAAATATTTTTCCCTATTTTTCCTAGTTCAAATAGTAATTTTTAACAATTTAATTAGTTTGAATTAGTTTTTTTTAAATCATAGAAATTAGAAGATAATTCAGAAAAATACAAATCCATTTTTGAAAAGTCTTTTTAGTTATTTTAGATTTTTGAAAAATAGTTTCATAATTTTCCCACTTGTTTCCTTAATTTTTAGTTATTTAGTTCTATTTTTAAAATTAGAAATTAGTTTTTAATTCAAATAAATTAAAGAAAAAATCATAAAAAAATAGTTTTAAATCTTAGTTAAATTTTAAATTGCATTTTTAGTTAAAAAGTAATTTTAGATCATTTTTAGGACTTACTTTAGAATTAGTTGCATTTAATTCGCGTTTCATTTAATCGTAATTTACGTAATTAGTTATAATCCCTTGTTTCCCCGTAGATTAGTTCCCTTTTATGATTCCCATTTTCCGTAGTTTAGATAAAATCAAAATCAAAATCCAAAACATCGAGCATTTTAATAACGAACCTTAATCGACGTTGTCCATTCACACCTCATTAGGACAGATCACATATCACTCACGGGACTTGATTGACTAACCTTTTTCCTAAGAGTTTTTCAATTCAATCCTTGTGTTTATTTTTGAGATTGATATTATATATTTTCTCCATACACACCACCCTAAACCTACACGAATCAACCCACAACACTTTCTTGGAACTACCTGACAACTTCATGATGAAACTCCGTGAAGAAATCGCAAAGAATGATGTACCTAGAAAGATCAAAAAGGTATACACGATACCGGAGCTTTTAAGTATAATTTTTGAGCCCTCCTCAATTCCAATAAATGAGACAATCCCTCTCAAGGACTCACAAATTGGCAAGAACTCATGTCTTCAACTCTCCTTGCATAAAAGAAATATTTCCTAGAGACGTGTTCATTGGAAGGGTGCAAGTTTCGCTTCCTAACTTCCATGACATAAGGAAACGTTCCTTCGGTTTTAAACCAGGCTAAAAAGGTGCTCACACCCGACACTCCAATATTCCTAGAATCCCCGTTAAAAGAAAATTTAATATGTTTATTACTCACCATTGTGGATATTGCAAGTGGATTGACAAAATGAATTTTAAAATAAAAACCAAAATTTTTGTCAAAAATAGTAATAAGATTTTTGATCCAGGCGATTCACAAAAAAAAACAACCTATTTTTGAAAATTTGGTCGTGACGCCGTCACCACGTAAAGGGTGACGCCCTCCCGTTGACATATCAGTTAAATAAAAACATCACCCATCTCTTTCACTCTCTACCCTACAAATTTTATCCACCCCACCCTTCACCAATACGAATTCTCCAAGTCAATTTCACCACTTTGCATCATCAATCTCTACAAGGTAAGTAATTTTCATTGATCATTGTCTATTCGATTGCTCTATTCCTCTTTCAATTTTGTTTCCCCTTTGATCCGAAACCCTCCCAATTAGTTTGATTAATGCTAAATGTCGCCTATGAATCTTGTTAATTAGGCTATAGATTAGGCGAATGGTAGTATTGTCATGTGGGTTTGATTTTGCGAGAAGCTTTGGAAGGCTTAGGGACTAAACCACCTTGCAATTCCACCCTTTTTGCTGCAGCAGGGGTGCTTGGGTTAAGGTTTATGGTTAAAAACCTGGATTTTTCCCTCGCAAAAGTCGGATTTGAAAATTTTCTAGTTGGGACAGTGTCAGCTCGCTGGCGTGACGACACACAAGAAAGTGTTGCCGACATCCTGTTGGGTTGGGGAGTGTTTGACTCGAACGCACCCCAAAACCGCTACAACGAATTGCTCCACCAAACTATTGACTCAGGGGCAGTTTTGGATTGGAATTTTCTTAATGATCATGATCTTGCAAGGGATTTCAGAAACAACATTAGGAGGGATAAATTTACTGACCCTCAACGGGAAAGATTGTTCCGCATTCGTTAGCCCATTTACATTGAGTTGGTGCATGAGTTTCACGCCTCTTATTCCATGAATGTTTTAGCTTGTCGGGGGAGTATAGATGCTCAGGGGATACGGTTCAGATTGGGATATGTCTATTTTGGAGTTTGGTTGGAGAGTAGGGTTGTATTCTGAGAGGGACGCTGAGAGCCATGTGTTTAGAGATAGTTTGAGTGAAGGATTGGCCACTAGGGAAGACATGTGGGGGATTCAGTTTTGGAACCCGTTAGCCAACCGGTAGTACATGACTTGGAGTACCCTTGCCTCACAAATCCGAGACCCGCGAACAAGGCTCGCGCACCGCTGCATTAATTTCACCATAGCGGGGCGCAAGGACACGACTCATCGTGTCACATTGCCGGATCTGTTCTATCTTTACTACATGTATGCTGATGATGTGTACCGAAACATCTCGTACTGGCTGGCCGACTATCTGAGGAGAGCTAGTGGTAAGAGACATGCAGATAGGGTCTATGGGGGTATATTCGTCACCAAGTTGGTCGAGTCCTATGACATTTTGAGAGGGGAGGTTCCTATGTACCTCAATGTTGTGGTGGAGCCCAAGGTTGTTAGAGCTAAATCTTTGAAGGCCATGGAGATCATCATGGACATAGGAGGCACATATGTATGGTACCGTCCTTGGCCCGCAGCACATGATGATGATGATGATGATGATGATGAAGAGCAGCTGTAGTCGCACTACCAGCAGGGGGATGGAGCAGGTAGCTCCGCTGATGCCTACAGGCACATGTCCAGTGGGGATTGGCAGGCCCACCAGGGAGCATGGATGGGCAGGATGGATACGTGGATGGCTCAGCAGGACCAGTGGGCTAACTGGACGTATGATCACACCGATCGATAGATGCAGTACTTGTCCATGCGTAATCATCTCGAGCCTCATCTGCAGATTGATCCATTCACGGGTCGAGAGGAGGATTACTCGCCCTACGGGTACACTGGCCACATCCCCCAGGCTATGACTACCTCTGTGGACCCCCTGATCAGTGATTTGTGTGTTTGTTGATGATTTGGTGATGAACAATTATGATTGGATGTTTGTTAAGATAATTTAAATTTTGGTTTGTAATAGTTTAGTATTATCTTGACACAATTGGTGTTGTGGTGACGTGGAACAATTTATTATGTATGTATATGTTTGTGATGTGGATTATTTTTTCTTGTTTGGTTATTTTTTTTCCATGTCTTATATTTTTTTCAATTGTTGTTTATTCTCATGTTAGATTTTGTGAAAATGCTTTATTTTGATTTTAACCTCGACTTAATTACATATAAAAGTATTTTTCAAAACGATAAGTGTAGGGAAGATCACATACGTTTTTAAGAACATGAACATGATAATTACAACAGATGAAAAGTATATATATATATATATATATATATATATATATATATATATATATATATATATATATATATATATATATATATATATATATATATATATGTGTGTGTATGTGTGTTTGTTAGAGTCAAATGCTTGTATCGAGTCATAATGGATGTTTTGCAGGAATTTTTCTAGATTTTAATAATGTAATTTTTCCAGAATTTTTTCAGATAAACGCAGCAGACCACTTTCTGTCAAGACAACCTGACGGCGTCAGGATTAAAGCCTGACGATGTCAGGCTATGTAGAAACAGATTATACAGTTTTTCATTTTCTATGCAACTTATAAATTTTTGGAAATTCCCAGGTCTTAATTTTCAAGAAAAACTGCAAACATCCATTCCACAAGCATTATATCTTACTTGCTTTCTAGTGTAGTTGTGTGTCATATATAGTTTTACCGCCGATTTTATGCTAAGGTTTCGTTTGTTTTCTTATAAGTATGCAGGTTATATTGGGCAAGAAGAAGAAACACTCATTGGATAAAGCTTATTACTTATGCATTATTCTTGGAAGAAAATTTAACCGCAACTTCACACATATCCTACTGAGCTAATCAGGGAGTACTAGTTTCTTTTCCTTACTTACCTTCCTTTATCATAACTTTGATTCTTTTGGGGAACATTGGGGACAATGTTCAGTTTAAGTTTAGGGAGGGAAAATGAAACGGGAACTTAGAAATTATTCACTCACTTGATCATTTGTCTTGTCATTGGTAATTTGTGTAATAAATTATGAGAAATATTCGTTAGGTAAATTTTAGCGTCAAATTTAAAATTTTTTATGACATTTACGAGCTAAACTTTATTGTTAATAAAGCCTCTCATGGATAGGAATTATATGACTAGCACAAAAAACTGTTTACCACTCAAATTCCACCCCTAAAAATGTGAGGTTCACCCCTAGATCTTTAGGAATCAAGGCATTCACCTTTAATGCTTAATGAGTGTACCGGTAGTATAATAGATTCTAGAACTTGTTTTGTGATGCATTTCAAGATCGCTAGTGAGACTACACTCGTGTAGTTAGGAGTAACTAAATGATAAGAGGCATTAGGATAACCCTTGTTTGAAACCTGTATTATAATTACATCTTCCACATCGGTCGAGTAATTACCCCACACCCTTACAATGTACTCATCTTTAGTACACAATACCCCTAGTTAACCCCTCAGAGCCTATCCTTTACGAGGTTCTCATGATGTTTCGGTTTTCCGAAATATCAATGAAGAGCATTTTTTACAATCCACCCCCAAATGTACACCTAAATCGCCTTAGCCTACCTTGTATGCACTCATATTTAGTGCATTATTGTTATCATTGCTAAATCCTTAGTTCAAATATCTTGTTACTTGCATGGTTGCTAAGTCGAGTCATATCTTTTGTACACAGTTTTGGGACGATTGGGACTCACGGGTAAAAGTAATATTTTATGGAGTAACGGGAAAGAACGATAAATTCAAATTCCCTTTGTCTACGTAATTAAATACTCCAAGTATTTTGATCTTTTCAAATCGGGTCAATTAGTGTTAGAGAAATAGAAACTCAAGTGTAGGGATGCTCCTATAAATCCCTTATATTTTAATGTTAGCATAGAGGATGGTAGAGTAAAAAGGTATGTCTAAAAAAAATGAAAAAAAAAAACATATGGGCTACCATCCTACACCTATCTTTATGTTTATGTTTGTTTTGTTTCAAGTTATCTAGTGTTAGTGAGTCGAGTCTTGGCTTAGCAACGCCACGATTTACATGCTTGTAACATAATATTTTTGACTTGCCACCACTAAATATCCCTTATCCAACAAAACCCTTTGTTACCCTACCCTAAGCCTAACGTTACAACCCTTGTAAGACCTCTTAGATAGTTGTTCCTAGGTGCTTACACCAAAGCGGTGGAGGTTTGATCTATTCTCAAACTTATGGTAATCTATGTACTATGCCAGGTAATGAGTGTTTATCTTCCATTTCTATTCATATTATATTTCATATAAACCCGATAGATGAGAGAATCCAAACACCACTTGTGAGGTGCTAGTATATAATTTCCGTGCTTGTTATGACTATTGTGGCGCTTTCACTTGTTATAAACTATTTTAAACCAATGCTTAATGCCCCCTAACTTATAAATTGATTGGTTAAAAGCATATTTGCTTGAGGACAAGCAAATATCAAGTGTAGGGATATTTGATAAGGATTTAAAACGTACGCTTTTAGGGGGTCATTTAAGCCCTATTTCGACACATTGTATATCCATTACTGCTTAATTTCGTTCCTTTTCACTTTTTAGGTCTTTTGGAAGCAAAATGCTGGAATGAAGCACATTTGGACGAAAAGGAGAAAAAAGATGAAAAAATGGCAAAGTCAAGATCGAAGCCACTCAAAACTGATCAGCAAAACCTGAAGGTGTCCCATCCAAAGGGCAAGGTCGTCCCTCTATGAAGACCTGATCAGAAAGTGCCCAAGACGGCTCAATGAAATTCCTGGTTGTAAAGCCTGACACTGTCACGCTTTAAATATGGAGGGCGTCACTCACAGTTTCCACTCCAGACGGCCCAGATCTAGAACCATGACGACGTCTCAACTAAAGACTGACGGCGTCACAACTCTAAAGTGAAGCCGTCCCATCGATGACTTGGCCCAGACGAAACCCTAATGATGGCGACCTGACGACGTCCCATGCGAAAGGTGACACCGTCGCGATTGTAAATCTATATATAGAATTCGATTTTTCTGTATTTTAGGAGGTAGAATTTTTGAGAGCAAACCCTAACTCAGTTGTAGTCCGATTTGGACAGTAATCTAGGGTCCCATACCTTATTTTACGCATCAAGATAAGTTTGTTAATCCAATTTATCATTATGTATACCCCATGTTCGATTGATTGTATGTATGCTTACTTGCTCAACATGTCTAGCTAAATTACTTGTGTGTTTGCTTAGATCTATGAAACCTAGTTATTGATTGTTGTTAGGTTGTTTCTTTTCTTAATTGACATAGGCTTAATTGGTGCGATTAGGCTTCGTTGTATTTAATGCTTGAGTATGCTTAATGATGATATGGTGTACGGATGGAATAGCTTAGGTTAGTCGATTCCGTGTATCATATACGAGAGATAACCTAATAGAACTAGGGGATCCGTAAACCTTACGACTTTTAGGAATACAACGCGTTAAGATAAAGGGTGTGACAACTCAACCAACCAATAAAAGATAACTATGGAGTAATAGTATCTAAGTGAACACATTCTTAATCATCATACGAGCACACCTCAATTAAACATAGCTATCCGTAGTAAGTAGTTAAATTAGATAATTTGTTAAAGTAGAGTAATCGGTAGAAGTACCACCCCCAAACCAATTGCCCCGAGATTTTACATTAGCTTTCTAAACATAAAAAAGATAAAAATAGAATCATCCTCAATCCCACCTTCTTGTCATATATTTCTTACTAGCATTCCTGTTCCCCTAGAGAACGATATCAATCCCTGAGGCTTACCCCATACTACGCTACAACGATTAGGTTCATTGCCTAGAGGGTTGAAAAACTTGCTCGTAAAAATGGAAGTTTCCTTGACCCCGAACGCGCCTTCCGCGCGCATCACAAATCTTGAGAAATTGAGGATGAGAATGTGTCTATGAAGTTTCAAATTTTGACTAAAGAAACAGAGATCAAGCATTTGAAACAAGAGTACAAAATGATTTTTAAATCATTAAACGAACACGTGCTCAATCAAAAAGAGAGATTGATGAATTTGTCACCAAATTCCATGACATAACATACATAAATGTAGCCATAAGAACACAACACTAGGATTATCAGTGTTTAATTGCTGAGTTTAAAGAAAAATTAAAAATGGTGGAAGAAGAAAAGTCTATGAACACTAAGTTTGATAAACCTTCAACTGTGGACAAACTAATTTCTTCTGAACCTCTGGCTAAACCTTCACTTCCAAAATCTCGGTTTGCTCCCAAAGTTCTTGAGAAAAATGTTTTATCAATACCAGTCACTTCACATAATTTGCCTAAAAAACAATGAGAAGATAAGTAACAAAAATGTCATTGAACCTGGAATATATAAAATGGACACACATGATAGGAAAGATCCACAAAAATAACAATAGAAAACTAATGCAATTGCCTCCAGTTCTACAAGACTAGAAGCCTCCACTAGTTTTAGCGGATACCAGCTTAAAAGCAATGAACTAAAGAATAGGATCTCGTGAACCACTAAGAATAGGAAAAGTAATAATAAAGATGCTGAAGTAGAAGAACAAGTTAGGAAACCGAATAAGACTCATGTTGCATCTGATTCAAATATTGAATTTGATAAATGTAATAATAATGTCAATGTAATGAATGCTAAATCTTTGAACGCTTCTAAAGTAAATGTTAATGTTGACGTTTTGTCTGTTTCTTGTGGCAAATGTGTTTTTTCTAATAATCATGATAAATGTGTTGCTAAATTTTTTCTATCTCATACATAGGGACCCAGACCTACTATAGTTTCTAAGACTGTTGTAGTTTCTAAGACTGTCGTAGATTCTAAGACTGCTGTAGATCCGAATCCTGTTGTAGATAAACTTGTAGTTGAGCAAAAGAACCCTTGGAAACCATGAAAACCTAGCGCATTTGTGAAGACAAAAGCACGAACAATTAGTATGTGGCAGATATGGTTAGAGCGATCACCAGAGTTTAGATGGACTCGTAAGAATATTACTATGTCTCCATCTAATAACTCGAAACCCATTAAATCATAGGGATCCAAATCTATCGATCTTTGTCGTCTTCATGTGTTGTATGTCATTCAAATAGTCATATGGATTGATGACGTATAGTACGTATAACAGGCCTACTAGACCCAATACATACTATACACACACTGGGCTCTGGCCCAACGATTATAAACCGTGGGCCTACAGTAAGCCCAATAACGAAATTGGCTATGGTCCAGACCTCAAGACGCACGCAAGATACATAACGGGCTGAACCTTCAACCGTTAGACCTCTTATGTCCGCATCCGCAATTAATATGGAACCTTGTCCGCCAAGGGTCCGGCTCCGGTGACTAACTACTATATGCGAGAATCTAGGGAACCCTAGCGGTAAACCTCGCCTATATAAGGGGCTCTAATCCCCATACAAGGTACAACTTTCTCTCTCATAATTACACACACATACTTTTATTCCCATCTCAAGAATGCGTGCTTACTCTCACGCCTGAGTCTAATCATGGGGTCCGTCCCCACGGTAAGACTAACGGTTTACCTTTCTTGTGTAGGGATCTCATTCAAACTACTTGGATTAGTACAAGATCACCCTGTTAGAAGCTTGTTGGACTAGTCTGATAAGATGTATTCACGTCTATTACAACCCATCACACAAATTGTACTAACAAGTTGGCGCCATCCATGGGACCCAGTACACAACTGCGTTCCGAAAAGAAAAAAATGCTTACCAAAAGAGCTCGTTCTGATCCTACCCCCGCCCCTGTATCTGTGGTGCGGAACGAGGGTGGAAAGACAAACGCGATAGATCTGGAAGGATCTGACGGGTCCGCATCTAGTGCAGCCATCAAGAAGTACAACGACAAGTACTACGAACAGATCGTACCCGTTGTGACAGAGAAAGTTCGGAAATAGGAAGGAAGAATCAAGGCTAGAGAAATGATGAAAACCCGATTAGAATTTAGCGAAGCATCACAGCAATCCGAATCCGGAAAGCAGGCGCAAAGGAAAGATCTGAGAAAGAAGATCGAATCTTGAAAGCACCGGAACACGAGGGAAAATTCCGAGCTAAGCCGCAGCCGATCTAGATCACCGCGGAAGAAAACTGCTGAAAAGGAAGAAGTGTTTACAAGATTGTGCAAAAGCGCGTTCCAAAGGCTTGGAAACAGAGAGAAAATTATCTCCATGTGTTCCGGAAGCATAAAGAGAACTAACCGTCGCAGATCCGAAGAAGAGGAGAGAGGCACTCACCACCATTCTTTTTCGCAAAGAACGGAACTCTACTCTGGAGGATACGAAGGTAGTCGAACATACTCACGGAGGACCGATCGGCACTCCGGAAGCGAAGACAACGAAAACGAACACTGGAGGTCTGGGTCAAAGAGGCAAAAGTCGGATGTCGATAACGACGACTTATCTAGGCCATGAGTGTGCAAGGAGACCGACCCGTTCACTCCACGCATTCGCTATTTCGACATGCCTAAGAAGACGTGAATGCCAACCAATGTGAAGACATACGACGGAAGTGAAGACCCAGAGGATCACCTAAAAAATTTTCAAGCAGCGGAAAATGTAGAACGCTGGGCTATGCCAACATGGTGCCACATGTTCAACTCTACCCTCACCGGATCTGCTCGGGTATGGTTCGACGATATCCCACCGGAATCGGTAGACAGTTATGATGAACTGAAGGAAGTTTTCCTGTCAAACTTCCTTCAGCAAAAGAAGTGCATAAAGGATCCGGTGGAACTTCATCATATCAAATAGAAGGATGGAGAAACCACAGAAGACATCGTGAAAATATTCAAGGTGGAAAGTAGGGATGTCAAAGGAGCTCCGGAAGTCATGAAGGTTTCCAGCTTCATGCATGGAATCACTAATCCCGAGTTAATTAAGAGGTTACATGATAATATACCCAAATCGGTGGAGGAGATGATGAGGGTAACCGCATCTTTCCTCTGTGGGAAAATAGCCGCTGGCAATCACGAAAAAGGAGAACGCTACCCCAAGTGCAATGGAAGCCACATGAGTCCGGACAGAAGTAAGGCTTCAAGAGAGTGTACAAAAATCAACTCCAAACGGACCATAAGCAAGATAGGTTCACCCTTCTTTCCAAAACACCAAAAGAAATATTGGCGTTGGAAAAGGCGAAATTCCAAACCCCTCCACCAATGTTTACACCGATTGAGAAAAGAAACGCCAACAAATATTGTGAGTTCCACGGAGAAGTAGGACACAACACGGACGAATGCATGCACCTAAAAAGACAGTAGAAGAATTGCTGAGAACCGGAAAACTATCAAACGTGATAAAGGAACATAAAAAAAATAGTGGCAAGGATCAGTCCAAAGCACCTAAAAAAGGGGAAACCTCAGGAAAAGATAAGCCTCTTGCAATCCTGATGGTGCAATCTCACCAACGGGTGATAAGACAAAAAATTACACAAAGTTTTTCCCCAAACCAGAACATTTTGTTCCCATCACTTACAGAAGAAGAAGGAAATGACGGACCAATGGTCATCGTGGCAGAGATAGGTGGACACTTTATACACCGAATGTATGTCGACGGAGGCTCCACATCAGAAGTCCTATACGAGCATTACTTCGAAAGGCTCCGGCCCGAAATAAAAAGGAAAATGGTGCCAGCCACAACCCCCCTTATGGGATTCAGCGGAGAAGTAATATGGCCGATTGGGCAGATATCATTGTTAAATAAAATTGGGGATGACGAGCATTCGGCATCAGCATGGATGAACTTCGTGGTGGTAAGGTCCCAATCGCCATATAACAGGATTATCGGAAGTCAGGGTGCGAAAGTTACAGGCCGTGCCTTCAACGGCGCACGAAATGATAAATTTCCCGGTAGAAGGCGGAGTGCTCACGATTCGCAGTAGCAGAATGGTCTCGTTAGAATGTACTGGTGTTTCCGAACCAACGACACAGCCCGTGATGGAAAAGCAAATTGAAAAGCGAATACACGTGGCAATACACCTGGAATATCTAGAACGAACAATAGCCATTGGGTCAACCCTATCAGCTGAAGGACGAAAGAAGCTACGTGACATGCTAAAACAAAACTTGGATATATTTAGCTGGTGTCCAGCCGACATGACGGGTGTACCAAGCCACATAACAGAACATAACTTAAACATATGGGAATGGTATACTCCAATAAGGCAAAAGAAAAGAGGTCAAGCACCAGAAAGGAACAAGGCGATACAAGAAGAAGTAGAGAAACTTGTGGATGCAGGAATCATGAAGGAAGTACATTATCACAGCTGGTTAGCCAACCCGGTAATGGTAGCAAAGCATGACGGAAGCTGGAGAATGTGCGTTGACTTCAAGGACCTTAATAAAGCCTTTCCGAAAGATGGTTGCCCGTTACTAGAGATAGATTGGAAAGTTGAGTCACTCTGCAGATACCCTTTCAAATATTTTCAGGACGCATACGAAGGCTATCACCAAATCCCGATGGCAAAAGAAGATGAGGAAAAAATAGCCTTCATCACAAATCAAGGAATATTTTGCTACAATATGATGCCATTCGGACTAAAAAACGCAGGAGCGACATACCAGCGGCTAGTAGACTAAGCTTTCCACAAACAAATTGGTAGAAACCTAGAAGTATATGTCGATGACTTTGTAATCAAAAGCCGCTCGGAGGAAGAAATACTAAGGGACATAGCAGAAACTTTCCAAACATTAAGGAAAATAAACATGAAGCTAAATCCTAAGAAGTGTACTTTCGGAATGGAAGAAGGAATGTTCTTAGGGTATACAGTAAACACTAAAGGAATAAAAGTATGCCCAGACAAAGCGGAGGCCGTTCTAAACATCCCATCTCCAAAATGCCTCAAAGACGTTCAAATACTGAACGAAAAGCTAGCAAGTTTGAATATATTCTTGGCTAAATCCGCTGAAAAGTCACTACCATTCTTTAAAACACTCAAAAAGTGTACAAAAAAGAGTGACTTTCAATGGACGAAAGAGGCGGAGGAAGCTTTTAAATAGATGAAGAAGATGATAGCAAACCTCCCCACCCTAACCGCACCTCAAGAAAAAGAAGAACTCATAATATACCTGGCAGCAGTTAAAGAAGCGGTCAGTGCGGTCCTGATGACAAAGGGAAGGAAAACAGACACTAGTATACTTTGTGAGCCGAGCCCTGCGAGGAACGGAAATAAATTACACACCAATGGAAAAGCTAGTAATGTCTCTGGTGCACGCTACGAAAGTCCTGAAGAGGTATTTTCAAGCACATACGGTAGTAGTCATCACGGACTAGCCAATCAAGCAAATACTATCAAGGCCAGAAGTTGCAGGTAGATTACAAAAATAGAGCATTGAGTTGGGGGAGTATGAAATACAATACAGACCAAGAACGTCCATTAAAGGACAGATTCTAGCGGACTTCATAGTAGAACGTCCAAAGGATGATGAAGATGAACCAATGGAAGAAGAGGAACTTCCACAGCCATGGATCCTGTTCACAGACGGCTCATCTTGCATAGACGGTTGCGGAGCAGGCCTCATACTGACAGACCCTCAAGGTACGGAATTTACTTACGCTTTAAGGTTCGGTTTCAACACAAAAAACAACGAAGCTGAATATGAAGCCTTGATAGCTGGGTTGCGGATAGCAAAAAAATAGGAGTCAAGAATTTGCAAGCAAACGTAGACTCAAAACTGGTGGCAAATCAAGTCAATGGAACGTAGATTGCAAAAGAATCAGGAATGATTCAATACCTAGAGAAAGTAAAGGAACTTCTAAAAAACTTCCGGATGTTCTCAATTAAACGAGTGCCCAGGAGCGAAAACAAAAAGGCAGACGCCCTAAGCAAAATGGCTTCTACTAGCTTCGCACATCTAAAAAAGCAAGTATTAGTGGAAGAGCTCAGTCAAAAGTCAATAGAAGAGACACCGCTCGTGGCAATCGCGGAAGAAGAAGGGTTGTGGAGTTTGATAGGACTCCTTGAGATCGTTTTGAGCCTTAGGGTTCGACAATAACATAGACAATATGCAGCGGAATAATAAGAACTTCATATGTTATTGACACAAGGTTTTTCTTTAATAACACTCCAAGTCTCAAATATTATTTGATCAGAATAATACGGTTACACCTAATCTGTAACAGGGATCAAAGATCCTTGAGGCTAAACAAAACATACTCTAACCCTAGACGTTTATACCTTACGTCTAGGTTACACACACACACACACCTTTAATGACTACATTATGGAAGACACATAATAAATAAAACCTACACCCCATGTCCTCTTTATATACTAGAGGATTAGGGTTTACAAATCTCTATGAAGGACTAAACAATAAATCTTCTTTTGCAAGCAAGTCCTTCCATCTTTTTGTAGATTTCATCTTTGCAAGCAAGTTTTCTTGGACCATGGTTAAAAGAAAATCACAAAGAAATATTTTCTTGGACCTATGAAAACTAGATTTTGCAAGTCTTCGTCAACATCCTTTAAGCACGAACATTGAAGTTAAAAGAAAATCACAAAGATTTGTAGTAGTCAATGGGATACTTTACAAGAAATCTTTTCTTGGACCATGGTTATGGTGCGTTGGACCCCTTCAAGCTAACTATGCGTCAAGAGAAATTCATGAAGGGTCTTTGCGGCATGCATGCAGGGACAAGGTCCGTGGTAGTCAGAGCCCTGCGTACCGGATACTACTGACCTACTATGCACGGTGATGCCCGGAAGCTAATCCAAGCATGCAAAAACTGTCAGGTGCATAGGCCAGTTCTGAAACATCCGCAAGAGAAGCTAACGCCTATTACTTCCCCATGGCCGTTCCATAAATGGGGAATTGACATTGCAGGACCTTTGCCGGAAGGGCCTGGGAGAGTTAGATTCCTCATAGTAGCAATAGACTACTTCACAAAATGGATAGAAGCAAAGCCGGTAGCCACCATAATCGGAAACCATATCAAAAAATTCGTAAGGGAGAATATCATATGTAGGTTCGGACTCCCAGGAGAAATAATATCCGACAACGAAAAACTGTTCTGAGACAACCCATTTAAAGAATGGTGTGATAAAATGAATATAAAACAACACTTTGCTTTAGTCAAGCACCCACAAGCAAACAGACAGGTAGAAAGAGCAAACAGAAGCCTAGGGGAAGGAATAAAGGCCCGGTTGGAAGAAAAAATCAAACATTGGCTAGATGAACTATCACACGTCCTATGGGCACACCGCACAATGATTAAATCTAGCAACGGAGACACTCCGTTCTCATTAACATATGGACGGAAGCTGTCATACCAGCTGAGATAGGGATACCCACATGGAGGACAGCGAAAGCTAACATGGAAGAAAACGACGAAGCACTGGAAATGAACTTAGACCTCCTTGAAGAAAGAAGAGAACAAGCGGCAATACACGAAGCAAAAAGCAAGGCAAAAATGGAGAAATATTATAACTTAAGTGTCCGCAATACAAGTTTCAAGCCAGGAGACCTAGTATACCGAAACAATGATGCAAGCCATGCCGAAGAAGGAGGGAAGCTTGGACCCAAATGGGAAGGACCCTACGAAGTCACGGAAGCTCTAGGAAAAGGCGCATACAAGCTGAAAGACCATGCGGGAAATCCAATCCCACGGACATGGATTGTTTGCAATCTTAAGAGATGTTACATACATCAAGTGTAAGCAACCCGTTCCTCGTGGATTCCGTGAAGGAGGGTTAATGTCACAATCTATCTTTTTTTATTCTAATGTTTTTATGATTGAATGAAAAAAGGTGAAGCTTAGCTACCTTCACCAGCTTTCACTTTAAAAAATTCTTGATCATTTAATTTAAACAACAAAAAATATTAACATATGTAAGTAAGACGCGCATATATATAGGCATGACCCGTACAATGTTATTCCGAATAACAACAAGGCTGAGTAACCTCCAAATTAACTCAAGATACGTAAGAGATGTTGCAAGTCCAGTATCGGGCGAATAACCCACAAGTATTCAGAAAAACTATTATAATATGCACATTAGTGTGAAGATTAAATAGCAAAACACTAAAATGTTTCGAAACAACAAAATATGCAAACGATAGACTGTCTACAAAAAAAAACAAAACAAAAGTGTCGCGCTTCGGCAGGCCAAACAATAGGAAACATAGAGTACCATTACAATGAACTATACTTGACCGGAAGGGTTCACAAATGGGTCAGTCCCAGACAGTGAACAGACACCCGCACCAAAGTCACTTCCATCACCACCATGCTCAAGCACATCCGATACTTCAGAAACAGACAAACGAACTGATTCCACTAAAGGCTCCACACATGGACTAGTCAAAGAAAACCAAGTATCCGCAAGAGCCAACCAATCATGCGGGGAACCTTCCCTCGCTTTTTTAGCTCTATCAAAACAACCTTGGATTGAAGCAGAAAGGGGAAACTCGCTCATCGAAAGACTCCCAGAAAGACAAGCAGGTACTACCAACTGCTCCAAGAAAAACTACTTATTAACAATGGATGAATCACCAGAGGATACCTCAGGACGAAATAAACGCATGATGTTCTCAATAGAAGAATCCTTAAGAACCTCTAAGGAGGATAGCAAAGGAAACTGGACACCGCAGAGCACTTGAAGAGCTTTTTTATAATCGGCCTCGGCAGAATGGTTAAGAGCTGCAACACGGGAAAGAGATGTACCAGCAGTACCATGAAAATGCCCGGAGACAAGCCCTTCTTGCAGTCCTTTATCAACAGCACAACTAATAGCATCACTCAGTGCATCCAGGTAACCTTGCCAATGCCAACATCCAGACACGACAAGATTGAGGCCTTCGGACAATAACCAACGACGAACTGACATAGTAGTAAGCAAGCACGGATAAAGTCTTTCCTCGAAATGCAAGGCAACCTTTAGGAACAACTCCTTTAAACAAACAAGTTTCGAAGCACGGGGGCGGAGGTCCAAACATTCACTTTCCAAAACTTGTACCAAAAAATAACAAATTTCGAAGGTCATAATAAAAAAAAAGAGATGGAAGAAAGAGCGGAAAGAATAAAAAAAAAGAACAAAAGAGAAACTTGTTTAACAAGTTCAGTGTTGCGGGATTCAAGAGCAGAGTTAGCACACCGTAATCGCTCAAGTTCGACGTGCTTACTAACAGCAGAAGATTCCAGCTCTTTGATTTTGGCACGTAACACTTCATTTTCTTTGACAGCTGCTCCTAAAGATAACACTTGGCCACGAAGAGGCAACATCGCAGAAGCATCAGATTCAGCCTGTGCAAATTGGGTCTCCAACCCATGAATCAAGTCAGCTTGAATGCCACACATGGCGGATAATTTCTCCTTCTCTTGCAGATAGCGCTCTGCACGAATCCGCAACTCAGAACCAAAGCACAAATGGCGAGCCGACAAGATGTCGAAACCCGAAAGCAAATGGTCGTGGCTCATTTCACGAAGTAAGGAGGAAAGCCTCGAAGAAGCAACCCCGTCAACAATCTCACGGCAGTCTAACGGATTGTCAAGAAGAGATCCGTTCAACACTTTCCAATCCAGAAGATGGCGCTCCTGTGAGCACAGGGGGTCAAACCCAACAGAAGCCCGGGCATCACCAGTCAAAGGCTGACCAACAAAAGGACCAACAAGATCTTCGGCACCCTGATTAGCCCCTCCACCGGAAGGTGAACTGAAGAAAGGAGAGGCATTCTGCAATACAGGGATAGCAGCTGGAACAGTTGCAGTAGCAGTGGAAGCAATACCCAAAACATTCTCGGACCTGGTACAAGAAGTAACCTCAGCTCCAGTAGCAGCGGTACTTGAATCAGAAGAAGAATCAAAAGAAATAACCAACCTTTTGGGAGAACCAATATCAGGCTGACGCCTGAGGGAAGAACCAACAGAACATACGACCTCACGCTCAGGAGTGGTGGAAATAGAAGAAGTAATGAAAGGCCCAGTGTGGGGGGCCGTATAGCCTAACTCAGCTTCAAAAACACTACTATTCAACAAAGCCTGAAAGCCATCAACAGGAATGCTACTGATAGATGGACCCGGTTGAAAGTCAGAACGAAGTATCTTGGCGGGACTAGAAGGTCCTGGGATACTCGGCAAAGGACCCACTTTTCTCTTCAAAGGACCAGAGGTAGAAGGGTCAGCATCAGAACCTGTAGCCTCAAAAGATGATCCACCACCAGTATTGACACTAGCACCTTCTAGCTCAAAAAGAAGATTAACATCGGCCTCCAACTCACCCTCATCACGGGTAGGAGCAATAGGGATAATAGGCACAGTACAGTTAACATCAACTTCAATAATGGACGGCTCTCCTTCATGACGTGGACGTGTAGTCATCGTGTCCTTCATAGGCTCCGGAGACTGAATATACTCGGGCCAACTCATCACTACACAAGAAAAAAAAACGCAAACAAAACTCACCAGTTCGATCATCATGAAGAAAGTCAGGATACACGCCCTCATCTAAAGTATAATGGCGACTCAAACCAACCCAGCAAAGAAAGGGCTCAGGGAATGCCCGGAAGGGATAAGGGTTGGCAGCTAGAACAGCAAAAAGGTCAGCATTGTACTCGTCAGGGCGGGGAACAGGATCTGCAAAGATGTTCTTCCTCGAATGCCACGGGAACAAGAAAGGACAAGCAAAGGCATCGACCCAGAAAAATCAGTCGTTCCAATTCTTGACAGAATCAAGAGTCTTAGTGTAAAGTGCAGGAAAAGCATCGCGTTTACTAAAGGAAAACCACCCTCTAAATTTTGAATTAACATAAAAGCAACAAAACAATGTAACAGTTGGGGTAATACCATGAGCGCGGCAAAAGATCTCAAAGTGAGAAACCCTGAACCCGCCGAGAACCGAAACATGAGAAATATTAATACGATCATTCCTAATCAAGTCAACAAGGAAAACAGACAGGGGCAGGCGAAAATTGGCAAGATCAAAAAAGCGGGTATACAAGCCAATTTTCCCAGAAGGACACTCATGCATCGTACACTTGCGATCGGGAAGCTCCAGAATAACTTCCAAAGGAATATGGTAAGTCATAAGGAAGGAACCAAATGTTTATGGAGGAGTATTACACTTTATATCAACAATCAAATCCATAGTGAACGGATCAAGGGCGGACGGATGAAGTAATTTTTTTTAAGAGATGCAACAAAACGACGATGGTGAAAGTTGGAGCAGTATTTATAATGAGGGAAAACCTAAAACTAGATGATGACACGCGCCAAAGAACGAAGGAATGAACGACCAAGATCAAGAATAAAAAAGAGGCGCGTGAAACGGTAGGTCAAATCAAAGTAGAAAACAAGGAGTCGACAAGCGCCCACGTCGCACGAAACGCTTCCCAAAGAAAGAAAAAGGACAGAAAGACGCAGAAAAATCGTGGGGAAAAGAAAACGTCCCCGTCAAACCTAAAGTCTAGCAAATAGCTACCGCACGCGATAATATCTGCATGTAGTAAATATACTAGACTAGGGAGGACTGGGTGACGTAGCAATCCTCAAAAAAGAAGGAGAACACCAGAAAAACATCTCAAAAAGGAAAAAATGCACGGAATGGAATATCGTTTGGTCAACCCAAGTCTAGTAGCATCCACCGCACACGACAATATCCGCATGCAGTGAACATACTTGACTGGGGGGACTTGATGACGTATAGTACGTATAACAGGCCTACTAGACCCAATACATACTATACATATACTAGGCTCTGGCCCAATGATTACAAAACCTGGGCCTACAGTAAGCCCAATAACGAAATTGGCTATGGTCCAGACCTCAAGACGCACGCAAGATACATAACGGGCTGAACCTTCAACCGTTAGACCTCTTATGTCCGTATCCGCAATTAATACGGAACCTTGTCTGCCAAGGGTCCGGCTCCGGTGACTAACTACTACATGCGAGAATCTAGGGAACCCTAGTAGTAAACCTCGCCTATAAAAGAGGCTCTAATCCCCATACAAGGTACAACTTTCTCTCTCATAATTACACATACATACTTTTATTCCCCTCTCAAGAATGCGTGCTTACTCTCACGCCGAAGTCTAATCGTGGGGTCCGTCCCTATGGTAAGACTAACGGTTTACCTTTCTTGTGCAGGGATCTCATTCAAACTACTTGGATTAGTATAAGATCAGCCCGTTAGAAGCTTGTTGGATCAGTCCGATAAGCTGTATTCACATCTATTACAACCCGTCACACAAATTGTACTAACATGGATTGTTGATAGTGCTTGCTCCAAGCACATGACCTGGAACCTTAAACTGTTAGTTAACTTTGTTGAAAAGTTGATCGGTACTGTCAGATTTGGAAATGATCATTTTGCTGCAATTATGGGATACGAAGATTATATACATGATGGTGTCGATAATAGCGTTGACGGCCTTGGACACAATTTGTTCTCTGTTGGACAATTTTGTGACGGGGATTTGGAAGTAATATTTAGATCTAAAACCTGCTATACACGGGATTTGGAGGGTGTAGATCTCTTAATTGGTGATCCTAAAACTAATCTATACACCATCTCAATCTCTAATTTGGTTGCTTCCTCTCCCATCTTGTTAGCATTAATATTATATATGAAGTGATGGTCATTTATATGACGAGAACCTTTTACACTTGTAATAGATTATTAGATATTATTGATGGGCTTAGGAACTAATTTAATCTAATCTGTTAAGCGTTTGGGCTATTATTATGTTACTTAGTATTGTAAAGGTCCAATACTATAGCAAACCCCACTAAAGCCTACATGATGGGCATCCCATGTATATTAACCATCTCACCCTCATTTGTGAGGGTGTGTAAGTGTATATTATAGTGTGTAAATTAAAAAACATAGAATTCCACCATCTCTCTCTACCCTCTCATCTCAACACCTCTCTTTCTCTCTTTCTTTTTTCTCTCTCCAAATTTCTATACTATTATTGAGATCCTACACATCTGACTATTATCCAAGGCAACTTCAACAAGATCATAGTTGTGGCACCGACGATTGTCTTATTTGAATTTTGGAACAATGACTGAAATGCCCAAAAAGAAACTTGTCAATGGACTTCCAAGATTTAAATACGACAAAGACCACTTATGCTCAGCTTGTGAATATGGGAAGAGTAGAAGGGAAACGTTCAAATCCAAATAGGTAGCAAATAATGATTCAGTTTTTTAGTTACTTCATATGGATTTATGTGGGCCAATGCGAGTAGAAATGATCAATGGCAAAAGGTACATCTTGGTGATTTTGGATGACTATTCGAGGTATACTTGGGTTTACTTTTTTTGTACCAAGGATGAAGCTCGAGGATGAGTGTTACGTTTCTCACCCGAATTCAAGTTTAAATGAAGGCCACGTTCAGAACAGTTAAAACAAACAATTGTACTGAATTTAAGAATGGTGAAAGCGTACTTCGAAAAAGTTGGAATCACTCATCAAACTTCAATAGCTCGAACCCCAGAAAAGCACGAAGTTGTTGAAAGACGAAACCAGACTTTAGTGAAAGTTGAAAGAATGATGCTGATTTTCTCCAAACTACCAGATTACTTATGGGTTGATGCTATTTCAATTGCATGTTTTACATAGAACCGTTCATTGATTCACACTCGTTATAACAAAGCACCCTATGAACTTGTCCATCACATAAAACCATACATTAAGTATTTTCATGTGTTTGGCGCATTATGCTACCCGACAAATGGTCGTGACGATCTTGGTAAATTCAAACCCAAAGTTGATATTGGAATCTTCATTGGTTTAGTCTAAACAATCATGTAGCTTTTGTGTCTACAACCGTCAGATTAGGAAAATCATGGAAACTACCCATGTTCACTTAGATGAACTCACCTATATGGATTCTGAGTAATACAGCTTAGAACCCGAGCATAACCTGATGATGTATAGTATGTACAACAAGTCTACTAGGCCCAATACATACTGTACGCACACTCTGGGCTCAGGCCCAATGATTGCAAACCCTGGACTCAAGTCTAACAATCACAAACCCTGGGACTACAGTAAGCCCAATGACTAAATTGGCTATGGCCTAGACCTTGAGATGCACGCAAGGTACATAACGGGCTGAACCTTCAACCGTTAGACCTCTTACGTCCGCATCCGCGATTAACATGGAACCCTTGTCCGCCAAGGGTCCGACTCCGGTGACTAACCACTATATTCGATAATCCAGGAAGCCCCAGCGGCAAACCTCGCCTATAAAAGGGGCTCTAATCTCCATACAAGGTACAACAACCTTCTCTCTCATAATTACACACACATACTTCTACTTTCCCTTTCAAGAATGTGTACTTACTCTCACGCCGGAGCCTAATCATGGGGTCCATCCCCACGGTAAGACTAACGGTTTACCTTTCTTGTGCAGGAACATCACTCTTATTACTTGGATTATAATAAAACCAGTCCATCAAAGGCTTGCTGACCCAGTCCGGCAAGCTACGTCCAGACCCACTATAACCCGTCGCACAAATTGTACTAACAAGTTGGCGCCATCCGTGGGACCCAGTACACAACTGCGTTCCAAAAAATACTCACCATGAGCAATAGATATGGACAACCTCCTGCCTTCTTGTCTACGTTGCGGAGTACGGTAGAAAGAAAAAACCACACGGTCTCAACGGACCCTGAGGGACATGCGTCCGACGCAGCCCTCCAGAAGTATTGTGATAAATATTTTGACAAGACCTTGCCTATTATGACGGAGAAAGTTCAGAAACGAGAAGGAAGAGCCAAGGCGTCAGAAATCCGGAAGGATTATCTGGAAATCCAACATCACCGTAGAGCGGAAACGCCAAGTGGAGACCTACGGAAACAGCTCGAGGCAGTGAAATGGCGGAATACGCAAGATGGTGGCAGCCGAAGACGTACCCGATCTAGGTCACCCAAAATAAAAGAAGACGTAAGGGAAACAATGTTCAAAAGGCTGCGCGAAAGTGTGTTCCACCGACTCGGAGATAAGGAGGAAAGTGTTTCCGTATGTCCCAAAGACGACAGGCAACAAGTCCGCCACAGTACCGGAAGAAAAGAGAGGAGCAACCGCAGGGGTTCTCAATCATGATCTGTTGGATCAAGGTTGGGAAGTCACGAAACTGAAAAAACTCGGTCGCAAAAGGTGAATAACTGTTCAAACGATAAACCTCACTGAAGCGGATGTCGAGGGTCCGAAGTCAAAAAGAGAAAGCCAAATGATAATGACTGTGAACTGGCCAGACCCTGGGTCTGCAAGGAGACTGATCCGTTCACTCCACGTATCCGCTACTTCGAAATGCCCATAAAATGCGGATGCCAACCAACGTGAAAACATATGATGGGAGCGGAGACCCTGAGGATCATCTAAAGATCTTCCAGGCAGCAGCAAAGGTGGAACGATGGGCCATGCCAACATGGTGTCACATGTTCAACTCCACGCTCATTAGATCCGCTAGGGTCTGGTTTGACGACCTTCCACCCGAATTAATAGATAGCTACGACAAGCTAAAGGAGGCCTTATTGACTAACTTCTTGCAGCAAAAGAAATGTATTAAAGATCCTGTGGAGATTCATCACATCAAGTAAAAGAATGGAGAGCGAACGGAAGATTTCGTAAGGAGGTTTAAAGAAGAAACAAGAAACATAAGAGGAGCCCCAGAAATTATGAAAGTCTCAGGATTCATGCATGCGGTCACTGATCCGGAGCTGATTACGCGGTTACACGACAGAATCCCGAAGTCAATGAATGAAGTAATGAACATAACTTCTTCCTTCCTAAGAGGGGAAGTAGCGGCGGAAAGTCGTGAAAGAAAAAGGCAATGGGTGCAAAGACCAATGGAACGAACAACAATCAATCATCGACACAGTTTCAAAAAGTGATTTAAAGATAAGCCAAGAACGAGAGAAAGGCAACAAGGTTTCCGCAACCTACGAAAACCTTTCGAGGAAATAACGGTACAAAGGAAAGCAAGACCTACAAACCTTTCCCCAACCATGACAGCCGAGAAGGAAATCGAATGGAAATTCTGCGAATATCATGGAAAAGCAAGACACACCACAGTAGAGTGTCTGCATTTGAAAAAGCAGAGAGAAGAAATGCAAGGGCGCCAATGAAACGGGCACGCGTCAGGATATCACTGGTAAAGCGAATGAAGATCTCAACCCTATGTACCTCGAATAGAAAGACTCAAGAAGAAAATACAAACGTTAAAAAGATGCATTGCCACTTCAAAACAATCAAATCGCGGAAAAACCATGCAGAAACGGTTCCCAAAAAAAAACGAACAAAAAAAACCTGTAACCTAGAAAGAGTTAGCTTTGGAAGAAGTAGCGAACCAAAGGAATAAACCGATTGAAATATGCAGAGTCACGACAAAGATGGGAAATAACAGAAGCTAAGGAAAGGATTCGGTCTCGGACCGGAAAGCAAAGCAGGGATGGAAGCAAAAGGATAAGCCTTATCCAAATGCTCAAAAAGAAGGGAAAATCTGCCAGTACAGATTCGCGTTCCTTCCCGAGAAATGTTGTGTCAAATCTAACAGAAACAATAGGCACTCAGACTACGAGCCTAGGCACGCGCCTATCAACAAAACAATAAATGAAAATTAATGCCGACGCACGCGAAAACTGTAAAATAATCGCTATAAATACGCGGGGTAAAGAAAAGAGAAAGGGTAGAAAAAAGAGGAGTGGAACTACTTCTTCCTTGGAAAAGACCAGTATACAACATGAGGGAAAGAAAAATTCCCTGAAAAACCAAAAAGAAGATGAAGATGTGCTTGGTAAAAAGGGAACATGGCCGACTCTCAACAGCGACACATAGCCACCGCATCGTCCTTTCTAAAAAACCCATACATTACCTGAACCTTTATCCCTAAAAAAGAAAACCTAAAGGTAAAGGCAGAGTCAGTTGAAGCATGTTCTAAAATGACAACTAATAACACTTAGTCGTTCTAAAATGACAACTAATAACTAGTCTCCGCGACCTTTCACAACACTCCTTCCACCAAAACCCATGTCCATTGAAGTTTGCGTGGACATACCGAAATCCTAGGGCATACGAAAGGTAAGAGCTTAAAATAGGAAAGCTCTCACTAACCCTTTGAGATTTTGGTAGTGCATATAGTTCCTTCCTAAGAGTTAGACCCCAAGCGGAAGGAGGAACTATCTCACGAGAAATGGGCCGAGGGGTGTGATTGAATGTGCGAAGAGTTTGGTCTCTGGGTAAGGACAACAAAGGAAGTGGGGCACAACGCCAGGTGTAAAATGCCCCCCAGTTAACAAGAAACTTCCCTAGGAAAGGCAAACAAACAAAGGATGAAAACTATGCCTTCATTCCTCTATTTATACAACCTGGCCCCCCAAATGCTCAAAAAGAAGGGAAAATCTGCTAGTACAGATTCGCGTTCCTTCCTGAGAAATGTTGTGTCAAATCTAACAGAAACAATAGGCACTCAGACTACGAGCCTAGGCACGCGCCTATCAACAAAAAAATAAATGAAAATTAATGCCGACGCACGCGAAAACAGTAAAATAATCGCTATAAATACGCGGGGTAAAGAAAAGAGAAAGGGTAGAAAAAAGAGGAGTGGAACTACTTCTTCCTTGGAAAAGACCAGTATACAACATGAGGGAAAGAAAAATTCCCCAAAAAACCAAAAAGAAGCTGAAGATGTACTTGGTAAAAAGGGAACATGGCCGACTATCAACAGCCACACATAGCCACCGCATCGTCCATTCTAAAAAACCCATACATTACCTGAACCTTTATCCCTAAAAAAGAAAACCTAAAGGCAAAGGAAGAGTCAGTTGAAGCATGTTCTAAAATGGCAACTAATAACACTTAGTCGTTCTAAAATGATGACTAATAACTAGTCTCCGCGACCGTTCACAACACTCCTTCCACCAAAACCCATGTCCATTGAAGTTTGCGTGGACATACCGAAATCCTAGGGCATACAAAAGGTAAGAGCTTAAAATAGGAAAGCTCTCACTAACCCTTTGAGATTTTGGTATTGCATATAGTTCCTTCCTAAGAGTTAGACCCCAAGCGAAAGAAGGAACTATCTCACGAGAAATGGGCCGAGGGGTGTGATTGAATGTGCGAAGAGTTTGGTCCCTGGGTAAGGACAACAAAGGAAGTGGGGCACAATGCCAGGAGTAAAATGCCCGCCAGTTAACAAGAAACTTCCCTAGGAAAGGCAAAAAAACAAAGGATGAAAACTATGCCTTCATTCCTCTGTTTATACAACCCGGCCCCCCAAACAAGCGTACGTATACTAATCCAGGCATATCGGGTTGGATAGACTGTGTTTAAGGAACAAATGGTCAGCTTGTGGGCGTCGGGATAGAGCAAAAGTTGTGCAGCGAAAAAGCAACCTCATTAAAAGCCCTTCCACTTCCGCACAGCAGGACGGGTTCAGACAGGAAACCTCTTGATGGGTCTATCAAACTTGATGTATAACCTACAGCAGGAACAATCCCGCTGATGAAAAAAAACAGTAGACAAGGGGAAGCACCACAACCTTTCAAGAAACAACTGCAAACCCAAGAACGTCTGAGGGAACCCTGCAGGGAGAATATAGCGGCCCTAAGAGGAAGCGGAAACCGGAACCCCTTCAAAAAAGAGATAGCGGACAAGAAGGAGGATTCGGAACTCAAAAGAAAAAAGAACACCCGCGCTAGGGAAACCAGCGAGAAGTAACAATGTCAGCAAAAGCGAACCCGACCAGAATGTTTCTTCAAAAAAGGATATCACCACTACTACGTACAAGGCAAACTTCCACGGACAACTACTAAAACAAAACCTTCACAAAGACGAAGGGAAGCGGAACCTCAAAATTACTTGTCAAGAGTGAAGACGGCCATCAACAAAGATCCGCAAAGGAATGAGCGTCACCAGTTATAAGACTCGGAATCAAAAAGGGTAAGGACAGTTAGCAATGAAAAATATGTACCCGAATTTATATTTGAAATATATATATATATATATATATATATATATATATATATATATATATAGAGTAAGGATCTAGTGAGAAGTAAATTAAAATAAGAAAAAGTGGTAAGGACATTAGGAGCGTTTCTATTCATTAGCAACATCTTGAGTTTGAAAGTTAATTTGATGTATAGATGGTGCAAATTGATTTTCATGATTTCGACAGCGTGCGGAGGAACAAAAAATAAGAGAAATCATTAAATGCATCTAAATATATATATTAAAAGCTAAAAAACACATTATTGTGCGTTATAATGAATCTAGGATTATATGGATGCATCTAATTTATCTCGGTGCATCTCGGATTTGCGATTATAGTTCTTCTTATTACTTCTTATTTTAAGTAATCTTCTTATAATAATTGTAATGTATTTAAAAATGTGGTAAATTAATAAAAAAATGAAGATTAGCTACCTTCATTATTTTATTATTTAAAATGCTTTTATTTTTATTAAGTGCATAAGACGCGCAAGCACGATAATTGGGCACGACCCAAATATGTTATTTCCGAATAACATAGAGTTATCACGGATAACCAACTGGTGGACAACATAATCACTGAAGTACATAAGACGTATTGCAAGCCCAATACTGGGAGGATAGCCCAAAAATATCCAAAGACTATTACAAACGTGCATATCCGTATAACGTTAAAAATATCACCGCACAGACAAAAAGAGTATGTGCGCAAAAGCCTATTATAAAACGTGCATATCCGTATAACGTTAAAAATAGCACCGCACAGACAAAAGGAGCATGTGCGCAAAAGACTATTACAAAACGTGCATATTCGTATAACGTTAAAAATAGCAACACAAAAGTGGAAAATAACATACACCAAAAGCATCAAGAACTTGCATAAGGAAAAAGTTGTAGCATAAATACAAAGCAAAGGGAAAGCATGCGGAAATACAAGAAAAAAAAGTTGGCTATAACTAACAAAAGTATCAAAAAAAGAAACAAAGACAAACATTGTTCAGATGATTACAAAGCATCTTAGAAAAGAAAAGAAAAAACTAAATCCGCACCAAAGCAGTAGCACTCACTTCAGGCTCGGACAAAACATCAAGGCCCTCACTAACTCTAGAAGATGGGTCATTCGCAACCTCAACAGGGGTGTCAGACTCGCCAACATCATAATCTTCAACAGAAAGGGGTATCGCGGAAATATCAGAAGTGCTAACAAGAAAAGGCACAAGTGGCAAAGAAGTAGTGCAAACAGAAGCTAACTCGCTAGCTAAAGATGTTTCCACACCCATCACGTTATGAGCGGACAACGGATCAAAGGAAGAGTTGTAAACATCGGCAACAGACAACCGATAAGTAACAAGGCATTTTCTAACCTGATCAACTCTCTTCCGAACAACCTCCAAAGAGCAAGACAAAGGGCTGCTACTGAAAACAGTATTACTACCCTTACCATAAACATGAATGATGAGTTGATCAAAATCTGGCTGTAACCCTGCAATTATAGGAGCATTCGTGGAAGGCCCATCAACACGGAGAAGGTCTATAACTTTCGCAATACCAACATCCTTGCCAGACTTAAGGACGGAGAGCAAAGAAAATTCCACATTTTCAAGGGCCCTTACAGCGGAAACATAGTGATCTTCCGCAGAAGGATTATATGCAGCAAGCTCAGCAAGTTCTCTTTTTTCCTTACCATGAATGATGCCCGCAGCTAAGCCTTCTTGCATAACCTTGTCAACGGCACGCTCAATAACTTTAGCCATTGCCACAATATATTCTAAAGAGTTTAAGCACTTAAACAGAACGAGGCTCATACCGTTCATTAACAACCAACGACGGCTAGATAATAGCGTAAGGAATCGAGGATAAAACTCCACTTCAAGATGACTAGCCAGGGCATACAAGTCAGCAATGGCCGAATCAACCTTCCACATAAGTCCGACCATCTTAGCATCCTGAATCTTATAGAGTTCCTCCTCCAAAGCCGCAAAGGACGAATCTCGACTGCGAGGCTCAGAGCATGACTCCTCCAAAGTCCGTATCTACAAGCAAAACAAAGTCAGAAGACAACCAAAAAAAAAGAAAAAAAAAGAAGAAAGCACACGGACGCACAACAATCTCAGCTCTCAAAATGGATGACTCAGAATCCTTAACATCAAGAGATGATTGAAGAGTTGCTACCCCGGCTCGAAGAGAATTTCGTTCTTCCTCAAACACAGAATTCTGGTCCTTTAGAGACTAAAGCTCTGCAGCAGAAGCTGCTAAGGACGCAACAGCAGAAGATGCCTCCGAAGAAATAACATTGGCAACCTTAGATTCCAGAGCCGAAATCTCCTTGTCCTTACTTGCCAACAAATACAATAAGTGTTTCCGCTCCATGGCATTATACTCTAAACGCTGATGAACTTCAGAACTAAAGCACAATTGTCGCGCCACAGAAACATTAAATTCACCAAGGAGACGCTCATACCCCATATCATGGACAGCGGAAAAGAAGGAAGGAGGAGCGAACTTGTCCACCATAACACGACATTCATCAACATCATCAAGAAGCGAACTCTTGGCAACATTACACTTCGGAATATGAACACCAGATAAAGAACCAGAGTCCAGATCATCAACAGTACGAATGTCCTCTGCCGAGACATCAAGATCTGAAAGGTCATCAAGAATTGGATAAATACCACTAATAGGAGAGAGGAAGGAACATCCACTTGATCCTTCCCCTTCTCAACAGAATAAACAGTAGTAACGACGGTATCCGTCATAACGAGCGTAGGAGAACTGTGAATAAACAAGTAAAGAGCAAGTAAATAAAGGGAGGAAAGACAAAGGAATTATGAAAAGACAAAAGTCTAAACAACAAACCTGGAAGGAGAACCATCAAGATGGAGCAAACCAAAGCCAGATTCAGTGGATGTCCCAGCTTCACAAAAGGGAGTAGTTGAAAAAAAGGGGAAGAAGAAGAATGAATGGGCAAAGCATTCAAACAATATTCAAGAGTTTGCGAACTATGAGCTAGCAACTTCTTAATGGACTCTGAAGACTTACCACCAATAGAAGCTCTACCAGAATCGTTAAGGTCACTCCTCGCATTCTTAGGGGGCTGGAAAAGGCTGATGCCAGCTCTCCTCCTCTTCCTGCTAGAACCAGAAGCCACTCCACTGTCAAAACCAATATCGGAAACTCTGATTTCTGAACAAATAGTTGCACGCTCAATTTCACCAGAGGAAGGAGGGGCAAGAGAGACAGTAGACAGTACGACCTTCGGTAAATTTTAGCAAAGGAACTTCATCCTCCTTCCGTGGTCGAGTATTAACATGCAACTCCATAGGGTTTTTATTCTTAACCAAAGACAACAAATCCATAGCTGCAGCAAACAGACAAAGAAGAAACACAAATCAGAAGAAAACAAGAATAAATTTACGGTATACCCACCCCGATTCTCTTGATCATAAAACACAGGATAAAAGTCATTGCCCAAAGTATAATTACGGCTCACCCCAACCAAACAAAGTAAAGGCTCCGAAAACTTAACAAAGGAAGAAGCATTGGTAACAAGGGAAGGCAGAAATTAGCAAACTCAAAGAAACGGGTATAAACACCAATTTTTCCATTCGGCGCTTCACGAATACTTTTGTCAGGATTAGGCAATTCCAGATGAACAAAGAGCGGAATCGAATTATCAACACAGAAATGAAAAAAGAAAAAGGGAATGAAGAATCTAACCTGACTGAGGAATTGGAAGGTGGGTACCACCAAAGGTAAAATCGGATCAAGGAACGGTGTTTACAACAAAAAAAAGCAGTAAAAAGAAAATAATGGGCTAAAACCAAAGTAAGGGGTATTTATACGAACGGAATGAAGATGAACCAAGAAAACCCTAAAAAAGGACACATGTGCAAAATCAATCTGATCCAACAATCAAAATCATAGATACGTGGATAAAGATGGTAGAAAACCAAGGTCCCACGGAGTCAAATCAACTAGAACATGAAATTCCGTAAACTGTCCACGTTGTAAAAAACACTTCCCAAGGAAAGGGAACATCAAGAAAACGCTTAGAGAGTGCGGAAGAGAAATCGACCCGCAAGAAGTAGTTTAAGTAAATCCATCGCATGCGACAATATCCGCACGCAGTGCACATACTAGACTGGGGGGATTGGATGGTATAGCAGTTCCTAAGGGTAGAAAAAAGCATTTCCGGAAAGGAAAAAAATGCACGGTGAAACCCTTAGTCAACTCAAGTCTAGTGACATCTACCGCATGCGAAAATATCAGCACGTAATGAACATACTTGATTGGGGGACTTGATGACGTATAGTATGTACAATAGGTCTACTAGGCCCAATACATACTATACGCACACTCTTGGCTCAGGTCCAATGATTGCAAACCCTGGACTCAGGTCCAACAATCACAAACCCTGGGCCTACAGTAAGGCCAATGCTAAATTGGCTATGGCCCAGACCTTGAGATGCAAGCAAGGTACATAACGGGCTGAACCTTCAACCGTTAGACCTCTTATGTCCGCATCCGCGATTAACACGGAACCCTTGTCCGCCAAGGGTCCGGCTCTGGCGACTAACCACTATATGCGATAATCCAGGAAGCCCCAGCGGAAAACCTCGCCTATAAAAGGGGCTCTAATCCCCATACAAGGTACAACAACTTTCTCTCTCATAATTACGCATACATACTTCTACTTTCCCTCTCAAGAATGTGTACTTAATCTCACGTCAGAGTCTAATCGTGGGGTCTGTCCCATCGGTAAGACTAACGGTTTTCCTTTCTTGTGCAGGAACATCACTCTTATTACTTGGATTAGTACAAAACCAGTCCATCAAAGGCTTGCTGGCCCAGTCCGGAAAGCTACGTCCAGACCCACTATAACCCGTCGCACAAATTGTACAAACACAACCGAAATATGGATTCTGGATACAACAGTCCGGGACCCGCTTCCCAAAGCATAAACCTTCATGATCCGTCTGCTCATTCAACCAACATACCAAAAGAGCAGATTTGGAAAAATTGTTTGGTCTAATGGTTGACACATACTTCAAGGGAAATTCTCAATATGTATCAACTACTTTTGATGCACCTGATAACCGACAACATAATTATACACTTGAACCTACATCAACAGTTGTTGCTGCAGATACACCTTCACTTGAAGCTACCATAACGGAAGAACAAACAACTCCTACCTTTAATAATCCAACAGATGTTCAAAATTAAGAAGAAAATGCAAAATATGATAGAAATTCATTCTTTAATCCGTTTGCACCACCTTAAATGATGTAGCTAAGTCTTCCTCCAGAAATTTAGATCTGTCAAATATGCATACGTTCTAACAAACATGCCCCTTGATACATCAATGGACAAGACATCACCCTTAGAAGACAACTTTATACAGATGGTGAAATGTGTATTTACGCACTTACTTAGTTTGCAAAGAAGAACCAACAAAGACACAATAACTCATGATGAATGGATCGATTCGACGCAGGAGGAATTGAATCAGTTTAATTGGCTCGAAGTCTGGAATTTGGTTGACAGATCGGATAGCGTACATATTATTGGACTGAAATGGATATGGAAAAATAAGATTTCTGTTGATGGTGTACTCATTTAAAACAAGTCTCGTCTTGTGGCTAAGGGATATCGGCAAGAGGAAGGGATAGACTTTGAATAATCATTTGCTCCGGTTGCTAGACTTGAAGCAGTCCATATACTTTTGGTTTATGTTAAGCACAAGAACTTCACGATTTATCAAATAGACGTCAAGATTGCGTTCCATTCCACCAATAAAATGAACTTGGTTTCGTTAACTGATGCCTTACCTAGGGTGTAATCGATACTTTTTGTTGCATAGAATATGACCGAGTGTTCATTAGGCAATTGAAATGGTAACCTCTCAGCGGGTGGAAACCTGTAATGTATGTCAAAGCCGTAGATCCACCATGTTGCTTCATATGCTGATAGATAACTAAAATCATAGTAATCTTTTATCTCGCCGACCTCTTCATCCTCTACAGCAGCTGTAATCCTATCCGGTCTCTTATTTATATACCTGAATAGAAATTTTATGGAACCAACCTGGTTGCACCATTAAACATTTGTATGTGATTGATAATGTCTCAGCAAACCTGAGTTGTAGGGTACTACATAACTGTTTTTGCAGTTTTGTTCCACTCTTCTTTATAATACTATTGTTGTTTCTTCTTCTATACATTGCATAACCACTCTCATCAATGAAGACCGACACGTTAAACTGATTAGGGAACACTTTGTTACATTTATTGTTTACCGCCCAAGGACAACTTGGGCACTCCAGACCACACGGTCCATGCTTCATGTGAGCGGTCATGATTTGACACAATTCAGGATCTTCGACCTTGTCAGGTATCTTAGCTGAAATAAACCGATTGATGTGTGTCGGGCTGGTTAATTTATCTTGTTCTTCCAGAAAGAGTAATATGTGAGCATATGGAAGTTCTCATTTTTGAAACTCGATGGTATAAACAACTACATTAATACATATATGTGAGCCATAATATAGATAATCTGTAACAACTTGATGAATAATAATGAGTTTGATTTTTTATGTCAAGTAGTTACCTCCTCTAAGACATCTAAAGTAACGTCTATCTTTGAAATCCTTCATAAGGCTGTCAAGTTTTTCTTTAAAAACTCATGTTATTGCGTCGGGTCGATCCTCAGACATCAAACCCCTCTCAGGAACAAAACGTGCAATCCCTAGCCAACTCGGATTGCAAGTAAATGTTATGAACAGGTCAGGGTATCCAAACACCTTGCACAATAATGGCTTACTCTTCGCCTCTGGGACAAGGCTAAGCTGTTAAGCTTAATAAAAAGTTCAAAGTAAGCAAGGTTTTCAATGAATAAGAAAAAGAAAATGTAGGCTTAGGACATATGATAATTTGATCCTAGCTCGCAGAGCGGCATACCGAAAAAAGAGAAAGACTCCGGGGCATATTTTGACTATGATCTTCGCTTCTTTCATTCGGTTTCTAGTTCTTGGGTCGACTTGCTTGAATCGAAGAAGAAGAGCATACTTTCATATTGAGTCCAGGCTTTCATTAAGGGTATCCAAACACCTTGCACAATGTCAGGGCATCAATATAATTTTGCCTCATATACCTCGGGCTTCCAGTAAATGACAATGGAAATACCACTTGTTTTCCTCGTAACTTGACATCAAGCTCTCTATCTTCCACCAATTTTTCCAATTTGGAGTAAGTTTTACTCCTTAAATCCTTTTACTGGTTACGGATGTATGACATCCTTTCAGACTCAAGCATTATCTATGCGTCCACAAGGAATTACTTAAAGAGTCTCCTTGAATTCAATATCATAGAAAAAAATTTGGTATTTCCTAAAAACTGTATGCAAAGTTGCAAACCACTCTTTCAGCATTACTCAAGTCATTTTGATTTTTGGTGTTTTGTTACTAACGCCTTCGTGGTGTATATCAGTTCTATAACCACCTTCATCATATTGAAAAAACAATGGGTACTGAAGTACGAGATATGAGGGATGCAATTCACTCATTCTTTTTAGATTGCCTCCTTGTGTGTGCAAATAATATCCTTTTTATTTTATGTGGAGTCAAAATCTCCAACAACTAGAGCAACGACTTCAGAAGATGTAGGTAGATTATAATTTCTTCCATCTCGCTCTCTTATACCAATAAGCCCAGCTTCAAGTTATTACCAGCATTTGGAGCTACAAAATGTTCACCAGCATCCGAAATTTTTCAACCAAAGGGTTATTGGTATCAAGCATGTCACGTAATTCAGTTTTTAGCTGGTGGTCTGTTTCATTGTTGCTTAAAGATGACGATGGTCCATTGCTGATGGAAACATTTATTTAGAATAATTAGATACCAATGTAAATATAATAAATCGGTTGAGTAAAAGTAAATGTAATATAAAAATCAAATTAAAATGATACTTACTTCAAAGTTATCATGAAGGCATTTGTATCATACCTGACAACTTTATCCGATTTTGGATCTCATTATTAGTATTGTAAATATATAGCTAGGAAAACATTTGAGGTTTTCCTTCATTTGGCAACAAAGAGCCCATTATATGGTAATTCTGACCATGTATCATGCAACAATATGGACCTCAACCTTGATTAATCGACATGTCTTGTTTAGCACCCACAGACCTGAATGCAAACATGGTATTATAGCTCCTGATATTATCAATGAATGAAGTGCTCTTCAGGTGGTCTCGTTTAATAAGGTCCATCAACAATTTTGGTTGATTTTTCAGGTCAGTTTTTAGCTTAACCTTTCCTCGACCACAACAAAGTAAGAATGATTCTTTGGAATAAACTGTTGTTTCTACGTTAGCCTATGCATGCCGTAACATTTCACCGCAAGAATCACATTGAAAAAATGGATCACAAGTGATTTTATCTTTTCTTGTATACTTTGTAACCATGTTATATGTTTTAGTAGAGGCTGTTATGGTAAATTTAGCTTGAGTTTTTTTCGTTGTTGCCATTGGTGGTGTATGGGACATGTCGATTTATCATCAAAAAAGACAATAAAAAATTGTAATAATGTTATTGGATTGAATACATTTCTAGAGTTTAACATAATAAACATTGTTAGATGAATTGTAAATATGGCGTGTACCATTAGATATTCCAGAAAATGCATCTGTTTGTGTAGGACCTTAGATATATCAACCTTATCACAAACCCAACACGTATATCACGTTAACACAAACAAACACAAACTATGCGTGAAGATGAAAGAAATAAAGATGAGAAAGATGGTGACTTGAAGATGTAAACCATGTATATGTGTAGAGAAAAAATGAACACAATAAGTTGTATATTCCAAAGAAAACACACACACACCCACTCAAGCACACCCCTCAAATGAGACTTTGAGGGGTTTATATAGTACAAGTGACTTGATGCCCTAAAAGGCTTTCTATGGGTTTTCATGGGCTTGGACATGGGTTGGATTGGATATTTGGCAAGCTTATCATAACTAGTACCCATTTAGCTTAGTCCAATCCACGAGCCCGTTGACTATTCTATCACGATATCTAACACACGTTACAAAGTTCCTAAATGTGAATGACCATCACTTCTAATAAAAACTATTAAGGCTAACAATCTCCCCCTAAGGGGTGGTCATTCAAAAAAGGCTCCACTTGATAAGATCTTTATTTTCCTTGAGCTTGAACTTTGTGTGTCGATATAGAATAGTCTTGATTCCTTGTTCCTTCATGCTTTGTGATCAATTAATGTGGTTGTCTGCCGTTGTCAACTTCGTTGGTTTGGTGTCTCCACGTCTTTCTCCACCATGCTTTTGACATTGACGAAGAATCATCTTTAACTTTGAGTAGCCTTTGATTTTGATGAGAACTTTCATGTGTTGTTGGTATGAGCATGTGGAGAATCTGCATGATCATTCCGCTCTGGAGCATCCATAAGAAGAAAACATAAAACAGGTTAGTAATAAGCGGATTCTGGCACTTACAAGTTTGAATTTCGAGGGTGTTAACAGCATAGTGTGAAAACACGTCTCTAATTCTCACAAAGGCCGTTCCTGAACTGGAGTCCCATAAGTGAGATAACACGATATACCGAAATACATCTACAGTTCAGATGAGTCACTGAGGTACACCGAAGCATCACCTCACGACTGTAGACCGTTTGAGACACACTAAGCGTAATCCACGTAGAATTACCGAAGTGACCGCTGTCGGGTCGCTTGATGTTGACCCTGGCAGGAGTTTCCATTCAATCACTGAGGATTATAGTTGTAACTCCCCTCATGAATGTTCTGGCAGATTGGTAAGATCTGCGTAGGACTCTAGAATATATCACTTGTGCCCTTAATGATGAACAACAAGCGATGTCATGTCATGTGTTCCTATGAGATCTTTTGATGAATCTCGTGGCTCTAGACTCAATAGTGCATTTTGGTTTTCCTGAGCGGAGACTAGGGAGAGGGTCTCCTTCTTCAATATCAGCAATCTCTAAGAGAAAGCCGATAGATTATGCAGGGTTCCCAGTGAGAATGAAACAAATCCTTTTGAGAGGAATTGAGTGGCTAGGAGGTTTAGTGCAGTGCGTCACTGGGTCCATGACGTCTATGTCTTCAATACCAGTGTCAACTTAGTGACAACCAGTAGCAGATGAATTGACCCCGGTTTCTGCCTTAAGGTTGAATATGGAGGGCTATTTCTTTTCATCCTTTCTTTTACATATCTTTTTAATTCTTCAACCCCTTCTTTCTCCTTTCTCACACTACTCCTTTTTTCAATCATTCCTAAGACTTCTAATACTAACTATTTTGATGTCCTTGGGTAGATCCCTCCGGCTCTGGCGGATCATAGGACGAATTTCCTATCCTTAGTCACCTTATAACTCCATGACTGTCCTATGTTGCCATAAAACCATTTTTCTTGAAAATCTCATAGAGTGTTTATGATAGAAAACATGTTTGAAACACTCTGAGAGTTTTATATTTTCAGAAACACTCCCCCTTCACATGTGCTTATAAGTTTTGACAGAAATCTGCACATAGAGGGTAGAGTTAGCACTTTTTGAATTGATCGGCTTATGATAGACAATTCCCCACGAGACACGGTTACGTTGCCTAGTTAAAGAGTTCCATTGTCAGTTTTTAGGTGACAACTAGCTCTAATAACTAACTTGAAGTTGTAAACACTCCTTGAAAAGGAGGTTAGACCCATGAAAGTGCATATCTATCACAAGTTTCTCGAGATGGTACATTTACTAACATTGATTCCCGTCAATTCGTTGGTTCCGTCTGAGTCGAGCTCATTTTGAGATTCAAACAACGATCATTAAACTTTTTGATCACATTTTAATCACGTCTCCTCCCCCTCAAAAATAGCATATTCGTGATATTTTTGATATAAACGGATTAAACAACATTTTAGAATCTTTTGGGGAGACAAACGGATTTGATTTAAGCATGAATTTGGAACATTTTAGTTTTATACTCCCCCTTTAATAAAGCATAATCAATTAAAGGGTTTTAGAAGGAGTTATCTTGAGCAAAAAATATTTTGAAAGATTTTGAAAATCTTTTTGCACAATCTTGAAAAAGGTGCTCAAGATGATGATGATTTCTCACCATTTTTAAATGTAGTGCACTGAAGCGTACACTAGTGATTTTCATTAAAAAGCACGAGTTTTGATTTGAAAATAATCAAAAGTCATCATTTTGGTACGGGTTTCGTACTGAAGTATACAAAAGCCATTTTATGAAGAAATTTTGAGAAACGACATGTTTTAGAAAACATATTGAAGAACTCTCACTCAAGCATCTGTACATACCCGTATCATTGTTGAATGACATTTCTAGAAACGTACAGAATATCGAATATACGAGAGACATGTCTTGAGAAGAATATTTTTGAATTTTTGATTTTATATTGTTTTTGTATTTTTTTTGAAAGTTTTATATTTTTATGTTTTGCTTTTGTTGGTTTTTCAAATTTTGTATTTTGTTTTTTCAAAAATATTTACAGCGAAGATTTTTGGAAAAAACATTTTCAAGAAGATTCGAGAAGACGTTCTAACTCCTCAGGGGTTAGGCTTCGCATTCCAATTCGTCGAACTAAATAGTCAAACCTTTCTTTTGGAAGGGCTTTAGTTAATAGATCGGCGAGTTGGTAATCTGTCTTCACGAAGAATAATTCGACAGTACCTTCTTCCACATGTTCTTTTATGAAGTGATAGCGGACTCTGATATGCTTAGTCTTTGAGTGATGAACATGATTGCATGATATGGCTATGGCACTTTTCGAGTCACAATACATAGGTATTTTATCGAAAGTAAAGCCATAATCTGTGAGTTGTGTTCTCATCCATAGAACTTGAGCACAACACGCAGATAGAGACACATACTCAGCTTCACGGTTGAAAGTGCAGTGCAATCTTGTTTCTTTGAAGACCGGTGACTAACTTTTCACCCAAAAATTGTGCTCCTCCGGATGTACTTTTTGTTGTAACTTGATCACCTGCGTGGTCCGCATCTGAAAATGCTATTAGATCAAATTCCGATTCCTTCGGATACCAAAGTCCCATGTGAATGGATGTCTTCAGGTACCGAAAGATCCGTTTAACCTCTTTGAGGTGCAGTTCGGTAGTCTTTGCCTGAAACCGTGCTAATAAGCGAACAACAAAATGAATATCGGGTCGACTAGTAGTAAGGTACATGAGAGAACCAATCATGCTCTGATATTTATTTGGATCAATAGGTTTTCCAAACAAATCGGCTCCAATTTTTGGTGAAGTTACCATTGGTGTTCCGACCAAGTCACAATTATCCATACCATGATTTTTCAAAATCTCAGTCGTATATTTAGCTTGATTTATAAAAATTCCACGTAGGGATTGATGTATTTGTAAACCAAGAAAGAATTTTAGTTCCCCCATCATGGACATTTCAAATTTTCTTTTCATGTAATTTTCAAAATGTTTTGAAAGATTCAGATTAGTGGACCCAAAAATGATGTCGTCCACGTAAATCTGAACAATAAAAATGTCGTTTTTGCATTTTCGTGTAAACAAGGTAGGATCAACTGTTCCTTTGGTGAAATTTATTTGGATAAGGAAAGAGGACAGTTCGTCATACCATGCTCTCGGAGCTTGTTTCAATCCATAGATTGCCTTTTTGAGTTTGTAGACGTAGTCTGGATGTTCCAAGTCTATGAAGCCTTCTGGCTGACTCACGTATACTTCTTCTTTCAGAGTTCCATTCAAGAACGTGGTCTTAATGTCCATCAGATAAACCGTGATGTTTTTGTGAGCTGCATAGGCTAAGAATATCCTGACTGCTTCTAGTCTGGCTACCGGCGCGAAAGACTCTTCGAAATCTATTCCTTCCTATTGTTTGTATCCTTTAGCCACAAGACGAGCTTTGTTGCGAATTACAATAATCTCTTCATCCCTTTTGTTCTTCCATAACCATTTGAGATCAATGACGCGAATGTCAATTGGTCTTGGAACCATATCCCAAGAGTCATGTAGACGGTATTGGAGAAGTTCCTCCTGCATCGCTTCTATCCATGCGGGTTCTGCCATTGCCTCGCGAATGTTCTTTGGCTCTATATTGCTAATCGAGCAAAGGTAAATGCATAAGTCGCAATCGGTGGCAAGTTGGCGTCTCGTCTGAATTGGCCGTGAAGGTTCACCAATAACTTGTTCAATTGGGTGGTCTTTTGTCCACTTCAGAGTAGAAGGATACCATTGGTTATACGTATGCGAGTTAGATGGTTCTCGTAAGCTTGAAGAAGATTCAGCTGATTCCGTAGTATCGTTCTGGTTTTGGTTTTGCTCATCAACTGCTGGTAGAACGGGTGCAAGAACTGGAGTAGATGTAGATGATGTAGATGGAGTTGGTGCATTGGTTTCGACAGTTGTAGATGCATCTTCTGTTGGTAGTGGTGGATGATTTTGAGCGGGTGCAGTGGAATGATGGTTTGATGCATTTGTCGACGTTCCACCATAGTATTCATCGAACATTAACTCGAAGAAATTCTCCCATTCTTGTTCTCTAGGATTGTCAAACGAAGTTGATTGAGCTCTTTGAGGTAATGAGTCCTGAACCGATGTGTCCGAAGTCTGCTGGTTTAGTGCGGGTTCTAGAGCGAGTCTCTCAGAAGCCATTTGTGAAAGTTCATCAAAATTCACATTCATCGTCTCCATGATCCTCCTAGTTCTCCTGTTATACACCCTGAATGCCCTCGAGCTGTCTGAATATCCAATGAAGATTCCAATATCACCTTTAGCTTTCAGTTTTCCTAGATCTTCTCTGTCGTTTGTCGGATAGCACAAAGCGCCAAACACGTGAAAGTAAGAGATTTCAGGTTTTCTGTTGTTTACAAGTTCATATGGGGTTTTATTGAATCTTGGATGTATTAGGGATCGGTTCTGAGTGAAACAAGCAGTGGCAACCGCATCAGCCCTCAGAAATAACGGTGCACTAGAATAAATTAGCATTGTGCGAGCAGCTTCCACAAGAGTATGATTTCTTCTTTCAACTACCCCATTCTGCTGTGGAGTTCTAACAGCTGGTGTCTGATGAGTAATTCCGATATCTTCAAAATAAGCTCTTAACTCCTGATTTGTGAATTTTGTGCCGTTGTCTGTTCTTACAACCCTTACCGGAGTTTGAAGAAGTACTTGAATACGTTTCAGAAAGGTGATGATGATGCCTGGTGCTTCGTCTTTTGATCTCAGGAACGTAACCCATGTATATCTTGAATAATCATCGACGATAACAAGAATATACTTTTTCCCATTAATGCTTTCAACTCTCATTGGGTCACATAAGTCCATATGCAACATATGCAACTTTACTTCCGAACTAGGTACGGATTTGGGTTTATATGATGCTCTTTTTCTTTTTCCTTGTTCGCATGATAGACATAGGTGATCCTTGGTGTATTTGAACTTTGGAAGTCCGTTGACGATGTTGTCTTTGGCAAGTTTGTTGAGGGTATCGAAATTGAGATGGGATAACCGTCTGTGCCACAACCAGGACTTTGTTCCAGATGCTCGTGTCATAAGACATATTGGTGATGAAGAGGCCATTTGGTTTATATCGATAGCATACAAGTTTGTATCATGATTCCCAGTTAAGAGATTAGTGCCATCCAATTTTCTAACGTAGCAAGCATTTTTCCTAAAAGCAACCTCTAAATCTGCATCACAGAACCGCCGACTGAAAACAAATTGTGTCCCAACCCTTCGACATAGTAAACCCGAGTGATCAAATAATTTCCAAAAGGTAGATCTCCATAACCCATGATAGCTGCTACATGATCATTTACCAAACGTACGGTTCCCATGAATTTCCAGACGAAGTTGATCAGCAGCTTCAGATTCCCGGTTATGTGCTTCGAGCAACCCGAGTCGACGATCCAAAGACATATTTCGATAACCTGCCAATAACAGAAGAAGATGATTTTGGAAACCGTTTTGATTTTGGTTCCTTTGGGTTAGAGGTAAAATCCTGATCACACTCAAAGAAGTTCTCTACTGGGAAAGTAGGCTCATTACTCATTCTACCATTCTGGAGTGTGAAAGTTCTACTCGTAGGTTTCTAAATGTCATCCCTATAGTAAAGACTATGCTTCTTATCAGTAGTGTAAAACCTAAGTCTTGCAACTAGTCTTCTTATGGGTTTAGCATAAGTTTTTCTAGGAACGTTCTTCTGAATAGGGTTAACAATCTCATTCTTAGAAACACAATCATCATGAATATTAGTTAAAGATTTCTTGCAAGTTAAACAAACAGATTCAACAGATTCATTAAACTTAGCAGAGTTCAAAGGTTCATTACATTCAGATGAAATGTCTTTCTTATTACAAAGCTGTAAATTCCTAGGGTGTTCTTCTACTTTCTTCTCATTATTCAAGCGACTACTCTTAGAGGCATGCGAGACTCTATTGTTCCTTGTATTGCTCTTAGGCTTTAGTCTGCTGCTCCTAGAGGTGCTTCCTAGTCCTGTAGAAGGTAAGGCACACTCATTAGGATTCACATTTTTATCTAGAGAAGTGGTTTCAGCTGTCCTAGTCTCTTTAGAGTGCTTTTCTAAACTTATGTCGTTTGTTCCATATGGTTTAGATGTAGAGGCAGACGCATTAGTGGTACTCATCTTAAAAAGGCCAGGTGCTAAAACATTTGGTTTCTCTATAACCGCTTTTCCTTTACCAACATTTTGTTTAGGCAAGGCAGGTGGAGTGACTGGTTTTGATAAATCATTTTTCTCATTGACTTTTGGAGGAGGCATAGAAACAGACATTTTTGGTTTGAAAACCGGTTTGGGAACATTAGCTTTCTCCTCAGTCAATGGTTTGGTAATCTGAGTATCCACTACCTTTCTTTTTTGACTTTCCAGTTGAGCCCTCAAAAGATCATTTTTAGCTTTCATGTCATTGTAGGCACGCTCATAAGACAATTTGTCATACTTGCATTCCTTAGTTTTTCGATCAAGTTGTTTAAAATATGAGACATTTTCTTTTTCATGTTTTTCAATGGCTTTTTCATATTTTGAAACAATTGCGGAGGTCTCAGACTGGAGTCTTTCATGATCTTCAACAGAATATGTTTGCAAAATAATGGACATAATATCAGTAGTCAGAACATCTTCAAAGAGAGAGTCATTTAAAGTTTCCACAACTTTGATTTGTTCAACACAGTCATTAGCTTGCTTTACCAGGGATTTATGGTCCTTGACAAAGTCAGCTATTTCTGTCAAAAAAGCTTGATCAAAATGAATTACCCTAGAGTTGATGTTATTCAGCTGAGGGGCAATTTGAGTTTCAAAAAACTTTCTCTGTTCAGTATCAAAACTAGAGAACCAGTTGTTAGGTGTAATAGTGGTTTTAGTTTTAACAGTGTCTTGAAGATCCCAATTCGTTTTCACATTGTCTAAAATACTTCTCGCATCACTTGAGTTAAAAGGATTTTTTGAAGACATTTGTTCAATGTTCGTAAGAGATTTTGAGACAACGACTGGTTTTGAAACAGATTTTGAAACAGGTGTTGACTCTTTGTTTGAAACATTTGGTGTGATGGAGAACTTTGACTTTTCTTTTTGATTGACAAAAGTGATTCCAGAAAGTTTTTTCCATTTGTTATAGTCAATAGGTTTGATTTCCGGACCTTTTTGTTTCATTCTTTCTCTGCTCTCCTTAGATAGTTCTAACGTTTCAAGAGAATCAAGAACAATTATGGGTTCATGTAAAGCATTTCCATTATTTAACACATTCTTAGGTTTCTGAGCTTTCTTGAGGAACGAAGAAGGGTCGTTACCTAGTGCCATTCGATGTGAAGTATGAAAACGTGGATTTACTTGATTAGAAAGCATCTTGTTCGATTGCTGAATGACCCGTTGTAAGAAGCAAATTTTCCAAGGATTTGATTTTATCATTTTTGTCAAGAATTTCATCAAGAAGAGAATCTTCTCGTTTTGAAAAGTCAGTAATCAAATGCTTCTTTTCTTTTTCAAGATCAGAAAACAATGATTTTTGTTTTGAAAGTTGGTCATTTAGATCTGAAATTTCCTTGTTTAAAGATTTAATTTTCAAGTGCAAATTCACATCAAGTGTGTCATACTTGAGTTGTAATTCTTTTTCTCTTAAAACAGAATTTCGGTAATCAATTTCTAATTCTGATTCTTTGTTTTTATGAAATTCAAAGGCTTTTGCGTTCTCCTTGTAACTCTCAAGCTCAGCGGTCAATTTAGCATTCTCGGCCTTAACATCGCGATTGACCTTTTTAACTTTCTCAATTTCAATGCCACAATTGTTGATTAATGATTCAAAATAAGCACGTGTTTCCTCATCAGTCTCAGTATTTTGTGCCACACAGCCTCCACTAGGATCCACATCGGAGTTTCAGAGTTAGTATTGCTACAACTCGGATTGTCCATGTATGTATCATAAGTAGGTGTTTGGCGTCATAGAATAATCTGTTCGTCATGAGTAAACACATCACATATGACATTGTTATAGCATTGATCAATGATTGGTACCTCGATATCTGCATTGGCGTCATAGACGAGGAGGTGCGTCGTGAGTCGTGTCGTACTTAGTCTCCTGAAGATTTGCCATGAAGATGCAGTTTGCATTGATGTCCTTGAGGTCTTCCAAATAATCCATAATGGCCATGAAGTCATGTTCCTCAGCACTCAATTGAAGTCCAACTTGTTCTTTTTGTACCAACATGATAGCTTTCTGAATGTACGCAAGATCTTTCTTTTTCGGCTTAGTAAGACAATTCCTTGCCATGTGACCCAATCCTTGACAGTTATAACACTTAACCTCGATTACCCGATTCACATTTCCATAATTCCCAACAACTGAGTCGCAACATTCCATTCGATTACCCACGCTCTATTCCCAACATTCTCGCCCATTTTGATTTCCAACATTCGACCCAACCTGATTTCCCGATACGGAACCGCTGATTACCCATACGATATCCAAGAGCATATCCTGCTGATTCCCAATAACTCCAACCATTTGACCTTGATTACCCATATTTACACCCGACTGTGCAATTTGCCTGTTGCGAGTGTTTGATGAAATCCTTTGGTTGTTTTTAGTTGGTGTGGAATAGCGACTTCTGAATGCTTTACCCAAAAATGCAAATGCATTTGACAAAGCCTCTTCTTGTTCAATATGAAGATCAGTGATTCCTTGTTCCTGGTATTGTTGATACTGTTGTTGTTTATTGACTTGTTGTTCTGGTGAATAGAATTGTTGTTGAGGAATAACAGCTTGTTGTTGTGGAATGTATTGCTGCAAGTTGTTGTTAGTGGAAGATGATGAAGCTTGTTTTTGTGTATTCACTGGAGTTTGAGTCTTTGCAATTAGTGCCAATGGATCATGATTCTTTGCCAATCTTTCTTTCCTGACTTCATTCACTTCAGCTTGGTTTTGTTTTAGAAAATCGTTGAGTTGATCAAAGTTCACTTGATGTAAGTCTTTTGTTTGGTTGACAATAGTAACATATCGTCCCCATTCTTCTGGTAGATTGTTCAAGAACTTGATGTTGCTCACGATAGTTCTGGGTGTCAACTTGTTTCTGATCAGCTCATTCATTAAAGTGCAAAACCTTCCATAGTAGGATTCAATGGATTCTCCTCGAGTAGATGTAAACTTCTCCCATGCAGTTAGCAACTTGTTCTCTGTGTCTTGTTGACCAATTTATGTTCCATGACAAAGTCTTCTAACACGTTCCCATTACATGTCGCAGCTTCACAACCTGTCTACAGCAGCAAAGATGTCTCTTGGTAAACCCAGTTGTACAATATGAATTGCCATGTCGTCTGCGTCGACTTGTTTCGATCCTCTTCGTAATCTCGATTCTTTTTAGTACAATGGTGGGACGGGAGGTGTTGCATCAGGATCTCCAGGGACGTGGACTTGTCGAGGTATGAAGGGTCCATTCTGAATGGATTGAATCATCAATTTTCCATTAGGTTTGGTCTTGATATAACGAAGCATACGACTTGTCCATTGAAGATAACCACCTTTTTCCAACATAGGAGGACGGTTTTTGGCACCGGCTGCATGAATGTCTTGTTGAGTTGCCATTGATGAAGGTATGATATGATAAAGTTGATGTAGGATCGATTCAACGATAAAGGAGTTGTGATTGATGACGATTAAGCTTGGTTGTTGTAGTGAAAATTTGCTCTAAAAACTTAAAAAACCTAAATAACTTCTGTTCGGAGCGTTTTTAGGACTTGAAGATTGACCCGAATGAACTTTAGTTATTTCAGCATGCCAATCTCCTCTTTCTCATGGTCGTTTTGATGGGTAGAACGCTGAAAACGGAGTTACGGTTCAAAAGTTATAGCCGTTTGAAGTTATGCTCAAAATCTTACTCGTAAACCTGTTCTTAAGCGTAGAAATGAATGCTTATGCGTAGGATTGCTTATGCGTAGGAGTCCTTATGCGTAAAGAGCTTAGGCGTAGGATTCTTATGCGTAAACCTAAGGTTAAACGTAAGTCTTATGCGTAAACTTTAAGCGTAGAAGGAAAGTACCCACGCTGCGTAAGAGTTAACTTATGCGTGAGTGCTTACTCGTAAGCTTTACGCTTATGCGTAGAGTTAGTTTAAAGCCAAAAATCCTTTACACTGTCCAGGCGTAAAAGATATCCGAAAGTCGGTGTTCCACACACTTATCCAAGTGAGGGAAGCAATCGAGTCACCGTTTTTGCACGAAGATTCTTCACCAAAAATTTATGCGTAGTGAACTAGGGTTTTGACTTTCTTACGCGTAAAAATAGGGTTTTGACTTACGCGTAAGAAATTTCCAGTGATTCAAACGATTTCTGATGCATAAACATCCTTAAAAACATTCAAATACCACAAAAGTTTTGACCTTAATCACCCAAAGTGCCTTGAAAGTTTATGCGTAGAAACGTACAACGCAAAACATACGAGTTAAAACTGATGAAAAACACGTAAAGCTTCGAACTTTTTTCCAAAACTAGACTCTTTAACACTATAAAAACCTTAAACCATAAGAATCTTGAAGATTTTAGTGAAAAAAGTAAAGCTTTAAGCAAGATAACTTTGAGAACGAGTCTACGCGTAACCACTACACAAACAACTTCAACCAAACACTCCAAAACCATTGTTAGGCGATTGATACCAACCACGTTATGCGTATAACACGTTCAACACAAACACAAACTATACGTGAAGATGAAAGAAATAAAGATGAGAAAGTTGGTGACATGAAGATGTAAACCGTGTATATGTGTAGAGAAAAGATGAACACAATAAGTTGTATATTCCAAAGAAAACACACACACACACACTCAAGCACACCCCTCAAATGAGACTTTGAGGGGTTTATATAGTACAAGTGACTTGATGCCCTAAAAGGCTTTCTATGGGCTTTCGTGGGCTTAGACATGGGTTGGATTGAATATTTGGCAAGCTTATCATAACTAGTACCCATTTAGCTTAGTCCAATCCACGAGCCCGTTGACTATTCTATCACGATATCTAACACACGTTACAAAGTTCCTAAATGTGAATGACCATCACTTCTAATAAAAACTATTAAGGCTAACAGTTTGTAAAACAGTTTTAGGTTCATCAATGGTATCTATGAAGTTAATACAACGCAACCCTTTCTTGTATGGCATTCTGTAACACCCCCAAATCTCGGTACAGCGGAAGACTTAATCAAGTTTTCGGGGCGTTAAATTGGATTGGTATCTCACACAAATATAGCAAACAAGATAGTCATTTATCATTCAAACCAATCCCAAATTTAAATATTCAAAACAATAATCCCAAAATGTAAATAAAAGGCCCAAACATGATTTATAAAAATAGGTCCCCATAAATTATCAGAGTTTGATCATGATCCTTGAACCATGCCTACTTGCCAAGCTTCCACATAACACGTACTCCAAACATCACTTAAATACCTGAGAAAAACATGCTAAAAGGTCAGCTAACGCTGGTGAGTTCATAGGATTAGTTTCAAGTTTAAAGTAGTGGACCTGTAGGAGTTTATTTGCTATGCGAGACCTACAATAGATACACATCAATCACATACCAATATCACAATCACAATATCATATCCGACATCATAGTGGTCCCCTAGCGACGCTAGCCAGGACAGTCATAGCAAAGTCTAGAACGATTGCTAACCCTGGACTAGGTCGAGGTAGAAGTCTATACTTAGCTAGGCATCGCGTTATAACGTAGAGATGCTACCCTAGTCTAAGGCAACATCTACCACATATTTATCTAAAAAGTCAAACACATAAGCAAATCAAAATAGTTTAAAAGGTCCAAACAGAGTAGCACGATTCTCACCCCAAATTAGTTAAAAACATAAATTAAAGTGGTACAAAAGCCTTTTTATTATTTATGTTTCATACTTTATTAACATTTTCATATATATATATATATATATATATATATATATATATATATTTCGTCAATTTCAATATTAGTTTCATATCGTTATTCGTTTCTAGTCCACAAGCACGAGTCATGACTTCTCGGCTTTTAATCAATCAATAGTCCAAAATATACTACAGTCCATGTTACGGCGTTGTCGGGGTCAACACTGACTAGAAAGTCAAAGTAACACCGACGTTGCTCAAAGTTGACAATTTATACTATATGTCCAAGTAAATAATGACAATAGCGCAACTCAATCTTAAATCAAGCCAAATAAATCTCGCCAACCAATCAATCTCGCCAACCAATCAATCTACCAAATATACCCGAAACCAATGGTATGACCCTAATGGTCATGACACGGTCACGGTTAAGACCACGTGAACCAAACAAGCTCTAGAAGCTTTTCGGCTCCACGCGTCTCATCCAAACTCCAAAAATATCAACCAAAAAGGTACCAAAACAACCCGAACCGGACCCTTTGTCCATATGGGTCTCGTACACACCACACCACGACCCATCTTGGGTCTTGGTGGTTCGTACGCCCCAACATCACAACCAAACACTCCCCAAATGGCTTCTACTACAACCAAACACAATCAATAAACCTCCAATCATCATCCAAACATCAAACCCAACAACTAATCTAAACCCATTTCATGAAACTAAGCCTAAAATGCAAAAACCCAACAATATGATACACCACATGATACCAAATCACTAGCTATATGTTTTATTAAGTGTAAATTAGTTTTAATCCCATGTTTCACCCAAAACCTAACTAGATCGAGCCATTAACGAGCCATAAAGAGCTCATTCGTGGCTTTCCATGACCAAAACAAGCTTGACCCATGTTCCATTTACCTTTTCCCAACTCAATCTACAAGATTTAATGAAAACCCTAGAATCACGAATCGTTTTTGTAAGATTTGGAGGTGTTAATGTAGGCTTCTATAAGAGATATATATATGGATGGAAAGAGGAAAGAGAGATCTACAAAATGGTGGTGGAGGTGAGATACCACTCGCCGGTGGGTGGCCAGAATTTGGTCGGAAAGGTGGCGGCTATGGTGGTGGTTTAGGGTTAGAGTTTTTAATTTGGAAGAGAGAGAGAGTAGAGAGAGAAAGTTGGTGTGTAGGTGTTTTTAGAGAGAGAAATGAAAGAGATAAATGAGGTAGGGAGTGGGTATATATACTTGCGCATGAGGGACCTCAAAATAATTATTTTGGGCAGAGGGGGGCACCGGCCAAGGAGAAAGAAGAGGGGCCGAAGCCGTAATTTTCCTTAAACTATCCCGTTTACCCATTCCCGAGCTCATATATTGTCCCACGAGTGTCCCACGACGTTCCTTCGACTTTCTATTATGTTTATTTATATTTTTCCACGATTTTTGACTATTTATTTGTCAAGTTTCGAGTTACGGTTTAAAAGTTACATTATTTATTGTTTTAGGCTTTTATTGTGCCGATTCGAATAGTGCCTAACAAAAAGAGTTAAAACTCACACGATAACTCATACGATAATAAAATAAATTATAAAAGCCAATAAAAGATATCAAATCAAGTCATGGTCAATAAAAATAGTTATAAAGGCAAAAGCTCGGTTTAGATTAACGTAATGCGGTTACCTAAAATAGACTCTCTAATTGCCTGTTGTCACAGCCTCCCAGCCTCAAAAGAAACCCGTCCCGGGTTTCACTCCGAGTTGCTTAGTGTCGTGAAGATTTTAGGGTACTTCCTACGGAATACATCCTCACGTTCCCAAGTGAACTCCGGTCCATGTCGGGAGTTCCAACGAACTTTGATAATTGGAATATGGCTATGCTTCAGCCGTTTAATCTTACAATCCATGATCTCTATCGGATACCTCTTAAAGGCACAACTATGTTTTCCTCCGAAAGACACTTCTTAAGATTACTAACATGAAAGAAATTATGTACACTGCTCAATTTCGATGGTAGCTCAAGACGGTAAGCTTCTAGTCCGATTCTTTCCAGGATTGGAAAGAAACCAATGTATCGGGGATTGAGTTTTCTACGATTTCCAAAACGAATCACTCCTTTCCAAGGAGAAACCTTTAACATAACACGATCTCCAACCTGAAACTCTAAGGGTTTATGTCTCCTATCGGCAAAACTCTTTTGTCGATCTCGAGGCTTTGCAAACAATTACGAATCTGAACTATCTTCTCAGTGGTTTGTAGGACAAGTTTGGGACTGGTAAGTTGACTCTCGACAACTTCAGCCCAACAAACAGGAGAACGACATTTTTGGCCATACAACGCCTCAAATGATGCGGCCTTAATGCCAGAATGATAACTATTGTTGTAGGAGAATTCGGCCAAAGGGAGATGTCTCTCCCAGCCTCTTCCAAAATCAATGACACAGGCTCTAAGCATATCCTCTAAGGTCTGAATGGTTCTTTTACTCTGACCGTCGGTTTGAGGAGGATAAGCAGAGCTCATATCCAGGTTTGTTCCTAACGCTGACCGTAAGGATCTCCAAAAGTGGGATGTAAAACGGCTATCTCGGTCGGAAATGATAGATACCGGTACTCCATGACACGATACTATCTCCTTGATGTACAGCCGAGTGAGCTTGGCGAGACTATCGACCCCGCTAATGGCCAAGAAGTGAGCAGAATTAGTCAAACGATCTACGATTACCCAGATAGCGTCATTGCCGCTAGCTGTTCTCGGTAATTTGGTGATAAACTCCATGGTGATTCGCTCCCATTTCCATTCTGGAAGTTCGGGTTGAACCAAGAGTCCTGAGGGTTTCTGGTGTTCGGCCTTTACCTTAGAACAAGTCAAGCACCAACTGACATACTGAGTTATGTTGGCTTTCATGTTAGGCCACCAGTAGAGTTTCTTCAAGTCCTGATACATCTTATTGGCTCTGGGATGAATAGAGTATTTTGACTTATGCTACTCGTGCATAATCAACTCACGGATTTCACCATGAAATGGTATCCAACTTCGGTCTTTGAAGCATAAAGTTCCGTCAGAATGCTTTAAGAAGCCGTTTTCACTTTCTACCATTCCATGCAGATTCTCATAAGGACGGTTCTATTCCGTCAATGCCGCAGCTTGGGCGGCTAAGATTTGAGATGGTAGAGGCGAACTAATAGTCATTCATAGGGATCGAACGAGTAATGAGGGAATGTTCTCCTTACGGCTGAGGGCATCTGCCACAACATTAGCCTTACCAGGGTGATAACGAATCTCACTGTCATAATCACTGAGAAACTCTAACCAACGACGCTGTCTCATATTCAACTCCTTCTGATCTAAGACATGCCTCAAGCTCATATGGTCGGTAAACACTACACACTTGGTTCCATACAGATAATGTCTCCAGATTCTAAGGGCAAACACTACAACACCTAACTCCAGATCATGGGTGGTGTAGTTTTTCTCATGCTTCTTAAGTTGTCCGGAGGCATAAGCTATCACCTTCTCCCGTTGCATCAAAACATCACCTAACCCTTTATGCGAAGCGTCGCAGTACACGACAAAATCTTCGCTTCCTTCAGGAAATGCTAGGATGGGCGCACTACACAACTTCTCCTTCAGAAGTTGGAATGCTTCTTCTTCCTTTTCTCTCCATTCATACTTAACGTCCTTCGTGGTTTGGTCAGGGACTTAGCTATTTTGGAGAATCCCTCAATGAACCTCCGTAATAGCCTCGCTAAACCTAGAAACTGGAGGACTTCTGATGGGTTCCTAGGGGCTGCCCATTCCTTAATGGCCTCAATCTTGGCTGGGTCAACATGAACTCCTCGACTATCTATCACGTGACCTAATAATTGCACAGTCGAAATCCAAAATTCACACTTAGAGAATTTGGCATACAACTTCTCTTCTTTCAACAACTCTAAAATGAGCCTCAAAAGCTCTTCATGCTCCTCTCTACTCTTGGTGTATATCAATATGTCATCTATGAATACTATCACAAACTTATCCAGATATGGCTTACATACTCGGTTCATGAGATCCATGAAAATCACTGGCGCGTTGGTCAAACCAAACAACATCACTTGAAATTCATAGTGCCCATAACGAGTCCTAAACGCCGTCTTAGGGATATCCTCCTCTCGAACTGTAAGCTGATGATAACCAGACCGTAAATCGATCTTGGAAAAGACACTAGCTCCTTGGAGTTGGTCAAATAGGTCATCTATTCTAGGTAGCGGGTATCGATTCTTCACCATCAACTTATTTAACTCCCTATAATCAATACACATCCGAAATGATACATCCTTATTCTTCGCAAACAACACCAGTGCTCCCCACGGTGACGAACTTGGTCGAATGAATCCCTTCTCTAACAACTCTGTCAACTATTAAGACAGCTCTCCACTTGGAGCAAGTCATAGGGTGCCCGTACACGGTGCAACACCGTATCAACTCGATTTGCAATTCCACTTGTCCGGAGGTGGAATCCGCGCATCGTTGGGAAACACATCCAGAACTCTCTAACGACGGGTACATCCTTAAGGTGTTTTCACTTTTCTCGCTCTCTTTTAAGAAATTCGAGCCAAGAAAAGGCAACCTCCTCTATCGATGTACTTCGACTTAATACAAATGATGATTCAACCAGATGGACTTCCACAGCCCGATCTCCTTGCATGCTCGGAACTCCGCCATACGGTACACGACGATCTTCTCATCGCGCAGATGATGTGTGCACCATTCTTCGACAACCAATCCATTCCGATGATGACGTCAAAACTTCCCAAGGTAATTGGAAATAGGTCTATGCTAAACGGGTGGTCTAGGAAATTTAAGGTACAACCTCGGACTACGGTGTCTATCTTCTCTCTATTCCCATTAGCTAATTCCACATCGTAACTGAACCCTAGAGGTGTTGGGGAAATTCATAGTAATGGCATAAAGTTGGATAATGAAACTCATATCGGCACCAAGATCAAACAAGTATGGAAGCATAGCGATTATTGAGAAGGAACGCACTGTAATCACGTTAGGGTCCTCACCAGCCTTCCCAATAGCATAAACACGACTGTTCTCATGTCTCTCGCGATTCCTAGCACCTTGATTCCCTACAACCTCTCGCTTCACAGGGCTTAAGCCATTACTTCACACACCTCGTTTAACAAATCCTCCTCCATTACCAGGGTTTCCCTGCATCCACGGCTCTCGACACTCTTCTTGTAGTGCCGTTTCTTTTCACATCCAAAACATGTGACAATGGCCTCCTTCCCCATCCTGTGCACAGTCAGCAGTGAATCGGACGGGACCTACGTCTTTTGCCATGTGTCCTACCTTAGAGAAATTCCTACACACTTGAGCATGGTCCACTGTGGTGGTGTCGACAGACCACACAAGGGCTTGCTACCTTCATAACCCTTCTTCTCTCCATTTCCTATGGCGAACACCCTATCTCTCTCTGGCCGTTTGTTGCCATTCCTTTAACAACGCATTCCTCTTCCTCTTATCACTCTTATCACTCTTACCCTTGTCTACTCCGTCTAACACATAAGAGTCCATCAAACGTTGAGCCACAAGAATTGCCTCATGCAAGTTAGTCAGCTTCAGAAGCGATGACATCATTCCTAGTAGTTAAAGGTAATCCATCAAGATACCTATCAATCTTAAGGGCTTCAGTGCGAACCATTTCAGTGGCAGCAAATGACAACTCTTGGAAACGACGATTGTAAGTCGTCATGTCGGTACCCTTAACCTTATGGTTCCAGAACTCAATCTCTAACTTCTTAACTTCATTCCTAGGATAGTAAGTCTTGATCAGGAGAGCCTTAAACTGGGTCCAAGTCATGCTATAAGCTACATCACTTCCTATGGATCTACGATAGTTGTTCCACCAGGTCAATGCTTCGTCCTTCAAGGTAAATGTTGCATACTTAACCTTACAATCCTCTTCACAGTTGCTAACGGTAAACACATACTCAGTTTTCTCCATCCACCTTGTTAGGTAAACCACCCCTCTCCTCCGCCCTCCGGGGACCCACCAGAATCAAAACTCTTTGTAGGTACAACCTCGAGTCCGATAAGCAGGGGCTCTACCAGGTGTTAGAGATTAGACTCACCAGCGCTGCCTGGCTACACGCTGCTCACAAGCCGGTCGATGTGGCTGGGTTCAGCAAGGCGGGTTTTGTGGAACAGACCATTCTTAGCACGGTCGCTCACATTCGGTTCCCAACAAGGGGTTATTAGTGTTCGGTTCTCAACAGTGGAGTGGTCGGGTCGAACGACGACCTCGACGGACAGAGGCAACTACAACAGCAGGAGTTGCTCGGTTGTTCCTAGGCGGGTTTCGTCTTGGTGCCATCAATCTGAAGGTTGGGATAACAGTTTCATAAGTTCATAATTGACGCTCTAAAAGACTAGGTTTGGTTTTATGGATAACGCAATCACATGACGAAACAACTAAAGACCGAATCATAACTAAAGGATGCACCTTCTAATAACCATAACTCATAGGTTCCAAAGTGGAATACATGAAAGGATACGGAGAAATAAAAAACTATCCTAACAACGATACTAACTAGATAACTAGGATAGATCTACATCTCGAACTGGAGACTACTCATTTTCAAGATGGTACAATGTCATAAATCTAACACAATCTAGTAACGATCACGAATACCTCTAACAGATATTCTAACATCGTCAACCACTCTCCATAGAGATGAAAGCTCAACACGCTGAGCGTTGCGATCACTCTTCAGATCCACGAGCTCCCTCTCCAACTTACCTATCTTGCGCCATATCGCTCTGTCTGCATCTCGGGCTGTCATGAACCCTCTCAGCAGGTCCTCAACCAGCTCCTGGATCTCCGACATACCCTCTCTTAGAATCGTAGTCCTCCTAACTACAGAACCCATATCTGCTCTCAAATCCTCTACACTAGCCCCCGATACTCCAACCAACCGACCACAACCTACTAAGCCTAATACTCGATGTAATCCTTTCCAAATCGAACCCGCCTCCCATACCTCTGCTCAAGCAATCTCGATGGTATCTTCGAACCTAATGGGCTACCTATCTCAAAGTGGTGTAGAGTGAACAAAAATCAAAGGCGCCAGAGAATCAGCTCAGAAAAGGTAAGGGGACTGGTCTGGAGAATGCCAGACTCTAAAATGGAGAAGTACCCCTTTCTGGGATATCCTCATCATCCTCCTCCTGAGGATCCCCAATCTCATCCTCTTTATCGATCTCATGCTCCTCCTCGCCCTCATCTTTAGAGGGAGAGTCCATGAGTCGGCGTCTCTGTGTGGGTGAATCCTGAGGTGGTACAGTAGGGGATCTAGGTCTTCTAAGACATGGTGATGCCGGGTGGTGATGACAAGAGAGTGGGATGCTAGGTGAATAGGTGATGATGGTGGTCGACCGGACATGAAAGCAAGATACGAGTAAGTCTAGGAGTCTGGGCTCGTGCTAAGACCTGATGTAATGTGAGTTTCCTAGATGAGCTAGGGCGATCTGATGATGATGATGAACATCTGATGAAGAATGATGAACTAGAGTGACGGGTAATCACATAGGGATCATCCTGCGCAAGGACATCCTCAGACACATCATAAGCTAGTGAAGGCATAGTCTGTGACAATGGCATAGGGTAGGTATAAGTGTTTGAAAACATCTAGTTCTAATAAGCGCATCAACTCAACCAAAACATATATCACATAATGAAAGTTTTAAAAATAGAGGTACCGATAAGTTCTTCTATCCCAACCAATCCATCAAATCAATCATACAATCATGCTCAAAATCCCAAAATCATAACATATCAATAATCCAATCAAGTTCATAATATCTCGGCAATCGAATCACATTTACACAAAATCAATAATCATATCTCAAACCATAACATCTCAATAAACAATTCACCATTCATAATATCTCATAAAGGAAATTACAGTTCATACCAAAATCAAATAAGAAGCTTCTTGGCAAGGTGAGGGCATGCCTCGAGGATCAGCTTTCTTAAAAGTGGTTATAGTTTAGGTTTTATTAAATACCTAGTTCTCTATAACCTTGGCTCTGATACCAATCTGTAACACCCCCAAATCTCGGTACAGCGGAGGACTTAATCAAGTTTTTGGGGCATTACATTGGATTGGTATCTCACACAAGTATAGCAAACAAGATAGTCATTTATCATTCAAACTAATCCCAAATTTAAATATTCAAAACAATAATCCCAAAATGTAAATAAAAGGCCCAAACATGATTTATAAAAATAGGTCTCCATAAATTATCAGAGTTTGATTATGATCCTTGAACCATGCCTCCTTGCCAAGCTTCCACAGAACACGTACTCCAAACATCACTTAAATACCTGAGAAAAACAAGTTAAAGGTCAGCTAACGCTGGTGAGTTCATAGGTTTAGTTTCTAGTTTAAAGTAGTGGACTTGTAGAGTTTATTTGCTATACGAGACCTAAGATAGATACACATCAATCACATACCAATATCACAATCACAATATCATATCCGACGTCATAGTGGGCCCCTAGCGACGCTAGCCAGCACAGTCGTAGCGAAGTCAAGAACGATTGCTAACCCTGGACTAGGTCGAGGTAGAAGTCTATACTTAGCTAGGCATTGCGTTATAGCATAGAGATGCTACCCTATTCTAAGGCAAAAGCTACCACATATCTATCTAAACAGTCAAACACATAAGCAAATCAAAATAGTTTAAAAGGTCCTAAAAGAGTAGCATGATTCTCACCCCAAATTAGTTAAAAACATAGATAAAAGTGGGGCTATGAAACTCACCTTAAGCAAGCAACATACAAATAAACACTAGCAAGAAGATCATAACTAATCATGGCTCAGCAACTATCGACTCGGTACAACCTATTAATGTAAACCAATCTTAATATATATATTTCCCAAAATCAACGTTATCTACCTTAATGTATTCCTTTTCTGTATCTCCAAAAATGTCTTGTTTCACTGTTTAGTCCTAGCGTTTGGTATCATCATGTGTGTGTATCGACTCAATATGATATCATGAATGCACCCAAATAACAACAATGTGACTCAAAGCAACACAATGAGACGTCTAAACGATAAGCTCCATAGACCAATAAGTTTCGGAAAAAATAGTATACCTTATCGAATTCGTCAACTCGATAAACTCAATCATTAATTCGTTTCGCTTATTATCCTATAAACCGGTTGCATCCTAACGAGTCATAATGATAATTCACCCATTAATAATGTTATCCTACGTACCTAGCAGGCTCTTATTAGATTTGTCAACCTAATAAGTCCGCTACCCACGTGGATCGACGCTATTAATGTTAGGTCATCCGTAACCCGTGCACATAACGTTAATAAATTAAATATTTGAAACTAGTATTAAATGATCATAAATGGCACATTTTGATAAACGTGCGCTCGAAACGTTAAATACTTTTAATTAGAAAACATTTCCATTTTAAGTTGTGAATTCTCGTTTAAAATATTAAATAACCAGACAAGTCTTGTTATCGATAGTTTTGGTACAAAAGACTCTTTTTTATTTATGTTTCATAGTTTATTACATTATATATATATATATATATATATATATATATATATATATATATATATATATACTATATAAATGGAAAAATAGTCAAAGTGGAAAAGTGAAAAATGTTGAAAGTTGAATGTTGAAAACATTGTCAATGGAGAGAGAAATAAATAATATAATTAATACTCTTATTAAAACACCCATTACTTAAAAGTACAATAATTTATTCACATTGTACACCCAATTAAAAGCACATCTACCAAATTAAAACAATCAATTGAAACGATACGGGTTGACCCGTTGAAACCGATATCGGGTTGACCAGGGCGCTTCAAACCGTGGTGACGGTTTAATGGACATTTTTTGACCCACCTATCGGTTTGACTCGGTTTAAATCGACACATTTTTTATGAACGGTTCAACCAGTTGAACCACCCGGGTGAAATCGGGTTTCAAATTGACAAAATTATATGAGAAATGATGAAGTAGTTGTGGAACCCGTGACAATTTTTTTTAAAAGAGAGACCATGTAATTGTAGTTTTTGGTTTATTTTGCTTTGACACATGTATTTATTTTAAAAAATGTTGCTCTTGCACCATTTAAGGGACTATCATATATGAATCGTCATTTAAAAGTTAATATATATTGTATAGCCCTTTGTCCAGTGTATCAATAATGTTATGTAAGTTTATTAAAATCACAAAAAATAAATAGTATTGTTATCTTTAGCGATAATTATTTGTACCTCAAACAAATAGCTTTGAACAATGCATAAATATATATACAAATTGATAGTACAAAATAATCTTATATGGTGATATCCAATTTGCAAAGTTACAATTTTAAAAGCCACACACCAAATGATAAACGATACACATGTAAAAAAAATAGTTATCAACGCCTAAATTAATGACAAAACAAGAAAAGTGATCACACATGTTGGCTATACCTCTAAACTACAATATAATATTGCCAATTACATAATACCGTTGCTTTTTGTAATGCTTGAATCTATTATTACTAAAAATCTTAATAACTTAAAACACTCCTATTAGAAAATATACTCACACACTTAGATCGACTCTACATAATTTTTTAAAAAACTATATATTTATCTTGCTATGCAACCACGCATCGAATTGTAGTTATTAAACGATTCTCTAATGCTACAAATACGGTTTGTTGAAAGAAACTTATAGGTCATCGGAACTTTGCGAGAAAACTAGACATCGCCGCTAGTACAGTTACTAAATCTGTATATATATATATATATATATATATATATATATATATATATATATATATATTGTCAAATTCAATATTAGTTTCATATCGTTATTGTTAGGAATTAGAAAATTCATAGTGAAGAGTCGGTCACCCCAAATATTATCTAGCATAAGTTAGCTCGTAGACTTGTCATTGATTCGTTATTAGTAGTTTATTTATTAGTTTGTAGCGTAGTATAGTGTAGTGCAACACCGAAGAAGGGCGATGTCTTTACCCATCTGTATACGATCCATCGGCCGATAGGAGGTCGTGTATTGTAAGTATAAATACCCTTCTTCCATGGAAGGGTGGTGCTTCTCATTCAATCTAATATTCCTTTGTGAAACCTCTAGCAAGAACACCTCTCTACTTTCTCTCTCTAAAATGGTAATCATGTATTTTGATCTTCCAAGACCACCCGAATCATCAACACAATAATATTTGGATCCTAACGATTGGTACCGAGCCAAGGTTGTTGTGTTTGATGATTTCTTGTGGTTTTGATTCGTGTTGAAACCTTGTTTTGTGTGGTGTAGGTGGTCGGTATATTCTTTATGGGTAAAACCGTTTTTACATGTTTTGGTATTCTTCTTTTGGTCATGTTTTGGTATGCTTCTTTTGGTCTATATGACATGGTCTAAAGCTGATTTTTAACATGTGTACAAGTCGTATTTTTGTCCAAGTGAGTAGTTTTGTCCAAGTTAGTATTGAATCTGTTTGTGTAAGTCTTGTCCAAAAAGCAACTGTTTGTTTATGTGGTCTTAATGGGTCAAAAGGTGCATCCTTTGTGCAGTTTACAGGTAAACTTGAACATGGTCGGAAAACTTTTTGATATTCATGCTAGCGAGTTGGTCATGTGTTTCTTGCTAGCGACTTGTCAATGTATCATATCAGATTCCTTTGTTTCTCTGTAGCGACTTGGATATCGTTGACTTTTGAAAGTCATGAGGAGTATATCAAAAGCTAACTAGCGACTTGCTTTGGAAAACTGCTAGCGACTTGACTCTTTAAAACGGTAGCGACTTGTTATTGAACAAGGCGTAGCGAGTTGGCTTAGCGACTTGGCTAGCGACTTGGCTTAGCGAATTGGCTAGCGACTTGCTTAGCAATTGGCTAGCGACTTGGCTAAATTTGCTAAGCGTTGGCTAGCGACTTGGCTCATATATGAGACCTAGCGACTTACACATAAAGGATGAAGAAGAAGATGTTAAGACTTGAAAGACCGTGACAACAACAATACAACTAGACCACGACCACAAGCAACCATTTACCAAAATATCATCAAGACCCACCCTCCTTTTACATCATCGGTCTCATATACCAATCTACATAAATCGACCTCAACTCTTAACCTAAACTAGAATCGGATAAAATAAAACAAGGACATCAATCGATATCTCAGATCATCAAGCATCATCATCGACGCTTATTCTTGCAATGGATCGACGGTTGGGTTCTTCCAAATCTTTAAAAGATTCACCAAGTTTGTTTGAACCTTAAACACATCATCGATCCTCAACAAACAAAATCAAGACTCGTTATTAAGTGAAAGACTCATATGATCTCGGTTCTTGTCTTTTTAGTTGTGAACTACTACCATAGATCTCAAATATCTATACACGAAAAGACTTTACCATCACGTCCTAAGCCACTTATACATGACTCGTACTTAAGGTTTTGATCTCGACTTATAATCGTGACTTTCAAAACCCAATATCAAATTATAAAGACGAGACAACGACTCTTCATTGATCAAAGTAGTTTGATGATGTGCGAATATAAAGACTCAAGTTTATAACAATCTCGTTATACCTTGCATCTTTGTTTCGTGTTATTATAATCAACTACCAACACATATTTAAGCCTTACCTTACTCCAATTGATCGATTTCAAAGCCTTATCATGATTCAAGCCATCCTTGTGGCTCAAAATGATTCATACCAGCTACCATCCCGTGGCTTATCTGGTTAAGGCTAATCCGTTTCTAGGATTAAAGAGCTCAGTCTTGACGATATTCTTTGATGTGTGCACTCCTTGATGCCGTTGGTATGATGAAATAAAGGGAGGCATACTGTTTTTAGTATTATCACGGATTTGTGATGAGATTTGGTTAAGTAAATGCTTGAATGAGGCCGGAAATTATTTGTGAAGGATGTGATGGTGGCTGAATATTTGATAGAAAGTTTAGGGTTAAGAATGAGAAAATCGAGGAAAAAGAGGCGAGTTTTTTGTGAGGGATTTGGGTTAGCGAGGTGTGATAAGTGAATGATTTATACTCCTAAAAATTAGGTGCGTGTTGGTTTTGGATACGATGGTACGACCGTTCTAATATTGAGATGGGCTTTCTTGGTGACATGAGTAAGGTGCCTCACGAGTTGCATGATATTCACTTGGTGCCTATTATTCTTTGGACCGAAAACTTGGGTTTAAGACTATCATGTCTGTTGCAATATGTGACCATATCTAACATGACATTATTACACGTTGTGTGATTTAGTTCGAGCAAAATAGTAATAGTAACATTAATATTAACGTTAACCAAAATATTAATGTAGTTTTGTACTTGAGAGTATGTGGGCTTGGACTAACAACATGTCGGTTTATATGTGTGCTTTATGATGAATGGAGCTAATGTCTTCAATTTCGGTTTGTCAATATTGGATCGTGGGTTTTCATGGACTCTTGTACCGAGTTGATGATCATATTTTTTAAATGAGTGGGGTAATTTGATGAGGCAATCTGATGATGTGATATGGTGTGTTATGAGATTTGATTGGTTATATGATGTGATAATGTGATTTGATGATGTGAGTTGATAAACTCATGAGATTCATTATAAGGGTTGGCAATTTGGAATACACATTTTCGCAGAAAATATTATGTCTCGGCTTGAGTTAATGGTTGAACAAAGTGGACTTTTGTTTGGTATTCTTATTTGGATTTGAAGTGAGGTTTTCGGTGGTCAGTCAATTTTTGTCTTCTTTCTTTCTACCCTTCCTTGAAGATGACTTGTTTGGGCTTTTGAAGAGTGTGATAAAGACTTGGCTATTTAGTTACGGTTGTGATTCTTTCTCGATTTACCCGCAACTATCCGCCGGTGTCTCATGATTGAGGATACGTCAAGAGGTCTTGTACATTGGGTACAATTTCTCCACAAGGATTAGTACAAGTTTAAGTAACAAATCTAGGGATGTTCACTTCATAATCAAGTTTGACATATCGGGTTTACTTCTCCAAGTAGTCACGGCAATAGCCCGTGAGCATCGTGTATGATGTGTTTACCAATATTGGATTGGATGGTTGATATTATTGATGATGTTGGATAATAAAAGTTGATGAACCGCTGCATGTTCCCCTAAAACAGATATTCACCAAAACCAATCTTGTCATTACACATTCATTTGACATTGTTTATGGTTTTGTCTTGATTTTGTAAAATCCGCTTGAAAACTATTTCTCGGTTTAAATCATGACATGTAAAATCCCGTAACAATGAAAACATCCCAAAAATAAAGTGCATTTCGGATCTATCTTTTCGGTTTATTCTTGGTCTTGTAAAATCCCGAAAGAACCTATTTCTCGGTTTAAACCCGAAATTGTAAAATCCCGTATTGATGAAACCATCTTGGAGAAAGGAAAGTGTATTTGGGATCTTATCTTTGGTGCTACATTTTACGTTTTGAAGAAGGGATAAGCAGGTGTACTTCATGGTTGGATGTGTGTTTGGATATTCGTCATGGCAGTTTGGTTATTACATGGTTTTACGGGGTTATGTGCTTATACCATGATCGGGATGAAACCATTATCGAGTTCATTTAATTGTCAAAGAAGGCTAGATTTGACGGTCGAAGATGTGACAACGGCGTTAATTGATATTATTTATTTGAGGTTGAAGTGAAATATCCGCGGGTGAGTGTACTTAGTATCTGATTATCGGGAATGGATGGATGAAGATTCTTCAAGATCCTTGTTCAAGCTTATCATTAAAAGCGAAGACTTGGAAATCTAGTTATTGTTGGGTGACTTTTCCTTTTCTTTTACCACTTGGGGGGATTGGGCTCTTACCACCACAAAATAACTATCACTTTAAGGAGTTACGTTGTAGTTCTTAGTGTCACATTGAATGTGGATTTTCAAGAGGTGATGTGCGTCTATTACTTGATGGTTGGTTGGATGAAGAGTATAGAGTACTTAGAGATTCAATGGAGGATGAAGTCTCGACACCTCTCTTTGTTACATATGTCTTAAGTAGTCGGACGGGTTAAAGTTTACTTCAAGGTCAAATTCATCATATTGGGTTCTCTCCATCCGGTGTCACTACAAAAGAGCCTACTAAATGATAATGGGGTGGATTACATGTTTTGCCAAGAGATTATGAAAAGAGAGATAATGGCGTCGTTGCATCATTCGAGGCCTCGTACTCCAAAAGAAAGAAATGTGCGTTTCGCTGGCATTATCTTCGAAGAAATCTTCTTATGACGTATGAACACTACGTTCATGCCTCAAAACTCTAAAGAAAAGAAAAGTGTGCGTTTCCAGTCGCTTTATCTTAAGAAGATCTTCTTATGACGTTTGAATACCTATTGAACCTCGTTCTAAAGAAAAGGGATATGCGATATTAGATGGCAATCTTGAAGAAGAGAAATGCTACAATTAATGACCATTCTCATCAACGCTGCTTCATGCTTTTTCATATGCTTCGGTCATAAAAATTGAACAGGGCTACCAGCGATTGTTTTCTCATTCCAACTTTGCTCGATTATAATGAAGATGGCGACATCTCTGTGATTTTAGAGAGAGAAGTGTGAATAGAACATTAGGATGATTTTCACTTATTTAATCAAGAATGGCAACTCTGTATGCAATTCTTGAGGGGGAAAAGTGTGAATTTTTGCATTGTTGATTGATATTTGAGAATATAAATGGTCATGCGTTTCTAACTTCGTGAAGCAGAGCTTCTTCGGGTCATCTTCACATGGAGTTTTTCTCTTCTAAGAGCGGATTGGTTAACATCTTCCTCCAGATTGATGAGTTTTATCGACAAAGTGCTTCCGGTTAATGCTTCACGTATACATCAACATGATGATTTCGAACAATCTCTCTGTTCTTGTTTGATGTGATGGGTAGTTTGGTGTTACCATCTTGTGTGTTAGATTTGACACGATTCTGATTTCCTTGATGAACATCTTTCGTTTGCTTGTTTGATTGGGAAGGATTTTAGTTAAGAGTTTGCAAGATGTAAGATTAGTGGGATACTTTTGGTT